>JASGCC010000017.1:292444-1492444 GCA_030067915.1 Hydractinia echinata | reverse complement strand
ATGTGGTGACAGATTATGGTGTTTCCCTTCTTTGGGACAATGGAACAAGATTGTACATATCCGTTGATCCAAGATTAAACAGTAAAGTATGCGGTCTTTGCGGTACATTTGACGGCAATGAAGCTAATGATTTTATAACATATCAAGGTGATATATCAGGAAATGCCATCCAATTTGGTGATTCATGGAGAGTTGACAACTCCTGCCCATTAACAAAAGCTGTCCCAGACACATGCAAAGAGCGTCCACACAGAGTTGACCCATCTAAAAGGGAATGTGCTATCATTAAGTCCGACACTTTCAAAGCATGTCATAACTTTGTTGATCCAAGTCCTTACTATGATAAATGTGTGTTTGATGCATGTGGATGCGACACAGTTGGTGATTGTGACTGCTTGTGTGATGCGATAGCTGCCTATTCCAAAGAATGCTTGGATGAAGGATTTGCAGTCGATTGGAGAAAAGGACATCATATTTGTGGTAAGTTTGGCTATAATGAAATAAGAATTAAGTAGCTAAAAATATTCAAATAAAAATTTACAAATGTAAAAAAAATACTTGTACATCTATTTATTACCTGATTTGTCAAACAATTATAGCACTAACTTGTTACTTGTGAATGTGAATTTTGAAAAGACCCTCCTTCCCATTTCATAGATACAGCTCCCTTTATTAGATGTTTTAATACGCTCCAAACTTTCACTAGAATATGAATTAAAATGATTCTGTGACCTGTCATATGCCATATAGATTTCCCTAGTGCATTAGTTTCAAAAAATGAGCGAATGTGTTGGTAATTTGGAAAGAGCTTGGTATTGTCTGAGTTCCTTGTGACGTGTCTAAATGAGCCATTTTAGAAACAATTGAGCGTAATGATTATTATGGAAGATGTTGCATGATTTATATATACTCTACCTAACTTTCCTTGTGACATTTAATTTCAGAAAAACAAAGATGTTGTCCACCCAAAATGAAGTTTACACCAAAAGGTTCGGCCTGTCCAAAGACATGTAAGTACCCTGAAGGCGACCCAACATGTCCCTTAAAGTATGTTGATGGCTGCCAATGTCCTGCCGGAATGGTCCAGAATATGGATAAGTTGGGCAATGTAGAATGCATCAAACCTGAAGAATGTAACGTATGTGTGCTAGATGGAAGAACGTTTGCTGAGGGAGAAAAAATCACAATCGAATGCCAGTCCTGGTAAGAATAACAATTTTAAAACTCTTGACTGTTGACAAAAGTCAATTGTCCGTTGTCGTAAAATAAAATCTCGTCCGGAAGCATGCAAGGCCTTATAAAGAATAATATCTAATCATTTATGGCAGCTTAGAGTGGTTTCTAAGGAGTACCTCTGATAGTTTTTGCCATTGCAATTAATTTAATGTCAAGAGCATTTTCCAGAACAATAATAATACTAGAAATCTCACATACTGAAATAGCTCTAGCATTTTTTGACACCCAAAATTTGCCTTTATACCCTTGATAACTAGCACTTCTTCAATGTGTGCACTATATTATTTTTTTCTCTACTTAGTGAATGTATCAATAATACAATGCAATGTTCGGGTTCTAAATGCTCAAGTGAGTCTCTCTTTTTTACTATTTTTTTTCAGTACTCATTTACTTTTATCTTTGACTTTTTATTTTAACTTTTTTTGTTCAAGAGATACATTGAGCTTCAAATTCAAAATTATATGAAATTTTAACATTCAAGATATGAGACATTAACAGAACTAAAAATTAGTTGCAGAAAGAAAGATCTAGTCATGTTGTTTCCATGACAACTACAACAGAATATTTTTTTCTGCGATTTTTTTATTGGTTACCATAATTTCGAGAATTATGAATTCCAATGTTATTAAAAACGAATTTACATCATCTATCTTATTTAAAATATTAGCAACTACGCCACAACCAACAACAACTACACCACAGCCAACAACAACTTCAACACAATCAACCACAATGTCCACTACACCAGAAACAAGTCAGTTTCCAATTTCTTCTCGAATTATATAATCTGATTCTTCAATATTATTTTCCTATTTACTCTCGGAGTTATTCTTCTCTATCAGTTTAAAGAAAAAAGGTTTGTTTTTTATTCATTCCAATATGCATACCATTTAACTTTAGCAACACAACCGCCGACTACTACACCACCAGGAAGTAAGATTCTGTTTACATATCAAGTTTCTTCGACATTTTATGTCAATTTTTTAAATTTTATTTCATTACACTTTTTCTGTTTTATTTTTTCAGAGTCATGTGTTTACAACGACGGCGTAAAGAATGTCACTCTACCAGTACGTTATATCTATCTTGCATTAACTGAAAATGATCACAAAATAATTGTTGTTTGCAAACCTGACTATTACTACATCATCTACTAGAATCTTTTTTACCTAGGCGAGAGGGCAGCACATAGTACCTAATTTAGTTACGAATGCACCAAGTTACAATAACTAAATTTCAAAAATCTTGTAAAGTTTTTCTGCATAAGATTCTACTTTTATCGAAACGTATAACGCTTGTACTAATGATGATTTTATTGTTTAGTCATTCATCTGTTTCTAATCTATTACAACATTAAGAATCTATGCCAAGTAAACCAACTTATAAGTGAACAACAATATAATTTTATAGCTTATGTACTTGCTTTCCTTAGGTTGGCGCAGTTGTGGTTGTAAATGAATGCACCAATAAGACTTGTGTTTTGGATGATGTTACTGGTTCACCAGAAATTGAACTCGTTGTCACTGAGTGCGATGAGAAATGTGAAGCAGATTGTGTATGTGTGAACTTTATTTACTTTCTGCGTTTTATTGAAGTCCTAAAAACTTGCAGTGTGAAAATTGCAATAAAAATCCACCTGAAAACAAAAAATCATTTTAAGTTAGATTGTCTAATTGCATATCTTCTGCACTATCAAATAAATAATTTCATTTTGTTGTAGATTTTTATTTCTTTGTAGGATACACCAAACACAAGAAGGTCAATCCTTGTAAAAGTACCAGGAAAATGTTGCAGACAGTGCAGTATGTAACTTTCACCAAAAACTGTTATTGAATTTTTACAATAAATTTTCTATTTCATTCTAATATAAAAAATATGAATATCTGTTTGTTTCGGCCTTTACATGACATCTACCCAGGAGGTTTAAAATCTCATTATTTTCTCTTTAGAACACGTTGATGAAATATGTAAAATGCCAGGATTTTTGCCTTGCAATGCAACACAATGTGTCCCAAAGGAATGGTTTTGCGATGGTCGACAAGACTGTCCAAGTGGTCGTGATGAAGCCTGCTGTCGTATGTCTAATTAACTATATTTTTATGTCTCACGATCTAACTGCTTTTTATACTGCCTTTTTTTATACTTTAACATATTTAGCAATTGTTTTCAACGTATTATTATGGCGCGCTTTGGTTATTTTCTCTAGCAACACTGCCTCCCACTACAACAAGCATGCCTACCATATCTACAACCACAGAAAAACCCTGCGAACCACCAAAGATCCGTACAACATGTGCACCATTATGCGAAGAAAAGTGCCACAGCTTAGGACCATGTGATACTGTGTTAGGAGTTGATATGTGCATACCTGGATGTCAATGTCCAAATGGTACTATTTGGAATGGAACGTTCTGTGTACCACCTAATGAGTGCACGTGCCGAGATGAGAATGGTGTTATTCGCACGGTAACTGAAACTTTTTTCTCTACCCTTGTTCAGAACTGTTACCCTCTTTTTGACTTACCTTTGGATGCATCATTCAAAGCAGTACGTGAGGATTTAATTCTATATGGTAAAGAGACAGGCAAATGACGGGAGGCTTTTTTAAAAAAATCAAAAAAGTTAAATCGATCACTGTTTTCTTTAAGCCGACTGACATCTGGAAAGACCCAAGACAAAATTGCTCAGAATGTCGTTGCTTGAATAACAAAATCCATTGTTCACCAAAGAAATGTCCGACATTGACATGCCCAGTAAGTAATAGATAATCAGTTGAAATGCTTTATTTTGGCTATTGTTTGCACTGTTATGAAATTACCAACCACGCAAAATGACTCATTGTTTTCTTACTTATTTCTCGGTATTCACCTTTAACATGTATCATTCTTTAGGTACAAAAGGTTGATCCTGGTAAATGTTGTCCAACTTGTCAAATAGGTATGCTTTAAAGTCAACTTTCTTTTACAGCTAAAATAACTAATTATAAATCATATATATAAAATAGGCCACATTTATCTATTTACTTCTTGATCGGTTCATTAAATGTGCCTGTGATTTTAGTTACCACGACAGCACCTCCCACAACTACATCCCAGCCATGCGACTGCTCACGAACTGTCCCAGTGGGAGTATCTGACAGCAGGATACCCGATAAGAGCATGACAAGTGACAGTGTTTTAGTAAACAAACCAGGTACTTCCAAACATACTGGTCCTGAGCAAGCAAGATTAAACAATCAACCATCGGAAAATGGTGCAGGAGCATGGGAACCTAAAGACGAAGAAGGCTGCCTCGACGTTGCTTTCAATAAAGTGGAACATGTGAAACTTATTAAAACACAAGGTTCACCAGCGGAACATAAATACGTTACTCAATACTTTGTATTTTATACGGTGGATGAAAAACACTGGGAATACTTGTTGCCAGTAAGTACATGTCTTTAAGGCTTCTTTTCTGATCTTAATTTGAAGATATTAAGTTTCTTCAAATTCAATGCAATGAAGGATTTGCAAAAATCCTTTGTTACATCTAGTTTGCTACATCGCTGTTAATGTTTTTAGAATACTGGTGAATTATTCTCGGGGAATAGAGACAGCAACACTATCAGAGCACATGAAATTGATGTAAAGGCTATTGCGTTCAGATTGTGCCCAGCTAATGACCACACAGTTGGCGACCCTAGTCCAGCTTTAAGAGTAGAATTTTATGTGTGTCCATGTGGACCAACACAAAGACCATCTACAACAGTTACAACAACTCCATCAACAACGTCGTCAACGACAGAAGAATCTACAACTCCATCCACAACATCGTCAACGACAGAAGAATCCACAACTTTATCTACGACGTCGTCAACGACGGAAGAATCTACAACACCATCCACAACGTCGTCAACGACAGAAGAATCTACGACACCATCAACAACATTGTCAACAACGGAAGAATCTACGACACCATCAACAACATCATCAACAACAGAAGAATCTACGACGCCATCAACAACATCGTCAACGACGGAAGAATCTACGACACCATCAACAACATCGTCAACGACAGAAGAATCTACAACACAATCAACAACGTCATCAACGACAGAACAAACAACAACAGGAAGAGGTAGGTTTGACAACTATTCTAATATGTTAGAGTTACTCTACCTATTTTAACATTATGTCTTATTTCTTTCTTTATTTTTCACATGTTATACCTTCTTATTTTAGTTACAGAAATTCTTACTGAACCTAGACGAACTACGTCGGAAATTCCACTAGTTTGTGCGTATCATTTTATTATAACAGAGAAATTTTTTGTTTAGCAAGTTCTTGTAGCTTCTTCCTTTTGTAAACAGCATACTTTCCGAATTCTATTTAAGAGATTATGTAAATTTCGGCTTTAACAATAAACTGTGAGAATGGGTATCAATAATTTTGGCAGACGTAACTATGACTTTTTGTTTTGTTTTCATTTGATTTTAGTAACCACCACAGAAGAACCGGAAACAACTGTTGCAACAACTATAGCTGGGCCGTGCGATTGCAGAACATTAAAACCAATTGGTGTATCAGATGGACGAATACCTGACAAAAACATGACAACAAATTCAATCCGGGTGAATGCTCCAGGTACTGCTGCACACACCGGGCCAGCTGAAGCTCGGCTGAATAACAAACCCTCTGAAACAGGAAACGGAGCTTGGGAACCAAAAGACAGTGAGGCACACCTTGATATCCACTTTAGAAAAGTTGAGAATATAAAGGAGATAAGAACGCAGGGACATCCAGTTAAAAATAAGTACGCTAGAAGATTCTTCTTATTTGCATCCATGGATGGTAAAACTTTTGAAATTGTTACAGATGTAAGTTTCTAAAAATTAATTTTAAGTTTTGGGAAAACATAAAAAAATGCGGTAATTACAATATGTTAGTACTGTATCAATAACTTGTTCCTTCTTTCTGCTTTACACCACGTGTTTTGTATCCGTGAACATATAACACAGTTTTTAATAGCAAACAACATAAAAACACTTCGGCAAGTACTTTTGTAAGTAGTTGTACAAGTTGTTTAATTTGTAGACGAAGGTATGATATTAAGCAATCAGGTCAAATATGAAATGGTACAACGGAGATATCATGGCAACAAAATTCGCTTTTAAAACTGAACAAAGTTGGTACAACAAAATATCAAATTCTTAATAATCCTCTCCTTTATAATTTTAGCATGCATTTCTTATAAATCTTTTATATTTGCTTCGCTCGATTTCATCAATGACAACAATTAAAACACAAGCTAATCGATTTTCTTGAATTTTTTTCAGTAAGGACTAGGTTTCTCTACAAGCCTAAACAACTATTAACTATAATGTGACTTTGCACAAGTACTTACACAAGTACTGTATGTTATTTGCAAATCCTGCTACGCAATTACAAAGAGAAATTCTCAAATTAAACTGTGAAAAGGAGTAAGCCAAAAGGAGACTTCTTTATATTAAATTTTGTTCCTTTACGGCTCACATATATAATCACTTAATAAAGATTGACATCATACCCATTCTTTAGCGTTTACAGTGAATATAGCGATTAAGTTATAAATTTTCTAATTTTCAAGGCTAGCGGAGAAGCTATATTCGAAGGAAATATTGATGGCAATACAATCAAATCTAATGCACTTAACTTCAAAGCCAAAGCAGTACGTATTGTTCCTGTAAACGATGTATCACTTGGTGAACCATATCCTTCCCTTAGGGTAGAATTGTACTCTTGTCCATGTAAGAACGAAACAACACCAGCTCCACCAACAACAACTGCAAGCACAACTACCAGCACATCAACCACAGAAGAGTCCACGACTGCCTCCACAACTCAGTCTACCACCGAAGAGACAACAACTCCATCCACCACATCTTCCACCACAGAAGAATCTACTACTGCTTCTACAACAAAGTCTACCAACGAAGAAACAACAACTCTATTTACTACACCATCTACTACATCATCTACTACAGAAGAATCTACTACTGCTTCCACAACACAGTCTACCACGGAAGAGACAACGACCCCATCAACTACACCATCTACCACATCATCCACCACAGAAGAATCTACTACTGCTTCCACAACTCAGTCTACCACGGAAGAGACAACAACCCCATCCACCACATCTTCCACCACAGAAGAATCTACTACTGCTTCCACAACGCAGTCTACCACCAAAGAGTCAACAACTCCATCAACTACCCCATCTACCACATCATCTACCACAGAAGAATCTACCACTGCCTCCACAACGCAGTCTACCACCGAAGAGACAACGACTCCATCAACTACACCATCTACCACATCATCCACCACAGAAGAATCTACTACTGCTTCCACAACTCAGTCTACCACGGAAGAGACAACAACCCCATCCACCACATCTTCCACCACAGAAGAATCTACCACTTCCTCCACAACTCAGTCTACCACCGAAGAGACAACAACTCCATCAACTACCCCATCTACCACATCATCTACCACAGAAGAATCTACCACTGCCTCCACAACGCAGTCTACCACCGAAGAGACAACAACTCCATCAACTACCCCATCTACCACAACGCAGTCTACCACCGAAGAGACAACAACACCATCTACTACCCCATCCACTACATCATCCACCACAGAAGAATCTACCACTGCCTCCACAACGCAGTCTACCACCGAAGAGACAACTACTCCATCAACTACCCCATCCACTACATCATCCACCACAGAAGAATCTACCACTGCCTCCACAACGCAGTCTACCACAGAAGAGACAACTACAGCATCAACCACATCATCAACGTCTACTTCTACTACAGCCACGACAACTGAAGGTCCATGTGATTGTTCAACCTTGAAACCTCTGGGCGTATCTGATGGTCGTATTGCAGATGAAAATATGCTAAGTGACTCGATCAAAGTCAATCAACCGGGAACTCCAGAACACACCGGACCAGATCAAGCTAGGTTAAACAACGAACCATCTGAGAACGGAGTTGGTGCTTGGGTACCTGATGATGAGGAAGGTTATCTGGAAATAAGATTTAACAAACTGGAATCACTTAAAGAAATTCGAACTCAAGGGCATCCTACATTAGGCACTTTCACACGCAATTATTTCTTGTTCTATACTGCAGATGGAGAGAATTGGGATACCGTTAAAAATGTATGTTTATTAAAAACAACCTCGTTATAAATACTTGTATCGAGATTATTATTTTCTAGTGAGAATGTGGAATGAACGTGGGTGGTGGGGAAGGGTCGGTATATGTAAATGATGAATTTGCTTCACTTACTTTATTATGAAGAAACCAGGTGTCTGCAGCTCCATGCAAAATGTTAGCGTACATCTGTATTAACTATAAACTAGACCTTTTACAAAGCACTTAGAATGTTAAAATTGCCATGGTTCGGAAGTATAGCCACTATTTTTATAATTAACGTAACGTTTTTGTAAGGCCTACTTTTATTAATAGCCAGTGCATATATCAACATTTGATTTTTAGGCCGACGGTGAACTCTTCTTCAGCGGTAATGCCGACGGAAGTTCAACCAAGATTAACGAAATATCAACCAAAGCAATAGCTGTGAGAATCTTTCCTGCCAATGATGGATTTGAAGCAGCGTTGAGAGTTGAATTTTATGGATGTCCTTGCGAAGGTAAGGTGAAATGGCTGATAAAGAGATAGACTTTTAAGATATCTTTTATAGTAAGGTTGGAATAGAAGCGCGTTTAAGCTGAATTGTTTAATTGGGATGAAAAAACCCATAGATATTTGGCAACCACAAGTTAACCTGTATTCACTTAGCATAGCAAAAATTTTTTACTAGTTACCCTCAAAACTTTTGTAATCCATTTGTTGACAATCACTTTGTATATGAGTTTAATAAAGTTATGTCTTGTGTTTAGAAACTTCCACACCTTCAATTACAACAACTATGCGAGGTACGAATAATTTATAGTCTTCTTATAATGATGTTGCCAATAGGGGGAGGGATAATTTAAATTCTTGTAGTGCTAAATTAATCATTTAAGAAATATTAACATCTTGACCTTGGTGTGTTACCACAAATAAACAAACATATGAACAAGTTTGTTCTATTGGATTCTGGTCCGAAATCCAGATGTTAATGCGCCTGAAGCAGTGCTTTCTGACATGAATTATGGTAGAAAGTTAAACATGGGTCATTTCAGTTACATTAAACTCGAAAACCACGAGAGAGAAACTACAAATCGAGACATTTTGTTCTTTTTCTTAAACTTTTTTTTATATATTTAATGTGTATTATGTATTATTTTTTAGTCTCAAGTATTGAAGTTGAGACAACAGCGCCAGTTAAAACTACTCCACAGATGGGTAGGCCGTTTTAAACCCTTTCACCGCTATGGGTTTACAGGGTCCACACTTCCGGAGGGGGGGGGGTCAACATGTGAAAGCACTTTTCTGTTAGATAAATTTAGTCTCTCTCAAATCATCTTAGCTCTTTATAAAAAAAGGCAAACAAATTGTGTTGAAGAAATACAAGAAATACAATTTTTCGAATTTATCTAACAAAAAGTGCTTTCACAGATACCTTCTATTAAAGAATGAAACAAATCGAAACCATTACAGTGCAAATGATTTTTTTATTTTTGCAATCTTACTTACTTTGTATTACGAAAGCAAATTACTTAGTTCAGTGTTTAGGTGATAAGAGTGCTCGAAAAATAGTCGGAAAATATATATTTTCGTCGGTAGCGCAGGAGAATACAAAACTGACAACTTGGCTTCGATTTACCATGTTACAAAAGTACTTCAATGCATTGGCTGTATTAGAAAAAAAACTGTGGCCACTGTATTGTATGATATACACTTTTTTACACATCTTCCTTGTACTTTACTTTCAATTTGCTTCCTTTTTTACTTCTAGCGACGACAACTGCAAAACCAGGTATGATAAAAAGACATAATTGAAATTTGGCTTCAGCTTTAGTTGTTATTTTTTTTAACTTGTTCAGATTCTGATGTTTTGAGTATTTATTTTATTGTTATTATTATTTATTTTACAGTACATTTTTTGTGGCTAAGTACAAGTTCGCTAATATTTCCTCTCTATGTGTGTGTTTTTTATTGAACGTGAGTATTTAATCATTGTTCTTTGTACCTATATTCAACCATTCTCTGAACATTAAATAATAAAATAAAGACATTTAAAATAATTTAAAAATTTTTCTAGCCTGTCCTGGAGATCAAATTTACAAAAACTGCAGTCACACAATGAAGTGTGACGGTCGCAAGATGTGCGGAAGCGAAGAGTTTACTCGCGAGGGATGTTGTTGTCCTGACGGACTTCATCAACTTGGTGACAGATGTGTGAAAAAAGAAGAATGCCCATGCTTAAATGATGGTGTTGTACAGGTGGGCATAAATATCCTAGACAATCAAATTTTTCGACACGTGTATTGTGACTCACTGTTCCATATACTATAATCGCTACAGCAAGTCAGTCATTAATTAATTAGAAATCCCAACAACTAAAACAGCAGATAAATTAATTGAAAAAAGGGCAAATTTCCCAAATAGTGCGTGAAAGTAATTAAGCATGTTCTTTTATTGCATTAAACACTTTGACTTTGTCAAATTTTGCTTGCAAATGTTCCCAGCAGAACGTAAGCATCCTTTATTGTTTATGACGACAGCCTGACTCCTTTTCCGACCTTCCACGGTCTCACCAGCACTAACGCGGGAAGCTTAGTGTATGTTAAACTTTTCTGAGGTAAATAAATCTTTATCTATCATTTGTTTATTTAGGAGGAAGGAAAGATTTGGTTTCCAAATCAATATGAGATCTGTCGTTGCAGAGCTGGCAAACAGGAGTGTACATTAAGTTGTCCAGCTACCTTTGAATGCCTTGAGGTAAGAGCAAGTGTTTTAAACACAAATAGTTGTTCAAATGTCGTCCTATAAAGACAGTCTCCTTCTGTGTGTTTCGCGCATTTTTATTTTGTATCCCACGCAGAGGAAACCACAACTAAGATAAAGATGCATGGAATATCTACATGGACAAGGCTAACAACAGGTTATGTTTAGCCGACTTCATTCTGTGAGAACGTAGGCTGCACCATATTTTACTCTCAATAATGGCAAAAGTTATTAAAACAGTACTATAATAAAAGTACCTAAATTATCTAAATTTGTTTTTTTTACTGTTCCCGTTTTTAGTCTCACAATAGTCACATAAAAAGTCAATATGATTTATCGTGATTGTTGTCGTCTTCGTCATCATCACCGTCTTGATAAAAAACATTACGTCATATTTATATTTAGCATCAGAAATCAATCTACGTGCAACCTGCTGTTGATGGTGTCTGTTGCAAATGTGTATCTGATTGTCAATGTATGTCAGTTTTGAACTTTTTTTCAATAGTCTATTTTTCATTGCATTATATCTGATTCGGTAAAATATGCCATGTTATATCAAATTTGAATGGTTGCTTGCACAATCTTTGTTTTTGTCATTGTGATACATGAAAAAAGAAAGAATCGTTATGGAAATCTTTCCATTCATCATTCCCTTTTTTCTTGTCTTATTAGTTTGTATTTTTTTTCAGAGCATTTCTGTTTCTTTTTATTCACGAAATTACCCATAAGGAAACACCCATTTTCAATTTAGAAGTTTTCGTAAACTTTAGTGTCAATTTGTTCTCTTTTTAGACTGCAAGGTTAATCACAAATATGTCCCTGTAAGTAAAATGCTAGTGATTCGATGCTATTGATCTTGTATTTTTTCCAGGACTGATCGATTTGTTTTTCTAAAAAAGGAACAGCAACCAAAAATTAAGAATTCATTAAAATTTATCATTTTCATATCACCTACGTACGAAAATATTCATGGCTTATAACAGTTCTTTAGTATAAGTTTACACACAGTTATAGTTAATAACTTATTGTAAAGTTACCCAGCGACAGCAGAGAAATGTCAAATCTTACAAGTAGCTGTGAAGTCGAAGCTTTCATCCCGAAACTAGAAATAAATATAATTACGAGCATAAGTAACGGGATGTGTTTCATGTGATCCCGACACGAATTGTTACGATCAGGTTGACAATAAGATAATATAGTGACGTCTATTTATGAATTATATGCTGTATTGTTCAGGTGAATTCAACATGGGTGGTTTCGATGACGTCAGATCGCTGCGTAACTGGAAAGTGTACGTTAGACGATGATGAAGAATGTGCAATTGTTGAGAAAGACACCACAATCTGTGAGAAGGCATGTCCAGAGGTAACAGAAAGTTCTTGTTTGATTAAATCCCCCGAGTTACCACAATAAAAAGAGTGGAATATCACTCTATTGTGCCATCCTGTGCCTTTATTTCTGCGTCTTGCAAAGTCGATTGGTATTCTGTTTTGTCGCATCAATGGTAGCTTTCAGTAACGCCGCTTATATTTATTTACTTTCAGAATATGAAGAGAGCTGGACTCGAGTCGGATTGTTGTCGATGTAGTAAGTGGATTTTTTTATGTTTTTCTGAAAACATAAGCCCAACATGAGCAAATAAAAAAATATAGGTTTTGTATTCTCTTGTCGCTATTAAACATTGAACATGATAGCCTTATGGTAGAGAGTTCGCTTCCAGTGCGGGAGGTCTTGGGCTCAAACCCCGGCCGAGTCATGCCAGAGACTATAAAAGTGTGAATCTATCCTTTCTACTTAACGCTCAGCATGAGAATAGGATTGATATCTTAGGCGGTTGTCTAGTTGAGCGATTGCTGTGCTTGCACGACTTTCGTAGCTCAAATGGGAGCTTTAAATGCGCTAGGACTCCCTTCGCAGGACCCTCGTTGATAGCAGTACCAATAGGAACTGAAGAGGCTATCCTGGGTAAATAATTTCAATAATAATAATAAAAAATAAGGTTCTCTACACAATGGTATTATTTAAAATCCTTGTATATAATTGAAGATATTATTTCGATTTGTCTGTTCAGTATTCATATTACTGTGGAAAGTTTATCATTTTTTGAACATGATAGTTAAGTAGGCGACGTTTCGTGAGAATCTTCTCCCATCATCGGGCAAAGTAAAATGATGTTGAGCATGTATTTGTATAATTGCAGAGGATTGAAATTCATAAAAATTAATCAATCAGGATATTGTATATAAATATATATAAAACTTTATTTAACTTTATAAATATATAACTTTATCAAAACAGGTCAAGTTAGTTGTAACTTTAACTCAATCAGATGAACTGTTGTTTCTACACGGGTATTTTTATTCTTTCTTGTAATAAACTGACAAGTTTTTTTATTTGTTTTTCAGTTTGCGATGAAGATTCTTGTGACGTCAAAAGTTCTGCAGGATGCACAGAGGTGACTTTCTTTTTTCTCTTTGGTAACGAGAAAGTAAATCTAAAAATTAATCAAGATTCCCTTATTTTGACTTTTAATTTGATTGCAGTATTTTGCGAAAAAAGGGTTGCTCTAACTTAGCAATTACAAAAAAAAATCGCTATACACAAAAGGTAAAATTTCAACCAGCAGAAATCTACGGATAGATCAAATTAGACCAATTGATGGGATTTCTGGTAAATTCAGCAGCGAAATTGGTAACCACCATATACCTGAAGTTTAGTGTCTGATTTCGTGCAGTGAGTTAGTTACTGATCAACTTATTTACTTGTTCATTTTATTAAGGGTGAGCAATATGTGAAAGAAGACGAAGAATGTTGTGGACGCTGCATACAGCTTCCAACAACTACACAGTCTACAACAACTGGCCATAGCAGTCCAAGATATACACCAACCACACAGGAATTCAGTAAGTTACATTTGTATTTTAATCTTTATTGCAGCTAACAACATCAACGTACAAAATAACAGAACTGACCAGAGGTGGTTTAGGAAGAAATCTAGCCTTTGAGTTTAGAACCTTCTAGCTGATATTTACGATGGCCACAGCAAGCATCTACAGTTCGTGATGGCGGGGGAGGGTGAGGGGAGAGAAGAGAAACGAATTAGGAGTACTTAATAATTTTGCCATTGTATTGAATCCCATTAAGGTTGAGACTGATGCGCTCGAAGAGCTTAACCCCTATATTGTCTGAAAACACACACTTTTTATAAGTCTCTCCCATATTAACCATGATCGATAAAACTTTTAGGACCCGTGGCCACTACCTGCAATCCTAAGTTGGTACGGCCCTGACTCTATGTCTGTTTTAACCCGACCTAGAATTTAATAACGTTAGAATTTACACTGATATAGAGTCAACTGTATCAAAGTTAGAGAAATTATGTCGTTACATAAATCTAAAATACAGATTTTCTTTAGTAGCTAATATATTTTTCGCGATATAATTTTAAAACCATTCAACCATCTGTTTTGATACGTGGCAAGATCGTGATACTTAAACTAATTAACTGTTTTGAAACCTATTTTAGCTGGTTCAACTACCTCGTCAACTTCAACTACTTCTAAACCGTTCTCTGGTGAAACCACATCTAGAGGTTTGTTGGTGTCTGTTTTTTTATTTACTTTTTCGTTATAGAAGTTTCTACCACATTCTATTTTAGACTGAGTATAATTTGTGACTAGGCAGGAGAGATTTCCAATCACTTGTTTCAAAATAGTCGTACCAATTTTGGCGCGAATATATTACCTTATTTAATAATTTTCGCACGAAGGCCTATTTACTGTCCCATTATGCATGTTTCATTTTAAAGAAATGAAAAGCATTTTTGGCAAGTATGGAAATATTATTCATTTTTTCGCTTATTAACTTTCGTACATGGTCAATTTGCGTCAATTGCGATTTTTTCGCGCTGTTATCGCTGATTGAGTTATAAGTCTATCTGACTTGTTCTTTTTTTTTTCTTTTAGGGACTTTCCCAACCTTCCCACGTAAGTACAAAAATGTTTCTACTAGTTATATTAAAACATAAACTGTTCTCGCGGAAGCCTAGTAAATTTGCAGCAATGGAATCTATTTTCTTTGTTCTGAGTGACAAAAACTTCCGACATGAAAAAAGTGAGAAAAATATTAAAATGATGGAACATTTTTTACAGCCATGACTACATCATCTACAACAGAGAGCACATCATCTACAACAGAGAGCACATCATCTACTACTGCTTCTACAACTTCAAGCACCACGGAAGAGTCAACCACATCTACCACCCAAGAACCATCTACCACATCAAGCACGACAGAAGAATCAACCACATCTACAACATCCACCACCCAAGAACCGTCTACCACAACAAGTACCACGGAAGAGTCAACCACATCTACCACTCAAGAACCATCTACTAGAACAAGTACCACAGAAAGATCAACAACATCTACCACTCAAGAACCTTCTACCACATCAAGTACCACAGAGGAAACAACTACCTCTACTACAACTGCAGCAACTACCACAGAAAAATCAACCACAATTACCACACAAGAACCATCTACCACTAGTACAACAATATCAACAACTGAAAAATCTTGCGACTGCACTACGCCAGTTCCAGTTGGTGTTTCTGATGGCAGCATTCCAGATACTCAAATGATAACCAACTCAATTTTGGTTAACAAATCAGGAAGTCCAGAGCACACCGGTCCGGAACAAGCGCGATTGAACGCTGTACCTTCAGCACGTGGTGCTGGAGCTTGGGAACCTTACGATGCTGAAGGATACTTGGAAATTCAATTCAATAAGTTGGAACAATTGAAGAAGATAGAAACGCAAGGTTCACCTGTTGATAGGAAATACATCAGTCGATATTTCTTGTTCTACACAGTGGATGGAGAAGAATGGACGTCTGCTGTCCATGTAAGTTTTCAAATTTAAATCTAGTTTCACTTCATTACACGCTTTTCATATGAGCCGCATTTTATAAGCAGCATAAGGTTCGAATCCTTTAAAAAAATAAGTAACTGCTAAACTATTGCCCAGACTGACGTAATGGAATTTAAAAAGGAAAAAAAAGCAAAAGCAATAATTATAACGAACAGTAGTTTTAGAAAGATAGCTAGTTGTAAAAGTCATGTTAGTTACGCAAAAAATATCATTAAATCTAAAGTTAATTTTTATTCACCCACAAGCCCAATGAAGCAAAACAACGCATAATTTTCATCTTTCCAAATAGATAGCCAAATAAGCAACTAATAAGCAACAGAGTTGAGCCTGAAAAAGACCAAGTCTTAGTCAAATGTGTGTATTTATTTAACAGTGATTTGAGTTAAGTAAAGAACTTGAAATAGAATGTGATGGTTAACCTTTTTTTTAAGAATTCCGGTGATGACATCTTCAGTGGCAACGTAGACGGAACATCGATAGTTTCACATGATATAAACTTTAAAGCTAAAGCCGTTAGGATATTTCCTGCTAATGACCCTTCAATCGGGGACCCAAGTGTAGCATTAAGGGTTGAGTTCTATGTTTGCCCATGTGGTCCTTCGACAGAAGAGCCATCAATCACAACTGCTACCACAGGGAAAGGTATTTATTTTCTTGTTTGGTTTGCGGCTGTATGATGTTGTTGAATATTCCATGCCTAGTACTGTAAAACGTATCACCAAAATTTAATTATTCTTTTTCTTTCAGTTACTGAGATCTTAACAGAAGAAGTAACAACGCAGCCTCAATTAGGTAATGCTTTACGATTTTTTTATAATGAATAATTTTTGCCCCAAAACTGCTAAGGGAAGCCCAGACAAAAAAACACCTTACCCTACTCGAGGTAGGATATGTAGGGCATCCAATAGGGGAATGTAGAGGTTAAGGTGAGGGTTGTCGGGTGACAATCTGACAGAGCAAAACCTCCTACGCTATTTCAATTAGGTAATGATTTACCTCACTTTCACTATCCGGCTATGGACTTTCGTAAAAATAGTATCGAAGCGTTCGAGTAAGCGTGAACAAAGACCAAATTGGAATAAGGCTGAATTTGTTCGTGGATATTCCCAAGTGTATGTATATTTGTGAAGAATTTAATTATTATTTCCATTCATAGCATCTACCACTGAAAGTACCACTACGGAGGAAACTACCACTGAAGGCACTACCACGGAAGCCACAACAACACAGTCGACGACCACTAGTACGACAACACCCAGTCCTACACCTAAGAGTCCGTGTGTTGTGAAGCATACTGAGCAATACATCAAGAATGGTCATTGTACTTCAGCAAGTAAAGTGAGAGTAGCATCCTGTACTGGTCTCTGTGAATCCTCTTCCACCTTCTCTTCAACCTCTCCCTTCTACATGCAACAATGCCGATGCTGCAAACCAGTTGCATTTGAAGAAGTCAGTGTTCGTATGGTTTGTCTGAAGAATAAATACACAACTCTTCGTGTGCCGATCATCAGACATTGTGTATGCAATGCTTGCCACGAATATAAACCAACCGCTTTACCGCCAACAACTGAAGCACCGGTTGGATCCGGTTCAGGAAGTGAATCCGGTGGTGGTTCGGGTGAAGGATCGGGAGAAGAGTCAGGTGAAGGTGAAGGGTCTGGCGCTGAGGGAACACCAAGTGCGGCTTCCAAACCGAAGAGATCGCTATCTGATTTATTTTATAAATTTTTCATAGGAGAAAGTAAATAAGGGAAACTGATTATGACAAGGGATGTATAATTCCTTTCTTAATGAACGAATATTAAAAAATACAATGTCTCCTCTTTTCATTAGTCATTTAACTAAGGTTCTTCCAGACGCGTCGTTTTTTTCTTCTCAAATCTTAACCTCACCAGTACAGAGCTGCACAGGAAGAAAATAATATGACTTTGCTTTGTATTCGGAAACTTAACCTTCCGCATTTTTGAAAGAAAAATGGACTTTCGCAATATTCAGCATAAAATTTACTTATAAAAGAATGACTATTCAAAGTTAAGAATTGGAAATTCTGTAATAATCGGCAAGCTTAAAATCTGTAGTTTCAATAACAATTGACGCATTTGCGATTTTTTATTCCGAATTTTACATATTTCTTAATGTTCTACACGTAACTAAAATTCCGCAATCCTTTCTTTTGCAAACAATTTCTTTCCCTAAGGTAGGTTAGAACTACATCTTGCTTCGTAGTGATAGGCACTTGTGAAATGACTTTGTAAAGCGTTAACAAGTTTATTTGTACTTTATTACATAAAAAAACATATTTTACAAATTTGTGAAATGACAATACAAGGAAGATAAAAATTCGGGAAGAGTTAGTTACATTTTGGTTAATTTCACCAATTTCTCCGGAACATTTCTTCGGAGAATCCAAAATGTCCTAAATTTTGATAATTGACTTTGGGTCGTCATTTTGTCACGTGCATCTATTATATCATACACCCAAAGCGCCAATGTTTATTGGCTCTGTCAATTACACAACTCGCTTCCAGGGCCTCGGATATAAAAGATCCAAAAAAAGAACCAGGAGACAAGGTTGTCAATTACATACAATAAACAAATTCACAATGTCTTGATTTTAAATTTAATGTACGTCTTGTAAACCGAATTTAATCCAAAAGTATAAATTAAAGACCAGAAATCCGCTTGGTAATACAATGCGGCTGATTTTGTCCAAATGCGCTGTTTCTTCACCTTGGACTTTTTCTCTCATGGTCTCTAACTTTCTCTGATTATCTTGTATATTATATGTCACACTACGAACGCTCTCTTTATTGTCCGCATCGAAGATTTGTGGTAACTCTCGCTGGTGATAAAGCGAATTGGTGACAGAGACTTTCTTTTTTCGAACAGCTGTGGTGGAAACGGTTTGTGATTGCGGCTCAAGTCTGCTAATTGTAACTCTCTCCTGCAGTGGAATATCTTCCTGAAAGATAATATACAGATTATAAAGTCTTTCATATGTCCGCGCTCTCCAAAAAATTTAGAAAGTTTGTCCATGGTCATTTAAAAGCCATCAATGTAAAGAAAGATCAACCTCGTTCCCAGGGCAATTTTTCGCTTTTTTGATATCCGAGACGGCGCGAAGAAAAAAGAAATTCTTCTCGCCGTCCGAGATTGTCAGAAAGAGAAAAATGGGCCTGGGGACGAGGTTGAAGAAAGATATTTTATTTCTCTGTACCATAACTCAGTTACTGGTGTATAGTTTATATGGCATTGGTAATCACTTAAGATGTGTAAAGGCTCATGCCACCGCACCACCTCCGCGCCCAAAGTTGTGACGCGTAAAGAAAATCAAAATTGTAGAATTTCAAAAGTTTATCAGAAAAGACGACGTGCTTGACATCGCATTTGAGCGCGAAACTAACGCGCGAAATTAAATACATGACACCGTAGTCGTTTTCACCATTTTTAATAGTTTCCTACTATTTTACCTGTATTTAACGCATTCCAATAAAATATATCATTTTTTCTTGAAAGGTTAGCTTCTTCACTCTATTCGGTCAAGAGGGGAGGGGGAGGGGGCGGTGGAGGTATAATACTGACCGAGTTTTCATATTTATCTATTAGGCATCTACATGGCAAATTTTTACTATTATTATTACTCGAAACTACTCCTAATAATTTCTATGAAATCCTTATAATCGGGAAAATGTAATAACTTTCGTTAGGATTATCCGTAGAAATTGTACCTCACAACACAACTTTATTTCGTCAAGGGGAATCTTTCGATAAATTTTCGACACGTGATTGATTCGATTTCCCTGATGGAGGTATTTTGGACAAATTTCAAGCTTCCGATGACGTCACAGAAAAAGTGCTGACATAAGCAAAAATTTATTCCTACGGGTTTGTTCCTTTCATGACGTATTATAAATGTGCGAAGTTTAATCCAATTTGGATAAACCTAATAAAAGTCTCGAATAGGTGGACAGCCATAGGTTTTTTAAAATGTTTCTAGCTACAAGAATCCGATTATATCGAGACAAGACAGCAAATTTTGTTCCCACAAGTAATTATATAAAATATTTCTATACTGAGTTAACTTGTCAATGTTTACAGCGGACTTAGGATGTTATTTTGTTAGATTTCAACTCATAAAATGTGCTTATTGTTGCTGACGTCGCGGTGACCATTTTTCCCAAATTTCAGGGCCATTGTGATCCCGGACGCGAATTATTCTGTAAAACGATAGAAAGCGCAGCTGGCCCAATTCAAACGATCCTTACCTAACCTACGCATCTGAAAAAGTAGAATTCCGAAGGCTACATGCAGCGAAGAATTCGCGAGTTGATGCTTCTTGCCAACGTATCTTAGTGGCTAAAAATGTGCCATTGTCTCGATATTTTCGTGAAAGGTTGCAAATTATTATTCCGAGAAAAAAAAAGAAGCTTACCGTGTCTGAAGTTTTAATTTCTCTTTTGGTTTTCTGCACATGAGGTCTCCTTCGTATTTTTCGTTTCACTTTCGGATGATAGGCAAATCCCACGTTCAAAACAAAAGCATACTCCAACAGCGTTAGAAGCACGAAACAAAATGAGAACATAAAATACCAGTCAACTGCTTTGATGTAACTAACAACCGGCAGCCGGTAATTTACCGATCCCCATATTGTGCACAACGTCAATAGGGTGGTGACACCCATACCTGTTCAAAAGTAGTGAAATTTAGAGTTAGGATAAGCGAGGCTAACTTTCTAGCCATATATAAGTTTATATCTCCCATTAGAAATTTAAGAAGGGTTCTAGTTCTTCAGCCTATATATCTTTTATACGACTCACTTTAAAGGGAAAGAAATTCTCGTCAGAAGTTGATATAGAGGGAGAAAGAACAAGCAATAATGGACAGACTAATTCTTTTAGACAAAAGCTGTGATTTCCTTACTGAAATTTCCCTCTTCCTAGCACCAAGCCCTTGGAAGAAATTTGCTGCGCATTTTTCGCACAGTGTCGCACCGTGGCTCCAGCCCTTTATACTCACTTCAAATTTGGAATAAATAAATAAAAAAATTAGCTTACCAACACGGGCAGATGTGCATCTTTTATGTATCCATAATGGTATCCAAGATACACAAACAATGGATATAGTGGGAAAAAATATTTGAATAATCGAGAATGCCGCCCTTCGTTGAAAGGTGAATTCAGCCTTCAAAATGCTGAAGTTTCCTGTCAAATTAAACGTTAAGTTTCCGTTAGAAACACGAGCATAAATTTTATAAACTTTATAATCACACATGGCGGTCAAACTCGAGAAGTTTTCCCAAAATTACCAGATAAGACTTTGCTGTGATCATTTTTTTCAAGATTTTGGCCACTAAAGAATTTTTTTTTCGAAATGACCTTAAATTTTGACTTGCATCGCATTTCCTTATAAAATTTTCTCTCAAACCTGTCAAGGTTTGTGTTTGGCAAGCCAGATTTGAAAAATCAAAGATTCAACAACGGTGTATACCAACTTTTTAACAGAGCTTAATTATTTGTTTGTTTACACAACGCCAAAACGTATTTACTCAGTGCCGTAACCACAATTTTAATATTGGGGGGGGCCTATATTATAAATTACATTATGAATTTCGCTTTTTTTAGTGGCTACCCGAGGCGCCCCCATGGTGGGCACCGAGTTGAAATTTTTTAAATTTTACATCTCTAGATTGGCGGAAAATGCCCTTCCAGACGTCAATGATCTCATAGTTCAATGTTAAAAATCGCGATGAATGTTTCGATATTTTTGTAATTTAGAAAGCTGCATTGTTTAATTAGCATCAAAATTTAGATAAAAATTTCCATCAAAACAAAAAGGTAGAAAGAAATACATATTTACATTACACGACTACAATAATATAAAAAATAATAAGAACACTAGAAATTTTAAGGGTGTTGGCACGTTTTAGAAAATTTACATCGCATTTGGACTTTTTAAAATGTGCTGCCAGCACCCCCTTAAAAAATTAAGTGATTTTTATAATAATGATCTATGGGAAGGATCTGAATATTCCTGAACGACTCTTTTTAATAAATTTGTTTGCTACTTCATATTATCTGTGTATGATTTGTGAATATGCAATACCATCAGGTTATTCATGTGTATCAGTGGTTGTAGCTCGAAGGTAAGTTTTTATGCGGTTCACTTCCCACTTTTATAACTTCAAACAAAAGTAGTTTTCTTGGTTTTATCTAAGGAGATAACTTAATAAAACTAAGGAGTCATCTAAGAGAACTAAATCTGTCTCTCTTTTTCTCTCTCTTTCTTTCTCTCTCTCTCTCTCTTTCTTTTTTTTTTTTAGTACGAAAATTATTGGGGGGGCCTGTGCCCCCTTGGCCCCCCGGCGGTTACGGCACTGTTACGTCAATACATTAATATATTCCCAGTGAATATTCGCAGGACTACTAGTCCTCCTTCTCAAAACCCCAGATTCTCGAAAAGAGCCCAGGCCACGTAGGGTTAAGTAAAGTA
Source organism: Hydractinia echinata (assembly GCA_030067915.1). NCBI lineage: Eukaryota > Metazoa > Cnidaria > Hydrozoa > Anthoathecata > Hydractiniidae > Hydractinia > Hydractinia echinata. The sequence goes on along the minus strand of JASGCC010000017.1, from coordinate 1,469,861 downwards.
TAAAAGTTACATTGCATTGTGTCGCACAGCTGACTTTTACTTCTAACTTCTTTAATTTTGTCATGTTCACACTTACCTAACATATAACAACCAACATCTTCATACAAATGACGGTGGGTTACTGTGTACTGGGACATGTAATCGTTGTTGACAATGCAAGCCATTTCCCCGCCGTTCCATTCATAATCCATTTCATCGTTTGGATATGCATCTTGGAAAACAAAGATATTAAAAGAAAATCATGCTTTTCAATAAATTGTTGGATACTTTTTCACAAAGTGATAAAAAAAATTAAAGCTTCGTTTTCATAAGGACTGAATTGTTACGCAAAAGTTACATGGAAACAATGTGTTAAACAAGGCAAGAGAAGAGATGTTATAAAAGACATGTTGTTGGGAAATTCCGCAATCTATGCAAGATATAACTGCTGCACAACACAAATAGAAACCAAGCATTACGAGAACGATGTCCTTATAAAATACACAAATGTAAATCAAGCTTAAGAGGATCGATATTGTTATAAATACAAAATATAAATCAAGCTTAAGGAGATCGAGATTGTTGTAAATATATAAATGTAAATCAAGCTTAAGGGGATCAAGATTGTCAAAAGACATAAATGAAGACCAAGCCTTACAAATTGATGTTATTATAAATACATAAATGTAAATCAAGCTTAAGGAGATCAAGATTGTTGTAAATATATAAATGTAAATCAAGCTTAAGGGGATCAAGATTGTCAAAAGACATAAATGAAGACCAAGCCTTACAAATTGATGTTATTATAAATACATAAATGTAAATCAAGCTTAAGGAGATCAAGATAGCTAAAAATTTATTATGAGGATTGTGATAAATTCAGGAAATATGCATAATAACCGCTTATTATGCTTAATAACAATACCCTTAACCCCTTTAGATCCTACACAACCGATGGTGTGAAACTAGATAATATTTTAAGTAACGCAAAATGATATTTTCACGAAATTTTGTTTTTCTTTTTTCACCGTTTTTATTTTTATGTGTTCTAGGTGGTGCATTTGACCCACCTAGCTCGTTACAGTTGTACAGGTTATCTTTTTCTATTTCCCTTGTCCTTTATATGTTTCGACCTCTCAACCTACTGTGCAATAAACATCAGTTAATTTGATTTATATTTAAAAATATATTTACAATTTATTTAGATAGATTCGTTTTATATTGTATTAGGAAGTTATTATTATTATTATTATTATTAATCGACATATATTTCAAGCATCCATAAATTACAATGGTTCTTAATGCTGAAATGTGTAAATACTAAATGTATGTGCAAACGTAAATATAAATTCAATCAGTAATAAAAACAAAATGAACATGAGCAAAAAGAGCATAGACGAAGCAGTCAAATAATCATACGAAAGTCTTGAACTGTGAAAACGTATTGAACGGCATTAGGATAAATGAACCATTATAATTGATCAAAGCTAAAGGAGGCTTGGTAGGTAAAGGACGACCGATAATTAAACTAAAAATTAGGTATAGTAAAAGTTAACATAGTCAATTGAGTGAGAAAAAAAAAAATATATATATACTGACAAATCTGTATCAAGAAAAGGCTAAGATAAAATAGATAAATAAATTAAAAATCAGAACAACTTAAAAGTCTGGCTGTTGCCCTATCAAAAAAATATTTTTTCGCTAAGTTTGTAAATTTGTTATAGTTTTCCACTTGCCGAAGTTGAAATGGAAGGTCGTTGAAGTGGAGGGCAGCAGTGTGGGCAAAAGTACCCTCAATAAGTTTTAATAACCCTTACCCTAACACATAATACCCTGGGAAATGTGCATAATTTTCAATTAATGATATTTCCCGTAACAAATACATAAAATGGGAGTGATATAATTTTGATGCAACAGATTCATATGAATAGCTTAAATGCTCGATTTAGCGCCATCTGTTCATTAACTAGCCCTCTCCATTAAGTTCCACCGAGCCCTATTTATAGCATAACTAAGAAAAATGAGCTCTTTTTATATGTGTTAGTGTTAATTTTCCTTTCTGGTTCACAGAAAGGAAAGGGCCACAAGATAAAAAATTTAATATGCTTCCCTATCCTTTAAGCGTACTTCTCAAATAAGCACTTCCAAAAGAGATTCTGAATTAAGCGCCCATGGCGTTTAATCGCGCAGTTACGGTATAACAAACTAGAATGGAAGACTTTCAAAGTTGTTTCCAGGGCCGATCACCTAATCGTCGCCCTCGATGCAAATAAAGATACAAGACGGGCTGGAAACGAAAATGTATTGATGTAATTTTATTCTACTTACAACTTTCAATACCAATGTGACATTTCTGAGTATCCAGCGGATAGCGACGCAAATCCAGATGACAAGATGCTACAACGGATATTCTAGAAAGAGGAATTAGCATTCATTACAAGTCGAATATCAGCCTCGTTCCCAGGGAATTTTCCCTTTTGATGAATTTGATAGCGCGACCGCTCCGTAATAAGGGCTCAGGGGACAAGAGACCCTGCGGACGAGGATTTGCGAATACCGCACGTATATATTAGGAGAAAAGAATATGTGAATTACAATACCTGCTACCCCAGAACACGGTTCCATTGTTGTATATATCCAATTTGTTGTGACCCACTGTTACTCTGTGTTGTGTGGACTGTTGAGCGTTAATAAATGTAGAGTCTGGTACCCAAATAAAATCCGCGGGGCTTTTTTGACCAAATAATGGAAGAATGGGCTCTGGTAAATCATGTTTCATTCGATGATCTTGCCAAATTTGTCGAAGAAATAAATCCACGCTGAAACTCTGAAAGTATGCATAAACATAAAAAAAGATGATAAAAATGCCTGTCTGCAACCTTGTTTCTAGGGCGTTTTGCATTTTTGGGTCAATTTTGACTTTCTAGTTTGTTGCTCTACATGAATAAACAACGGTCTAAGAGGAAAGGAAAAGAACCAGGGGAAACCAAAACAGGAAATAATCGTTCTTATAAAGATATGTTTTCTAAACAAAAAGGAACTAGCTGACTTTCTGACCCAAATTATTGCAGGGGAATGGACCTGACCATTTTCATACTTTCAAACTTCAATTGAAAACATCTGCAGGAACATTATAAGAGGTTAAGTTTTAACAGACATAATTAGGAGATGCACACCCAAGACGCTACTGATTCTCATTGGTTGAATGTACTTCTTCGCCCAAAGTGCAAATCACTTTACATACTATGGCCAAATAATTCTTCTAGCTTGTTAAGATATCCAAAATCAATTTCCCTTGGAATATTTTACTCAATGGAGAACCAACTTCACTCACCAGATTTTAATCCTACAGAAACGTCCTTCACTTTCTATAGTGAATTGATTAAAGAAACGTTCGCTGTGAAAAACAATTTAGCATAATTCAAACACCAAACACTATGACCAAAACTGGCTACCTTCCAACATCACACGTACTGTTACTAACAACTGGAGTCTCATAACAACAAAAATAAATAAAAAAATACCATATCTCTTTCATTAATTTGTCCAAACGATAAAACAGTTATTTCAACAAAAATAGTTGTCGCTGAACCTGTATAAAAGAATGCAACAAAATCACACAAATATAAAGCAAATGTTCTCGCCATAAGAACTTACAAAACAGTTCGTTTTTTCTCGAAGTTAGTTTTCGATGATCCAATGGTAAATATGACCTGTAGCTAGATCACGTGGTTAAGCTCACCTGTGTAATTCGGTCTCACTAGTCGATCATAATGTTGGATGAAATCATTCCATGTCTGTGCAACATGTGCGTCTGTACGATCTCTATGAAGAGATGTGACATTGATTTTTTAAAATACTAAATACAGTAATAAGTTACAGTATTAACTGCAAATTTTCTTTTTTTTCTTTTCTGAGTACACATTTAAATAACTTTAGAAATCGGGAAAGGCTTTTTGGAAACAGGTTTTGTCCTGTATATACCTTTAATCAATCAATAGAAAATTGCCATTAATACACTTATATAAAAATGTCACTAAGGCAGATAATAACAGACTAGCCTGGAGACACCGCTTACACTGATTGATGAGTTTTCATTTCGTATAGAGGACCAACCTCGATCCCAGGGATCTTTTCTCTCTTTTTGATATAAGGACGGCGAGACAGTTTCTATTTCTGTCTCGCCGTCCTTATATCAAAAAGAGAGAAAAGAACCCTGGGATCGAGGTTGATAGAGGACTTGACAGGGACTCAAATTTGAAAAACGTGTGATTGTATTGAGAGTTTTCAATTTTCAATTTCTCTTTTCAATTTTTTATTTGACCATAATGTCATAATGGAGGCAATTAAGATCAAAATAACGCTGGGTATCTGACGTGCAGCAGAATATATTTTGTTGGAATTTTCAGCAAAAGTTTTTCTAGTAAAGCATTTGAATTGAGCGCGCAATCCGTTTTTAAAAAACTTTTTTAAAAATTTAGAATAGAAAATGTTTTTTTATTTTTTGGAATCAGCTCCAAAAAAACGGAGGTTTGAAGAGCTGGATTAATTAGGACCGTTCTTCCGAATGTTTTTGGGCTATAGAAGAAAAGGTGTTATAGTTAATATAGTTGCGCAAATAAGCATACATCGTCTGCGCCATGAACAAAAATTCGCCAAACGTCCTAACATAGCTAGTAAATTTAAGAAAACATACATTTCAACTTCCGAATTATTCTTTCCTCCTTCTTGGGATGCTCCAGTAATATGATATAATGACAGAAAAATTAATACGCTCCATCTGAAGTAAAGATAATAAAACATTGATTACTACGTTATGTTATGATCAAGATGGTAATCTTCCTTGATCTCTTTTCCAGAAACTTCGTCCCCAGGGTCTCGTGGCCCCTGAGCCATTATTACAGGGTGGAAGGCAAAATGTGAGAACGAGGTTTGGGGTAGTTATCTCTTTGTGATACGTGAAAGGAAAGGGCGAAACCAAAATCAAAGGTCAAAAGGATACTCCAGTTAGGTAAGATTTTGAATAATGCTCGTTGCTTTGTAAAAAAAAATGTCTCACTTTTTCAGCCGTCTTTCATAGGAAAAAACAGATAGCTCCTATTTATTCCTAGTAAATTTTATGCTATGGTTATTTCCAAAAGAAATAAAAAATCTTTTCCCGCTTTAAAGACATAGATTGGGCACGAGACGAGAAAATGTGTACCACTTATAGGCTTAGCAGATTTGTTAGCTTACAAAAATATTTTTCAGAAGTCAAGACTACCTAGATTTCCGCCTAATGATAGAAATTCACACATAGAGAATGTGTGAATTTCTATCGTTCTTAGTTTTTCCTAGAACTATAAATGAGCAAATTTTCTCTACCAAAATGTCTCTGTTAATATTTCAAATAAACTAGTCGGTAATACATGAACGTAAATTTTTTTCGCAACTCTCGTAAAGAAGTTTTGTGTAAAAAAAACCGTCAAAATTTCAGATAAGGCTTGGTGTACTAATTTTTGAATAGTTTGCAGCCATAAAGGGTCTTATTTGTGTACTTTCAAGTACTAATGTCAGATTTATGGATAATGATGAATAATGCTAAGATTGAAAAAAGAATGAAACAATTACTCTACAATGGTTGTTTCTTGAAATCTTATTTTGTTCTACAATGATTGGATGAAGGAATTCATGCTAAGTACGTTCTAAATATGGTCTAAATTTTTGGCAAAATCTTAGCCATATATAAAACCGTACAATTCATAAAGATATCCATTTGTATGTAAATAGCTTAAAGAAATCCTTACCCAAAACGTGAAAACATCGTCGGCTGTAACATCGTGTTCATTAATATCTAGTTCACTTTTTTATCATTTTTTCTTCTTCAAACTTCAGTCAATTTTTAAAATATTTATGGTCTTTATTTATTCGTTCTTTCGAAATTTATAAATTATTAACTTTCTATTTTGAATTACATTTTTGTCAATAAGGAAAGTTAAATATTTAATATAGTTTTAAAAAACTGATTTTGCATTGTGCTTGACACACATTTGTATCGACCAGTATGGAAGTCGAAAAGGACCAAGACGAAAAGAATTAAAAAAACGCAAAAAAATATTTCCACAAAAGATTGAAGAAAATAAAAACGCGAAAAAGATATTTCCACAACAGATTGGAAAAAATAAAAACGCGAAAAAGATATTTCACAAAAGATTGAAGAAAATAAAACGCGAAAAATATATTTCCACAACAGATTAAAAAAAATAAAAACGCGAAAAATATATTTTCACAACTTTTTATTCTCCACAACATATAAAAAAAATAGGAATCCCTTTTAAATTTTGCACCAACTTAAAATTTCAAGGATTAATATCAAATTAGGTTTTCCCTTTTCCGTTCCTGACTTATTTAATGGCTGCCACTAAAAAGTTCGTGTTTTGAATCTACACAAAATGCAAATCGTGCAATCATGGTTTGTCTTGCTTCATGCTTATTAAGTTTTAAATTCAAGACAATTAATCAATAATAGCTATATAATCTCTAGCAACAAAAGCTTCCTACATCGTAATTTTGTTTAAAGCTCAGCTCTATTTTAAAAAAGTGATTACTCGTCAAGCTCAGCTCTATTTTAAAAAAGTGATTACTCATTCGGGAAATAACCATGCAGCATTACAGTTTTCACTTATAAATTTCTATCTTTAAGTTTTTGCAAGGTAATCTGTAGATATCATAGACGATCAATTCTTGTTTTGTTGTTCTAGTATCAAGGGTTAATCTCGTTTCGACATAATTATGTATGTTAACATGGAAGTGGTAAGGAGTTGTTGTTTTTATTGTTATTGTTGATGTTATTGTTGTTGTTATTGTTGTTGTTTTTTGTTGTTGTTGCTGTTGTCGTCTTGATGTTGCTATTTCCGTTATTTTCATTGTGTTTTTCCTTTTGTTGTTTTTATTGTTATTGTTGTTGTTGTTGGTTGTGATAATGTTTATTTGAAAAACTTCCATTTGTTTAGGGTACCTTGCGGGATATTCCCATCGAAAATTTGCGTTTCGTTTGCAACGAGCTTGATAAAAGCAACGATTTGGAGAGATTTGCACATGCGTTAAGAGACATGGAAATGGACATCACTCCAATTGAAATAGACAACCTACACAATGCCGGATACAGCCCGTGTTCATATTTTTTTAAAGTTTTACAATGTAGACAACCGAAACTTAAAACGAAAACATTTATGGAAATGCTAGCCGAGATTGAACGCCATGACGTACTCGAAATTATGCGAGGAAAAAATTTGCCCAAAATATTCTTCGATATTCCATTTCGCAAGCAAGAAGAAATCGCACTTTATTTGAACGTTCGGACGAGAAATTGGAAAACAATGGCGGGGAAGATTGGCTATTCAGATGAAGAAATTTCTGAAATGGAATTAAACAAACCTACGAAGAAAAAAAGTCCTATGGAGCATTTGATTATGATCATCAATCAACGCCATCCGCATATGAAAACAGATGTGTTTAAACGTGTGTTGAGTACAATTAGGAGAAATGATCTGGTCCACTTTTTAGACAATTTGTCATCCATGGCCTGAGCTGATTGTCTACATAATGAGATGATTAAATATTAATAGAGATTAAAAAAGCAAGAATTATGATTTGGCTTGGCAACAGCATTCAAAGAAGGAAGGCAGCTTTTTTAACTTTTTGTACGAGAACTAAATTTTTCTACCCCAACACTATCATAGATTTTAGTTTTAAAGATCACACTTGGTCGAAATACACACAGCAAGATATTGAAATTTGAAACGAGTGATAGACATGACAGGACTTGTGGTTATTGCGATTGATTTTTATACACGCAAGCTTTATTTTAATTACTTTAAAATGTGCTTTTATAATCTATTTTTTAATTTAAGTTTTTTAGAGTTTTTTAGGATCAAGCCATGTAAATAAATGTTTTTATAATATAATTTAACGTCAAGGACATAAATCTAAGTAGAAGTTTATATGCCCAGCAGAGCTACTTTATAATTTTAGGTCACTACAGTGAAAGATGAGACAATGAAAGAACTTTTGCAGGACTGTAGCAAGTACCGAAATTTAAGGAAGGAAGGCATGAGTCAAGTGGTTTGGGCTGATGCACCAGGGTAAAGTTTTGAGAGTCTAGCCCTCTAGATTGGTTAGAAACGCATTCTTTGGAAAGTCTTTCACATATTACTCATGATCTACGAAAGTATTAGGAGGATGTATCCCATGCTCCCCCGCACTCCCTGCCTCTGCCCTGTAGGTTGCTACGGTCCGGGTTTTTTTGCAAAATATTTTTTTTGCAAAACTGAAATACTATTCAGGAAGTGCCCCAGTGAGAAGGAGTGTACTGAAAATCAAATGAAGTACTCAACAACAAGTACAATTAATGGATTATCAATTTTCTAAACTAATTAAACATTAGAATCACTGGGAACGAGTCCACGTCATAAACGTTTGACACACGGCAGCAGAAACCGGGGGTGTATTATTTTCAAGATGTAATGTGGAACAAAAATAATAGTTTGTTTCTTATGTTTTATTTTATATAAGTTTCAGTTTTGTTATCATATTCGTTGACAGGTCCATGTCAAGAACATATTCATCCAGCTTGTAGTTGTAAATTAAAAATATATCATTATTGAAGTCCTATTCCCCAAATTTTACCACAAAAATAAAATGGTGTTTCTCCAACCGAAGTAATTCATTTTGTGAAGGATCCAAAGTTTCATTGTAAAGCAAAATGGATATACGATTCTAGTTTTTTTAAAGGTCTTGTAATGGCTCATGGTCCATGTTTAATGAACCAAAAAACATAGAAGCATCTTGGAGTAGACGAAAATTACATGAATAACGATTTTCCAAAACTCGAAATTTCCTTTGCTTTTCACCAACAATCTTTTCTCTTTGAACCCGATTTCTTGCCACCTGCTACCTCGAACTGGAACACTGTCCAATGGGATTATTCTTTTCATACGGGCCTCTATTTGATATCTCAAAGTTGAGTGATCAGAAGTAATAGCTAGTAGACACAAGTAATGACCAATAGGTATTTCACCCTCGCTTCAACGCAATCGCGTCTGTTGATGTCGTTCAGCATAACGTTGCAGTATTAGATAGCAGCGTATTAGTGTCGTTCAGCAGAACGTTGCAGTATTAGATAGCAGCGTATTGATGTCGTTCAGCATAACGTTGCAGTATTAGATAGCAGCGTATGGCACCACCCACAAATCGATGTTAAGTTACCTTATTTGTGAAAATTTAAAAGAATAGTCGTTAGCCCGTCGTGCATAATTCTCGCTTCGCTATTACGTGCATCCTTACCCGCCTGTTAGTATGAAGTAATGAAATTCACCTTGACGGGGGTTTTTACTTTTATTATAGGTGCGATTATAATGAACCCCTTAAATTAGCTGACAGATAGACAGGCTAAACAACTGCCCACTCATACACCATGTAGAATTGGTCCTACAAAACTACCGTACTTACGTCTTTTTCATTGCAAGGAGACGAACACTTGTTATCGTAGAAATTGCTGAGTTACAAGATGAGTTGATGTGATGAAATGAATTTTATTTAGGTTTTGAAATTTTTTTTTTATCAAAATAAAGGGTTTCGTAGGAAATCCATATTGTTGGAAATCATGATTATTCTCTCTTGACTAAAGAGTCGCCACACCAAAGAATAAGGTGCTAGTTTCCCTTGAGTAGAGTAAAAATGTCGACCTTTAAGTGACAGTTGATTGGCACTCAGTGTCATATCTGTATTGACCATATCACTAACTTATTTTAGGCTTTGTATTTTATTGACATTGCTATACAAACAGCTCTTACAAACAAATTTACTCATAAGGTTGCTGTGAAGATTTCCCATGGCAGGATACCAAAAATGTATAAGAGGTTTATCTACCTGAAACTGCAACAGAACGGTTTCAAAAAGTTGTGCGGTGAATGATATGAATGATAAAAATGGTTTCGTCAAATCATTCTCCAAAACTTATTTGATTTGTTGATAGCGCTTATTTTCTTTTCAAGTTTGATTGCTTTGTTAGATATTTTAAAAAATACTCTGTTAAATTATTCCACTGTTATAACACCCTAACATCAACTTCCATTATTTTTATCCACGGAGTAGAAGAATGCTTGATAGTAAAATATGCTGCTATGTGTGTAGTTGATGCAAGAAACAAGTGCAAATATCTCAAAATGATGTATCATTCTTATTTTCTAACCGAGTTAGCAAACGTCTTTGAAATGCAAGATTCACATTCGGACCATCCATTCATAATGTAAGAGGTAGGGCGGGTTCCATCCCATGTCAATGCTAAACCTTCAAAAATGATGTAAAAAATGTTTATTGGCATATAAAAATAAAAAGTTAAAAGTGATAGGAAGGTCACTAAAATCTTGCTCAATTCATCTTTTACATATGGAGCAATGCCGAACTGCAAACTGTATTTCAATTTAGTTTCTCCTTGCTGATAAGACTTAGCTATTACAGAGTCGGGAAACATACTTCTAAAGAGTTCTGAGTTGTTTTCTGCACTAGCAAATGAATGATTAGAATTTTCTCAAATTTACTACATTGCCTGAAATAACTTGGAATAATGTTCTTTGTGTAGATTGCCTAGGTGAAACTTTCTGTTGTTTTATTATAGCCCTGGGACTTTTGGTGCGATTTCACTTAAGCAATGCCACCACCATCTTTTCCGAATGAATTACAACAAAGCTTACAATATGCACTGTTTCCATCTTTAGACTGTTTTAACCATATATTCTGTTCTTCACATTTAAGAGAATACGATGTGTTGCATTCACTGGCAATTCTATACTATTTTATATGCATTTGACCTGAAAAATCAACTAAAATCAGTCAAAAGATAGTATATATACTCACTGAGGGAGGATTGAAAACAGAAATGCAGTATTACTGTTACATACTCATACAGAATTCATACATAATTTGCATTTTTTAGGAATTTTAGGAACATTTGCACAATTTTAGGATTCTAGGAATTGGCATCCTATTTATCTCATTTTAGGAATATTAGAAATTTTAGGAGGTGTGAGAAGCTTGTTTTCATATTGGCGGACGAGATGGCAAAGAAAATGATACAACTTATCAGCTTAATAATCATTATATTTGTCAACAACAAAGTTTTTACATTAACATACGTGCTACTTAAAATTATCTAAAAAATTAACATAGCTAACGGCTACTAAAAATATTAAAAAAAACAATCGAACAGTTAAAATACAATATAATCATTGTTCATGATGTCAGTTTTTTTGAAAATTTAACTGTTCCAAGTTTGTTAAAACTATAAAATTGAGTCTAAAAAAGAAGTCGAATGGTGACTTCACACTTGTTCTCTTGCTCGTCTCTTTTATTTTTTTTATTGATTCAGCGTTAAAAAAGTTGCAAAATTAGATATTTCAACAAGAAAATAGGGAAATATATGGTCGGAATACGGATAATGATAGAGATTATATAGAGATTATATAGTTTAGGATAATACTGTAAAAATAACTTTTTCTCAGTAATTTTAGACTGACTATGTTGTTATAAAAGATGTATATATAAGCTGGTCTTTCGTTAATCTGATCTTAGACTGTGGAATTCATATATAAATTTTGAGAAATTCCGTGCGATCATAAAATTATTAAGGTCGCGTTTGTTTACATCCAAAATATTAAATGTTTAACATATTAAACAAATTAAACAAAAGGTTAGTGAAAAATTAACATCTATATATATAAAAAAAAAAAAACTCAACGAAATAGTCATTTAATTAATTATTCCTAGACCGTTCAGTTAACTTGTTCAATCGAGCAGAACAAATAAGGAGCTTCCAAATCATGATGTTCAGCCTTCATCGTCCGGATGATTGACAAATTCTATGTTCATTTCATCTTGTGATGAAGACATGTGTACTGGATTTTCAAAGGATTTATGAGCAAACGCCAACTTGAAGCCGTTATTGTGACGTTTGCAGTAGTATACACCTCCACCAATCAAAATCAAGATTATCAGCAGTAAGAAGAATACGATGAGTCCCACTTTAGTTCCGTTGGATATCCCATCTAAATAAGAATGCAAATACAGTATATTCTTGGTAGCATGAACCTCATGATTGCCCAAACTCCCCACCCTTCCATCCCTCCCTTCACACACACAAACACCACATCCCTTAATTTTCACTAATCTTTACTTCTCGTAAAAATCAATCAACCCCGACAAATCGAATATTCTCAGGGTTTAATAGCTTTTAAAAGACGAGAGATTATGGGAATGTTTTTGCATTCTTCTATTCTCCATTCAATTCTGCGTCAAATAAACGCAATATTGTAACATTAAAGGAGTGATTATCGTTCTGTTAAAACTAAACTTTACGTTTGACCAATTAAGTTTTGAGGTACGTACCAGACGATTCTTGTTTCTCCCCATCTGGACCTAGGAGGAAACAGTTTCAATTTTCAAACATGTCATAATCAGAGTTTAAAATATACAGTTGAAAAAATGTTGCAAGCTAATTAAAAGGTTTTTAAAACTAGCTCGAGATTGGCGTGGCGTGAAAATATGACTTACTTGTTGAAATTTTCAAGGAGGATTTATCCACAGTAAATTCTCCCAACTTCCCTTGCGTCACCTGGTATTTTAATGCACGCAATGGATCTGTATCTTTCACTGACACCATAGCAACAAAAATAAAATTTACAACCACGCTGCCAGACCTAAAACAGAAAAAATTACAACAAACTGGTTATTCTGATTTTTTGTTTTGCGAGTTACAGCAAGACATTGGACTCGCTCTAACTCGACCCCGCAAAGGATCAGGAAATTAATTCCATGAAAGTTCCACATGAAAATAATGATTAAGGATAGGAACATCCAGCAAGTGGCCAATTTTTTAAAAAATATTTAAGATAGGGAGATCTCCAAAATGAGGATTGTTCGAGACGGGTCTTAAGTCAAAGTTTTCCATGACCCCCGATGTTTTTTATACACTTTATTTGGATATATAAAGCACAAATACAGTGTTTTAACACCTCCTCTGTCAACCTTAACATTCAAAAAAAAATCTCAATCATTTTTACCCTGCACGTTACTGGTGTTAACCTTTGTGTTATGGCGTCAAAACGCCCTGCGCTAAATATGTACTTACGGCGATGTGGTGTAAAAATAATTTAATTAAGAAACAAACAGAGAAAAAACAGTAAGCAGTTTCTACTGGCCAACGCAACATTCGTGTTATCAGGTTTTTATACTACTAGTCACCAAAGTAGTTCTTAATACTTTGGCTACGTGGATTGTAACCTGATATTTTTTCTTTTCCCACGCACTTAGTTACTCTCACGCTCAACTGGTATAATATTATAATTGTTTATTCAAGGACGTTTACGCAAAGTTCCCAAATTCAGTAGAGTTATACAAGAAATAGAAAACTTACTTGAAACTTCTAATTCTTAAACCATTGTATGTTATGTCGTTGGAGAAAACTTCGCTCACCTGAAAAAAAAACAAGAAATACAAACGATGGTTTGATCCAACTGAAGTAAACATTTATCAGCAGTGGTCAGTGTGGAAAGCAAAATTTGAAAAATAAAATCCCTGAACTTCCCAGGACTCTTTCAGTCAAATTAATTAAAAAAAAACCTGTTAAATATTAACGATTTTCAAGGATGATGTTCAAGATTTTTTTACGAAGCAGTTAAATTAATAGCTGAATCGGGTCATATCACACATAAAATATAATCGGTCATATGCCGGTACTTAATTTTACATCTTTCAGATTTAAACATTAGAGTCAGCATTCAGAAGGAGAAAAAACAAAGCATTGCCACAGATCTTTTAAAGATTTCTTCTTTCAAGATTATTAAAAAAGGTCTGTTTTCTAAGGTTTTTTTTTAAACGGTTATTTTTCCAGATTGTTCGAAACTTAATCAATTTTTTAAATATTTTAAGGTTTTTAACGCGCTGGCCATCCTGTACCTTAAAAAAAAAATCACAAAAAATCACAAAAAAAAGGAAAGAAGTTTTTAACAGGAAACAAGAGGACAATTTAATTCACACGGGGTTATTATCAAATTGTGTGAGGAAACCAAAATCAAAGCATCACCCAAAAATGTATTTCTGTAAAAAATTCTGTGTTCAGTAATAATTTTTACCTCATTCGCGAACATTAATACCCGCGGAATGTTTTGAAAATGACCGACTCGAAAATTAAAACCCGTGAATTGCAACATTTTTCGACTCGCGAAAATTAACACCATCACGGTACTCGACACAAAAACGACATGATTTCACTCTAGCAACATTTTATTTATTCTTTCAATTAAAAAGAAATAAAAAAAGTCCCCCCGAAAATTATTTGCCTTTTTTTTTCGGTTGTCTGTCACATGAAAGCAGAGAGTACTTACAGCCATTTCAAATCTTGTCGAGAGTTCTTCATACTCGAGCGAATTCTCGTACGCTAATTTGTCATTATACTCAACACTCGTCAGACGAACACTTCCATAAAAGGATTGTTTTCTGCGCAACGGAGTTAGCGTTGGTTGTATGGTCACGGCTGTGAAAAAATATTATTAAGTTCAAAGCGTTAAAACAAAAAAGACATTCTCCAAAGCTCATTTGTTAAACAAAATTAATTTTTCGAACAAATTATGATGGAGTAAAGCGACATGAAAATGAGGGTAAATATATTTCAAAATTAATTAAAATGCAGGAGGTGTCAATTAGGAAGACAGAAAGTTACGGTCGAAGCCTCTTATTCTTAAACACTTTATAAAAATGTTATCGGACATATTCACGATTATGACATTTCAGTTTAAGGTTAGTTATAAGTAGCTAATCTTCTTACCACAGCCATACAATTCGACCCTCATGCAGATACCGTCGATATTACCAGTGGGAACGATCCTCAAATAACGTGTCGGTAAGGACTGCTCCAACTTCACTTTGTGCACTCCTTTTCCCTCTGTATTCCCTGTGAACTGAAATAATCCGAAGTCTTATATATAATATAACGTGTACAATCTGTCGCGACGTCAAATTTATTGCCTTTCTGACGACGTGTAAATATTCCGTCATTAGGTGGAAAATTCATGATACTTTCGCGACCAATTTATGATCAGCAAAAATGCTTTTGAACATTTGGAAACTTTCAAACTTGACTGTCAAAGAGAAACTCCCCTTTACGTTTTTCCCTCACGTTGACCATATAATGGTCATTTTATTTCAAGACTGTAAGACTGGTGTTGTAATAAAGAAGTATTTAATTTTGTCACAAACTAAAAACTTACATCTTGTTTCAAACACGTCCAAAATTTCCCATCTGCACTCCATTGGACTTCATACTCAGTCACAAATTTCTCTACGCCTCCACCAATGAAACCTTGCGTTGCTATTGCAGTGATTCGTGCTGTCTGCTGAAAGTCGATCTGCAAAAGGAACAAAATTAATTCACCTTTCATTTTTAATGCCTGAAGCTCTTTTTCTCTTCAAAACACTTGTTAAAATCACTTTTGAACAACCATCTCTCTTATTTCTTACTTAATACATTTTTGTCCGCCCTCTGCAAAAACGCCTACTTTAAATGTGCGCCCACTTTATAGGACCCAAAAAAATTCAAACCTGTAAGTATTGCTTTCCATCTTTCTTCATGGCACACCAAGCTGAATCACCATTCAGGCGAGCTTGTTTAGCAGCAAAACCAGGTAACGATGACGACGCACTGAGGAACGTGTCTGAGATAAATTCGGTTTCCAAGCCAAGGGGTATATCACACTCTAAAAGTAAAAAAAATATATTATAAAAAAGAGAAAGATTATATGTAACAATCTTCAATAAACAGGTAATCACAAAAAAGATGAGTTTATATATATTTTTAAACTGATTAATATTGTTGTGGGTGATATCATTTCATATTAAAATAATTTATATCCAAAAAAACAGGAGAGAAGAAAGATTTATTGGCCATTTGCTTGTTTTTTACCTCTTGTCTTTTCTCAAACAGATTCGGTAAAAGGTAAACACTATTTTTGCAAGCAACATTATTACTTTAAAAATCGATGCAAGTTGTAAACGAAAGTCAGTCCAATAAAGTGAAATTCTTGTTGTAAGTCTTATGCGACAACAAACGTGGTTAAAACGGAAGTTTGATTTCGATTGGTGCACAAGCCAAACTGACGAAGCCAGCAAATATGTGAATTTGGTATTAAGCAACAAGAAAGTAACAGTTGAGCTTGTAAAACAGAGAAACTTAAGCGACACTGTGCATTAGCTAAAATTTGTTTCCAATTAACGAGATTCAGTAAAAGGTAATTAAAGTAAATAGTAAGTTAATATTTTTACACATAGTATCAGACACAATTATAATTAATACTTATTCTCTGAGTGCCCCGATCTTTTAATTGGTTTAACAGATGACGAGTTTAAAAACAGAAAACATAAATCAGCAAGAACTTAACAATTTAAACACAAAATTAACTTCGATTCTAGATTTTAGTCCATCAAAATTCCTTTATATTTTGCCACCCATATATTGGAAATAAACGAATTTTTAAGTACCACTTCAAACAGGTTTTAACTGTGAAAACGAAAACAGCTTTTTAAAAATACTATGAATAACTATAATTAGCTGCGAATAAAACTGGAAGTGTGCATTCCAGTAGGAAATAATTCTCAAATTTCGCAGGATTTTCTTAACGCAAAAAACTTATTTCGTGAAAATTCCAAATTTTATTGGAAAAATTTTTCTACAATTCTCAATTTTATTCCATTGCGTATTTTTGTGAGAGAGAAACAAGAGAATAATCTCGATAAAAAAAACCAACCGGAAGCACAACCAAACAATTCCACTTGCAAACATGAATCCTTCGACGATTTTGTCAACAGAAACTTCACATATCTGGCCACCACTGGTACCTCAAGATCATACATCATTGTTTTTGATAAAAATTGCTAAATAAAATATATCAACACGATACACTTGTTGGCTCTACATGCTTTCCCCAATACACTTCCATAAAAACAAAACAAAAGCTAAACAAAACAAAAAATACAAACAAAAAACAAACAACAACAAACAAACAAATAAATACGCAAACAAACAACTTCTCAACACGATCACAACAACACATCAACTACCTTTTTAGCACCAAGTAAAGTATTGCTAAACATCCAGTTTTTATCATCGCTACTATATTGTACATAATACGTCACATCATTGTAATCATTGATTCCCAACACGCGAGTAAGTTTCATATCGTGTAGAAGATCGATCTTTAACCATGGGTTGCTATCAGTTTTCTACAATATGATTTTAGGACATTATTTTGGAATACTCGTTAACCCGGGGAAAATCCACGGGTTCGCTGGTCCTCAGATTTTTACCCGGCGTACACTTCTCCGCATCGCTATTTCGTGCGTTTGTTAGCACGAAATCACTCAGTGTGAAAGAAAAATTTAGAAACTAGTCGATAGCCCGTGGAAAAATCCTCGGCTTCGTCAGTCTTCAGATTGCTAAATTTCTCGTTTCAGTGTACTATTTTTCATAGATCAAAGGTAAAAATCTTATTTTTTGTCCTATCCCACCTCAAGTACATATAGAGTAAAAAGCTTTCCTTCGTTAGTGGTAAAACATACCACTATTACGCTATTAAACAGTTAAAGCCTTTATGGTCACACACATACAAACTCGTACGTGGTCACACACTAAGGCGAAATTTAAAAACTCTTATCTTCTTAATAATCTAACATGCAGATTTCTTTTTTTACCTTGGCGCACCAGGCATTGTTATACATCGGTCTGGCGTTATCCACAGAAAGTCCATCCATCGTAGAGGATGCGGACAATGATGAGCTTGCAATTTTATGATCATCCATACCAAGTGAGGTCAAGCACACTTAAATAAAAAATGAATTCAGTTAGAAACCCTAAAACAAGTCGGTCCATTGCCATGGCATTCAAAAAAACATCAAAGCTTTCTCCCTTATTACTTCATTTATTCTGTCATCAAGGTGATATAACACTGTCGTAATATAAAGCCAGTATTATTAAGGAATATTTTGGATTTGTTTAAAAAATAATTAAAAAGTAAGGCAAAAAAATACCTGATTTACAGCCATACAGCTCAACACGAAGACACACCAAGCTTCCTTTAAATTTAATCGGAGTGAATCTCAAATACAGTGCTTCTATATCGACTGTTGTTCCCTCGACATATCGGCTGTTTTTATTGCCAGGAAGATACTGCAAAAATAAATCAAATAAAAAAAATCATATGCTAGGACTATTCATAGGACACAAATTTATTTAATCGAAAAAACTCTAACTTTTTTAATATGTACAACAAGCAAATCCAGAGTTGTAGGCACAGCATTTAATAATTTGTAATAGATGACACTAAATATCTGGGTTTACTTTTGAAAAAAAGGACTAAATTCAACCCCACATGATTTATTACAAGTGGACTTCATTAAGTATGCTCTAAAAAAAATAATAATCCCAACGATAACAAGAATATTGTAAGCTCTAACCCTGACTTGACTTCCATCAGCCTCTTCCTCCGTGTATGTTTTCCAATGTTTACCATCCAGGGAATACTCCAGCATATACGTGATGACGTAATTGTTGAACTTGAGGAAACGATACAAACCTTGCGTATTGATGCGTGTAATTTTCATTACACTTCCAATGAAGATCTACACAAAATAAAAACACTCCAGCTAATTAACAACAAACTACTGAAGAAATATCCAACAAGTTGGTATACCTCAAAGCTGACAGAGCCGATGTCAGCAAAACAAACCTGAAGGTGCTGTTCGGTGATGATGATGATGTTCATATTTTACATGGCTAGCCTCACAAAGATCGAGGGATATACCCTGTCTATTATTTGCAGGAGGGGCCATGGCTTTGATGGGAAGTGCTGGAGTATTTAATGCTCTTTTTGAGCTATGCAAACTCAATTACGCAATTTTCCTCACATGACTTGGGTTAACCCGGGGCTATGGTAATATTCAATTGCCCATATTGAATCGCCGCTGAGGGGAATCGAACCCCGGTCTCCCGCACAGAGTACGAGAGTGATAACCACTAAACTACGGCGCCACACGGTGTGGTATTTAATACACGCACCATGTTTGCTGAGGATGGTTACTACTGTTTTAAATGTCCACAATTAAAACTCTTTTTTTTAAAACGCAGGATTAAATAGCGAGATGAACATTAATACTTAAGACGGCCTTTCTTTTTTTGATATTAAAAAAAGGTAAAACTTACGGTCAACGATTGAGTTTTATCAGTGATGTTTGTACACCATGCAGTGTCTTTGTTGTCCACCTTCTTATTTAACCTGGCATTACTTGGAAAGTAAGTATCTGCATAGGATGTCGCGGTAATGTTGTCGTCAGGAATTGCCATGCTTTCCATACCGAGAGCAGAACGACATTCTAAATCAGAAAAGAATAGATAATCTCATGAAATCTTTGTTTTATAAAAGATATTGTAATAAGAAATCTTGATGTGATAACTGCATCGAAGAGATTATCTGAAGATTCACTTCTTTATTTAAAAACAATCAAATTTTTACCAAGTTAGCTTACATCTAGCAATAATAATGCAATTTTTTTTCTTACCGAGGTTATGTTCACACACAAACGGCATTCTTTTGTAACAAGGCAAGTCGTTCCACTTTCCCGATGTTGAAGTCATTTCAATACAGTTTTCAGAGCCAGAATTATCATTTGGTTCATTTGCGCCCCAATTCGAAAAATCATCTGGCATTAACGCATGTCCACTGCTCCACTCAAAAACATGTTCTTTTCTTCTGTCATTCAAACCTAAGCAAAGTTACAACAATATCATCATGAACATATTCATTAAAAAAATACGACACTCTACCTAGTACTATAATCCGAAGGGAAGTGATTTATAGACAGTTCTAAACTGTTATCAACCAGAACTTTGGCTCCTCTATAGAGTTGGTAACGCTTTTTGATAACCAGAAGTATTACGATAGAACAATCTTTTTTATTTTATTTTTTAATACTTGAAAAGGATTATTTTTAGCCCAAATGTGCATACTTTAAGGTAACTATCTTTAAGGAAACTATTAAAAATTAAATTTGGCTAAATTTTTTAAAATCAACAATTTGAGGAAGGAATACGTAAATAAAAAAAAACTAAGGTGAATTGAAAAAAAGGATGAAAGTTACTTTATAAGAATTTTTTATTCACATAGTCGATGATGAAGAAGGGTGATAAAAACACACTATTTAATGTTTGGTAATAATTCAGGTTTTTCAGTTTTCTGTTTATATTGTAAGCTTTTTTTAGAAAAATAACAGATAAATATATTGAAATCCCCTCTACAAACCAAAAATTTTAACATTAGCTAAATTAAATTACCGCAAAATATATCAGATTTTGAAATTAAAATTTCCGCGAAAACTAAGTTTTCTATTCGCAAAAAAATAACTGCATCAGCCAACCACTAATTACATACACGCAAAAATTCGCTACCTTAAGGTAATAATGTGAAAAACCAAACAATAGTGTATACACAAATACAAATTTTGTTTCAGTAAGACGATTAACATCGAAATATTTTACTTCTAAAATATCAACCTCACCTATCCAAGTAGGCCTCCATGTATTGCGTATCATATAACGTATAGCAGATTGAATCTCCTCCGAATCTATAGTCACTAGGTCTCCGCCGTAACGTTTACATTTCTCACGAGATTCAGGCCAGGTACCAGTATCTGAGTAAGAGCTAAAATATTTCAAACAGCGATCTTCGACTTTCTTCCAACCATCTGAACAATTCCCTAAGAAGGATGATTTCTTTTCGGGATTAACGCGGGTAATCTTGCAAGAAAATGGCAATTTTTTTGAGCAGTTGTATGTTTTCCATTTGCCAGCAACATCGCTCGAATAAACTTGCGCTGTACACTTTAGTCGACTGTAACGTGAAAAACCAGGCCTCCAGTACTCGTAATCTCTTGTTGTGTTATCAGACCAAACGAATTTACTTCCCGCTTTGTGCAAACCAATCCAAGATTCTTTAGCGTGTTCCACGAATCGACTGAAGACAAAAGCTAAATAAGAAACAAAAAGAGAAAAGTTAAACTCATTATACAGTATTTTAAAATACATATTAACGCACATATAATATATAATAACATATATACATATATACATATAACATACATATTCCGGTCATCAGATTTTTACCAACCGCGCATAAACCTAACGTCGATATTCCGCGCTTCCTTAAATTTTACGCCAGCACAGCTGCTTAAAAACTTTGCGAATTTTACAGTTGCTAAACTGGTTGCTGATATATAATGGTATGTATATTCTAACACAAAAAAGTATGTAGGAAAAAAGCAATCTGAAGAAAAAAATGTGTGTTAGTAATTACATTCTTACTATTCTTGAAACCTTCTGGTTTGAAGCCTCAATATTATAGAAACTATGTTCGAATAAAAGACATTTTTTTTTTCTTTCTATAATATGTCATCTTATCTGTAACAGAGAGGACGTGATATTTAAACCCTAGCTACAACACACGCGAGAAAATGATGATCCAAATGCAAATGCCAGACCTCTATGTGAATACTTGGAAACTAAAACAACCACATCAATGTTACTCGCTGTTTATACACGCCTATGCACAAGCATACTTTATATTACACTATTACACATTAGCAATTTCATCATCAGTTATGCAAAAATCAACACACCTTGTTCGTGGGGAGAGTGCAAAGAAACAAGATCTCCTTTTCCAACCTTTTTACATTCTTTTCTCGCATCTTGCCACGTCTTAGGGGTGGTGTGTACAATGTAGCAGGACTTCTGGAATTTTTTGTAACCTTTTGGGCAGGGTTCAGTGATGACTAAAGAAATAAAAAAAATAACAGCTAGTTCCAAGATAAATTATATTTTTACATGTGAATGTTAGTTAATGAATTGTGTAGCTGGTTACCTGTTGGTTTGTCTGTTGGTTTCTTCTCGCTGGCTTCTACAAGGTAATCATATAAAAATACAAATCAGAAAGTTTTAAAACAACTTATTCCTTTACCACGTTAAGGTATTACAAATTAAATATTACTAAAGATAATACGTAGCGTACAGAAAATTTGACAGACAAAAACTTTTTGCTAATTTTGTCATCTTTTTGCTCTTTTTTGTCACATATTTTAAGAGCATCCGATTCGCGAAAGTTTTGTTGCCTTCAATTCGCGAAAGTTATTGTAGGCGAAAAAAAAAAGATAAAAAAAATAAAATTTTGTATTGATATATTGTTTAAGAATATGTTGATAAAGCTCGGTCAAGAATGGCTTATTTTAGTTTCAATTTTATGCTTTAATAAAAGTTATGTTTTGAGGTTCGATACTCGAAATTTCCAAGATTAAAATTAAGCAATTCGCAAAAGTAAATACATGCTAAATTTCCCAAGTGCATTAAATTTAAATATTTAAATCTTTTAAAACAGCTCATTGGCAATGGTTCATGTTTGCGAAATGCAAGTATTTCGCGAATTTTTTCACTCGTCAAAGTTTCTGTCCGTGAAAGTGTCTGCACTAAAATCTAAAAACAAAATCGGTAAAGGATCGTATCAGAATAAAAAATAAGCTTTTAAAACTTACTACTCTGACAGACAAAACCAGTTTCCTTCTTACAATTAATATCATTCCATCTGCCATGGTACTTAAAAAATGGCATCAGCTCCACACAATCCTCATCACTATATCTGCTAGGTTGAGATAGATACCAGTTGGTGTAATCCACCGTACTCTGATCAAGCCACAGAAAAGTTCTTTCAATTTGCAGGTCATTAAGTCCAATAAAAACGCTGTCACCAGATTCAGCCAGCTGACTCAATATAAACGCATCCTCATAGCTAATCATAATAAAAAAAAGTAGTATAAAAATAGAGCCATGTATAAAAAAAATAAGATAAAATAATACAACAGAAAAGTATATAAAAATACAGCCATGTATAAAAAAAATAAGATAAAATAATACAACAAAAAATACCTGCACATTAAAATACCTAAAATAAATTTTAATTTAAGTAATTTCCACTTCAGGATTCTTTTACATTGACAGACTTGCAAAAGACAAAGATTTTGCTGAAAATGCTGAAAACAATAATTCCACTTCGTCTAGCCAGCGTGTGATGCAAATTACATCACGATAACAAACTCTCCAGACAAAACTTACTGAACAACTATTTAAAAGTTTGCCTTGCTGACACTTTACTTTATTACATTGTAAGAAAAGGTCATACTTGCTGTGGATGGACACAAGAGAACCACCACTATCTTTACAATATGCTCTTGCATCGTTGAAATTCCTTCTATTACCTTTTCCGTATTTAAACAAGTAGCACTTTTTACCATACAACACCCAACCATTCTTACAATAACCCGTATCTTAAAACAAAAACAACATTGCATTAGGTGAAGTATAAGGTGTATACTACCTCTTAAAAGATAAAATTTTGGGGATCGGTCATTTGTGTAAACAAAGTACTTTAAAGGAATTCTCAAAAGAAAATTATTTTAAATAAATTGATAATTTTTGTCAAGCTTTCCTCATTAACATTTTTTTATCATTATGATGAAAAAGATTTGCTGGATAATTTTTTAATAGGCAAAACTTTTAACAAAATTAAATTTCCATTTTTTAGCAAAAGTAGTGCATTGAATCCACTGAGAATCTTCCCAGGTCTTTATGTAATTTACTGTTTCCATGTTCACTTAAACCATGGCTCTATGAACCATGAGTTCATAGAGACTCTCAAATATAAGTAATGACTGTCAAAGAAAATAAAGCGGCAACATGGTATGTTTAGATTTAACCTGGCATGGTATGAGGACAGCAATGTCAATTTTTTTTTGACCAGAAATTCTTCAATTTTGCGAATTGACACCATTTACGAAATTAAGTCTTTTAATCTACAAAATTTGCGCGAATCGCACAATTCTTGAAAATTCTGACATTAAAGTAAATTTTCTTACCTGGTGTGGCTGTTGTGTTCGGTTTTACGTTAGTTCCTAAAATAAATACAATCACCGAATTTTTCATCTTGTTAAAATTACCTCTCGAACTCCCAACATTGTATAATCTGCCAGTAGTTAGAACACGTATTCAAATAGTATTTAACAAATTATGATGATTTCACGCAGATAGAAATACCAAGCATTAAATTAATAGGATATTTTTTAAGAGAACAAATCATTTGGATTTGACATAAAATATTCTACAGCCAATTTTTTTAATTTTTTCGTGTATGTTAGCCAAAATTCTATTCCACTTCACCTAAATTACTGAATTTTTAGCATTGGGCAAATTGAATTCCACAAATGAAGAAAATGCAGTAGCCTGCAAAAATATGTTCTGCAAAATAACGCAATTTAGGACCACTCATCCACAAAAACATGATCTGCACAAATTTCTTCTACAAATGTTTTGTACCCCTAAGATAAGTGGTAATTTTTAAGACTTGCACAAATATTACACAAGATAAAGAGCATATCACAATAACACTGGCTCTATATCCACCTCTCTTGAAACAACAAGTAAACAACACTAAAAGTTTTAACAAATTAAAATTATTTCCAAAGAAAATACCATTTCTCTGCTTGCAAATAAAAGTTTTTTTCATGTTACAAGCCAAGTCATTCCACCTCCCATTTTGACGCATTACAGCACAATCCTCCATCCCATGAAAGTTGTCTGGTTGTGCATCGTCGAAATTAAAGTAATTTGCAATGGATTGATCTTCCCATGCCCATCCACCCTCCGTAGTTCGATCAGTCAAACCAATATAAACGGTTTGGGTGGAGCCATATATCCTATAGAAGTGAATGAGATTAAACTTTGGATATTCGTTAAATTTTACTTTTTAGCTATCTTAGACTGATAGTAACTTGTTTTTGGTGATAACAGAGTATGCTCTCTTTTGACAGGCACATTAGGGTTAGGGTTAGGGTTAGTGGATATTCGTTAAATTTTATCCTTCAGATACATTAGATAGGTAAACTTGTTATTAAACGTGGCAACAGAGTATGCTCTCTTTGGAGAGGCAGATGTGGTCCAAGTTAAGTGTATTTATTTATATAGTCCACTGTTTTTTAGCCATATGAAGAAATTAAAACACAATTATAAACGCTCATATACTCTGCACTTGTTGAACAATCTTTGATATCACTAATATTTATTCATTTCTTAACATTCTAAACTAGATACCAACAGTTAACCAACCTGTTGATTTCATTTTTCAAAAACATATTTTCTTCTTTGTTCCATATGCTGGTGAGATGGCTTCCCATTTTTTCACATTGTACCTTCGCAGCATGAAAATCTACTTTTACACTGGACGAGAAGTAGTAGCAACTTCCATTGAAATGTCTCCAGCCATCTTTACAAAGAGTAGGGTCTATAAAAAAACAAGCGAATGGCACTCAAATTTTTAATATTTATTTAAGCTGAAAGCCAAGATAGCATGACCTTTCTTTTTTAGGAAGTAACGAGTACTTTCAGGCGTGAACAGATATTACAAAAAAACAACAGACCCAGATAAAAAGGAGAATTAGAAAAATTATTGTGCAGGGTTTTTTTGCTCGTTTATCAACTTGCAAGGAGTTTTTCCTAAAAAAATATCTACTATTTCCAGGAGTATAAAGGACTTTCCCTGCGTAGTGGCCGAGAACTGATAAACATAAGCCAAATATTGACAGTAACATTTGGAATAACGTTTACCCATAAGGTTTCTACAGATGCAGCAAAATCAGAAAAATTCAGAACTTACATATTGAAAAAGCCAGTAAAGGTTATTCGGTTTTACAAAATCAGGAAAAAACCCCAGATTTTAAGGAAACGCGTTTTTTTATAAGCAACCCAGGTCCCATGTTAAAGGGCTGAAGTTGCTTAGCTGGTTTCTTAGAACTTAAATTCTATGTATTTTTTAAGAAAGATGTTTAAGGTGGTTTATTTATTCGATTTATTTTAACACTTCTCTAAATTACATAGGGTTGTTTTGTTTAAATAATACACTTTTTTCACATTACAACTGAGAAGGGAATGTTGCTAAGCGAGAGAAAGGTATTTACAGGATCATTTGTTAACCGAAGGTTGCTAAGCAATTTGCCTAATTTTTTGCTCAAGGAGGCCTAGACCCTTATTACCTGTGTTGTTTATGTAAAAAGTATGTGTTCTGGGTAAATGGTCATGTTTGAAAAACCTCATACTGTTAGCCGCTTGAAATTAACCACTTGAAATTATTTCTTTGGCTTGCACCTATCAATCCAAAGATATTGAGTGACACAATTTTACAAATAAATCTTTTACCTTGAGTAGTAGCAGGTGTGGTTGTTGCTGGGGTAGTGGTTGGGTAAATATAACCTAGATAATAAAAGGTATCTTTTGTAAGCAGAAAATTGGGACATAACATAACACGATCCGCTACAGGTTAACCTTTAACCTGCTGGTTTGCGTTTTTGGAATCTAAAATGGTTGTTAAAAGTGATGCCTGCTGGAAACGCTTTGGAAGCTGCAACACTATAGATGGTGCAGACAGAAAAAAAGATTAATCTGCATGTACATAATTGCTGTAATAGAAACCTGCATTCATGGTTGCAAAGTCAAGCGTATAGTCTTCGAAAAGGTATCAAATATAGAAAATTGTAATGAAAAAACAAACAAGGCAGATATAAGATTAAAGAAAGTTGCACCTTACATATCACCATAAGAACAATATCTCAATGTGGATAGAAAATAACATGACATGCTTACCAAGTGGAATTTTACATACAGAAGAATATCTAGCATAGCAAGCGAGATCCCACCATTTACCATTAGTACTCATTCCTGCACAAAGATGACGCTGACCAGTATTGGGACGTCCAGTATACCAGTTGATATAAGATAAAGGATTACCATCAATCCATGAGAATCCTGAAACGGTAAATAATCATGGATTTTTTTTACATGTAAAGCAGATTCACTTTTGTTACTTTAACATAAGTGTCTGGACTGTTATATAAAATAATATTGGGTCACGTCCAATGCCTTGATGCCATTTTAACCCGACATGTACAGAATGAGAATCGAATAATGACCTTTACCAAAGGCTATGTATATGTTAAAAGGTTTCGAAAATTTTTTTTGCTGTCATGAATTATCTTGCCAGTGTGTATTTTTAAAACCAAAACTAAAAAAATTTACTCCATTGTACTCCTTGCGCAAGTGAAATTGCAAAAGCCCCCTTTAAATAATAATGAATGCTTAGATTTTAAATAAAGGTAAACCATGTTGAACAACCAGATAATATTGCAATAAACGTTGCTGTGACTACAAAGAATATCAAGGCACAACTGGTGGGGAGTTAGCGATAGAGGAAATTTAGTTCATAAAGATCACTCTTCCGGATGGCGTTTGAGGTTTTAGCCTAAGTGGTATAAAAAACTAAAAATGTGTGGGGCACTTTATCTTAATTTACTATACAAATCTAATTATCAAAACTATAGCACAAGAAGTATGGAAGCAACCAGAATTTATCATGACGTATTAAGATGTTTTAACAACAATGCTATAAGTAGTCCAGAATACAGGCACTATATGGTACGCATCACCCTTCAGGGCTACACCTGCGAAAAAAGCCTGTGACTAGGGTTAACATAGCAATAAAGACATTATTTTGAGTATAAAGGATTTTTGGTAGCATTGATGTGTCAGTTTCACTAGGGTGACTACCAAAGATTGAGGTGGGGAGGGAAGGGGGGGGGGGAGGCCGTGTTTACAGTTTTCAGTAATTTTTAAGTTATTTTATCTTTACAAACTAGGGGCAATAAAATCATCTCTACATATGTAAACACTGCCATAATAAAGTTTTTAACCATCACTGCTGTTTGCATGTTCCGCAAGAATTTAAACATGTGCTAAATTTACATCAAAACACTTGAAATCACAATCATCATCTAATATTATAAATAGGAACTATTCAAAAAATTGTGGAAATCTCGAATACCATGTCTTGGTATAGTCTTATTCCTACTTTTCGAAATTATTACATGTTTAAAAATTCGTGATTTTTTGCAATTAAAATCTCTAAAAAATTTAATTTATTTATTTATTTAGTATTTATAGCATTTTGCTGTTTTGATTTTGTTGTTTTTTTCCCGAATTTTCTGGCATACCACTTCCTTGCAATATATACGATCTCAAAAATACAAGCTATAGTCTAACCATCCTTTATTTCAGGATGATGGTATGCAGAGCAAAGAAGTCAAATTAACTAAATTAACTGCCTTCTTCATTGACTTTAATTAGCGACTTTTCCCGAGAAGCTAGAATATTTTTTTGCACGTCAATGTAAAACAAATTGTTAATAATAATAATAATAAAAATCAAAAAATGCATTGAAACAAACATCAGGAATTATCTCTGTGCGTTTTATATTAAATTTGTTTGCATTGAAGGTGTTAATTTTAAAATTCAAATCTTATCTTAAAATAAACTATAAACCATAAAACATATAAGGCGATATTTTGTATTGTTTACTAGCATAGTGAACGCAGTACAGTCCTCAGTCTATTGAAAATCCACTGCGGTGGCCCGTAGCTAAATTCATGGGTTCGCCCTTTCTTTATATACCGCATTTTGTGTCTTGCTACTTGAGGTACCATTTTGCGCAGAGACAGACAGACAGACAGACATCTATTATTAAAGAGACAGAAATGAATTGTGAAGACACAGCAAGTGGCAATCACATACCTTCAAATATAGCTTCATTAGTGAGTCCAAGCCATGCAAAATGAATACCAGATTTTTCAAAAGCTCTTAATATTATTCTATTTTCATCATAACTCATTATTGAAGCTAACATTGCATTGCGACCAAGTTTAGAGCACGCTTCTTGGGCGTCAACAAAAGACATCCTATGGAAGCATAAATGGATGAAAATGTTAAACAAAAACGAAAGACAAAACAGGATTAAAAACAGATTTCAAACATCTATATCATACCCCTCAGTGATAATTTTGATGCAATGATTGTTTGATACGGTCCAATTTGTCGGGCAGGATCCATTTGGTTCTACAAGTAAATAAACCAGCAAACATTTAAAGAAAGTTTAAAGAAAAATGAATTATGTCAACATTAGGCTTTAACTTTAAATAGAAGATTAAATGGACGTTATCAAACAACAAACAACAAACAGTTAAAATTGAAAAAAATCCAACTATTATGTGTTCTTTGTTGAATTCAGGCTACATGTAAAATTTGCTAAGGTAGCAAGTACATATTAGCTGAGTGTACAATCTGAATTTATAATCTCATAATAAACAAAAATTTGATTTGTTTTCTTTTGCCCCGAAGGGCAAAAGAAATTAAGAAACAAATGTGGAAAAATAATTTTGGTCAGCATTTCAAGCGAAGCTCTACATAAAATAGAG
This sequence comes from Hydractinia echinata, assembly GCA_030067915.1. Lineage (NCBI taxonomy): Eukaryota > Metazoa > Cnidaria > Hydrozoa > Anthoathecata > Hydractiniidae > Hydractinia > Hydractinia echinata. Next base: position 1,440,410 of record JASGCC010000017.1, on the reverse strand, counting down.
GGAAAGTTTTTTAGTATATGGAAGGGCTTAATGAATGTTTGCCTTCTTCATCATGTGAAATTTTCCAGGGGCAATTTAAAAACATGTACTGCAAAAAATATTTTAACAACCCTGTGAGACTCCATTTTGCTTTTAAAATTATATTGGGTTTCGCATTTTCAAGACAAACCGAATTTTTTTTTTTAAATAATTTCTTCTGATCATTATGGATTTTGCATTGACAGGTAAAGTTATAGAGATAATGCGATGCAACAATCTTTTTGTGTAATTTTCAGTAGAAATATTTTTTCCCATTTTTTTCACATCATCATTTCTTTAAATAAAATCAAGTGGCTATGTTATTGTTAAGTTGTAAAATCCCTGCTATTGACACAACTAAAATATGGAAGCAAACCATTTACTGTATGTCTGTCATATTATCTTTAAAAACTATAAAAGAATTCAAAAAAATGTTCTTTTAAGTTATTTTAACTTACTTTGGACTGTTGGTGTTGGTGCTTCAGTCGTTTTTACTAAACATAGAAAATAAAATTAAAGTCAAAGAACAAGACTAAGCATAATAAAACTAGGTGAAATATAAACGGTCATAGCAGCCGAGTACTGCAACCGTCAGTGCATTGCAACAGCATCTCGTAGAAGTGTCATGTGCAAAGAGAGAAAAACAATACTGTTGATCTCTCCCAATGTGAAATGATGACATTACATTGTATTTGCACTCATTTTTTATATAATTTTCAGTCAGATTACCAATTAGAAATATAACGTATGGTAATGTAACCTACTATTTCATTTCAATGACTGGTCAAAGAATAAAATTTCAATATGCGCGCTCCAAAAAACTTTGAATTTAACTTTTTTCCATATGGGCCGGTTCAATCAGACCAAGTGATTTTAGTATAATACACATATCAGTTTCTACATTGTAAATACAGCTTTAGATTGAAAAAGGAATTAAGTACTTATTTTTCATTCCATATGTGGCTATTTATGTTTATATGAAGGTGTACTGGTTTAGCAAACCAACCAATATACTTGCCCGACTTGGTTATGAAATTATTCTTATATGCAAAAAAATGTCCCAGTAGACAGCTTCGTTACATCAACTCATTAAGAACAATACACCAAACTCTTGCAGTTTAACACTTCTCCTGGGTAGAATCTGGATATTTTAAAAAGGTCAATACAAGACAATTGTTTGGAAGTTTTTCTTTTCAATTCGCAAATCCAAATTCTTTTTACCTACAAATCCAAATTTTCGTTACCAAATTCGCTTTTTTTAACTCTAATAAAAACTTTCCACATTGTGTTCCTGATGATTTGCAGGAAATTATAGAGTTTAATCACAGCAGGCAAGATCTGTTGATTTTGTGCAGACAAGTATGATAATTCTATGACGTATTATGTACATTGCTTTTAGAATTTAGTAATGCTAAAGATAAAGTCTTAAATGTAGGGACGGGTCCTAATTTTATTTGGCCTTTAACTCAATTTATAATAAGAATTCATAATTAGAACATGCTTCTGAAAAATATGCTTAAAAAATTACGTTTTAAAAACCTATAAATGTTACGCACGACTGAACCATTTTTCAGGTCAGATTTGTGACCAAAGGCATATTGTCCTGGTGCAGAAAAAATCAAATCAAAATTGTAAATTTATATTAATATTTTTGAAGTGCAACTAAAAATGGTGAATCGATTTACAAGTTCATTTTAAAAAACAACACATATACTACATAAAAGAAATACATCACACAAAAACTAACCCTTTAATTTCCGACACAAGAATGGTAATTTTTTAGGTTCATCTGTTGGCTTCCAATACATGAATTGCTGTGGGCCTTCTAAAAGACGCATTGAAACATATTTTCCAAGTCTTGGATCTGGCTGCTTATTGTACCAATTAGTATACACAACTGGGTTATTGTTCATCCACGAGTAACGTTGCATTACATTATCATACTTCATGCCAATCCAGATGTCTGACTTCTTGTACATTTGACGCGTCAAAGTTGTGATAAAAAGCTCTTCGTCTCTGCAAAAATAAGAAATATCAAGGCTATTGTTCCAGCTTTTAAGCCAACACAACATTACCATGGACTCATATTTGCTGGTTTAAGTTAACAGAGGAAACATGTTCCAGTCTTTTTTAAAATTAAACTTGATTTTTTTTTTTTTTGCACTAAAAGAAATATTTATTGCATGGTACAAAGTGCAATTATTTTCAGGTTCTAAAATCTTATTTGTGTTATTTCAAGACTTTGACAAGGAGAGCTATGACACTTAAAAAAAAAGCAGAGAAAGAGACGCGTCAAAGTTGTGATAAAAAGCTCTTCGTCTCTGCAAAAATAAGAAATATCAAGGCTATTGTTCCAGCTTTTAAGCCAACACAACATTACCATGGACTCATATTTGCTGGTTTAAGTTAACAGAGGAAAAATGTTCCAGTCTTTTTTAAAATTAAACTTGATTTTTTTTTTTTTGCACTAAAAGAAATATTTATTGCATGGTACAAAGTGCAATTATTTTCAGGTTCTAAAATCTTATTTGTGTTATTTCAAGACTTTGACAAGGAGAGCTATGACACTTAAAAAAAAAGCAGAGAAAGAAAGTTTTAAAATGTATTAATTTTCTTGTGTAGATAAACTTTATAACCAGTTTTAATAATCACATATAGTATGCGAAGTCAAAGAAAAATCGAATGATGGAATGAAAAAAACAATAACTATTGTCACCATTTCCATCAAATATCCAGTCCTGTCAGTACAGCCTTTCTAATACATGTCAGAACTTAGCAATTGCCATAGCGGATGGTGATGTGTTAACAAAACCTGCATCTTCAGTATTTTTTATCAACATGAAAAAAATTTAAATTAGAAAGGCAGCTGTAGCACAAAAATAAATGTAAACTTACTGAGATGCAATGGATGCAAGTTTGCCATTATCTTTTTCACATCGTTCATTTGCAGCTGTTACATTCAATTCTTCCAGATACAATCTGTAGCATATTGCATTATTAAGGTACACAGAATAGCCAGCAGAACATCCTATTGTTGAAACCATGCTGGTATCTGAAAAAATAATACATTTTATTCTTTATTTTATTTTGGTCATTGTATTTTCAAGTTTTAAAAATTAATTTTTAACAATAAGACTAGTTAGTTATTTTTCCTTACGTAACACTAATAAGAGAAACAAGAACAATCATGCCAATACTCTATTTGGCATGGTGTTTACTAATGTCTCGAATCTCCAAACTTACTTTACACATTTATTTACACAGACATACCATTGTTATAATGCATCAAGAAAATAAAAACGAGACAAGTTTTCTGATATGAGGAAATTGTCCTACCAAAGACAATCAAAAAGTAATCGCACCTTCTGGACATGTATAGTTTATGGTCAATCTTTTATTGTATGACATAACTTTTCGCAAACAAGGTGGCGTATTATTGAAGAAGCTATCAGAGGATCGAATATTTGAACATGTATGTCGTTTACAATTTTTTTCCACAATCTTTATGCCAAGTTCATTATTAATGAGACAATTATCTTTGACGCTTCCAAACTGCACCTTAGTGATATTAACTTCCTTGCCTAGTGGACACCCAAATGATTTTGTCTGATAGCGATAAAACTTAACAGTAAATTCTTCAAAACTCCCTATAAGAAAACTCACATGTTCATCGTATGAAGAAAACGACATTAACTACTTATAACAAAAATTGCAACATACCATCATGTTTCTTTGAAAATGGTGTGTATACTAAAAGAAGATATAAAATAAAAAAAATAAAAAAATATAGCATGTTTATTAAGACCTTAACTTAATTAAAATAAAGTAATGGAAATTGTAACCTCTTACACCTGACTTCCACGCTATTCAGTAGAAATATATCTTTAAGTAATCAAAATGCAATAGTAAATTGACTCTGGAGCAGTAGTTAAATAACTTTACAAGGTAGCCATTCCAACAAAATTTGAAATTTTTCTTAAAATATGATTAATAAGAAACAACGTCAATTCAGTGAAATAATTGAGAAAGTGTAACAAAGCAGCAGCAGAAAAGATAAAATTTAAAAAAATAAAATATTAATAACACTTGTTAATCAACGCTTTCTAATTCATATGGGCAATCAGCAAATGCTAAGACAAATGTGGAGGTGTTCTTAATTCACTTCAGCAAATTTTCCTTTAACTTGGATGTAACTTGAACTTCCGAATGTTTTGATCTCATTTTCTCTCTTAATTTACTTATTGTTCGCATATGGCATTGTGTGATCACAAAATATTCACAATTTCTTAATTGCGTTTTTAGCCAAAATGTATTTATGTCTGTTTATAAAAATTTTTGCTGCTTTACTAAACTGAAATATCTCTACTTGCTTTAAGTTAATTATCACTAATTTGAAGTAATGCTTACCCCGTGGATACTTGCATGCATAGGCCTTACGTAAGTAACATAGATCATCATTCCAGTAGCCATCACCTGTTGTGTGAACACAATCTTCTCTTCGTCCATTCCAGTTATTTGGTTCATATTTGTTCCAGTAAGTAAACGATACTGGACTACCATCAGTCCATTTATAAACATGATTTTGATCATGTGAGCTCAATCCTAAAACATTATATATTATTTTATTATCAAGTTAAGGTGAACTTTTATTTAAAATCTTCTAAGCACATAGGCCAAAATAAAAAAAAGAAATACAAAAATACATATTCTATGAATTTTAAAAATAAAATGCTTAAACTAGTATGTCTGATGCAACTAAATGATTTTCATAACATTTAATGTTTTATTTAAGATTTGTCAAATATAATTTTATACTCATCCTTAGATTATAAATTTTTGTATGTTGCAAGAATTATGCATGTACTAGCACATTAGACTCAGTTTTAGTTGCTTTTTACCAAAATAATTTTCACAAAATGAGTTCCACAAAATGTTCAGGTAGTTATCTTTGTGAAAACACTTTATTCCACAACATTGCATACATGTATACCTACACAATTATGGTTAATGTTATTTTTAAGAATGCCAAAATAAGACCAAACAGATGGAATTAGTAAAAGGAATAATTTTTTATTAGCTATACTTCCTGGCCTTCTCAAATTAGGTATTCACTGGATACTAAATGTATTTCCACTCAATATGAAAAAAGTTAAAGAATTTACATCAATGCCTTTGTAAAAATAAGTCGTGCAGTTTGTGAAAAACATTTGTGCAATTATGTCAAACTTAAAAATCTATGCCAATTTTTAACACACTAACACTGAACTAAAAGATTTTAAAATTTTGCAGTCTGGTAGCTGGGTACTTTCGTAGTTAAACATAGGACATTCAAAAACATAAAATGCAGGAAAGTTTGAGCCCTTAGCTACCTGTTACTAAAACACCTTTAATAATTAAACAAACAATCTCACCAGAATCATGAAAATGATTATGAAAAGTAGAAAGAAGAAAAAAGAAGTAAAGTTAATGTTAAAGGGACATAAAGATTTGTAAGTATCTTTTTGATCAACTATTCCGCAACCATTATGTGAGTTTTACATTGACAAATTTAATGAATGCTAAATGGAAGGGGTTAATATTACAAATACCCTATCTTTAAAATAGCGTTTTTTTGTTAGTTATTGTACTTATTTAAATTGAAAAACTAGTCTGCATGGCATGGTTGTAACACATGTATTTCGTATTAACGTTAGAAATTCAGAAGAACACACCTATCCATATATCGGTTGCCAGTCCATATTGTTGTGTAGCAATTGATAAAAGAGCTTGTTCATCAGGTGAATGTACGCTCATCAGATCTCCTCCTTTTCTTCGACAACTGTCCTTTGCTGAACTCCAGGTTGTTGTTATTGAATTGAATTCATAACAAAATGATCCAGCTGCAATTTGACCCCACCTACACTCGCCAAATTCTAAAAGTTATGAAAAACTTCATTACAGTAGAAAGTTCCTGTTAGGTGGCACCCTCAGTAATATAAATTTTTGATGGGTTTTACAGTAAAAACCTAAACCCTTTCCAATACTAAAAAAAAATTTCTTAAGGAGTTATGTAACTAACCTTATGAAAAAAAGGCAAAATGTTTAACAGCATTTGGAAATGCTATCATCGAATTATGGTATTTTTTCCTACTTTTTCAATTTTTAATGACATCATTGTGAAAAGTGCTGACATCAGCAGTAATATAATTACTCAAATGTTCTCACCAACTTGGTGGACACTGAAATATGCCAAATTCAAAATACAATAAAGTACATTTTTAGGTAACAACCTTACAATTTGCCAGTAGACTTAATACATTTACAGCATATTATATTTAAGTAAATCACACAATCTTTCACTACTGTAATCAGAGAGTACAGTAGGTATACTCTCTGATTACAGTACAAAATAAAAAATTCAGTACTTTTGAGAAACTCCAAGTTTTTCATTACAAGTCAGTGATATATTCAGAATAAAAGAAATTTAGAAAAAGCAAGAAAATTCAGTTATTCAGGAAAATCCCATCAACATAAGCACCTTCATTAAAATTTGTACTGGCATCATAAATTAATTAGAATTGACAATACAGTGCTGCTGTAACTGTTTTAAACAATGTCTGTAACTTTCAACATAAACAAGTTAGATTAAGTTTTGTTTGCACATGCAAATATTATCTCTCATTAAACCAAATATTTAATCCAAATAATAATACTCTCATAAACTTCAATTTCGCCTACAAAATCCAGCCCAAGCCCCACCTACAGCCCCTTCAGCGTAAAAGGGAATTCTAGAAAAAAAAGAACCCACAACATAATGTCCATATCATTTGTTACTTTATATTTGCATAAATGTCTCAAACCTGTAGTGTATATTTTTTTCACTTGCAAAGGAGCCAGCACCTTTTCAAATATTGCCAATGATGCAAACGACACCGCCGCATAACCAGTTCCACTAATACTTTTTCCAAGAACTAGAAAGTTTGAAGTTACTACACCAGTTGATGACTTAGTTTGACCAAGAGATGAGCCTCTAAAAAGGGTTAAGAAGGTGTTAATTAAGATGTTTAAAAAATAAAAGAAGGATATACTTACTCCTTCTTGATCGCAAACACTGGATACCTTGTACAAATACTTGTTGTTGTTTGTATTTTGATTATACTGAATAGAAATGTAACTTACTTAATTTCACCATTTATATAAACCTTTAATCCATCAATTCTTGACCATGTAAATGCAACGTGGTTCCATATTTTCTTGTTATACAACACATTGGTGGTGTAGTAAAGATTGTCTCCACTTAAGTACACATAAAGTTTATCATATTGCAGGTAAATGTAATAACCCTTTGAAAGCTTTGACTGCGATAGTGAATTTAACAAGTATGTTTTGTAATTAGACACCGATGACTGTGTTTTCTTAAATAGCAATGAAACTGTTATACCATGAGTACAATAGCTGGATGCAGGATGAGTGGCACAGGGTTCGCTGAATTGATTGAACTTCAGATAATTTCTTTTACCATCAAAAGATAAAGCATATCTTAATTTTTTTGATGAAAAAGGAACAAGAAAATTGATGGCTTTTCCAAAGTTCCCATAAGCTTGTGCTGGAAAGGTGCCAAAAACTTGCCCATTGGTAACACTATCCAAGGGCCAGTAATAATCAGGGCCACTAATCCAATCTACAAGGAGAAAAAATCAGGCTAGCAGATGAAGAAGGTAATTATAAAAGAACTAATCCAATCACAATTCATTAACTTCTTAGACTTTCACACAGCAGTAAATACTGATATATGCAGTCAGTCATAGTACATCCTAAATAACTTTTTACTTTAAATTTACAATGCTGAAACAAATAATCCTGCTACTTTTAAAAATAAATAAAACAACATTCAAGGTGGCAGTAAACCTGTTATAGCTGTTAAAACAGCTGCATACTCCGTGTTTTATGACTACAAATTTTGTTTACTATTTCTTGAAAATATGGACCCTAAGATTATTATCTAAATTGTCAGGTCAGCAAAAAATTTGCAATATAAATGTATAATCAATCTTCACAAGCTCGAACTTTTTATAACCTCACGATACTGCTGCATCGTTGTTTTTTCTGTTCCGTAACATTTCTGTGTCACTTTTCTTAATTGTTTTAAAGATAAAGATGTACACTTACTGCTGTTAAACGGTTCCTTTGGAATGTATGCACTTCGATCTAAACAAAACAATAATGATTATTAACCTCACCTTTTAACTTTAGCAATACTACACACTAGACTTTTTACCTAACAATATTTAATGCATCTCTTAAACAAAAATCTAGCAGAAACCAATTTGTGTTGAACAAATTATTTTAATGCTAAAATGTATTGTTGGCTTTTGGCATTTTTTTTTCTTCGTTTATTTGTCTTTTACTCACTGAAAAGAGCAGGGGAATCCAAAGTTTCATTAATATTGCATGCAGTAGGATATTATAGTTTGTTTGACAACTGTATTTTGTCTAGAAAGAAATAAAAATATGGCCTCCGATCTGTTAAGAATTATTTCATCGTTTTTACATTATGGTATAGTTAAAAAAATGGTAGTATGTAGGTAATTTTGGGGCAAAAACCCTCAAAAGAACAACTTAAGCTATGACGAGGCTTTTTTGCTGACAAGAAATTAGATAAAATCAACTTACATTTCTTTTTGCATACGTAACTTCTGTAACTTGTACAATCTTGATCCATCCAATCACCATCTTGCGATCTCATTGATACGCAGTTTGTTCGAACTAAAACATAAAAGTTGCAATTAACTTCCCACCAAATGCTGAAACCTCTATTAAACGTCATTTTCCCCAAGATTATGAATTTATTTGAACTTTTGTTTATCAAAACTTTAACCTATAACGCAACTGAACTTGTTTATAACATCCATAAAATCAGGAAAAATGACGTAATGCAATTTCACAAATAAAGAGGGGAAAAGGAGATGTGAAACAAGAAAATTGATAGTCCAGTCAGTGTTATTCTATGCACAACACCTAATAAAGAGCAAAATGACTGAACAAATTAAATTTGCTTACTACTCTCTTTCTTGGGGTAGCCTGTATACCAGCTTGTTAACAATAACGGTGAATGGTCGTTCCATTTGAAGACACCTTCAACATCTAAATCATTTAGTCCTATCCAAAAGTCATTAAACCGACTCAATGGCTTAAGGTTAGTCTTGATATAATTCATTTCTTGTGTTGTTGTAATACTGAGTAAATCACCACCATCTGCTTTGCATATACTTTGAGCAGCTAAACAGTAACACAAAAAATTTTACGGTTAAACCAAATTTTCAGCAAATAGCTTGAGTCATGGCTCCAAGTAACTTCTCTAGATTGACTATAAATTATAATTTTAAATAAAAACCATACTTTGCAACACTGTGCAGGTTTCTAAATCGAAATTCAAAATAACATACCATCCCAGGTTGTTTTTCTTGTATTAAATTTGTAGCAGTTACGCGATGCTTTATCTTCGACCCAGCCAAGCCCACACTGTTGATTATTCAAATCTGATAGTTGGAAAGAATATAAGTTAAATGTAGCAAAAATATATAACTTTTCTATAACATATTTTGCATCTCCTTAAATAAAAAAAATCAGGTTAGTTACATGTTGGAACTTTATATATTAATTCTCCATAGAAATTCTTCATAGAAATGTAAGGGGAAGTTTTAAGTAATCACTGATATCTACGACCTTGGAAATTACAATACCTAAACATCAGTCAGGATGGTGTTGAATATATTTGTAAGGACTAAAATAGGTGTCCACCAGAGCACCAGAACCAAACCAGCAGTATGGTGACAGAACAGGCAGAGAACCAACAGTAAATATATTCCATATCCGTTTTCGTTTTGAGGAATATACACATGAGAAAATACAGAATAACGTTAAAACCAAGCAACATGAAATTTAATCATAAGTTAAATGCCAGTTAATTAAATGCAAGTTTGAGAATGTATCAACAAAATATTGACTTTTACAGCTTTTAGCTGGTAGTTTCACAAAATGGTAGTTATAAAGAGGGTATTGGTGGTGGTGGTGTGACAAAAGATTTTAAATATTGACTACAAAACTGCAAGGAGCTATAACTTAGTGGAATGAGTACTGCATTTTTTATAATAAACAACCAACCAATGAGTAACTAGTGTTATGATGGTAAATTTTTAAGCAACTTTTTGTTCTAAAAAATCAAACAAACAGGGTTCCTTTATTAAAAATGAGTAAAATTTTATAAAACTATAGTTATGGCTGCTGTGAACTTTTACTAAAGTAACATTAATATTAACCCTATAATAACTGTTTATGAGGGCAATACCGGAGAATATTGACCGACGTCAAAGTATTGCCCGAGCTTGTGAGGGCAATACGTGACAGAGGTCAATATTCGAAGGTATTGCCCAAAATAAACAGTTATTATATGGATTATTATGGCACGTACATTTGAACTAAAAATATATTTTTTTTAAATCGAATATCGTGTAAACATTACAGGTTTTGATTGTAGCTACAACATAGAATTTGAAAGATAAAAGTAGGTTTCACTTCTGTTTCGCGTTTTGCTTACTTTTCTCCGTGTTTATTTACATTTAATGCTACCATATTTAAACTTTAAACACAGTTGCTATGGTAGCGGGCAATACCGTGGAATATTGCCCGCTATGACGTAAGTTCTAACCAATCACATTGCGCGATGTTCGAAAATATTGATGCTGCCCTTTTACCCGGGTAATAAGGTCCGATATTACCATGGGGGTTCAAAAAAAAAAAAAAAAATGGTAAATTTCATTTACAGTCTAAAATATCAACTCAGTTTTCATGCCAACCACTAAGCTGGAAGACTTACAATGTTGGCAACGCATACACTCTACCACAAAGCTATCCACATCTTAAAACCATGACAAAAAAATTGAATTTTACATAAAGAAGAAATTTAATTTTTTTTTAAACTAAGAAGTTTCAATCACACCTGTTTAACGACATTTTTTTCCTGTTGGTGCCAAAAATAACCTTCCGCTCTTGTTTCGAAGTGTTGCATAGATTCAGAGCATGGTTGTTTTGCATAAAGTCTGAAATAAATATCCTTTGTGCTCATACCCTTTGTTTTTTTTCTCTAATAGTGATTTTTCAGACTCTGTAGCTATACCACTAGTTAGCTGCCCGTTGTCTGGTTATGCTGGTTCGCTTGTCATTTTTTCAAAATTGATGGTCACCTGTTCTAATCCTTATGTAATTGATGAGCATGAAAACACAGTAAGTTTCATAGCTATGCAACAAGGCAACAAAGAGTTTCTTAAAAAAAACTGGCAGGAACCAAATAGAGTAATTAAATTAAAATTCTATTATTAGTTTATTTATTTATTTATTTTTCATTTATTTGCTCATCTATTCTTTAATTATTCATCCATTAATTTATTCAATCATTTGTTTATTCTTCCTTTATTTATTTTATCACTTATATGCTCATTCATTCAACAAATTATTTATTTGTTCAATTATTTTGGTTTAAATAATATACTGTATAACATTCCCCACTTTATAAAAAAACACATATTTATTTTAAATAAAAGTTTAGATTAGGGAACTTTAAAAATTAAAATATTATCTGCATTGCAATAATTCATTTCTATGTTATTCAACACAGCTTACCAATCTCACAACCATAAAACTCTACTCTCATGCAACAGGCCTGCACCCATTTCATTGGATAGATACGGACATACTGGGCAATTAACGGTGAAGGAAGGCGAAGGTTCATGACTACTTCTTGATGTACACGCCAATGACCATAAGTTCGGAATTTCTAAACAGAAAGCTAATTCAGTAGCCCTAAGCCATTCTCCAAATTGTTAAGTAAGAAACAAACAAACAATAATAAAAAAATAAATTTCTACTTGTACTCTTTGTTTACAAAGTTATTGGCCACACTGTAAAAATTTGCCCCTCACTTATCACCTCTACTGATTTTGTCACATTTGAGGGTCTATTGTTCCCTGTCAAAAAACTAATGACTCAAACCTGAGAAATGCAAAAACCTTATTCTGTGGACTGATTTGGCTTATTTTGTGCATAAATCTGTGATTTTTGAGCTTGTATACTTTTTTTCAGAAAACTGACTTTGTCACATTCGAGGGTCTTTTGCATCTTTGTGCAAAAACTCAGAAAAAAATAATGAACCAATTTTGAGAAAAGTCAATAACAAACGGACGCACAGACATATAGGTCATTTTATAGGACCTCTCCTGTACCAGGTGGGTCCAATAAAAAAAGTGTTGTATGATAAAGTTTCTCTCTTAATGTTGGGGTTCATATTAATGTGAATGTATCGTTTGCAGATAGAAAATATTGTCGAGTTCCAGGAATGTCTCAACTCAAAAATTATTTTTTTTTTCTTTCTATTTGTCATACCTGTAGTCTGAATCAAAACAAATGAAACAATAATAACATATACAACAATTAAATAACAGATAATTCAAATAAAATCAAAGTATGGTGACATAGAATAATACTTAATATGTACTTACGAAATATTGAGCTGGCGGGATATCACCATATGTGTCCCATGAGACACCGTCATTAGAATACTTGAGATAAAACTCAGTGACGTAGGCATCAGAATCATATTTGCCTTGTACAGCCATGTAGGTCAATTTTTCTGGTTTTCCAAAATTGATTTGCAACCAAGGAACCTACAGAAACATTTTCATTAACGTAAATATGTTAAATACTTTGGAAGCTGCCAAAATAATATAAAACCAATATACTTTAGTGCTATTACTCTCACACCATGCTCCATCCAACGATTGCCCTTTTTGTAAATACAAACGAGCTGCTGCAGGAGGTGTTGCTAAAGACAGCACGCCACTTGCTGTAAACGAAGCATCAGGAATTGCATAATTTTGAATTCCCATTGGACTATAACAACGATCTTTACCTAAAAAAAGTATGCATTTTTAACTTACAGAATGCAAGGACAGCACTGTGTGAAACATTTATTTGCCAAAAATACTGCATTAATTTAATCTGCTTCCTTCTCTACCTGTTCCTCAGGTGATCCATTAATTAAACACATTTATTTGATACAGCTTTCCAAAGAGAATCACTGTTATAAAAAAATATTAACTACCGGAATTATTTTGTACAGATTTCGGTGAAAAAGAAAAATTAGAAAAATTGGTGATTTTGGTCTAAAATTGCCAAATTAAATCCTTAAATTCTTTTCCCATTGCCAAATTAAATTTGTCCCAAAGTTGTATGTATAAGGTGTAGCTTCATAATTAAATCAGTTACGTGGCAGTTCAAAACAAAAATGATTTCTATAAAAAACAATTGATTTTCTTTGGAAATATTAGATTGATAAAAAAATGTGATAGAGGAATCAAACAGTACACCCTACTTTTTAAAAGTCAGTTATTTATACCTTTTTTAACTTTACAAGCATAATAATTTCTCTCTGTGCAACTAGCCTGCAGCCATCTACCCTTCTTATCATCAAGGCTACTTTTGACACAGTCTAAGTTAGTTCCTAATGAAGTCTTTTCCTTGTAGTTTTGAAATTTCAACACTGTTTTATCAGACCATGTGAAACCAGTCTTATTGATATTACTCAAACCTGTCCAGAATGAGCTACCATAATCAGTGACACCATTATTTTTGAATGCTTTTACAAGCATGTCTTGCTCTATTTGTGACGTTATGCTAGTTAAATCTGCCTCAGACACAGCAATCTGCTTTTCCCATTCATTGTTAAAATCTAGACACACTTTCCGTGCATTTTTCCATGTTGTTCGTTGATTTGGATGGGAATTAATCTGATAACAATGGTCATCAAATGATATCCAGCCTTCAGGGCAATTGTGTAGACCTGAAAATAAAAATATTATGTAACAGTTTTGTTTGTGTCAGCGAAAAATTGATGCAGGAATAATGGTCCTTTGGTAATTACGATAAAGTCTACTGGCCTCGTAATTTGAATTAATCATGAAAACAATATTTGGTTCCTATTATTTATAACTGATCAAAGTGTTGTTTCAATTGCAGCAAAGGAAAATATAGGTTTTGCACAATTGTAAAGATTCTTACCATTATTTCATAGCTATCATTGTTACCGTTCCATACACTCTGCTGATAGATGGTTTCAAATATTTTTATTTAAAATAGGTTATCAAAAAAAATGGAAAAACTGAAGCATTATGCTCTTACCATTCTGCTTTTCACAAATGTAATCGCGCTTAGATAGACAATAATTATCATTCCATTTGCCAGGACTCCACTTGCCATACATTTCTACACAGTCCTCGTTTCCAAATTCATTGCTAGGTTCCTTGGGGCCCCAATTTGTGTAGTTAACCTTTGTACTATCCACCCAATAAAATGTTTTTTCAATTGCCACATCAGACAAACCAATCCAATATTGCTAAAAAAAGGGTATCATTCAATGATTGATTGATTTGATTAATAAACTTTTAATTTTCTGCTACAATGGTGGAAAAGATCAAGAGTCAAACCAAGTACTATCAAGCATACATACTTTAAGTGCATAGCTAGGCATAGACAGTAATTTAAGTACATTTAGCTATACAGGATTTTTTCTTCCTATCACACAATACATTTTTAAAAGATGAACAAATATATAAAAACATAACAAACACTAATATAATAATAGAATTATTACCAACAAACCAAACCAAATTGTAGGAGAATTGAGGATATAATTATGTTTATAGCTTTGTAGGAGATTACAATGCAAAAGAGAGATGTAATGAGACTTTGTGTCAAAAATAAGAAAAATGACAAGATTTTCATAGTTTCTACAGACATGTGGTAAAAAAGATGTATCCTTATTTCAAGAAAACAAAACATGCATGAACATTTTATTCATACTTTTGCAATAAGATGCATAAAAATGAGAAGAAATTACAACTTTTGTGTGTTTTCATTATTATTTTTTTAGTTGGGGATTTTAAAATTGATAGAAATTAAGGTTGGGTGGGAATCCTGCAAAAGAACCAAAATTGATTTCAAAAAAACTAGATGGAAAGGTGTGTTATGCTACTTGTGACTATCCACAAAATTGTTTCAAATCATCACAAAACATCAACTTACGTTTATACATTACAGCCTTTTTTTCAGCAAATTAAATGGTAAAAAAAATTGCTGGCGTGAAATGCCATTTTCCTATATCAAACTGTGCTTTACGTCAGCAATTTAGATTTTGTTTTTTTTGTGATTTCCCACTCCAAGATATAAATAACAGTTACACATAGAAAGAGAATGATAGCAATGAGTTCAAGTTATATACTTCATGATCACGAAGCTGAAAGTCTTAAATAAAAGCCATGTCAGGTAAAAATTGTTTAGACGTAATTACAGAGTGCCCATGTGAATTAGAAAAAGCTGCATTATGTTGGTGAACCAGTGTATAAACATTACCTTTCAAGAATAGGTGAATTTCAAGTCATTGAGTTGGGTAGTTAAAGAGAGATTTGAGAATCATAGTTAAAAGTATTTGCTTTCTTACAGCCTATAATTTCATACTCCTTTCCGATGAAAATTTCTAATTGGAAGAATTCTTTTTTTATGAAACAGCATGAGCTTTTATCAAGGAGAATATAGGGCCAAGGTGCTGACAAAACCATAGTCACTAGAAAAATAACCTGGTTAGAAATCCAAGCAAATATCTGTGCAATGTTTTCATTCAATTTTTTAATGATCATGACAATAACAGTGCACAAACAGAAAAATTATTATTTATAACTGACATGCAGAAAAAATGTCAGGAGTGAATTACTCTGTTTTGGGATGTGGTAGTTGCAGAAGAACGAAAAGCTTAGGTATTTTAAGGCTAACGGCCCTCATAAATGGTGAATTTGAATGATGAACAGTGGCTGATAGAAATGGCAAAATCACGTCGTGTTGATACAGCTTTCAAAGAGTAGATCAAGAATGAGTCAGTTTACACTTGTGAAAAGCATTTCTTGGTTAAGATATAGAAATATGTAAGTACTTTTAGAATTATAGACTTAGCAGTGATACCATAGCTAGAACAAGACACAATAGTACGTAGCATGGAAGATTTTACAGGAACACATTAAATTGTGTTGCAGATTCCTTGGGACACATCACACTTAAAAAACAATTCTGCAAATGGTTCATCTGACAATTTTTAAACTAAATTACCCCATGTAACGCTCCTTGTTACAGCTTTACTTCAGTTATGTATAGACTGCAAATATTTATTGAAGTAATAAAAATAAATGAATTTTTTGCATTTCTATGTACACGTATGACAGGCTGCTGAAAGATGGGACAGAATACTTACAGCATTTGTTTTTGAAATTTCATTTGTAAGAAAATCTTGCTCGTCCTGATCATTAATAATAACTAAATCACCAAAACGTCTTAAACAATCAGCCCGAGCGCCCTTCCAAGTTTGCTGTAAGTTCCGGATAATACCATAACAAGATTTTCTCCATGGCAACCATCCTGCTTCACAAGTTGTTGGTTCTGTAAAATACAATTAGAATTAAAGAAAAAAGGTAACATATATTAATTGCTAGAAGACTACAAATATGTTCAATGGGAGAATTACAAGCAATGAAAAATTTTGTTGGTTCTAAAAGTTTAATTTAAATTAAAAAAGTTAAGCAATCAAAAGTAAAAGCAACTTTCACATCTTCGTTAAAGTCTTAAAATTTGCAATATATATATATACTTGAAAATTGACAATAAAACTAAAGATGATACTTACGCTTGGTAACATTTGGACGTGGAGGGTATGTTGGTGTGGGCATGGGAGTGGCACCTAAATTAAAAAAAAAATATTTGCAGGACACACACACAATTTTATTCAACAATGTTGTATTGTTATTAACAATAACCATCCCAATGTTATAACTTGAGAAAAACAATTAAACAAGTTTAAGGCGAGTGTAAAGGAAAGTGCGCATGATTTTTATAACCAAATATCATCTCTAAATAACATTTTTATAACCTGATATGTAGATAATTTGGAAGCTCTTATTTTTCTCAATCGAGTGATATAATTTTTTGGGAAAAATATTAAGGTCGTTTGAGGTTTAGGTGTATACAAAATTTACCCCAATCTCTCCTAACTGATGTTTCTCTTACAAAACGGCTGAATTTTTTTTCAATATATTTTGACCATTCTTCCCAGCTTGTTCAAAATTTTATAGTTTTCTTACTATTCTTCCAAATGCTACTTTTTCAACTTGTTTTCTTTCACATAAACGGTTGTAAAAAAATTAAGGTAAAAAAACTAAAAAAAAACTTTTTAGATATATTATTTAGCTTTATTTCAAAACAGCTCTCCTACACAGACGTTATTTAGTTTTGTAAGAGAAAGTTCAAATGTAGATACCATTTTATCAAAAAATAAACACTGAAAAAAAGAGTTTTGAAGTTTTGAAGTTTTTACTCACATGCGGCTACTACTTGCGGCATTGAAATTACACTTGACAGGTTTTCCATTTTTAAAAACGTGATATTTTTCTCTTTGGAAGGTGAGAAAAATATCGGCTCTTCAAAATTGTTTTTTGTTTGAAGGAAATATACGCACGTGAGCAAATAAAAAAGTGGGAGTTGTTGGATGTGGAATTTAAAACTAACATGGGGAAAAGTAGAAAAATAACCAAAGTCTCGAAAATTCGTTATTAACTCAAAATCACGATGATACTAAGGAAAAATTGATTGAAATTGATTTTTCGAATTCAAATAAGGATTGTGACGATAGCTTGACATTTTGTAAATGAGATGAATTTCTATGGTTATGAAGATGTTTTATTGTGACAATTCGCAGAGGGAAATAAAATAAATACAAAGATAATTGTTATCTAATGTTGCGCATTTTTTTTTGGAAAGTTCCATTCATTTGCGAGATAACACCTCTTCAGTATGATACAGAAAGAGTGTTGTAAAGATCATCACAGCGTAATTATTGGGTAAACATAAACAAACAAAATAAACAGAGATCCAGATGGAATTTTGAAAAAAAATTCACAATTAAAAAGTTATATTTTGCCTTAATTTCACGAAAAAAAAAAAAAACATTTTCCTTTACACTTGCCTTAACCAAGTGTAGGTTGAGACACTCATGTTGTATAATAGGGTTGAAAATACGTTAATACTGTTAACTAGGCATCCCTCTCAGATAATATTCCAATACAAAGATGTAAATAAAATGCTATGTTGAAAAGGGTTTTAACAAATTGTACAACTTATTGTGCAAATAAAACCTGTGTTAAAATAGACTAAAAGAGTTTAGGCCATTGTATCTGGATTATTACCTACAACATATTTAAAAGTAAAAAAAAACACATATGGTTCATAAAATCAAAAAAATGGGCAGTGATTGGAGATAAATTGATCCAAAAAACAAGTCCAATATCTGTAAAGAGGAATCCTAGAAAATAGTATTCTGCCACAATTTTTTTTTCGTGCATTTCTTTGCTCAATTTTTATGAAAAGCAAGTACCTGCTAGTCTTTTACAAATAAATCCAAACTCCCGAAAGCAGCCATTATCATTCCACTTTCCATTCCATGTAGCCTCTACACAATCCTCATTTTTCCAATTGTTTGGTTCGTTACCTTCAGTATTCCAGTTCCTGATTGTAGAACTAGTTCCATCACTCCAAGTATATACACTTTCATTTTTTATGTCGTTCAAACCTTTAAACAAAATTGTGAATTATTACAAAAAACCTCATAGGTTTAAAAACAATTATATAAATAAAAAGATTTAATCCCCCACGCTGGTGCATGTGTTGTAGTATGGCATACTGAAAAGCTGAAGCTGTCAAGAATAACAATTAAAGTATTCTACAAAATTTTTAAAAAACATATTTTTGGTTGTTTATTTCGATCAACACGTGGTCTTATACTAGTTCAACATGTAAATATTATGCAATAATAATATATAGTGGGTTGAGGATAATAAATAGAGTTTTATATCACTTTAATTTAACAAAAACAGGTTGTCAGAAGCAAAATGTTGTATGAATTATGTTGAAAATAGTTTCCAGTGATGAAAATAATTGATATTTTTTATACAAATCACCAAGTTTTTACTTACCAATCCAATAATGATTGCGTTTTATAAAAGGATCCTGGAACTGCTTTGATATGAAATCTAGCTCTTTTTGATCTGCTATACTCAAAAGATCGCCTCCATAACGGTGACAAATCTTTTGTGAGTCTTCCCACGTATGACCAGATAATGTTGAGGTGATATTATGAAACAAGTAACAGCTTTTGGTAATGTTATTTCCAATCCAAGGTTGGTCACAAGCACCATTGATGTGTCCAGCTTAAAAATTAAATTACAATTTTAACATGCTAAGTAAAGCAATACAAAATTATGCAAGATGGTCTCAAAATTATATGAATATACAATATATGTACTGAAACATTCCTAGAATTTATTAAGAGATGGTGTCTCTTTAATATTATGTGGTCTACAAAGATGATGGTTAGGTGAAAATGAAGTCACTAGTCTATGCAAAAATTAAAATTATTCTGATACAAACTTTCTTAAAAACTATTTTTTCAGTTTTTGTTCCAAGCCTTCTCTTTAAATTTAAGTCTCCCAAAATATTTTGTAAAAAAGTTCAAAAGATATATAAAAAGTTATATAAATGTAACAAATAAAAATATATAGTACAACAGCAATATTAAAGGAGGCACTACATTAGAAAAAAGTAAAAAAGCAGTATAAACCAGATCAACAAATGGTAAATACAAAAGTGATAAAAACATGGTATAACTCTCGATTGTCAAAAGAAAGTAGATAAAGGGTGTGTCCATATTTTAATTCATAACACATTCCTACACAGGCTTCTTTTTTCATCCAAAAATAAAAAACAACAAGAAAGTTGACAGTGGTTAGCAGATTTTCTGTTTTAAATTCTTTATGCTTTACGAAACCATTACAATCTTAGACGAGAAATGCTTGTGTTGTGACAACCACACCTATGATTTGGATAGTGAAGGTAAAAAGTACAACATATGCTCTTCACATGTACATAGTACAACTTAGCATATGCGTGTTGCGTACACATGGTATAAAAATAAGAACCTAAGAAATGGTGAAAAAAATGCATATTGAAAGGCATATTGAAAAAAAAGTAAAGAATTAAAATTTTAACTGTAAAATATTAAAAAAGTGAAACAGAGGAATCTCTCAAAAGGCACACAACAAAGAACTGCCTTAATCTCAAAAAGTCAAAATAATGTAGACTGAACTTTAAAGTTTCTAAAACAAAATGAAAAGTTGTAAAGTACCCACATTGGTAAGTTTAAAAAAACAATGAGGACATTTATAAAGCAGCAGTAGAGATCAGGACTGATAAGCTTTATAATCTCACTTGCCAACCAAAAACATATTTTTAATTAGAAAAAAACAAGTTTTAAATTTAAACAAACCTTTTCCATAACTTGTTTTAAAGCAAAGAAACAACAAATCAAAAATAATATAGGAAAAACAAGAATGGTGACAAAAATGTTTAATTTGTGGAATAGCTGAATTACTGAATGCCACCAGACCATCTTTGTGCACTGACTTATAGTTTGGCTATTTGGGGACAAATAAATAATATTAACTTTGGAGAGGTGTTTACAGTATCATTTTTGAAAAATCTATATAATAATACAGAGACTATGTGTGTGTGTAATGTCTGTCTGTAACAGGCAAAGTGGATATGTTCATTTTCCCTTGATGTTGCCGAAAAACTTATGTCTCAAATGTTAGATTTTCTGACATCACGGCGGCATCAATATATTAAATAAATGAAGTCATTACAATGCATTTAAAACTTTGAGGCCAAATAACTTGAAAACGAGGTGGTGACGTCAGTGAATTTCACCGCGTGGGTAACTGAGGACCACCTGGGACCAATATTTCCCTTTTTCGGGTCCCCTAATTCGTTTCGGAATGAACGGGTTGATGACGTCATCAAAAAACCTTTAAACCCCAATATCTCTGCAACCGTTTATCAAAAATACATGATCCTATTCATTTTCTTGATCAGCTTTCTTTAAGGCAACAGGTATACAATTTTTGTGTGTTTTGGCGGGTCTTTACTGACGTCAGTAACATTTTTAAACCCTTATCTCCTTAGGCGTTCGTCAAAAACATATGATCCTATACATTATTTTGATTAGCATTTCAACCTCTACACATTACAGACAACAGATAAACTAAATTTCGCTAATTTTTTATGCTGAAGTCAGCAAACCATCTAAAACAACCTATTTTCCCATTGCTCTCCTGCCCAAGTGGATTTTTCTACAGGCCTTATTGACTAGTATATATAAAAGCTTTTTTTTATCTACATGAACAATGACATATTTGAAGGGATCTGTGTACATACTGAATTTTTAAGAAAATCCAATAAATACACAGATTTATTGCAGCTGTTAAACATCTTGTATATAGTCTAGGTAAATAGGTGTTGAGTTTCACTAAAAAATGTGTGAATGCAAAAATACAAACACAGATTTTTCTCTTTTATAATAGCTATACTCTAAGGAAACATAAAATGTTTAGTATTTCAAGAACTGGCAAACCCGGACTACAGACTAATATTCTTATGATCATGACTAAACATCTAATTTGCTGTTTCATAAGGGTCGTATATATAGTGAATAAACAGACTTTCTAGTTTATTACAGACAAAACAACTTTTATAACATGGTTAGACTAGTTTTAAGACCATAGGTGGGTTGTCTTATAGAGAATTCGGTTGTTATATATACAGGTTTGACTGTATATTACAATAGATAAACCTTATTTCCATATGACAGAAAGACCACTTTGTGGCCAGATAATCTCCCCCCAATTGTTAGACTTAAAATTGCTAATCAACAATGTGAATAGTATTTTTAGACGAAAAATCTTTAATAAATTAATTACTAAACCAATTACAGATGTAATTTTAATCTAAAGGATATTAGCTTTGTCTGTTTTCTCACAGTACAAGGAGAATTAACCTGTTAATAAGTGTACAACCTGCAAGTGAAATTTTGCAACTATATAAATGTTTGGTAATATTCCTGATATTTAACATAGCATAAATGCCTGACATTTTCTAAAAAAAAATGTTTATCAAACTTTGTTTATGTTTGTCAAGGAGATACTCTGAATAGAATAATGGATATATAAAGTCCATAACAGCACAGGAAAGATCATATTACATCACCTTTAGAATAAATCAAATTTCTCTTACTTTAAATCTCTTTTCATTCTTATTGCTGTCATCACAAAAATGTTATCTTCAATAATTTGTTTGGGGAAAGCCTTTGTGCAGGTTTTCAGTCATTATTACAACTAGCTTTCAAACTTTTTTTGCTTTGACATCTGTCTTTAAGTAAAATATGGTAAACGACTAACTACTAGTCTGATAAAAATGTCTGTTCTGTAACTTCTAAAAGTTCAGGATTACTGTAGAAAGAGATTTATAATATTTTGAAAAATGCTTTACTTACCATGATTTTTTGCAAAACATAAGCAAGTTATATAATTTAATCATTTTTTCAAAGTTGCCACGTTGAAAGTGACTTTTAATAATTACTGACTAAAGATTGGTCATCCTAATTTAATTTGCATTAAAACATATGTTCTGTTTATGTATGAAGTGGTTATAAAGATCAAATTTTGTGACAACCTTTTGTTGCTAAACTTTTGAACATCCACACAAATTAATTTGCACCCTAACGCTTATGCAGATTAATTCACACATTTGATTCGCACTTGTAAGGGTAAATTATCATTTCATAGAAATTATATATATTTAGCCTGACAGCAGTCGATTCAGATAGAAGACATGGTATCAGTTAAAAATTTGAAAGAAAGTCCTGTTTACCCTAAAAATAAAAATTATAAACAATTTAAATTTAAAATTGTGCTAACGTTCTGGCAACTAGGCAGAGAGAGATATAGATATATAATATGTTTTTCATGTTGTTTTCATTCCGCAGTAAAATCTGACAGTTCTGTTCTAAACTATAGGACAACTGCGGGTAATGTAAATGTAGAATTTATTGTTTCTTTCGCTTCCATTCTGCATAAAAACTTAACCTTTTATAACCCAAATATTTTTCTAGTTTGTATTTTAATATGGGGGAAATATGAGATCATGAATTACAGTCAACTGTAGTTTTAATGATCCTTTATGCTGGCATTTCGAAATAAAGCACAAAAATATTGAGCATGGCTGTGGGATGGCAAGTACCATATAAAAATATAATATAGTTTTTGTCAATCTGGATTTTCAGCTCTTATATAAAAAAAAGGATTAAAAAAAGGGTCAGCCCAGCCATGCAAGTGGATGTTACCATAGCACCTGTGAGGGAAATTGGGGAGATGGTAGACTGAGTGGGCCGTTGGATGTTGCATAGAGTTGTCTGGCCCCATCCAATCAATGGATAGTGGCCCCTCCTGGAAATAAGAGACCCTGTCTCTTATTTCCATGAGAGCCATCATATAGTTCTCAATATTTCTGAGGCTAGTCATGTAAAATATGCACATCTATCTATCAATCTATCTCTAAAATTTCTGCAGGACTAGCCAAAGAAAATTTTTAAACTGGTAAACTTAGCTACGTTCTTTCATAAAACTCTTTTTCCCACTGCGTATATATAGTGGATTAGTGACAGTTATAGATTATGATACAGTCAAACAGGTTTACTTCTATAAAAACATCTAACAACGACAGTACAAATCTTGCATTATTGCCTGCTAAAACTGAAAGTGATAAGCAAGTGAATGAACTGATTTCCATTATTATTTTATTCAAGTATGTATCTACATTGGAAATTTGAAGGACAATGCCTTGACACAAAAAACATACAGCATATACAATTCATATTATGTAAACATCTAAATTACATACATAATTTGGCAAAACTGCGTGGCTTAAGCTTTAAGTCCAGTATCTATACCATAGTATCAAATTTTTTGGTAAGCACCCTGTGAAAATACCAGCCCCATCCACGGGAATTTTTTTAAAGTTATCTTAATGGATGTCTTGGATAAAGTTATCTTAATGGATGTCAAACGATATTATGTAGCGAGGGGAGTTGCAAGATTGTCTCTAGAGCTGTTTTTTTAGATAATCACATAATATATACAGACAGTATACGCTATATAAAGATAATACTGAATTTTGTGCGTTACAAACTGGCTGTTGGCCGCCTTTAGGATACTGACCACAGTAAAGAGGTGGTTATCTCACAGAGGTGGCGAAAAAGGTGAAACTTATATAAACAAGGATCTATTCCTGCACAAAATACCTTTCTAAAATTATTTTTACCAACTCTTAAGATGGAAACCTATAACATAAATAACTAGCTTAGCTAGCTTGCTATAAATTTCACTGGAACATATTACCTAATATTTCTATTTCAAGACTAACTACTGGAAATATCTTCTTTTTGCTAGCTAGGTAGCTAAATATTTACATGCGTGCTGAGCTATAACCATGTTTAAAAATGTTGCACAGTTTTTTAAATAATACTTCTTAATGTACTTACCCAGGCATAGTATTACTAGCGTTAGAAATATGCTTGAAGCCATAGCATTCTTGTGAAAGCGGACAATCCTTGTTAATGTTTGTCACAAATCTTTCAAAAGATGGTTTGTTTTGATTGTGCACTTCACTTCATTTGCTGCATATGCAAAAATGATCATCCCGCGCACGTGATACCTATTACAAAGAGGATTCTAACACTCCATCCTACAGGATAATTTTTTTGTGCTTGGGGGCCAGGAAATATTTTCCAACCCGTAAAAGCTAAGGGTGGTTTCCACTCAAAGCATTTTCTCCTAAACGTAAAGGCGCCAGTTAATCTATCTTTCCTAAATTCTGGCCGCAGCAAGCACTATATTTTTTTACGTATGTTCTAAAAAGAATGGTTGCTCACAGATATTTATGATCAAAAGTCACTGCGAAACGAAAGGTTCGGTCTTTAAAACACTTCACAGAATCTAAACAACAACCTCGTTGTTATGTTCCAAAAAAACATTTTCTCGCAGACGCAGTGTTTAGAATAAGCGTCGCGCCATTAATAGTAAAGGAACTTTAGGAACAAAGACATGTTCTCAAGGAAGATGTTTAAATGGAAATGAAACAGATCTTTAAGATATTAGCAAGCATACTTTAAAAAAAATACAAAATAGAAGTTATTAATTTCACTTATTTGAAATAAGTATCATGCTAAGATGCTGAGAAGATTTATAATCGGTTAATTACATCGTTGTGGTGGAGTTCTTCTGCTAGCAGTATATTCAAAGTCTCAATAAACATTGTCCGACTAGATTTGTGTGGGTTATGCAAACAAAAAATAGAGGAATCAGTATAAGAATGACACGAAAATAAAGCAACTGGATTTGTAATGGTTGCGTGCTGTATCTTGTCGTTTCTTTGTGTTTCTGGATTAGTAAAAGCACAATTGGAAGCCCACTTTTAAGTGGAAATTGTTTTTTCCTGTTCCTCTTTCCGTTTCTGTGGTGGATAACGGACAAGTGGAAATTTACATTAACACTCCATCCTACATGCTGTTTTGTCTTTACATATGGGCCATAGCTGTTGTTTACCCGCCCTTATTCTAACCAGTTCTTCAGCGTGTGCTGGCACCTTTCATAAATAATTATGGCGGCAACAACACTATATTTCTTACGTTTGCTAATTTTGTTTTGATTACGACTTCGTTTCGAGAAGTAAACATATTTTTAAAAAAGTTAGCACGTAGAATATTTTAAGGAAAGAAAACAAAAAAAGCAAGTCTAATATCATTAAAGTGACGCTGTTAAACGACGGACCTAGTTTTTAAAATTCTTCACTACCGCTAAACAACTAACTTCGTTCTTTCAAAAGCTCCGACGCTGTGTTTAGACGTAGAGATAAAGTTTAGACTAAGCGTAGCGCCAGTAAGAGTGAAAAAAACTTTAGTAGCGGGAAAAGATATTTTTTTGAGAAAGATGTTTGAATAGAAATGAAACAGGTCCTTAAGATGTTACTATTTTAAGCAAGTTTTCTTACAAAAAAACGCAAAATGTAAGTTAGTAATTAAGTTATTATTTGAAGGTAAGTATGAAGAAGATTTGTAATCAGTTAATTACATTATTGTGGATTCCTCCTGCTTATGCTTACTCCTGTAAAAACGATATGCCCACAACAACAACAGCAAATTCTCCATCCTAATGTGGTTTATGCAAACAAAAAGTTAGAGGAATAAGTATAAGAGCGACACGAATATAGTTGTTATGATTGGCTTACTGCTTGTTGTTGCTTTAAAGATTCTTTGTATTTCTACGGATTTTCTGTTCCAATAATGATAAAATTAGGAGGCCCAGGAAATAAAATTGTAATAACACAAGTTTGGTGGCCAACCCACTGGTGTGATTGCAACTTAAAACCTTCATGGGGTTCAGTACCTTATTTCCAACCTCGTCTCCGGGGCTTGCCAAGTCTTTTATACTGAGACGAAGAAAAGCCTAGCAAGCCTTGGGGACAAGGTTGTACTTTACAACAGTTCATGATAACGAAAGTGTTTCCTCTTTCTTAATCCTCGTTCTTAACATGTGCAAGGTCACTATGAGTAGACACCATTTGTTTAGACTCTTTTTTTCTTTCTTTTTTAACACCTCTGACAAAAAAAAAAAAAGCCATCAACACTCTATTGACTTTTTTTGTCTATTTGGTTTTTCCTCTTGTTTTTTTAATAACATAACGGACGTTTGCGTTTGTTTACCTTGACTAAACAACAAAGATGTTTTGAGACACCAAAAACAAACAAAAATATAATATTTAACACGCATTATCCAATTAAATGTCTTATGCAGTACTTAAATTTTTTGATTACGTACAATCATACAATCAATGAAAAATTAAAAACAAACTTTTTTTTTACGATTCTCTAGGAATAAAGTTCTGTAAATACTCATTATCGTCTCCGAGGTCTCTTCGCCCATGAACTGTTATTACGGAGCATTTAATCAAAAAGGCAAAATTCCTTGGGAACGAGGTTTGTTTGAAAATAAAAGAGGCTCTTTCCAATTTCACAAAGCGAGAAAGGGACCTAGGAACAAGGTTTTTTGTATCTTTTATTCTCTTAGTCTCATTAAAGGGTATTTAGAATGAATAAAACTTAATCTGGCATTTATTACTAGATGACGCAGCGAATTAAAGTTCAACATTTTTTTGTAAGCTACATCAAATTTTGGCTGAAGCTTAATTTTAGTTGAGTTTCTCCCCTTCCTTTTACATGTTTAACTTTCGTTTTTTGTTACTATTCGCTTCTGGAGAGCATGACCATTACACCTCTATGTGAAGACTAAATTCATGTAGTTGGAAAAACCAACGTGTTTCCTTGCTCTTTTCGGTTAGCCTCTTATCTAATTTAAAATTTGGTATTTTCGAAGGATTAAAACCTCGTGTTGATGATGAAACATTTCACGATAAAGAAAAAATGTATGTAAGTGTGGCCATGACATAATTAAGTGGTAACTTAATGAAAAAATGTATGTAAGTGTGGCCATGACATAATTAAGTGGTAACTTAATGAGAGGTTAGCAATTACCATGCTTGCTAATTGCTATGGTAGTTAATGACAAGGTCGATCTCTGTGGCTGCATGAATGAGATATTAATTAACAATAATTACGTTGGACAACCCTGATGTTTTTAAATACTTTTTTGAACGTTTATAAGAATATTTCAGCTCAATTTCTTAAGAGATTAAAACCTTAAATCTTACTATTATGGGTAGATGAAGTTGAAAATATTTTTAAATTGCCTGCTTTGTTTTGTTTGTTTGCAACCTCGTTCTCAGGGATTCTTCCCTTTTTGACATCGTGAGCCGTCAACTAATCACTGGAGGCGTTGACATTAGCCAACAAACCCTGTGGACAATGATGGTTTGTTTTTTCTTTCATTTAATCCTTTTTTTTTATTTATCCCCTTTATCTGGTTACTCACCAAGGCCTACATTCTAAAGATGTTGTTCATTAATAATCGGATTTATAAACAAAATGTTTCTGACAACTAAATCTAGACGGGAGCAGACGTCAGAAAAGATGATCAACAACCAGACAAAAACACTTTCGAAGTTTCGATTGATGATAATGTATATATGGCAGCATGTTAACAACCACGAGACAGAATAGTGAGAATAAAGTAATGATAACAAATTTAACATCAAAACAGGATATATAATTAATCAAGTGTGCTATTATCTATTTTCTATTCTTTTCTCTCCTCTTCTCTTTTCTTCTCTTCTCGGAATTATTTCAACCTAATACCTGGCATTCTCGTCCCCAGAGCTCTTTATCTCAAAGAGCTCTGGGGTCGAGAACTGATCCCTGGGTCTGTGGCATTAACAATTTTGAGGCTCAAACCAAAAATAGTGTGTGTGTACGCGATGATATACTTAGCTAGATGATAACGCGGAAAAACAACCTTGAACTCAGGCCTGTAGTGTCTTTTAAAATGATAATATAAAAAAAGCTACAAATATTCTATTCGAGGTTGCCTGTGAAACCATAGTCAAAAGAGAGACTCTGAATGATGAAACATAAATGTCATTATCTATCACTATATCCAACGAAAAAGTCATGTAGAACAATTGATTTAAAAAACTTTTTATTTCAAAAGGCTACTTTTCTAAATTCTTTGGAAATCTCACGTGTTTTAGTAAAAAAGTTTTGAATGACTTTTCTTATCTACCCAGCTACCCAGACAGTTACGAAAAATTCGTTAAAAGGACGTTAAGAGAGTTCGTGTAGACAGACACTAAATCACAAAGGGACTGCCATTTCCCTAATTACTTGATGAGGATATTATATCATGCGGCATTATGCATCAGGGCATAATCCTTTTTGCTTAGTTGTCAAGATTACCCATTGCTGGTCAAAATTTAGGCAAATGTGATTTTTTGTCACTTCGCGCCAAACTAGAAAACTGAATAACATTTAAGGATCCAAACGCGTCAAGGACCACGTTAGTGAATTGGGGAAACAGATTTTTTCAACGTTGAATCACCTTTCTTGGTACTGATTCAGAATTTCTAGGAAGGAAATGGGGGCAAAAAAGGACATATTAGCACTTCCTCAACAAATAACTCAAAGGCAAAGCACCAAATTAAAAAAATCGTTACGTTTAAGTTTTAGGTGGCACTAATATCTGCCGCAAAAGAAGAATTCTTGTTTGGCAGAGTTCTGGTAGTTAAGCGGTAAATAAGGCATTGACTTATGGATCGACAAATAGCGCAAAGATGACGAGTAAACTTTGACAACTTTACTTCAGAGGGTAACCTGTTAACGCATTTTTCTTACTACTTGTTACAAAATATATTCTTGGGAGGCCCAAAAGTGGAATTTATTCATTGTAAAGCGTTAAATATTGAAATTCTGATATGGGCGTTGCATGCTGTTATTTCAGCAGTTGGTTGTGAAACTGCACCATCTAAACCAACATTTATTATAAAAACTGCTTGAGACCGCAACTTTAAGTGAATTTTGTGCCTGTAAACAGATGAAAAAATCAATTTAACCCCTAATTCGTAGATTTCGAACAATCCCTTTTCTTAGTAAGTCGCTTAATTGTGAATGGTACAAAAGCTAAAAGTAGTCCTATAAAAAATCATATT
This sequence comes from Hydractinia echinata, assembly GCA_030067915.1. NCBI lineage: Eukaryota > Metazoa > Cnidaria > Hydrozoa > Anthoathecata > Hydractiniidae > Hydractinia > Hydractinia echinata. Next base: position 1,410,722 of record JASGCC010000017.1, on the reverse strand, counting down.
CCTCTAAAAAACATAACAATTTCTTAGACCCTTTAACCCTATTATACCTGGGCTTTTTTGGCCCTTGTAACCCTGGGGGGGGGGGGGCACAAAGTGCCCGCGGGTCATAAATCCTGAACCACTTGTGCTTAAGTGATGAAACTTGGCTCAGTTGGAGAATGTCTTAGTACAAACTCAATCCAGGTAAAAAAAATAATTTGATGACGTCATAGGGATTAGAAATGACGTCACACATGTGAAAAATGGTCATTTTCCCAATTTTTCAGTACGTTTTAATTTCTCGCATGTTAGTAATGATATGGCCTTGATTCTTGGTAGATTTGTGGAATGAATACCAAAATATGTGTTTCACATGAAAAAAGTAATTTTAATGACGTCATTGGGATAAAAAATGACGTCATTTCAGCAAAAAAAATTCTTATTTTAACGATAAAGATAAAAAGACCCGTTCTACCAGAAATATTGATGCTCATGTCATTAAACTTGGCATATATGTAGAACAGGACATTTAAAGATAATCGAGGTAAGGAAAACAATATAATGACGTCATTGGGATCCGAAATGACGTCAATTTGTTGGATCGATATTTCCTTCAAATCTGGTCTGCATTTTGTCCCTAGTAACCATATATCACCTTAGCAACACCTTGGTTACCACTTAGTAACCAACATACATGTAATAAATAATTATATACCCAATACAACATCTTATAACATTCTTACATGAATGTCAACGGTTTTCAAAGTTCCAAAAAATTTACCTCCGTCCAAAAAATGCAATACCCCCAGCAAAGTACAAAATTTTTCCAAAAATTTTTTTTTTCATCAGAAGCCATAATAAAAGTTAGGAATAGTCACAAAATTTTAGCACTTAATCACATGTCTATCTAAAGTTATGCCTAGTCAAAAAGGCCGCGGGCACTTTGTGCCCCCCCCCAGGTATAATAGGGTTAAATATTGAACTTTCTTAACTTTTTAAAGGTTGGATACCATTACCCTATGAACTACTTTCTGTTAAGAAACATCAACACAGGACAGCATTGTTAAACATATCTAAATTTGCCATAAAAAAGGCTGACTAATACCTTCCAACCACTTTATGGTGTCCTATTATCACGTAAAAACCAGGTATTGTTTTTTTAAAATAACTTCTATCAATTACTTTCACTTTAGTTTTTAGTTGATCTATAAAGTTCACTCACTTCAATATATATATATATGTTGGAAAAGATTTTAAACAACAAATAGGAAATAAAAAGGTATTTTTTAAGTTAAAATTTTTGCTCTGTTTTTTACGTTGTGTTTGTTGTTGTAATGAAGCTACCATTTTTCTGTTGTAATCAAGCTAATTTTTGTTGTTGTCATCAAGCTATCATTTTTATACGAAAAAATACAAGTATATAAGGGCAAAACAAAAAAGGATTGTGCTCTTTCTTCCCAGATATGTCTGCAACTTTCTTTATTAAATAACAATGCGCGTTACTCGCGACAACAATAGTTCTCCTCAAGAAAACAGTTAAATGGCAGACGCAGGCGAGCGAGTTACGAGGCAGACCCAGCTTGTCTGTCTATGCAATGTCTATTTCATTCACTCATAGGTAAATTATATTCTGCACAACCTTCTTTATTAACAGACAACTTCCTAAAGTATCTTAAAAGTAGCTGGGTAGCTCCCTATTTAAATGTTTTGACACTTCGGATCAGAAATTTATTTCATAAACTTCTTTTATCATAAATATATTTCATAAGGAAAGTTATATTACGTTGATAATGCGATGCATCCCTGCTTTTCGCGTGATAGCTAATTAAATAAACCTCTGTAATTGATTTTATTCTAACTCTGTTTTGTCTCGTGTTCGTTTACAGAATGCTACCATTTTTAATTTTTTTCTCGCGCACGTCAAATCACGTGATTATGTCTATTGTTTCAGGTAAAGGTCTCAGCATGCTAATACCTTCATCGCTATACAATCATCACATATTATCTTTAATAACAAAAACTCATAAAAAAAACAAGAACTTCGACGTGTAACAGATTCAAGGTCGGACAAAAACAAGTCCGAACACAAAACTTAGCAATTTCAGTAATAACTTTTGTAATATGATCCATTTAAAAAAGTGCAAAGTTGGCTTTTTCTTTTTAAGTGTTTAAAAGTAAATAGGTCATTGTTTTTTGTGTCTTTCTTTTCTAAGTAAAAAAAACACAAGTTTATTTTTAAATTTGAATTTTTCGATTAAAAACCATCTTCAGCAAATTATAGAAATCCTTTATTTTTATTACTTATTTTAGTGTTCCTGATAGAAATCCTTTTCCTTACTTGTTCATCATTCAACAGGCCAGATAACGACCTCTAAAATTATCACGACAAACCAGTAATTTTTCTAATCAAGATTCTGCCGTGGTAAATTTCGTTGTACTATATAACAACATTATTATCGAGAAAATTAATCATCTGTTTAGTTTATTAATTGTGAATAAAAAACAAAAAATTCGCTCAATCTGGTGTTACTTATTTAAAACAGTGGCATCCCAATCAAAGTAATTGTCGTTTAATAAAGCATGCACTTTTGGACTTGTCTTTAGAGTTTGTTTCTGGCCTTTGAATTTGTCACTCATCGTAATTTTTTTATGAGTTTTTGTTATTAAAGAAATATGCGATAATATATAGCGATGAAGGCCTCAGCATGTTGAGACCTTTACCTAAAACAATAGACATAGTCACATGATTTGAGGTGAGCGAGAAAAAATTAAAAAACTGAGGTATCCTTGGACGTTGCTGTTGTTATTGCTATTTTCTCAGCCATTTTTACTTACTTTAGATTGAAACAATGTTGTTTCTACAGGCTGTGTGTGAAGGTAATATTGAATTTATCAGGGAATACATTGACAGTGGGAAGGATGTGTGTGTAAAGGATCCATTAGGAAATGCTGCATTGCATTTATCAATCAGTCCTGTAATTTCTCAACTATTACTGAAATCAGGTGCCGATCCAAATGCACAAAACGACAAATTGCAGACTCCGTTACATTTCTGGCCAATTATAACAGGAAAACGCGACCTCTTTATTCCGAACGACAAAGATCTTGTGGATATGTTAAAAATTCTTCTCGAAGCAGGTGCTTCACCGAACATCCAAGACATTTATGAATATTCTTCTCTTCATGTTCTCTTTCTTTATGGGACTCAGTTGGGAAAACCTCCTGCAATACTATCGGAGGTTTTACAGATGTTACTGGATCATGGAGCGGAGGTAAACATTCCCGATTACGAGGGTAGAACTCCATTACATCACGCTGTTAAAGAACAAACTATTTTTGTGCAAATGCTGTTAAAGGCAGGATCAATGTGTAATGTGCGTGATAAATGTGGAACAACCCCTCTCCAGCACTTACTATACTCTGAACAATGTGACACCATCAATCTGCTTCTAGATTACGAAGCAGACCCGAGTATCCCTGATAGAGATGGCAGAACAATTCTTTTTAACGCTGCAGCAGTCGGAAACTATAGACTTATCGTAATGATATTGCGCAAAGACAAAACATGTATTAACGCGTCAGATCAAAATGGTGTGACACCATTGCATACTGCTGCGGCTTACAAGAGAGCAGATGTTGTTGAACTTTTACTCGCTTACGAAGCAGACCCTAATGCAAAAGACATCTTTAATTCGACACCTTTACATTACGCATCGTACGGAGGTACACCTGAAATTGTGTCTTTATTGATCGAAGCAGGCGCTGATGAAAAGGCAAGAGATGACTCAGGAGAACTACCAGAACAGCATGCTATGGTACGACATTTTTACCACACAGCTAAGAGGTTTCGAACGGGTTGTTTTAAATCGGCTTTAAATATACCAGAGGACGCTTCGGTGGAAGCTGAAGATGAAATATTTCTCAAGAATTCACCAATCGATGATATTTTCCATGTTATATTACCGCAATCTAAGATTTTAAACGATGCTTTTGACATAGGTATATTTCCGTCTGACTTCATTCCATACATGAAAGCAGTTGCAAATGATAACATGGAGTTGTATTTGAAGAATGTGCATACTATCCCTGGAATAGGTAGCATTCCATGCAGTAAAGAAGTAAAGAAACAGAAAGAAGCTGTGGAATGTTTTATCACAAAGTGGGTTAGTATTATTGCAGAAATAGATGTTAGGTTTCAAGGTACTTTACTACCGTCAGGTAGTAGTTACGAAAATGCTAAAGTTGAGGACCCTTGCGAATACGACTTCATGATAATTCTCGATAGATTCCAACATGATTTCCACCCCGTTATATTAGATTCATCAACTTTTAATGACATCACGGTGATGGAAAATACAAGTTCTTCCCACCAATATGAATTACAAGACTTCTGTGTCGACGGAGAATTAAAGAGCGGGAAAGTTTTGTCAGCATTTGTAATCACAGCTCGAAGGGCGTTATCACAAATGAGATATGAATCAGGTTGTTCTCAATTGTACGTGGAAAATCTCACAGAGCACACATATATAGATGATACATTCATTAACCTAAATACAGCTACATGCAATATCAAACTTCAGTGGACAGGTCTGAAAGACAAGCAACTAACTATATCTGTGGATTTAGTACCAGCTTTGTTTATTAAAGAATGGCCGAGCGTTATTGCTCTAAACCAAAGTGCCCTTATCACAGATAAAATCAAATCAAGTGGCTGTCATCTCGTCTGTAAAGAAGGAAAATGGAGATTATCTTTTTCCTTGGCAGAGCAGGCTATTTTCAGAAGTTTAACTCAGGAAGAGAATAAGGCGTATACTGGATCTAAAATAATACTTTTCGCTGGAGCGTCTGCCATGATAACTATTTACGATGACTCGGATCTATTTTCGGAGAAGAAGGGAAGTCAAGAAGGATCAGTTACAAGTTTAGATGATGTTGTAAACGACATTGAAGATAACATTGCTGATACCCTAGAACCTCCTCCAAATGTCACTCAAATTGAATCTATTCCCGTCAAAAATAAAGCACATGGTGCCGAAGTAGATGACACACGCCAAGGAAAAGAGGGTTTTACTTGTCCGAAAGTATTGACCGAGGACAATATTTTTGACTGTTTTATCGAAGATGATGACAGTTCTACTTCTTCGGACATCAAAACTGTTACATTTCAACCAAAACATATCATTGGTACCTATTTATTAAAGATGACCTTCTTTCATGTTCTAGAAGAGAGTCGAAGTTCATCAAGGGAACACAGCGTCACATGCAAAGATATCTTTTCAAAATTGAAGAAGTTCGCAAAAGAAGACAAAATGCTTCCTTACTACTTTGTTCCAAAACATGATATGCTATCGTCCATCAAAGGCGTGGATAGAATGAAAACTGAACTTAGTATTTCTTTGATAAACTATATTTTTGATAGTATCCCTTAATTATTCATGCATTGTTTTTATACAAGAGCACTGAACTTTAAAAGACCTTAACGTTCCTAATTTTATTAGACTGAGAATGTTTGAATTCTCTAAGTTTGAATATAAAAAAGAGGAAAAGATGGAACCAAAGGTTATTAACCAATCTATGATAGAAAATTTGCTGTAGATTTTATCAAAAGTGAACAAACAGTTTATAGGTAAACTAGGGTATTTTTTAAATCTTATGTTGCAATGTTATTTATTTTTGTTAACAATTGTTTTCTGGTCTAAATGTTATCTTCACCGAACGTATAAATTTTATATTTTCTTCCGTAATATGTACTGTTGTCAGCTAACGTAATAAATGAAAAAAGTGTTAGTGCGTACATATGGGACTGTGGGTGTGCATTATTAACTCGTGTCTTGTTGGCGCTACGCACCTGTACGTAAACTGCATTTACATTTTGCTACATCTACACCGAGCTAATGCCAGACATCATCTTTCTCGCAACAAATATAGAGACCATAGCCTCAATCCCCTCTCTTTAAAGCTTATTAGACAGGAGTGCCCTTTGAATGTTAAGGGTTGAGTCCTCAACTTCTTTGTGGTAAAATATCTAAAAACTGGATTTTCCTGACCAATGGGTCTGCTTGAGATTGTTGGACACAAAGACACCCGTTGCTTTTACCTTGAAAGTGGGGTTCGACCTTGTTAAGCGCGCTGTGAACTTAATAATATATATACCAACTTTATAAAGCATTTTTTAGTCACCTTAAAGGCATATAAGTACAGATTACCGGGAGAGGACTTATATAACTGGCTAGGAATTAAAAATCATTACTTTTACTTTCCCCTTACACAGAGATTTGTCGTCTGAAAATTTGTAAAACTTAATTGGGGGTCTTTTCTTCTTTTTCTTATTTTCGTGACGATATACTTTAGTATGTTCTATGAGAAAGTTTGTCTAAACTCCGAAACCCTATTGGCTGCTGTTATTGAAAGTCCCAAACCCTATTGGCTGCTGTTATTGAAAGTAAAATAGACGGTACAGACACTTTTGAATATGTACATATTCACTGTGGGTCGCGAAAAACAAAGAAGAACCATTTATACATCCCAATTATCATAAGAGATAAAAATCTGGGATGTTTACCGACAGGTGTGAGCCTATTGTGCACCTTGCTTAAAAAAAAAGACTAGAAAATTTAAAATACTCTCTACAGGGTATGGTGAACAGATTTTTATTTTAGAGCAAAAGCTATGCAATTTCCTCTAGGAAAAGCTGTAATGACCGATAGTTCCTGTTCTTCTTGAAGCTGCGATAAGAATACCAGCCCTTTCTTGTGTCTCAACACTTTTCTGAAAATGTTCTACGCCAGCATGTTTCGGCTGTTACTTAGCACAAGGGGATGACCTTTAGGACAGGGACAAGTCAAAACAGGGACTGTCCATACCTACCTCTTTTCAATGAAGTTTTTAAAAAAACAAGAACAAATCTGTTCAATTGCAACCGTGTCTGAAGTTCATAGGAGTGGCCATAAATTTTTAGACAATTACCAAAACACTTACAGTCTGAAAGTGGAATAAATACAACAACAGTTTCAAAATCTGTCACATGAGGAGCTTACGATAAGAGAACTTTCCATATTAAAAAGGGAAGTGTTTCCAGCCCCACTGCAGTACAGTTTTTTTCGGTTTAACAACAGCAAAAACAACAACAACAACAACAACAACAACAACAACAACAACAAACATTTAATGTGCCTCTGGCCATCACTATTTCGAATAATGTTTTCAGTAACATGCCTCCCAAATAAATTATGATTCTTATCTTCAAACTTCTTAGGAGGGACATTGAAATTTGGCGAAAAAAAGCACAAGGCTTTTAAGAGACCGAAACATAGGCTTAGAGACTCGTAAAGTTCCCCACTGAAAGGAACCGGATGATTTTATTGACATAAGAGGTATGCAACTGTTAGGTGCATATTGCACAAGTCCCCTGGAGATAACAGTTCTTTTAATAGATGAAGTTCCTACAGTTTGAAATGCATATATGTGCAATGTTTTTGTCCAATATTTTTAAGTTTATTAAACAGCGATTCTCCCCATCCTTCGTTTTCAACCAGAAAAATTGAACTTATATATTCCCTATTTACATAAGAGGCCCTCTTGGTAGCACCTTTTCTAAAAATGCTCTAAACTTCCGTCAACAAGAATCGTCTTCCTCAAATTTATTGAAACTGGTGATGGAGTTTCTGCCTATTTTAGTTGGGAAACAATGGGTTTTCGTACCGTTTCACCACTTGCTATATTGTCTGATCGTAAGTCAAATTCATCCAATTTTTAAGAGGTCTTGGATCCTTCTTTTTGAGGTAAAGAAGAAATTGGCTTTGTAAACAACTTTTTTACAAGTGGGTGTATTGGTTTGGAAAACCGGTTTTCTCCAATTTCTCTGCCATAACCAGAGCAGTTGAATTAATTCAACACTGCAGCAGCGAAAAAATTCGCCCCTCTTGTACAGGAAAATACCACAATGTTCTTAATGGATGAAAAAAATAATTTAAACTTGTTCTTAGCTGACTTTGATACCATTTCCTCGTACTCCTCCAAAGGGGTAAAACCTTCTGCAATATCCTCTAACATGTTTTCAACCTTCTTTTTATCTGGTAAAAAGGATCATGCGATATATCGTCGTAAATACGAACAGGAATTTAAAGAATGTAGTTGAAGCTTTATTGATCCTTTACCACACTCACAGTCCCCTATGCATTTTAGCCTTCACAATCCTTCAATGCAGCGACTGTCCTCTAAGTCTTTTTGTATGTAATCATTCAAATTGTGCTAATCTCCAGAACAGATAAACTTATTCTCCATTTCTGAATCAATAAATCTTTGCGGGAGTATTTACATTTCTCAATTGTTATTCTAGCTTTTTGAAACTGTGTAGTTATCAACTTCCTCATTAGTTCTTTTTAGATATTATTTGAAATCGAATTTTCGTGGAAGATTTCCATTTTTTAAGAAAAATAAATTGTTAAGTTCGTTCTTGTTTTATAAGCATGGTCTGCATGTTTCCTTTGGAACAAGACACCCCATCTTTGCAGGAGTTTCGTTTATTGTCTGCTCGAAGAGCTCGTTACATCCTCTTTTAGGATTTCATCATTCTGAACACTTTTTGATGTGGTTTGCTCCTATTTATATTAAAAAAAACCTCGTTTACCTCGAATCTCGTGGCTATTGTTAGCGTCATTGTACGAGAAATTCGAGAAACATTATTCAAATTGAGCATTAAAATATTTAACAAGATAAAAAGCTTTCTATTTCTCAACAATTATTAAAGGATGGAAGAGATGTTCCAAAAATAGATCGTCAGAAGATAAACTTACTTCTGCGAAAAAACCTCTGTCCTTTTAAGCAACGATTTCATGATATAGAAAGAAGCGGTACCTAGAGCTATGGCTTGTAGATTTGTTGCGAGATGGGGGATGTCCAGCATTATCTAGAAAATTCAATTTTATCAGGACGTCAAAACAGAAATTTGACGTTGAACCGACTGTCATTAACATTCACAAACTTTATGCATTCATTTTATATATTTAAAGCCGTGAGGACATTAGGCCATCAAAGGTTTTAGCCTTTAATATATGGCCTATCTTCGTTTTCGTGATAATTTGCGACACATGTTTTCATGTGTACATGTTTTCTCATTGACAACAATGTTATGTGTACATGCCTTGTGAGCTGACATTGTGTTGTTGCCGCTGATTGCAAATGTTTGCTTACAAGCATTTGAATCTGACAACAAAACCCTTTCGTGGTTAAAATAATAAAAAAACGCACGGACAAAACAGTCAGATGAAAACACACTGGCTGATTAAATTAAGATAAAACTCTTGAGTAGAGGTCAGTTTATTGGTTTTCACTATGCTAATGCTGGTGCAATTTCTGTCAATTAGGAAATGAATAAAATAAACATATTCTTATTCCTGGTCAAAATTACCTAGCATTTCTACCTAAGTTCTAGTTCCTCATCTAAAACGTTGAGTGTGAAACGTACACATATATGCGAGACAACAACAAAGCTGGAATAAAATAGACAAATAGGAAAATACACAGCGGAGACAGAAGCTACAAAGAAGTTAATGTATATCAACCTCCATTACATGTATGTGTTTAAAAAAAGACTCTGTAGTCGTCCCAGATCTTCAGAGGAAAGGAATTCTAAGGAGGAACATGAATTTCTTCGCATTGACAGAAATATATTAGGACGCTAGGGAAGGTTACTAATCGATATTTTTAATGACGTTGTAATTATTCAAAATATTAAGGCAGGTAGTAAACTAATACAGGAAATCTAATTGCTGAATTCGACTGTTCCATTATTGATATTTAGCTACCTTGACTGTTAGGGCTGATACAAATGCTTCCAACATTTAGTCCAGAGATTTTTCCTTCAAAACACAGCAACAAACATGTTCAGCGATCCTGACTTCTTGCTATTTGCTTGCTATTTTTTCTGTGACCACTTCGTTTTAATGGACAATCTTTCAAATAACTCTATTAAACCGAAAATAATTACAAAATAAGCCACTGGTTTAACAAAGCACCAAAGTGGTACTACACCATTATTTTTAATATTTATATTAAGCATGAAATCATACATATATCCTAATGGAAATAAGAAGTGGCAATAGGGAATATCTCGCTGGATTTGCTTCGCTTACCAAGAGAAATGCTGATTTTCATAGATTCACAAAAACACTATAGCCTCATATATAAATAGGTTATCAAAATATGGAATATTTTTTTCAAATATGTCAACATGGAAACGAGGCTGACATTTTGGGAAAAATTGCAAATAACCACGAAAAATATTAAAATTTCAAATTTCAATTAACTTTTACGTACATTCAGAATAACAAGCGAAAATTTATAACTTCGAACTTAAGAGAGAAAAAAAAGCTTGAGCGTAAAATGTAGTCTTGTGAAAACCCACCTTAATTCGTTTTTAATGTGAAAATAAAGCTCTAATATAGCCAGAACGAGACGATTGCCTGGATCCAGCTTTCATTAATAATTATACTAAAAATCAGTTTGTGTTATATGGAAAATCTTGTTTCCAGGACAATTTCGTCCCGTCCAAACTAAGCGGGATACCGCTTTAGTTACGCGGAATTCCGGCTAAGGCGGGACATTTTTTTCATATAAACACGCTACCCCGGTACAAACGGAATAATTGATGCACATTTCTGTTCTAAGCTCAGCCAAAATAGTCAGATTGTTAGAAAAAACTAGATTTATAATCGCAAGATATTTAAATTATCTTAGATTTTCTTTACGTCGTCGCCACGCTGATATCCGAGAGAACTTCGTCTACACTGCAAGGTGAAAACGGAGAGAACTCGAAAAATACCACTCCGTGCAAGTCGCAAATTGTTGCAGGAGCAAATTAAACTGAATCATGTGGTGAGAAATAATCTGCGTGATAAAGTAGCGGAAATTTACGGGAATATACGTGCTGTACTGTCAACATTACGACCAAATGATAAAACATCTTAAAAAGTTCTCGAATGTCAATAGACCAGTGATTAATGAAAATGCGTTAATTGATACATCGAAGTGGGTTATGAACCTCTCTTCCAAACAACTATCGAAGAAAGAGAATAGTGTTTTATCAACAGGAATGAATTATAGGTTAACTCCAACAAGTTTACCAACTAAACAATTGTTGTGATTGTGGAACAGGTATTTAAATTATTGTCAAAAGACGAAGCAGACACTTGTCATGCGAAAACCAGCCTCTACAAAACGCAAAAGTTTCAAAGGACCAAACAGGAACGTATCACACCATCTAAATTGAAAAAGGATAATTAAAAAAGAATAATTGTCTGGTCAAAACTTTATATTTCTTTAAGTCATTAAATTTTCATTATATAGCTATTCTACGAATTATAAGCTCCGCAGTGATGCGAGAATTAAAAATTGAACACAAGTGTTTTATGTAACTTATTCTTATTTTGTTCTTATTTATCGTTAAAATTTAAGGTTCGTGTTCTGATATTATGAAAATACGTGTAAATTTTTTTGTGTTGTGTTTTTTATTGCAAATTTGCAGTTTTCTCATGTATAAAATGGTACTTATTATGGCCCCCGTACACATACATATGTCATTCTCATCTTTATCTTTTGGGGAAACTTCATTGTACTAAATATCAAAATTATTGTAATAAATAACATACATATATCAATTTTATTCCCAAAATATAATCAGTTACTTTATAGCTCCAATATACGTTAGACAGAAAAAATTGTGTGAATGGGTAGAAAGTTTTATACACTTCTGTTTCCTCGTAAATTTTCAGACTCACTGTAATTTCTCGTGCAAAGAAAGTATATCATGAATTCCTACTTATACACGCGTCACATTGGTTAATTGATATGCTTTCAAAAATCCATTAAATGACAGGAGTTTTAAATGTACTAGGACCTCCTTCTGAACATATGACTCATAAAACACATGGCTGATTAATTGAATGTTTTGATTTTAAATCTATTTATTTATTAATGAAAGGTCTAGACAATGCAATTACGTTTGTTTTTAATATAGTTGGATTCCTAAAGTGGAATTCTCTCAAGGAGGCACAATAACAAGATGGGCACTTTGACTTGTCTCGGACAAATTCTTCGAAAAAAATTTTGCAGCTCAAGCTTTCCGCAAGTGGCGGACATGCGCAGACATTTTAAATTTATTTACTTTCTTACCTAACATGTTTTAAGGTCACGAGACCTGTCATTGTTTTCTCTTGACCACCTTGAGAAATTATTACAAGACTGCTTCCTTTGACAATAATTTAAATACCTGTTAGGGAGGGTCCACTGCGTTTTGTTAATGCCCTTGCGACAATAATAAAGATCATTTTAATATTTAAAAAGAGATATATTAAAAATATTGCTAATTATATTCACCATTATAATAAATGTAACCATTTCTCTGACAAAATCAGTGCTATTAGCTTTGTTTTTGAAGTCTGTTGCGACAGACTTGTTCTATAAGAAAAAAGGAAATCCATACCGCAGTATCACATTGGAGGTGCAGCATTTCTACATATTTTAATAATCACAAAAACAATAAAAAGCAAGACCCAAAGTTGAGGCTAAACCAACTCTCATCCTTTTATTGCTTTTTTTATTGTTTTTTTTATGTATATTTTATTAGGCTTTTCTTCATTTCCCGCTAAAGTTCGCAGTGTACCATTATTTTTGCACATATTTTCCTCATCATATCGGAGTTGTTTGAGCCATCAGTTGAATTTGATTTAGCACATTCGTTTAACATATTTTAACATTTTTCGTCAGAAATAAAGTTGTATAAGCATTGGTCAAATTAGGACTGACACAGCTACTGAGTATGACACTTCCTGTTGGACATTTTTTTACAAATTCAGCCAATTTACAATCACAATTTAAGTGATTATATTGAATGTCAATTTTCTGAACACTCTGAAAATAATCTGCAAATCCAGGATCCAACGATTGGATAGAATTATTAGCGCTGGATCTGAAGTTATGTTCTTCCTTTTAAAACAAAATAAGGACAAATCAGGCTAAAAAAGGCTTTAAGTATAAGAACAGTTAGCCTCAGGGGAGAACTTCTGTGTTCTTTTAAAAAAGCGTGTGGCAATGCAAATAGTAATACTTATAAGCATAGCGATAGAAATAAAGAAGGGGATTGAACTCTTTCGTTTCCATCAAAATCATCACCCGTGATACGACCAGGTGCAAACCTATCCATGTTGTTCTTTCTGTTATTTTGGGGCGTGTAATTTTTAGATCTATTTATAAAATTATACCATTAAACCCTATTTATCTTTTCATGTCGGGGTAAAAGTTGTGAGTGTAGTGCTGGAGAGGGGATGCCCTACGACAATGTATTTCCTTGTATTGGTTTTTAAGTCATAAAGCTTGGTACGAATGATGTCTATCACGTGACAAATAGAAATCTTCAAATGATGAGTGTCAGCAATATTCTTTGCTGATGTCAGCAGCAGCATGAATAGGGTTAAAAAGAAAAATGAATCTTAACATTTTTCCACTTTTGAATTTCAGTAAATCTTTGAGCATATATTTTGCTTCACAAGGTTAAAGAACTGGTTAAAAATTCGTTAAATATTGAAGAAAACACGACAGCTCCAGAATAATCGAGCCTTGTCTAAAAATTGCTTTTTTTTTGCATTCAAATAAACAGTCTTTTAAAGAATTGCTGCAAAAATCTAGTAAAATGCACATCGCGCATGGACATTAAAGGGATGTCGAAACAATAGAAATTTTTTAATGTAATTTTAATGCGCACTGTCATAAGTTCAATCTCCTTCTCTATTTCTACCTCCTTATTATAGGTGACATTACTTTCAATAACAACTTGTATCATTAATAGAAGAAATCCGGTATTTCGTTCTTAATATAGTATGTAAATTATATTTATATTTCAATATATTAAACAGGTTTTTTCTCAGGTAATGAACAGGAACAGTGCCGAAACTTTATTACTTCTCACCTGCGAGGATAGTATTGGTTTCCAACGCGTAACTAACTATGTCCCAAATGGTCAATTGCAACGTTACAGATTTAAACTTCGTACCTAAACTCTCTAAGTACTTGGAAGTCATCTAAATGACGTTTCAGGCCAAAATTGGTATTTGTTTTCGACCAAATTTGGCACAGTTAACAAAAAACGTATGCTGAACATGATGGTAAGATCAAAATTTTGATTTTTCTGTCACCTAAATGTCATTTTTAGGCCAAAATTGGTCCAAAGATTAAAACTACTTTATTTTTGACAAAACTTGGCACAGTTACCAAAAAAAGTATGCTGAGCATGATGGTTACATCAAAATTTTGATTTTTTTGTCACCTAAAAGTCATTTTAGTTCAAAATTGGCCTAAAAATTAAAACTACTTTATTTTCGACCAAATTGGCACAGCTAACAAGAAAGGTATGCTAAACATGTTGGTGACATCAAAGTTTTGATTTTTTGCCACCTAGATGTCATTTAAGGCCAAAATGGTCCAAAAATTAAAACTGCTTTATTTTCGACAAAATTTGGCCCAGTTAACAAAAAAAGTATGCTGAACATGATAGTGACATCAAAATGTTAATTTTTTGTTAACTAAATGCCGTCTAAGGCCATAACCGTTTCAATCGCGCGACTTTCAACCATGAATGATAGGCTGTATTTTTTGTTAGCAGAAATTGTAGAATTGGGTCGCATTGTCGATGTTTCATATAGTTGTGCATTTTTAATAGCGAGATTATGCATGAGTTTATGCAGCACCTGCATCTTGTTGCTTTTTAATTACATTGATTGTAAAAATAAACTTTAAATCCACTGTTTTTTATCTGATTTTATATGCAGAAGTTTTCGTACTTTTAATGTTTACAAATACTTGGTTGGTTAACAACATTCGAAGGCTATTTAGGACCCAGCCTTATATTATTATCTATGTTACTCATCTTATAAGCATCCACTACTTGTAGGAAGTTTAATGTAATTCAATTGATAGCTTTCCGAGTTTTATATTCTTCCCCTTTTGTTTCTTTATGATCACAGGATTATTGATATTAAAGCTGACAGATACATATCTTTCATTACTTTGGCTTAAACCAGTTTCCAAACTACGACAACGATTATATCGAATCAAAAGAAGCGGATTTTTTCTCACAGTCTAATTAAATTGCTATCAGCAGATCGAAAGTAAAGTAATTGTTAATATAGAAAGCGGAAAGCTGAAAGCTGACAGCTATGATCTATCTGTCAGACATGTTTTTTTGTTTAAATCGACGTCTTTATTGATAAAAATTGCTGGGATTTTCTACTCAGTTAAGTACTTCTATGATTAACCAACCCTTTGCAAATCAAACAAAAGATTGGTCGCAAATTTTCATCAAAGTTTACAAAAGTTTACAAGATTTTTCTACATGCGCGCGCATGTTGGTAGGTAAAAAATAGGATCTAATAGTTAAGGTAAAATTGAATTCGTAGATTTTTTAGAAACACGAATTCTATAAGGCGCTGAAAATAATTTTTTAACTACATCTTTCTCTTTTTTAAAAAGTTTCGCTTATTTTAAACAAATAGTTCTTTTTCTGAATGATTCTTATGAAATTTTATCTTATGGATATAACTCCTTGTTTGTCAGCAAATCTTCCATAGTAAACTTGTTTTGGCAGTATTTTGAAATTATAACAGCAACAACAACAACAACAAAAACAACAATGACAACAACAACAACAACAACAACAACAAAAGCAAAAGCAAAAACAAGGATCACAAAACTCACACAATTCACACTATTTCAAAGCAATAAAACCTTCTGCAATCTGTAATAGCTTTGTTAAAAATAGACAAAAGCATCAACTAAACTTATATATTAATACGGAACCTAACTTAATCTCCTATTAACGCAGTAAATTTTATTAAAAAATGCTAAAACATATAACGGGGGTTACGTCAACTTACAAAAAACACACCCATGATTTTCATTTCATTTAAAATCGATCAAATTTTTAGTACTTTATAATTTGTGGTAGGTAAAAACCTGACGGTATGACATACCGTCATAACCTTATTTCACTAACGGAAACTGCAGATGGAACGTGAAAATTAGTTCTTCAGCAAAAGTAGTTGGATTTTAAAACAGAATAGTATTTTAGAAGAATTTCAGAACTTCTAATAAGATGACAGTAAAAGTGTTGACATCAGCGAAAATTTATTGATACTATTTTGTTCCTTTTTATGACATACTACAATTTTGATAAGAATAATTCCACTTGGAAAATCCTACCACAATTAGCCTCCACTCCTACTCCCGCTCCGATTTATAGCCTAAAATAAGCAGTATATTTAAGAATTAAATAACGGAATTGGAATGTTGTAACCAAGTGTCATGGAACTGATTTCTTGTGAAATATTAACTACAAGGGATTGAACTTTTTACCCCCTTCATATACTACTCAGGAAAAATATTAATACCATAAATAGACTGTAAACAGCATAAAATCTTAAAAGAAACGTTGACTGCGCACTACAGAGGAAGTATCTGTTTAACGTTATTTTGCTGAAAATTTGATACACAAAGTATTTAGTAATCATAGTTTCTAAGTTTAAGTTATTTTTAAATAATTGTCGATTTTCTGGTTTGCATCGTCAAGAATTGATTGCAACCAATGATGTTGTTATTCATTTTATTATTGCTCGTTGGATATGGATATGGAGAAAAATGTGTACCAGTTCCACCTTGTTGGTGTCCAAGTGATAATTGGATGCTTTGTAACAGCCAATCTGCAGAAATATTACCCAACATAACTAAATTTCACGGTGAGACTATGCATATAAATTATGCAAATGTAGGATTTATACCGGAGTATTATTTCCAACGATTTAGCAAGCTAAAAAGCCTTGTTATTAATGGTGGAAAATTTGTGTATTTACCACGTCATGCTTTATCAGGACTTTCAAGCCTGACATCATTGACTATAACCAATTCGCAATTGCGTGTTATTCATCCCCATGCGTTTAATAATTTAACAAAATTGAGATACCTATATCTTTACGGAAACGAACTTAGAAGCATACCACGAGAAGCGTTTTCAAATCTTCCTTCTTTATACTCTTTATCTTTACGGAACAATTTTCTTCATAGTATCAACCTCGTGTTTCGCAAAACTGATCGTTTGCAAACTCTTGATTTATCAAACAACAGAATTCGAAACATGTCAAACATTCATTTTGAAGATGCGACACGTCTTTCATCCCTTTATCTTTCCAACAATATGATAGAAGAGATGTCGAATGAAATATTTAGAAAAAATCCAATCAGCTCTTTGGACCTTACTAATAATAAAATCAGGAGGTTGGAAAGACAAGCATTTGAAGGGGCGTTTAGTTTACAAACATTAAATATGCGTCAAAACAGGATTGAAAGTATCGAACCAATGACATTTAGAAACAATAAATTATTATATTATTTGTACTTGGATAATAACAAACTCAGAAATCTTGAAAGTTATACTTTTTACGGTCTTAATTTACAAAGACTAACATTAAGTAATAACGCAATCTCCGTTATACAAAGGAATGCATTTAAGAGCGCGAGAGTACGTACAGAATTGACCCTTGAAAAAAATTTCATTAAATTCATTTACCCTGGTACATTTTCCGGAATGTGCAACATGAAGACACTTAAACTCTCGTGGAACAATATTGAAAAAATAGAAAATGGAACATTCGAGGGATGTACAATACTTGAAACTTTACACTTGGAAAACAATAACATTGCAAATATTGACGGAAATGGTATTGCACCGGTGAAGAGTTTAAAAAACATTTATCTACAGAACAATAACCTTCAAAGTGTCGAACCGAATACTTTTAATTTACCTAAAGTTCTCAGGATTCATTTAGAGAACAACAAAATTGGAAAGATTTCCAGTACTGCGTTTAAAGGCACTGTTAGCTTGAACGCTCTCTCTATGCAAAATAATATTATACCGAGTGTCCCAAAGAATATATTTAAAGATTCACAAAAACTAAAATTTATCTATCTACAACAAAATCTAATATCCAGCCTGCCTTTAGAAATTCTCCAAACTCTACAGCTCTTAAGAGGTGTAGACCTTTCCTACAACCAAATAACTGGAATTGATTTTAAAATTTTCAGTAAGTGCACTGAAATTTTAGAAATACGATTAGGCAGTAATAAGTTAGAAAAAGTCGAAAATTCTCTAGTTCTGCAATTACCACACTTGCAAACTATAGAGTTGCAAAATAATAAAATCAAATATTTTCCAAATTTACTGACATTTCCATCCTTATTATATCTGGATTTCCATATGAATGCGATTGCTGGACTACCATCAAATGTATTTCTTCAACTACCAAAAGTTACCTATCTCGATTTAAGCAGTAACAAGATACAAACATTGCCTTACCAAGCATTTTATGGTGCAGAGATGCTGAAGACATTGTACTTACATGACAACGAAATTTCCGAAACAACTTCCAAATGTTACAAAAATAAATCTTGGCAGCAATATGATCAAGGTATTCGCAAGTGGTTTTTTGCAAAAGTTTAAGAATCTTCAAAAGTTGAATATTGGAAATAATAAAATTTCCAAAATTTCCTCCGAAATGTTTTATGGCTTACATCGTCTGGAAATGTTAGATGTCGGTAACAATGAAATAAGAGATATTGACACCAACTCATTCAGTGATTTGAAACTATTAAAACACCTGTATCTCAGCAACAACCATATTTACAATTTGTCGATTGATCACTTCAAATATAATCAGGATTTAGAGTCCATAAAACTGGATAAAAACATGCTCATACAAATATACGAAGAAACATTTGGTCAGTTAAAAAATCTAATGAGTTTGAAGCTCGGTGAAAACCAGATTAATACCTTGATTAAAATGTCATTTACTGGCTTGACAAAGTTGAAAACGTTGGATTTAAGTCAAAACATGCTTAATGGACTTCCAATCGGATTATTTGACAGCGCCAAATACGTGACGAAGTTACATCTAAATCATAATCAACTCTTAGAGTTACCATTGTCCATTAAAAGTTTAAATAATTTGGAATATTTGGATTTAAGTAATAATTCATTGCGTACACTGGAAGCTGGTGTACTGAACGGGTTAACAAGATTAAGATATCTCAATTTAGCAAGCAACATTATTGAAATGTTACCAGAAAATTTTGTAAACAAAAATGCCTTTTTATATGATTTAAATCTTAGTGGCAACAGATTAACGGAAATTCGAAAATTTACAGAAGTAAAAGTATTATTCAAGCTCGATCTAAAACACAATCAAATCATAAAGATACACCCTCACGCGTTTAACGAAATGGTTGAACTTGATTCGTTGGACTTGTCCAACAATGAATTAAAAGAATTTAAAAATGTCATGGCTTCAAATTCCAGCCTAAAGAATCTTAATTTGACAAACAACAAAATTGAGAATGTTGATTCTATAGGATTAAAGTATCTGCACAACTTGCGTGAAGTGTCGATCCGAGGAAATAATATTACCAATATTACAAAAAATTCTTTCGGAAAATCTCTGAGAATCATTAATTTATCTGACAATCGGGTTACGAATATCGAGAAAAAAGCTTTTAAAAAAACAGTCACAATCAAGGAGTTGATATTGGCCAATAATTCAATCCAATCACTGGATCCTGACATTGCAGATTATCTTCAGAGTGTTCAGAAAATTGACATTCGATTTAATCACTTAAGTTGTGATTGCAAATTTTCTGAATTTGTAAAAAAATGTCCAACAGGAAGTGCCATACTCAGTAGATGTATCAGTTACAATTCAATCAATGGCTCATACAACTTTATTTTTGATAAAAACGAAAAATGCAAAAATAATGGGAATGCTACATCAACCGGAAGCGATAAATCTAATTCGACCGATGGCTCAAACACCTTTGAACCTGATGGGGAAAATATGTGCAAAAATAATGGTACACGTGTGTTTGTAAATGGAAGATATGCATGTTTCTGTACTGCCAACTTCAGTGGAGATAGTTGCGAAAAGAAAGAAAAAGTGAAGATAATATACATCAAAGAAACGAATGAAAAGAGCAATAAATGGATAATAATTGGATCAGCGTCAGCTTTGGGTTTTATCTTGTTGCTACTCATTGTTGTTGTGATTATCAAAATATGTAGAAATCCTGCACCACCCAAGGTTTGTATTTACGTACTTAAACATTGGTTAAATCAGCTTAATATTATAATGTGGAATAAATTCCCTTTTTCTCATAGGACAAACAAGTAGCAACAGGTTCCAGAAACAACGAGTACGGCGCTGATTGTGGCAAAGAAATGGTAATATGATTTTACACTGTGAATATAATTAGCATTATCTTTAATACCTTGGCAAGGACAATAAAGAAATACAGTGGGTCCGAACGAACGAACCGTTGAGGAACAATATTTCGATCTTCCTTGAAAAGTTTTCTGCTTTAAAAAATTTCGACTTAAAACTTTTCCCAACTTATTTTAAAATGTAGAAAGATCGCTTGCATTTATTCTTTGAGATGGTCAAGAGAAGACCACTGAAAAGTTGAAAAAGAACACTTGGTGTCACTGTACTGAAAATAATCGTGATCAGTCATGTAGTTGCATTTTCTAGATCTTTCATTAGTTCAAAGGATTAAGAAATTAATAACAGTTAGTTCAATTACTTTTGTGTATTATATATCTGTATATTTTGTATATTTCTGTCTAATATAACTTGGAATTGCATAGTAACTCTTCATTTAATACATAAGGCGTGTAATTAACAATCCATAGCTACATGATACGTCATCCAGCATATATACGTTTTCCAGGAAGCTCGTACAGAGCACTACGTTGGTACAGATATTGGAGGGAAAAGTTACATGGAGATGGAATTGTATGCGGAACCAGAGGTATATACGGATTTTGTTTTTTCTGTCCTATGTAATTCAAAATCGCAAAGTATCTGATCGTGTCTAGGACAAAAGTAGATTTATGCATAAAATATGTTATAATAATTCTCATTTTTAGTACAATGAGGTCTCCCTAAAAGACGAAGATGACAATCAAATGTACATGAATTCGGATGAAGCGATGGAATGTTCCCATGGGAACACTGGAGGCTATGATCATTACGAATGAAAGCAAATCATCTCCAACATGAGAAAAAAGCAAACTTATTTAATCTATACGCTATTATATAAAGCGATTATATGAGAACACCAGGCTTAGATTTTAACAAAAATAAGAACAAAATAAAAACTTTCTCAAGCTAAGTCATAAATCCTTACTTTATATCCTTACAAAAAAATAAAAGAATCAGAATTTTGAAGAAATATAAGAACAACCCAGGATTTGAATATTTTCTCCCATCCACTGCATCAGCATCAAAAGGAAAAATTTTCAGGCATTAATAACACATTTTAGAGAAAAAAGATTCATGAATAAGAACAAAACCAGGAAAATTTCTGAAGTTGGTTTCTTACTAATTGACACAATATAAGAACAATATTAGAATATAAAACGATGATATAGGCTTAAAAGAATAAGAACAGATATCCTCTGGTCATAGTTGACTGTTTCTTATCTAAAAGCGTGTATTTCATAAGGTAGTGCAGATTGATTAGACACATTATTTGAGTAAATATCATGTCATATGTTTAAAGTAGACAATGGGTCATTTTATATTCTTGTTTCGTTTTAGTTTTTTTTTTTTGTTTTGTGTTAATCAAGAACTGTATTTTTTATTAACTTTGGATATTTTTTATTTGTTTGACTTTTTGCAGTAAATTTTACTTACGGTGACACAAGAATCATAGTGATGAATTGACAACTTAAGAAATCAAAACAAAAAAGATTTAGGCAAACGACAACTATAAGTCTTTCATATTTAACCAATTTTGTATCGTATTTAACTATATTTAATCATATTTGGGTATAAGGTATATAACCGTATTTAATAAATTTGTATTCTTTATAATCGTATTTAATCGTATTTAATCGTATTTACTCAATCTTAGTATTGCTTATTAATCTCCTTTTGAATGCTGTTTTTAATTACAGTCTTTTTTTAAATTCACAATGTAATTTTTATTATTAAGGCAATTAGTTTGCATTAGGTGCCCTTGACATTATGAAATCTTGTCAACCCAATTAAAATGGCACCTTTGTATTATAATGTTCATATGAATAAAAATGACGTCATGCCAGTCTTTTATTCTATTTCATCCATCTATATTTCCAAATTCTGACAGTCATCTTGACCACCAGCGTGCAATAAGTGTTATGCGGAATGAATTTTACCCTTAAACTATAATGTTTTTAAAGATTTTCTAAATGTACGATTGGTTTACTACGCGCGATAGGTCAAAACAAAGGCGGTAAAGGTATATCGCACTTGTTATTTGTAACTTAAACATTTTTTTAGCAGGGTACGGGTATTTTATAAGAGATGTATATTGTGGACTAAGTAACTAAAACAAAATTAGGAGATAGGCGCATATATATATATATGTGAGGTATTATCAGTAAGATATAAGCGATCTCTTTAAAAATAGGCGTATTCCGTCAGTCTGTTTGTATGCGGAAAAAAAATTCGTGTTACGGAAACACGAAGTGCGATTAAAAAAGACCGTCAAACCCGTTTATTCACAGGCTACTAACTAGCTTTATTTAAATATTCAAATATTAAAGTCAAGTTTCTTCGTAAGTTCTGGATAGTTAAAACTGATTTCTTACAGCTAAACCAAAGAATATAAGCTTGTGTCTATTTTTTTAAATCAGAAACCTTTTGCGATAAGCCATATTAAAATATTTTTTTGTCACTACCATTTTCATTCTGTGCACTAAAATTTCTAAAATGACGTTAAAGGGGAGCGCCTAGTCAGGAGAAAGCAATGGTAACTAGAGGTTGCAATGTAAGAGATTTCTCGGATTCTATTATCCAAGAAAAAACTGTGGTAAATTTCTACAATAGTGATAGCGCTTTCTCTAAAAACTTCAAAATCTGTAAAAGAGGAATTATAATCCCCAAGGAAGCACCATGGTTATCTTTCAGAGAAACACTGTGCTAGAATAACACTGGAGAGTACAGCAATTTTGGAGATGAATTTCAGAAAATTATTATTTCAAACCGATGTGATGTTTGCAAATCACGATTATTATTATGGACTAGACGTTGTCTTTCAAAAAATCCATTGATAGATTATAAAGGGGAATGAAATTTAAAAAAATGAAACAGATAATTACGACAAAATGTTTAATTTTATTTAAACGAGAATAAAATATACAACAGTAGTCGGTACACACTAATAAATGTTAATTACCCGTGACTTTTGCTTTAAATATTTTTAACTTGAACCAAGGTTATTATAGGAAAAAAAGAAATTAATTATAAACAATACCGTTTTTATAATAACCAAGGTTTCTGCATAGGGATAAGCGTACAATATTGTTTGAGAAAAAATAACACAATAGCACACCACCTCGCCTGTTACAGACATAGAAGTAGTGTAATAACGCCTGTAGAAAAATCTACTGCTACTCACTCAAGTATAAAAAAAATGAATATTTCATACTGTAAAAATGAAACAAATAAAGTCAATTGGAAAATTCATGACATTTTTCGTTAAAAAGCTCATGTTAATTTCTTTCAAGCGTGAATAAAATTATCGAGTTGTTAGTTTTTTTAAACAATAGACAATAGATACCTTGTTAAAAGAATAATAAAAGTTAATAAACTGTGACTTTTTTTAAATGAAACAAAGTTTTTACAGGAGCAGAAAAACTAACCAAGATTTTTATTTAAATTAAACAAAAGCTTATGCAAAAGTATACTGACGAAAGAACTAATTATTATCGTTTAGAAATTTAAAAGAAAATATATCTTATCGCCGTATAAAGCCCGTCCAAATATCTACTTTGCTGTGAGGAAAGCACTTTATGAACAAATTTAACAAATCTATTAAAAATAAATTATAACTGCATTCCATAGAACTTAGCATGTAACATTCATAATATTTACATTAAATACTTTATGACGTTTTGCATACTTTTTTTCAGTATTTAACCAAATCAGTTATTTTCTGCGTCCCTGTACTGCATCCCTTGTGGCTAACCTTGTCGACTTTTTGTGTCTCACCGTGTGTCTTCTTCTGTGTCTTGCGTACTATAATTCTTTTGTGTGTTATCATCTCGTGCTTCACTATGAATGACAACTTCTTTCACGACGGGTAACTCCTAATATTCTGACTGATAAGCTGGCTGGGATATTTCAGTATACTAGGGTAAGTGAATAATAACATAGTCTCGTTATCTTGCTAAATTAACAGCTTAGTATAAATCTACTAAATACGTACCGTGGATTCGCTTTGCCTATTTGATAAAATATCAACATCTGTACCGACGTGTTCTGCTAAATTTCTTTCCTAAGAAAGAAGATTACTTTAGGTAAGCGTTTATGCATTGTATTTCTGCTTTTAATTGTATGCATTGTTCGATGCTGCGATTAGCGTTCTAAGACAATTTGTATATATGTAAATGACAATGCAGCTCTAATTCGTGATTTTAATGTTATATGTTACTGATTTTAGTGGTGATATATTTATAAAAGCTATTGAAAAATACTGTCCATTAGTTAAAACTTATTAATACTTTACTTTGACATTAGCACTATTTCTAGAAAACAACGTGAGGTATAGCGTTTTTAGCAAAAAAAAGAATTATCGGTCATTACCATGCTTACTGTTAGTGAACCTAAACATGTATCACTTAGTGAACTAAAAGCTGTGTTGCCCTGGCGTAAGACATGAGATGTTAATTATATTTTCATCATGCATGAACAGAAGATAGTAATGTTAATTAAAACTCAAAATGTTGAGACCTTATTGGCATTGCACTTTACCAAAGTTATAGCTAAATATTACAAATATTTAACTAATACGAACCTTCAGCATTCTAGACTTTCGCCATCTCTTGAAAATAACAAATATAATCAGGACAAGAAGAAGGCAGCCCAAAGACGACATTGAGACAATTATGATCAGCTCTTTTGTTTCTCCTCTGTTTTTTCTCCTGTCATTTCTATTGTTTTCGCAGTATAGTCCATTGTAGTTAATAGGGCACAGACAACCATATTGTAATTCTCTGTAAGTACATGTACCATTATTTCTGCAAATTTTGTCGTCATCAAAAATGATGTTATTGGACGCATTAGTCGAAGTAGAACTAATGCATCTACTTAAAATCACTATTCCTCTTGGACATTTTTTCACGAATTCAGAAAATTTGCAATCACAACGGAACTTATTATGTCGAATGTCGATCAGTTGAACATTAGGAAGATTTTTTGTGATTTCAGGATCTAGTGATTGTATAGAATTATTAGCCAACAGCAACTCCATGATCGAGTTTATTTTCCCGAAAGTCTGTTTTTCGATACTTGTAATACGATTTTCGGACAAATCAATTAATGTTAGAGATTTGGCGAATAAATCTGGGGTAACATTGGTTATCTTGTTTCCTCTGATTGATAGTTCACGTAAATTGGTAAAATTCAATAATCTCAAAAAGTTAGCATCTCTAATCTTGTTGTTTGTCAAATTTAACTTTTGAAGATTTATATTTTTATCGAGAATGCTTGTAAAATCATTTAACTTATTGCCAGATACATCCAAATATTCAAGCGCTATCATTTCTCTGAAAGCAACATGATGTATGGTAGAAATTTGATTATTTCCAAGGTCGAGATTTAGTAACATTGGCAGTTTTAAAAAGTGTTGAATGGCCCTTAACTTGTTGCCATTTAAATTTAAATCTGTTAGGTACATAGATTCGTTGAACAAACTTTCTGGTAAAATCTCTAAGAGATTATTTGCCAAGTTGAGAGTTTTAAGACTTGAGAGTTTGTAGAATTCTCCGCTATTTAAACTCTTAATAGAGTTATTTTGTAGATTAATGTATCTTAATTGAGTTGATTTGACCAATAGAGCAGGTGAGAAAACATCAAATAAATTATGACTTAAATCAAGATATTGTAAACGATTTAAATTTGTGATTGACAACGGTAGATTTGAAAGCTGATTTTGATTCAGATGTACATGTGTTAACTGTTTGGTGTTCTCGAATATTTTGTTTGGAAGTTCATTGAGGATGTTCCGGCTTAAATCTAAGGTTATAATATTCTGTAATTTAGCAAAAGATACTTCAGGTAGTGTTGTTAGGCGATTTCCTGCCATACGCAACTCACTTAATTGAACTAAGTAATCAAATGTATTCCCTGTGATATGCTCTATCCTATTATTATTTAGATCCAAATTCGTTAATTTTTTCAGCTGATTGAACGCTCCTTTATGTATCTCTTTTATCCTGTTGTTATTCAAGTTGATCGCTCTTAAATTCCAATTAAATGCAAACTGATTAACCGATAGATTGTGTATATTATTTTCACTTAAGTATAGCAGCTTCAAACGTTTCAAGTCTTTAAATGCGTTACCGTCAATACTACTTATTTGATTGTAACTGACATCTAACATTTCCAAATGGGATAGCTCCTTAAACATTCCAGCTGTAAGTTTCGAAAGTTTATTGTTTCCAATGGATAACGTTTTTAGATTTTTAAACTTTTGCAGAAGACCACTAAAGAATGTTTTAATCAAATTATTATTCATCTTCAGTTCTGTCAGGAAAGGAAGAGATGGAAAGGTTGTACCGGTTACTTCTCTTATCTTGTTATTATACAAATGCAGTGTCTTTAGCAATTCAATACCATAAAAGGCATTATATGACAATGTTTGTATTTGGTTACTGCTCAAATCAATGTGAGTTATATTTCGCACTTGACGAAACACATTTGATGGTATTTCAGTTATTTCATTCTTGCGCAAATCCAAGTGTGATAGGGATGGGAATGTCGCAAAGGTTGAACTTTTTAAAGTTTTTATTTTATTATTGTGCAAGTCTATTTTCACCAAATTTCGTAATTCTTTTACCAGAGAATTATGTACTGTGGCAATCTGATTATTGTTAAGGCGTGCTTCAGTGATTTCAGTATTCTTAGAAAACGTTCCAAAATCAAATTCAGCTATAGAATTGTAGGATAAGTCAACATGTGCTGCAACTATCAATGGTTGAAAAATTTCAATAGGTAGCTTCCAAATCTGGTTTTGTTGAAAAGTTATGTATTTCAATTTTCCCAAGCCTTCAAATGCATCTTTTGCGACATCTGAGATCAAATTGTTTTGGATGTAAAGAAATGTCAAATTACCAGCTCCATAAAATGCTTTGCTTGAAATTTTTCGAATATTATTGTTTTGTAACTGGATAGTAAGGACATTTGGTAAAGTGAAAGTATGCGGTACAAGATTTGTGATTTGATTCGATTGTAAATTTAGTTTCTTCAAGTTGCTCAGCGGTGTTAGGTTATTTTCTTCAACTTTTGAAATGTTATTGTAATCTAAATGTAAATATTCAAGCGACGAACATCCTTCAAATGTTCCATTTTTAATTTTGTTAATATTATTTCTAGAAAGTTTCAATGTCTTCATGTCCCTCATACCAGAAAAAGCACCACGATAAATGACGTTAATAAAATTCCTTTCAATTGATAATTCATTGAACACATTTGTTCCTAGAAATGCATACTTCTGTATGTTTCGTATAGCGTTATTGTTCAAAGTTAATGTGTACAATTGTGTTAGCCCATAAAAACTGTAACTTTTGAGCGTTATAAGCTTATTATTGTCTAAGTTTAAATATTGCATTTTCGTATCACTGAAAGTCATGGCTTCTATCCGGTTAATCTGATTGTGACGCAAGTTGAGTATTGTCAAATATTTTGCTCCCTTGAAATATCGCCTTTCCAACACTTTAATTTTATTATTTTGAAGATATAAATGAGTCAAACGAGTGCTTTTTATTATTTCATTTGATATCACTTCTATTATGTTGTTGGAAAGATCAAGGTAATTCAAGTTTGGTAAATCTTTGTAAAAGATGCTTGAAACATTTTGAATTCTGTTGCTTGATAGGTAAAGAGTGTTAAGTGAAGTCATTTTCTGCGCAAAGTTAATACTGTGGAGAAAGTTTTGCCGCACGTCTATAGATTGTAAAAATGGAAGACTCGAAAAAGTTTCCCGTGGTATGTTGCGTAACTTGTTTCCTCTAAGACGTAGGTAAGCCAATTTCTTTAATCCAGCAAATGCTTCTGGATGAATTTCTTGCAGGTGTGAATTGGTTATAGTCAAATCTGTAAGATTGGTTAGTCCAGTTAATGTATGTTTGGAAAGATACAAGAAACTTCCACTGTAGAAAGAAAGATACCTTAATTCTCTGAATTGTTGGAAAAAATAGTCAGGAATAATCTCTAATTTTGGATAGTTAATACGTAGCCGACACAATTTGTCTCCGGATATTCTGGGCAGGGCTTTAGCATAACTGTCAGAGAAATGCATATCAGTATCACCATAACATCTGCCAGTCGCAAATCCAACATTTAGAGAGAGGATGTATAACAGCAGTACCATTTTCAACGCTAAACTTTGCTCGTC
The DNA here is from genome assembly GCA_030067915.1 of Hydractinia echinata. Lineage (NCBI taxonomy): Eukaryota > Metazoa > Cnidaria > Hydrozoa > Anthoathecata > Hydractiniidae > Hydractinia > Hydractinia echinata. The sequence goes on along the minus strand of JASGCC010000017.1, from coordinate 1,382,213 downwards.
AGACAACCTTTAACGAAAAATAATTTTAATTACTTTACGCGTAATTGTTTGGAGCTTTTATTTTTTACAGAGCAGCTATGGCAACAGACTGAATTTGAAACAACTTTAAAGGAAATATTAATTGTTGTTCACGTTTATTTAATATATTACTGGCGTAGCAGAAAACATCATAGGCAAAAATTTTCAGGATTTGAAACTAAATGAAGAACATGATGCTTTTAAATGTTTTTTTCCTCGAAAATTAAGGAACATACCTAACATAAATGTAAATTCACTTTTCATTAATTTAAAGGCATACTACCTAGTCCACAATTTATACTTATTCAAAATAAACGTTTGTTAGGGACAAATTTGCGCCAGTCAGGAAATTTTTATTAGGTATCTAAACTTCATTTTGAGGCTCTGCAAATAAAACACTAGAATTATTATGCAACATCAGATATATTATCTTTGCTTTCCAATTCCTGATGGTAATGCACCCTTGTCCCCAGGTTTTTTTGTTGCCTTTTTTTATATGAAAGATGACTGCGAAAAATACCCTGGTGGCGTTGACCGGATATTAAAACATTATTGGCTTTCACATTTTCGCATAATTATGACGATTTTTTTTCCTTTTTTCAGCACTTTTTTAGAAAAATGACGCATGGCGACGTAGTCGATTATATTTGTAAACAAACTTTATAAAGCTAGCCAAATTTACAAAAAACGTTTTTGGTGGTTCTTTGTAATACTGTCCTCAATGTAAGATATATCAAAATATCACTGACTCGGTCTTGGTCCTGCGTGGTACTTGAAGAATAAAGATAGCGGCATAAAAAAGTAGACCGGTGAAATCAGAAAAACAACAGCCCTGTCTATTACACGTAGCACGTAGCCAGGCAAGAAAAGGTTTATAATATGGTTAACACGTAGTAAGTGATGAAAACCCTACTGTAGAAGTGTTGATATAAGATAGCTTTGTGTATTTTAGCTTGATATTTTGTTTAAGCTAGCTGACCTTTCACAAAGTAAAATTTGCAAATTTAGATAACACTCTTAGCTAGCTAGCTAGCTAGCTAGCTAGCTAATGGATTAATTGAAATACTGGATTAAATTTGGCAAGAAAAATTTATGCAGCAGGACTTATTTTTATCACATTTGTCAAATCTTTGCAAAAATAAGTCGCCACTGATAAATCAGGAAAAATACCACTTCTTTAATCTTCAGTGAAGTTTCCCCCGAAGACATGCAATCACAAAATATTTGTTTGAAATCGGATTCACGAAAATAAATCCCAAAAATATGTAATCTCTGGGGACCCTATTTGCTAAAATGAATCAAATATTTACTTAAAATTTATGGATTTTTTTTAAGAGCGTCTTTAAGAACTCTATGAAATTCATTATTACTCTAACCGTAAACTGAATTTTGGTCACTTCTTTTTAGAGTATCCTGCAATAGAATTTTTGGTAGAATCTTTTTATTGGCGGAGTGGCTTTCTATGAGATTGGTATATGTAATCGCACGTTTATGAGTGTAATTAGGAAATAATCGAACGAGTATTTTTTTTTGCTTTTAATTTTCCGAGTCCGTTAGGACGAGGATAAATTTAAAAAGAAAAAAAATTACGAGTTCGATTATTTCCAATTGCACGAGTAAACGTTCGATTACGAGCTAATCACACAATGAACTATTTTTGTAAGAGTAGCACAGGATGTCAATTTCAATGTTTTGATTTTTTTATTACCCGATTTATAATTAGTTCGATTCATTCTAAAGATATCTTTTTTTGACTTATCATAAAACGCGAGAAAATAAATATTTATGGGTATGAATCCAAAAGCAACAGTAATTATTTTAAACGACAAGTAAACATATACAACAGTAAAAATATATTCTTTAAATTATCGGCGCTCCTTAAAGAGTGCAGTTAAGATTCTAAAGTGCAATTAAGAAATAATTGCACTGCGCAGAGTGCAATTACGATATAATTTGCACTGTAGAAGAAGCGCCAAATAAGAACAAATAGGTCATCGTGTGATTATGACGGTTAGTTAAAACGAAAGAGTAGTTAAATGTCTACGTCATAAATTAACTAGTCTATGTGATATTTAGTTTAGTTATCCTAACGTTCAGTTATCTTAACGTTTATAGCCCACTTTGCTAGGCATTTTTAGCTTGTATCCCTTTCAGTACATATACTCCTATGTTTCTTGTTAATGTATCCCGATGAAAGAGGTGTTTTAAACACGAGTAGAAATTGCTAACTTTGCAAAAAAATTAGTTCTCGCAAAAATCTAAAAGTGTATTGATAATTAATTTTCGCAAAAATTTATTCCCTTAAAACATTCCTTAATGGTTCTGCTCTTTTACATAACAGAATGTTCGCAAACTTTTGTAAACTATATAAAACCTTTCGTAAACAAAATCTGTATTCTAAAATTTTAGCCAATCACACATTTGGACATTACTGAATATCCACGAAGTAATTATACCAATTATACCAATTGTACCAATTATACAAGCTTTTGGTCTCTATTACAAACTGCATTTTTAATTACTTTATGACCCATAACTCCAGTTAGGAGTTTTCTTGATTACAGGAAAGTACCTCAGTTCCATCCCGAAAATGTAAGGTACGCTTTATAATCTGTAGATGTCACAAAAATATTCAGATATTATTCTGCTAGGTAGGTCACAATTTTAGTCACGAGACTACTCGTCTTTTACCAATTAAACGAAGTTTACAAAAATATTGTCACTACTATAGTAAGTAAAATATTTTAGGTTATCTTGAGTCAAAGATCTTATTTTTGATGTTTAATAATAAATACATCTGAAACCTACTTATTTTCACCCCATACAGCCATGATAATTGTTTTTAAAATTCTCTATTATCTTTCTATATTAAAAGGAAGATATATAGATACTTAGTTGTGAAATGCAGTTATTTATTTGATTTTAGATTTTAAAAATCTATATTTATTTTCTCACGCTCAAAATTTGTTTTCTGGCATATTTTTTTGTTTGTTCACCTCTCCTTTAAGTTTTTTGAAAGTTAAGTTGTTTCAGTGAGTCTATATGACCATATTGGGAAATATTTGACAGGCGACTGTGTTTATTTAGTTGCTACATTCACAAAACAAAATTTAGTAAGCTTTCATTATCTCTTTCCCTTCAGCAATAATTACATTCAGATCAAATTACATTATAAAAATTTATCTCATAACTGCGTTTTTATGACCTACAGATATTAATAGATTTTTCCCGGGGATCATGCAGTGATTGGTATATAACGACAGGTGAGTGACGGCCTTTAAATACCGTATCCCTTCAACCACTATCCACCTCCCACTTATATTGATCCCGCCTGACTTTGTCCATTGAGCACTCTAAAACTGAAACCACTTTCGCGAGAAAAATTTTTTTCAACTTGAATCAACTTGAAGAAATTTTTTCTATTTCTTCAAGTTGACTGTCGCGTGAGTTATGTAAGAGTTTATTCCCGCAAAAAGAACCTACTGACATGCTTAGTTCTTATAAAAAAGCAAGCATTTATTATTTCTTTTTATATTTTAGTAAAGATTTGAGGATTAAATTGGCCACTCTGCATGATATTTTTTATTTCTAGCGTGCACATCAGAAGTAGGTGTGGACGAACTAAACCTCACAGTCAAATATGTCAAATTGTTAAAGCTATAACCAATTATAACAGTAAAAGAAAAAAATTAAAGCAGATATATACATTTTAAGTAAATTTCAGTAATCAATTTGAAGTAGGCCTTAAAACCAAGGAATATTGAGATATCTTTTGATATCCTGAATTTTCAAATTAAATTCGCAATACACGAGTTCACAGTTTCAGTTAACCATTGTTTACATAAATCTTTCTTTTGTTACAACAACGCTCTCATTAAGAATTGAAAAAAGGAAGTATACTATTATGAATTAAAAAGGCTCTGACCATGAAAGTGAAATAATTTTTTGTGAAATATTTTGAAAAGAAAAGTTACAATTCCTTCACATATGTTTTAATTAGGGTTACTGCCAATAATATGCTAAATTTTCATGGTGTGAGACTAATTCTTTCTTCAGAAAATGAGAAATATTCATAATACCCATGATCAAAGCCTTATTAAATTCACTCTGTTTACTTTTTTTTTTAATACAGAAAATGAGGAAACAACTTAAACTGTGGTGGAAGAGGTGTGTTATTATTGTAACTAACCTGTGAAGCAAAATAAAACAGCATGTAAAGATTCAATGCACGATTGGAATAAAAACTTTCAAACAAGTTTAACAAACCATGTAGTTCCACATTTTATTAGTTTCTCAATGAATAGCCGAAGATACATTGAGATTAGTTTCAGTTAGTTAAAACGAGAGAGTAGTTAAATGCCTGCGTCATAAATTAACTAGTCTATGTGACTTTGGTACATTAATTACTTTTGGTTTAGTTCCAACGTTCAGCTAGTCTAATTTAGTTGAACCAATAAATCAAATATCAATTTTAAGTTATCTAAAATATAAGTGTGACTTCGGCAACCTCGTCCCCAGGGTCTTGTGGCCCCTGAGCCGTTATTACGGAGTGACCAACAATGACCCTGGAACAGGCTGGTCACGTGATACAAAAATGCCCAGATATACTGGGCATTTTTGAAATTCCAAAGATAATGAGATGCAAATTTGGCGCCCACCTTAAAAGCAAAATTTAGAAATGGCGGGCGAAAAAAGACAACACCAAAGAAACTATTTTGTCGATAAAAGCAAAATTGTCAGAATATTACTGACTTTACTTTATTGATCTGGCTAAGCTTGATTGTTTAATATTGGCAAAAGGCCTTTAATTTAGAAAATGTTTTGAAAGTTTGTTGGTATTAACATTCATAAGCTGTATATAGCTAGCTATGCCATGTACTATATAATGTGACATCCTGAAGACAGCTTTACTTAACCACATATTTATAAACGATATATTCAATGGCTATTATTTTCCAGATGGGTGATTTTGTTGAGAACACGTTAGAAATTGTATGGGAAAAGCTGGGTACTCTAGTTGCACACAAATCTTTCAATACACTGTTCATATTAGAAAAAAATGTCAAAATTTGTGCCACAACAATTTTTCCGATTTTGAAAATCAAAACTAAGAAGGACAGGTTGTAATGCTAAATTTATGGATTATTTTCAGGTGCTATAATTGAATGCTATAATTTATGCTGATAAATCCAAATGTGCAACTTATTTTCTCCAAAAAATTTTTGTATTTTTTTTTTAAATGATCATAACCGAGAACCAAGAATTAAAATTCTATTCCTACCAGTTTTAAAATGTAAACTTTTGTGGTGTTGTTCTTAATTGTATATATAAACTGTTCTGAACATGCAATTGTCCAACTTGTTGACCAAATACTCCAGTCATTTAATGAAAATAAATATACCATAGGTGTATTCATAGATTTATCAAAAGCCTTTGACACCGTAGATCACGAAATTCTAATAAAAAAACTCGAATCTTATGGTATCAGAAACTTATCACTCAATTGGTTTCGTAGTTATCTCTCTCAAAGAAAACAGTTTATAAGCTATGAAAAAGGTAAAACTGACTATGAACACATACTTTGTGGAGTACCTCAAGGCTCGATATTAGGCCCACTTCTATTTTTAATATACGTAAACGATTTGAAACGAGCTACAAAATTGCTCGATCCAATAATGTTTGCAGATGACACAAATTTATTTTACTCTCATAGCAACATAAAGGATTTGTTCGAATCTGTAAATACAGAACTTATCGATATAAATGAGTGGTTCCATGCAAACAAGTTGTCTTTAAATATAAAAAAAACAAAATATACTTTTTTTCACAAATTTAGTAGAAGAGATCACATTCCATTAAAACTACCAAAATTAGCAATAAACAATATAGAAATTGAAAGGGAAACAGAAAGTAAGTTTCTTGGAGTAATCCTAGATGAAAATATTACTTGGAATAAACATATTGAATTGGTAGAAAATAAAATCTCGAAAAATATTGGTATTCTTGGTAGAGCTAAATTTATTTTGAACCAGATGTGTTTAAAAAACATATACTTCTCACTAATTCACTCGTACATAAACTATGCAAACATTGCATGGGCAAGTACACACAGGACCAAATTAAAACCAATTTTAAGCAAACAAAAACAAGCAACTAGGATAATTTACCACCAGGATCATGGCACTCACTCAAGGCATTTAATGAAAGATTTAAAGGCACTTAACGTTTATCAAATAAATATCTATCAACACTCAATCTTCATGTTTAAAGTTAAAAATAAGTTAGCACCAAAAACATTCCACAATAGTTTTGAGCAAATAAATCACAATTTTCCGACTAGATTTCGTGAAAATAATCTAAGGCAGCCAAGAATTGTTACGCAGCGAACTAGTTTTGCTATATCTAAAAGAGGACCACGTCTATGGAATAACTTTTTGGACGGAGATTTAAAAAAGTTAACATCACTATGTGTTTTTAAGCAGTGTGTGAAAAATTTTATTGCGAAATTTGAAAACGAAGTTACTTTCTTTTAAACAACAAGGAATAATAACTCTCTACTCTAACGAAACTTATGATGGGGCTTGGTGATAAGGCAAAATTGCTTTCTGCAAGCTCCAGTCAGTCTTTTAAACTTCTTCGTATGGTTTAAGATCTTAAATATACAAGCTGATGTATGTATATATTTTCTATTTACTTTTAAACGATACGAACTTGTATATATAAACGAACTTGTAACTCTGTTTGACGAAAAAAAAATACACACTACTACTACTACCAAGACAAGAAACCCTTTTTTGCAGATTAATACTTAGAGATTTTGCTAGAGTTGGTATCATTTAATGATATAAATAATGGGTTAAGTTAAAGCTGGTTTATTATATACGTGTAGGGTATTCATTCCAGAAATGCTATTTGTACTTGGCCACAATATGTAAAATATTCCGGTGGAGCGTAATTAATCGCTGGCCTAAAATATAATAATACGATCTTTTGGTGTTAAATTTTCTCAGTATGGTACATTGGCCTGTTGTTAAAAAACCTCACTTGCTTGTTCTTATTTGGTCCAGATTTAGAAGTTTTGTTACACAACCTTTATCGGCCTCATTTAAATTGCTCAAATTCTGAAACCTAGAAAGTATAGCTAATTAAAAATCTTTTTTTGGCTATCCTTAAGTATATGGGTAAATAGGAATAAAATTGGTGATATGACAAATTTGTGAGAGCTTTCTACATTTAAAAGGCAATGCCAATAAAAGTGCAATACAGTTTAATGTACATTCCATGGACCTGGTTAGTATATCAAATAAGCTCATTATATTTAACTTCTTATATACACGAGTTCCAATGTTTATGTTTTTACCACATTCTCGAACATGCCGATCTTAGGTGAAGAAAGTCAGATTATAGTTAAAAACTTTGTACTGATGCTACTAGCATATTCTCACTGATATGTGTTCTAAATATAAACTATATACATGCAAGTTATATATATATTTTAATTTCAAGTTCAAAAGATGCCTCTACCTGAAAATAAAGTTTGATATGGACTGGTACATGGCTTACCTCCTGCATTATTTTGCCTGTCGATTTGCGTAAGAGGTTCAGGGATTATAAACAATGCACGTCACGATAAAATGGTTTTTAACCAACAAAATGTTTCTCATAAATGTAACAGATAATTTAGCTCATTTGCCCACATAAAATTTAAAGAGAAGAGAACACAGCCAGCCTGTCACTAAAATGTTTATAAAAATAGACTCAAACATTGACTAACAACATTGACTTTTGAACAAAAGTAGGGTAATGAATTTAACAAAATCGATATATATGACTACTAGCTATTAATTAAGATGTTCACTGTAATTTGGACGGTATACGCTAGCTAGCTAACTACCCGTCCTGCAGGGAAAGAAAAACACCTCACATATATCAATTTAATTATCGAGATGAATTCGCTTTATATCATGTAGAACTATAAATGGTATCTTTTTCTAACATATTTTTCAAACGAGCCTCCCTAAAGTTGATGCAAAACATTAGCTGGTATTTTTATTCACTCCACAAAATAATCGACCGCCATATTTGTTGTATTCTTGTTTACATAAAACTCCCGCGCAGGACAAAAATAAATATTTGCAGGGCAATAGCTGTTCATAAATTATTTTTTGGGTATAAATTATCATAAATTAGAAGAGATCATGTGACCAGCCTGTTCCAGGGCCTTTTCGCCGCTATCAACTTCATCAACAAGGCAAAATGCCCTGGGAACGAGGTTGTGACTTCGGTAGATTATCGTACTCAAGTTTTCGTTTATCTCACCTGTCTTGAAAACCAAACTAAGAGCCTGATTATATGAGGCGGGTTGGCTCGGTGTTGACACAGTTGGCGGGTCAACCCGGTTGAAAATTTTTTTAGATTATATGGGAAAAGCCAACCCGGGTCAAGACCTACACTGCTGCCTGGTTGAAAAAAAAATGCGCGTAATTTTTTTAAAAATGGCGGATCCTAGATGTAAACAAACAAGCGAAATTAAATCAAAATTATCAGTAAGTCGCCAATAGTTTGTTATTCCAAATCCAAGGTGTTCTGTATTTGTCATTGCTTCGAAGAAATCGCCTAATACAGAACATATTGACATATTTTTTAACAAAACGAAGGAAACTCTTAAAACTCTTAAAACGTTTGAAACACCAACAGGGAAATCCACGTAAACGAAGATCTGTATGGTTTAGGCCAGGGAGAACCGACCAGTGGTGGATCAAAATATACCAGCTTTATAACAAACCATTTGATTGGAAATTTTTTTTTCGCATGAGTATGGAAGATTTTAATAAACTTTGCGATGAATTAAGACCCTTTCTCACACCTGAATCCAATACACCTAACCACCGAGCTTTATCATTAGAAAAGAAAGTTGCTGTCGTTTTATATTTTCTAAAGGACACCGGTTCTATCTGGATGACAGCAAACTCTTTTGGGAAACACCAGTGTACTGTTTCTAAAGTGGTTAAAAAGGTGTGTGCAGCTATAACTATGCACCTGACACCGAAATTAATCAAACTACCTGAAACTTCTGAAGAGATGTACAAAAAAGAGTTTGAATTAAAATATGGAATGGTGCAGGCATTTGGCTGTATTGATGGAACACAAATTCCAATTGAGACACCAGGAGAATGCAGTCAAGATTATTTTAATTATAAGCAGTTTTTTTCACTTAATGTCCAAGCTGTTTGTGACTTTAGAGGTATGTTCATGGATATTGATTGCAGATGGCCAGGGTCTTGCCATGATGCTAAAGTATTTACCAATTCAATGATCAGCAAAAACATGAAGGAAAATCTCTTGCCAATAACTTACAGCTCGCTTTTACCTGGTTATGAAAGAAAGAGAATCCATTTGTATATTCTGAAACAGGAATCAAAATAAACACAGTAAACAAAACATTTTGCCAAAATTGTTAATTTAATTCAGACGAGAATAGAATAAATAACAGTAGTCAATACAAACGTGTTTAAGGAAATGAGAAGTGTCAATTTCCCATAACTTTTGTGTAATTTTATTTTAACTTAAATAAAGGTTCCTACAGGGAAATAAAAAAATTAAACAATGACGTTATTACAATAACCAAGGTTTCTAAATAAGCAAGCGTACAATATTGTTTGAGAAAAAATAACACACCACCTTGCCTGTTACAGACACACAGGAGTAGTCTAATAACGCCTGGAGAAAAATCTACTGTTGAATATTTCATACTGTAAAAATGAAAAAAAATAAAGTCAATTGGCAAATTCGTGATATTTTTCGTTAAAAAGGTTGATGAAAAGGTCAATAATTGCTGTAACTTTAGTTGCGCATTTAAATTTACGCATTCTTCTGTAAGTGTTGAACATTTAAGGATTTAATCTATAGAGATTTTTGATTTCTGCATATAATGTTTCTGTTTCTAGACAGGACTGTTTCGAATTTTTATCTCGAGTGATAACAAAAGTAGTAAATACTATCATTATCAGAACACTAAACCGAACTTCTCATTTTTTTTATCTAACTTAGACGGTTAACAAATGCAATAATAACCGATTACCCCGTGCTGTACCGAAAATATCGCCCTCAGTCATTGCACCAACCTGGCAAGCTCGGTTGGCACTTAGACCTCAGGCGATATTTTGCGGTACAGCCTGGGGTAATCGGTTATTATTGTATTAGAGTTGAAATCTCAATACAAGAATATTCTTGCATTGAGATTTCAACAACAATTTCAACGACGACATAATGATTTATTAAATAACTTTTTTTTTTTTTGCAACACAAGAATCTATTCATCTGAAACTGAAATTAGCAAATGTGCAATATTTACTTGTGCGGGATACAGTATTACGTTAATATAGAACCTTGTTATTTAGTGTACTGAGTTCAAATAACGTTATGACATATATGTTTTTCATATCTAATTCAGTTGTCATATCAAAGATATTAGGACCATCCTCGTTTATCCTATTATATTATACTAGCAGGGGGAAACCCGGCGTCGAAACTCTGGGTTAAGCCACAAGTAAACGTGTTATTCAGCATTGAACACCCAGTGGAGCGATTAATAAAAACCGCAAACTGTGCCACACATTCAGGTGGATCGCTTTAGTACAGGTATACAGTATGTCGTGAATCCAGTAAAGCGCACACACCATTATAGTGTTTCAGGTGTAGCATAGTTTTCAAAAAATAACTTTCTTGCAACTTGCAACAAAAAGCACGGTCACCGCAGAAAATTTTTTTGCGACCCAGCCTAATTTTTTTCATTTTAGCTATTCTGTTTCCGATGAAATGGAGTTTAATTTTTAATAACGATTTACACATTGAGAATCTGTAATGACCACTTCGCCTGAAAAATAAAGTGAAAAACTAGTGTTGTGATCAGTGTCGAGAATCTGACCATGCATCAAACCGTAAAAGTTGTAAAGAAAAAAAGGAAGATATATTGACTACACGCTTTTTTCAATAAAATTAGTGTTTTTTTCATCCAAAATGAATTTTCTTAACGTTTTGAAAGTATATCATCTTGATATATTCCTGGCATATACTTAGCACAGCTAAGATTAACAGATCTAATAATCCAAACTAGTGTAAAAATCACCACTAAGCTGCTGTTTTTTAAAACATAATTCAACTGACAGACAGATAACAACATTTTGTGGGAGGGAATACATCAAATGAAGCCTGGGAAAAGACATTTTACACAAATGATAGTTTATATGAGTTAACAAAGTATAAACGATCAGAATAATTCCAGCAAAATTTTAAGATGAGCATATTCTTAGGATAGCTACTCTTAACTTTTTGTCTAATTTCATCTTGAAGTATATTTTAATAAAACAACGTGTATTACAAATATATTCGAACTCATGACCGCAGATAAAACAGCATTTGTGGCAATGCTCACGTGCGTATTTTAATAATTCGTTTCGTTTTAATAATGAAGATATTGTTCGACAGCAATCATTCAACGTTTCAACTCCCTCCATGAATAACAGATTGTTCCGCCTATGAAGCGCGATAACGAACAGTAAAAAATTTGAATTGATCGATAAATTTTAAGCAATATGTTTTTGGTGCTCTACTAAAACACATATTCAAGCAAACCATGTAGCATTATGTTAAGCAAATTCATCAGTATCGCACGCAGCAAATTCTTACATCCCCTAAAAGATCCACACACCTCAGTGTGTCTTTTCATTGGGCGACGTGTTTCGTCGCTTCTCCATTTACTTGGACTATTTGTCACGAATTTATATATAAATTCTGATTAAGAAAACAAAAACCAACCCTTTTCAATATTTAAACAATTGCTATAGTATTTAAAGATTCCATTGTTCCACCTAGAAATGCAATAAGTAGACAGTAAAAAAGTCTGTACGCCCAAAATTGAGGCTAACGATAATCTTTAATTGCTGGAGTGTTCATTAAACAGCAAATACGAAAAACATGTACATGATTTTATTATTGACATATTTGGTCATGTTATTAAATTATTTTATACTTTTCATATCTTTAACAACAAACAGGGTACATGGACAAACAGATAGGCAGCTGGGTATGAGAAGAACTAAAAACGGAACAACAGCTTTGTTTCGAAAAATTGTTGCAAGCAGAAAACTGAACATAACACCGATTACAGGTTACAGTAATTGCAGTTTCAGAGATTGTGGAAAATACTGTGTTTATAACATACCATGTGAATCCTTTAACTACAAGACGTCGACAGGAGAGTGTGAATTGTTATCTGTGGATAGAAATAGCAAACAGGATAACATTACTTTCATAAATGCAACTGGATGGGCTTATTATGATACTGGATTTAACATTCGCCACCCCAATTGGAGACATAAATACTTGGTAACACAATATACTTTATTTCTTTAACAGAATTTCAATGCTGAAATTGTTTACCCTGAAAATAAGATGTCACGCTTTGTTACTTAGATGTCATCTAAGTCATCATGATGTCATCATAACAATGTCATGAATTTGATATTTTTAAAAACTCAGAAATGATAATCTTTCTCAGCATTCAGTGTACATTGGAGTCTGTAATGATGTACAACTTATATTTTTCAACTGCCATAAGGATAGAAAGAAATCTCTATAGCATTTTTTGTGCAACGTTTTTTGCGTCACTTTGTTGTACACCATGTGTTTCTACTGAAGACGTTACAGGGACTATTGTACTATACCAAATACTTTTTTATGATAATGAAAAAAGACTTCGGCGAAACAAAGAGGATAATTAAAACTTAAAGTAACAAATTTTTAAGCTTGCTTTCCACTAAAGTTCGTTATTATCGTACAAGATCTCTTGTATAGCTTCGTTCAACACCATGTGTTTCTATTAAAATCGTAACGTTAACTGTTGAAAAACTGTTTTGCGGATGCAGTACAGGTTAATAAACAATTTTTTTGTTAATGAGGGCGGACATTAAACCTTAATTTTAAACTTATTATTTAGTACAACGTATCATGTCCAGTCAATAAATGTGATAAATGTACATGTCTTCAACCACCTGAAGAAAAAACACATCAATGTGATTGTTACTCAAAAGGTAATGCTTACATTTTGTTTACACCAATTAATTGTTATTAGCTCCAGCGCCGGAACTTCTTATTGTCGGATTTTATCTAACTGCAAGCTATGTGAAAGAACGTATTGTATTTTCGCTACGATGAACATACTAAAGAAATTATACCGGACCAAGTCGTGGGAAATTATAGTCACCTGTGCATACAGTTAGTCGCTGACGACTTTCTTGAAAGTTAGGCTTCAAGTGAAAGAAATATATCGAATTGTTTGTATGCGGTGTATGTCCTGTTTTTTTATTCTTCGCGCTTTTTTTGCGTTTCTTTATGGAATCAATTACCAAACAACTCACGCGCGATTTTTCTTAACACGCTGATGTCTCTAAAATCATTTACTAAATTTTATGTTTTCGAACGATTTGGATAAAAACAATGATTAAGCAAGCATACGCCTATGCCGATGTTCTTCTGTTTACCATTGCAAAAAATGTGTTATGAACATTGACATAAGCATAACAAATTTTAATTGGCGGCGTGCGCTCTTGAGTTTTCTTATGTTGATGTCACCGATTAAAAAAAGACTTGCCATGATGAAAATAGCGGTAGTACAATATTGTCTCCTCTGACAAATAAAAACTAATGGTCATACTTGAATATATCTTTTCTTAAAACAGAGGGATTAATCAAATTGGACGCTGGTGATTGGTGTTGGTACGCAAATGGGTCATGTTCTGCCAGAAATGGAGACGCAATTGTAATCAAACCATGTGATCAAAACGATGATGGCCAACAGTTTATGTATGATGGACAAAGTGGAAATATCTTTCATAAGTGTTCGCAAAAGAAAGTTTGTATTTTTGACAATATTGTGCTTGTAAACGAGACCTGTGCCAGCCCTTGGTATATCACGGACCGTAAGTAAATAAACGTATAAAATGAACTTCAAATCTATAGAATAAGATGGCTGTAAATAAAAATAAATTTTCGCATGAACTGATTTTTCAATTTTAGTGAGATAAATTTCTCTCGATTTCGTATTGTCGTAGCGATCATAACAACAATCTTTTAAGTTTACCATGTTTTAATCAGTGTATTGAACTGGTTTTTCAAGATCAGTGTGATAAATTTCTTTGGATTTCCTATTATCGAAGCGAACGTAAAAAAACCCTTTTAAGTTTACCATGTTTTAATCAGTGTATTACTTGTGCATAGACCAGATATTGATTTCTAATTATTTCTTATAGCATACGGCTTATCTTCACCATATCGTTGTCCCTTTCCAAACGGTGGTTTGCTTAAGTCTGATAATGGTCTAAGCTTGGTCGAACACGTTTGTTTAAACCCAAAAGGAATTCATAGATTTCAAAACGGAAGTAAGTGCATCAAATTAAAACCCTTGAGTGAATTTGTTTTGAAACTTACAGGAAGGTATTACAGCATGTTAAATGATTCTAGACATAGGCCTATTTGATTTCGACTGAAGAGTTTTTATTTCACGAGGAACCTTTTTATCTGTTATAAATCAGCTTTTCGTATAAGCGCTTTAAGACCTTTTTTGCTTAACTTTAGTCCTCAAATTAAAAAGCGTCCAGTTTTAATAGATCTAAAATATTTAAAAACATATATAGATCAGAATAGCATTCATACATTTTCCTGTTGTATTGTTCTGTGTTAAATGTTAATACTACTGAAGAAAGAAAAATAAAAATATATAATTTTTTAGTTGACGGAAGAATTCAAGTAAAAATGTTTCGTGGTATAAGGGGTTTGACTGCATTAACTTCAGGCACTTTTCCGGACAACCCATTTTATGGAATCGCTTGGTTTAACCAATTCCATGCACCGTCGTATTTTTTTGAAGCTGAAATGTTCGGACGGCAACTTAAAACAGTATTTATCCCTCCAGTAACTGGATCATATATCTTTTACATGGAGGTCAACGAGCGAGGGACGTTGTATATAACACATCCCAAGTCTCCACAGAAACTGATTATGACATTTTCCAGCTACACGACCTCGATAGAGAAATCAGTTCCTGAGTACTTAATTGCCTTTGTAAAGTACGGTATTGAAGTGCTAATGTTTGAGTGGTCACATACAGATCGTATTACAGTTGGTGTTGAATTTCCCAACGGGCAAGTTGATTATCCACTAACGGAAAAATACTTGTTGCCACCCTATTAAAATTATTGTATTGAAATTATGTTTCACATAACATTTTTTTAGTTTTAATTTGCATTTTGTCATTTAGTAAACATTTTATGAACAATTTATCTCATCGTATTGGCTAGTTTTCTGCAAATGTTTATACAATACCATTGAGCTTAGAGATTTTATTTCAGTAAGTCTGTCTACTGTAGAAAAAGCATGTCTGAATAATGCATACATTGTTTGTATTAAACGTATGCGATGTAAACATTTGATATTGGACGATATATCACTTTAATGGAAGCTGTACGGTTATAATAATTTCTCATGCTTCGAAAGACACGAAGTGAGTTTGTGTGAATAATACCAGAACTGAAACCTCTTTTCTATTTCTGTTTGTAATGAATTTGCGATGTTTGTAAGTTATTGGCGTTGTTTAATTTTTATTATTTTATTAATTACAAATAAATTCAGTTTGTTATGGTAGGTATAAAGGATTTTTCAGGATTTTTTTAACGCAATAAAGAAAAAAAGCTAGAAGAATAAGCAAATAGAAGTGTCAAGAGCACTGAGAAGTCAGATATCAGATCAGTTATTAGATTTTTATGTCTAAAAAAATATTTATTTTTCTTCTTAACATCCTATTTTTAGCCTTAGTTATGCACAAAACATTTTTTTAACACTGGCACAATATTTATATGTTAATTTCAACGGAAGCTCCATCAAATCGATATGTATGTTTATTTTTAAAAAAATCGGTTCCTTGTATTATCTTTTTTGTTCAAGAAAGACCTTAAAAAGCAAGAGTGGGGACTACGACGTTGTTATGGTTGCCGTTATGGTAGCCGTTATGCAACAATGTCACTCCAACGCAACATTGTTTTTTATTATTCGGTATATAGCTAATATTAATTTTGCGTGGAAAGTGTAGGGCTAATTAATAAGGAGTCGATATCAAGAAATAACCTTAACTTAAGATTACTTATGTTGTTTGTGAAAACTTGTTGTTGCAGTGCATTAATTAAATGCTTTGGGAGAAATGCCATATATCTAAGGTGGAACATCTTTTGGGGGCCACAGTAATTTTTTGATAGAGAAGTTGGCAGTTATAGTTCTAATGGTTTTAACATTATTATGAAAGGATTTCAAAAAAATGACATTATATCTGCAAAAAAGTTTTATTTTACCGAATAATCTATATAATAATACGCCAGTTCCGTCTGTCTGTCTGTCACTTTTGCAAACCCAATATTTTTTACCACCCGAATGCGCGAGTTTGTCGAGTTTTTTTGTTTTGTTTACATTTGTCTCGCAACCGTTAGAAACCACGTGATAGAAAATAAGCAACATGATTCGCTCAAATTCGTACTTTCGAACGGGACGGCATTCGAATAGAAAGTTTCCATGGCGTAAAAACAAACAAACATAAAAATCTCTCGACAAAGTTCTCGACAAAAGGCAAACTAAAGAAGCGGATAAAAAATGTCTTATTTTGGACGATCCCTTAGTCATAAAAAAGTGCAGATATTAAGAGCAAGGAAAGTCAAAGTGAAGTGGAGTGGATTAAAAAAGCATATAATTTGGAACTGGGTTACCGTCGACACACAAAACAATAACAAAAGAACGGCCCCTTCGTCTTCAAAAAAGTGCAAAAAGTAAAATGGTAAAGTGTTTCAAAAAAGAATATATGAGAAAGAAAGAAAAGTCCAAGTGAAGAAGTAGAAGTAAAAGTAGAAAAGTGAAGTTGGAAGCCACAATAAGTTACTTCGGAAGTGAAGAGTGGAGCTAGAAGTAGTAAAGTAAAGTTAGAAGTAGAAAATGAATGCTAGAGTTTCAAGTTCAAGTGACTTGGAATTCAGAAAAAGTAAGAACTTTGATATTTTTAGACGTTCCGTTTTTATATGTAGGACACTTAAAATTGTCAAGGAGAATCGTATTCTCAAAAAAAATCAATTAGAGCTTCAAATTCTTAAAGTTTGCCGCGTTTTTTTACAAAGAAGCTAGCATATTTGTTTTGTTTTTTTTGCATAATTAATGTCTCTCCTGGTGCGTAACTAATGTATTTGTCCTAAAATTCAAAATGCTACATAAAGCTGTTAACTGGCTACCAATGTGCTAGCGAAATAGAAAATTTTGGTTTGTTGAACTAACTGCAAATGTCATAATTTTTACATAGCTATTGTTTTCCTTTATATGTGTTTTACTAAGCACAAATGGCTAGCTATAGACGTAGCTAAGTCTCCCCAGCTTAAGTATATTTAACTGGGTGTACTAGCTACTGTTAGCTAGCTAATGTTAGCTTGGAAGAAGGCTACATCCCATAGTTAGCTCTAACCTATAAGTTATGTTGTTATTCCTCTTTTTTTTAGGTATTTATAGCTACCTTAGTAGTCAAACTTTTCTTATTTTTTGAACACGAATTATGATGTAGCAAGCTAGCTACAAAATCTTTCTTCAGCTTTTAGGATAGTGTGACTCATTGTTAATGCCCATAGAGTATAGTTTTTTTCACATTACCTGCAAACTTTACAAGGGGACCACATTCAATATCACAAGTGGAACAAATTTTGTATAATTTAAAGTGTGTGTGTTAAGTTATTTTTTATTGTTTTGTTTCTGACATCCTGTTAAACTTTTGTCAGCCTACGTGTAAAATGCCAAGTTATTTTTACAGGGTTTATTGAAATTAGATTAGTAATTTACGTGGGTTTATGACTTTGGGTTAAAAAAATTTATGAGAGGATGGTATGGTTGTCCGTTTATATTGTTTGTGTTGCAAAGTGCTGTTATTTGAAATTTTGGGTAAACTTTTATGGAAATAGACCACATGCAATATACTAAAAGAACAAATTTTTGTAGAATTACACTTCATTGTAAGCTGTTGTGTAAGCTGAAGTCTTTTAGTATTTCGCATTATAAACTTTTGACAAGTGGAACGAATTTTGTAGAATTTAAAGTGTGTGTGTTAAGTTATTTTTTATTGTTTTGTTTCTGACATCCCGTTAAACTTTTGTCAGCCTACATGTAAAATGCCAGTTTTTTTTACAGAGGTTTTTTACATTTGATTGGAAATTTACGTGGGTTTATGACTTTGGGTTAAAAAAAAAATTATGAGAGGATGGTATGGTTAAGTCAGTTTATATTGTTTGTGTTGCAAAATGCTGTTTTGTGGAAATAGACCACATGCAATATATACTGAAAGAACAAATTTTGGTAGAATCAGACTTCACCGTATGCTGTTGTATAAGCTGATGTCTTTATATTTCGTAATATAAACTATTGTTGGGGAAAACTAACTGTATGTGATTTCATTTTTGCTGGAAGAAAATTCCATGGTTTCACGGTTTTGTTTTCCTTGAGAATTTTACAAAATTTTGTAGGGATAAATGTTTGCTGATGATAAAAAAATACTTAATGTTCTGACTGAAACTGTTTTTGTTTTTTTATATTTTGTAATCTAATGGGCGAGGACTGTATACACTGAAATGACTAATTTTTCTAAATTTTGAAGTGTTTTATAACCTTTTTGTGGAAGTTTAATGGGTAATGGCAATATACGACATGCTGAATGAAATTATTTTTGTTGATTTAGATGTGTTTCTCAAAAACCAATCTGTTTTACATTTTGTGTAAACTTTTGTTTACGAACCGTATACAATGTTTCCAAAATAATGATCTTTTTTTATTCAAGTTTATTCTTTGCTTATTGATTTTTTGACATTTAGGTTCAAAATTGTTGGTAAAGGGCAGTACGGATCATCAAACTAAAAGAGAAAATTTTTTGTGTTCTTAACTGGTTGATTTTTACATTTTGTGTAAATTTTTGTGGGAGAGGATGGTATGCAACTGAAATGACTGATTTTTGTAGATTTAAATTTGATGTTTTCCAAACTATGGCTTTTTCATATTTTTGTATAAGCTTTTAAGGGAAAGACAATATTTAAAATGTGTAAATAACTTATTTTTGTTGATTTGTGCTCTTGCAGGCCAACTTTTTGACATTTCAGAATAAAATACTGAGGGTTTTCAACATAATCACTTATAAGATGTACATATTTGAGATGCGTTATTTCTGACATTGTTATTATCCGTGTTGTGACTGTCGCTGTTGTAACTGTCGGTGTTCTTACTGTCGGTTTTGTGAGTATTGGTGTTGTGAGTGTCGATGTTGTGAGTGTCGTTGTTGTAACTTTTTATAAACTAGATTTTGCACCTTGCAAGCTGTTCTTTTTTTATTTTGTGTAAGATTTGACATTTGACATTTTGTGTAAGATTTTAAGAACATTTTTTTTTGTATATGCACTGCTGACGTCAGCAAAACATCTAAACACCCTATTTTTTCAATGGCCTTTTGCCTAAGTGGATTTTTCCACGGGCCTTATCGACTAGTCTCTATAATAATACGCTAAGTGTGTCTGTCTGTCTGTCTGTGACAGGCAAAGTGGATGTCTTCATTTCCCTTTCATGTTGCCGAAAAATGCATGTCTCAAATGTTAAATACTCTGACGTTACGGCGCTACGTCAATAACTCTACTTTACGTCAATATCCTATATTAAATTAATGAAACCATTACAGTGCACCTAAAACTTTGAGGCCAAATAACTTGGAAACGAGGTGGTGACGTCAATGATTTTTCACCGGGTAACTAGGGACCACCTAGGACCAATTTGGTTAATTTTCCCAAACCTGGGTCCCCGAATCCGTTTCGGAATGGACGGGTTGATGACGTCATCAAAAAACCTTCAAACCCTTATATCTCATTAACCGTTCATCAAAAGCACATGATCATATACATTTTATTGATCAGCGCTTTAAGCTCTACACAATAGAGGCAACGTAAAAAGAAGCTTCTGAATAATTTTTTTTGTGGATGGGTTGCTGACGTCATCAAAATTCAAATAACGCTTCTTTTTCATTTTTATCCTGCCTCAGTGGATTCTTCCACGGGCTTTATCGACTAGTCTATATTATAATACCCGTATAGGTATGTCTGTCTGTCTGTCTGTCGCGCAAAATGGTAGTTTAACTGCGCATCGCTGTTTCCCTCTAACCACGCCTGAACAATGCTGAAACAACCATAGTATTTGTTCTTTTTATAACCTTTTCATCTTCTTACTAACCTTTTTATACATCTTTTTAAAGTCACGTCCCTTTTTAACACGATCTTCGACACTGCAGAAAATCGACATTTTCGACCTAGCCACCCCGACCATTAATCCGGAGTATTAAGCCTGTCAACCCTTTTGCACCGGACTTTAATTTCATTAACTAATCTGAAATCTTATTCGTTTCACGTGTTTGCGTAACCTGGCGTTTAATTTTAGGCCGAGGCTTCCACGAGTTCACCAGAATATCACAACCACGAGGCCACGAGGACGGATTGGTTTTACATTGCTTTTACACACTTTATCTTTTCCCAATCCTTTCCCATTTTCTTACACTGTACTTCTTGCACTTAGCTACACCATAACGTTTCACCCCTTTATATTTCTCACGTGCTCTAGCCATGTATAAATCTTAAACAAACCAATTTTAAGATTTTATCTAGGAACGTAGATTTCGAGGCAGCATTCTGAAGTAGCTAGCTAGCTATAGCTAGCCGTGTTTATTCCCATTCTTTTAAAGTTTTTATTCAGTTTGGTATAAATATCTACCTAACTCTTTAGCTACCTCTCACTAAAAAGTGAAAGTAGCCAAATTCAATTTTTGGCTTGCTACAACAAATTTCTTATTCAATAATTTTTAGGATGCTAAATGTAGTTAGGTAACTACACATTTTATTTCTGTCACTAAAACTTCTTCCGCAAAGTAAATTTTGTTAGCTGGACAGGGTAACGATGGACTGTTTCCTGTGTTTTTATTTAAACCGTTGTGATAAAGTGTTTTTGAAAAAGGCTATTACGCCTATACACATGTGTGACACAGTTTACCTGTACTAAGTGCTCGGTCCAGTGTTAACGACGGGCTGTTTCCTGTGTTTCTGTTTAACCGAAGTTGCAATAAAGTTTTTTCTGGAAAAAGGTATTGTACCTACATGAATGTGCGACATTGTTTATCTGTACTAATCGCGCTACCCAGGGTAACATTCATTTTTGAACTTTCACCGACATACTGCATACCTGTACTAGAGTGCTCCACCTGAACATGTGGCACAGTTTACGGTTCATAATAATTGCTCCACAGGGTTTCAATGCTGGGCAACACTTTTACTTGTGGCTTACCCCGGCGTGCGACGCCGGGTCCCCCGGCTTCTCTTTAATGATAGCCGTATTCCGTCTGTCTGTGTCTGCGCGAACCCCCTCTGAGTTAGAAAATCATGCTGGTCTTTGTAAAGTACATAAAACCAGTATTGATGGTAGTCCACCGTTTAGACCTATTTTATCTGCTATAAATACACCCACGTATAAGTTAGCTAAATTTCTTGTTCCTCTCTTGGCCGCTTTAACGGTCAATGAGTACACTGTTTCTGATTCCTTTTCATTTGCTAATGAAATCAGAAACCAGAATTCTAAACTTTTTATGGCTAGCTTAGACGTGGATTCGCTTTTCACTAACATTCCTTTACCTGAAACCATCGATATTTGTGTTGAAACTCTATTTGAGGACACTGAGAAAGTTAATAATTTGATTAAAGGTGAATTTAGCCATTTTTTATTGTTAGCTACTGAGAATTCTTTTTTTACTTTTAACGGTCAATTATACAAACAAGTCGACGGTGTTGCCATGGGTTCACCTCTTGGTCCCAGTCTTGCCAATGCATTCTTATCTCACCATGAAAAGACTTGGTTGGATAACTGTCCCTCAGAATTCAAACCTGTATATTATAGAAGATATGTTGATGACTTGTTTGTTCTTTTCTCATCTCCTGATCACTTGCCTCTTTTAAGGCTTATCTTAACAGTCAACACATTAACATATCTTTTACGTCAGAAAGTGAAGTTAACAGTCGTCTTCCGTTTCTCGACGTTTCTGTTATTCGTGAGACCGCTAGGTTTGTTACGTCTATTTATAAAAAGCCCACATTTAGTGGCGTTTATAGCAATTTTCGTAGCTTCTTGCCTGATGAATATAAAACTGGTTTAGTTTTGACTCTGATTTTCAGAATTTTTAACATTGTATCTGGTTTTTCTAGATTCCATTTGGAAATGCGTGATCTGAGACATATACTGTTAAGAAATGGCTATCCTTCCAGCTTAATTGACCAGTGTATGAAGTCATTTCTTAATAGAATGTTTCACGCGAAACAGGTTGTTACCACTGTTCCTAAGCTAGAAGTACTTCTTGTACTACCTTATTTAGGTAAATTATCTCTTAAACTACGATCTCGTTTAGTCAATACCTTGTTGTAGGCTGAGAGTTATTTTTAAATCTAGCTGCAGAATTGGCGACTTTTTCAGATTTAAGGACCGCTCATCAAAAGCCATACGTTCAAACGTCGTTTATCGCTTTAAGTGCGATGGCTGCAACGCTATCTATTACGGCAAAACCGTACGACATTTGAAAGTTAGAGCTTGCGAACATATAACTCAAAATCCTAGTGCTGTGCTAGAATATGTTATATACTGCAATATCGTACCAGTTTTGACAACTTTAGTATACTCTCCACCGCATATACTAATTTTGATATAGAACTCAAAGAGAGCTTATGAATCCGTAGGGACAAACCTATAATTCCGTGCTTAGCTCTCGTTGAGGTCGGACGTATCTAAAACGCTCCGGTCTTGGCGCGCTAAGTCGAAGAAAGAAAAAAGAAGACTAAAGCTTGAAGAGCTCCTGCTTTGACAGCTAAGTCCTTTTTGATTTTTACATATTGTACTGCCTTCTTTACTTCATTTATATCTTTTCATTTCTTTAATTTGTTTTTTGTATTTGTATTTTTGAGCAATACAAAACCTTCGTTCAAAAGTAGCTCACCCAACAACAACGAAATGAGTCGACTAGATAGGAGTTTCTTTTCTATCTCTTCACTTGATGCCTGCAATAGAGTTTCTGAAAGCCAGCTCACTCTCCAATTAAAATTAATGGCTTTATCAAATTTAAGCCAAGCAGGCACAAGTATTTCTATTTTTTAATCCTCTTGTCAGGGGACATCTGCCTCAACCCAGGTCCTGTTAAGTATCCCTATTCTTCATGCTTAAAACCTGTGGCAAAAACACACAAAGCACTTTCTTGTGACGAGTGTGGATTATGGGCTCATAAAAAATGTGAGCATATTTCTGATAAAAAATATCAACAATTTATGAAGACTCCTGAAGATAAACTGTTTTTCGTTTGCAGTCCCTGTCTTTCTCGTAATTTGCCCTTTGCTAATGAGGAGTCATTTGGTGACAAAATTCCGGACAACATCAATATTACTATTGATGAAAACTTTGATTTTGAGGTAATCAGAAATGGGAAGGGCTTAAAAATGGCCCATCTCAACATTAATGGTCTGTCATCCAAACTATCTGCTACATCAAACAAAACTTGATGTATTCTCCATCTGTGAAACCAAAATTGATGACACCATCACTGACAATGACGTTAAAATTGATGGCTATGTTTGTTATAGAAATGATCGGAATAGACGAGGTGGGGGTGTTCTGATTTTTGTTAATGAAAACTTGGATAGCCAATTTTTGAAACACCTTTACTTCGAAAATGTTGAATCACTATGGGTGAAAGTGTGCCTGAAAAAACTAAACCTATTTACGTGTGTGGGGTTTACAGGCCACCTGGAGGTAGTGATTTGCAGAGTACCGAAAACCTGTGTACTCATTTTAAACAGTGTTTTAACAAGCTCCCAAAAGAAAAAGAAGTTTTTATCTTGGGAGATTTTAACTGTAACATGCTTTCAAAATATGCTCTTTCCTCCAAAATAAAGGAATTATGCTCCACTCTTTTCCTAAAACAACATATTACGGAGCCAACTCGTGTTACTGAAAATAGTAGCACTCTTATAGACTTGATACTTTCTAACAGTTCTTGTATTTCTAAAACTGGTGTCATGGATTTAGGCATCAGTGATCACAATTTAGTTTATGTGATCAGAAAATTCAAAAGGCCAAAATTTGAACCTAAAACATGCAAGGTTCGTAGCTACAAGAACTTCAGTGAAGAGGCTTTTCTGAAGGACCTCAGGAATTTAGACTGGTCATATTTTAATAATTATGATGACCTTGATGAAGCATGTGAGAAACTGAATAAAAATGTTAAAACAGTGGCTGACAAACATGCCCCTTTCAAAACACATAGATTTTCTGGCCGTGTTGAGGCATGGGTCACTGATGAATTAATAATAGCCATCAAAGAAAGAGACTTCTTGAAACGGAAAGCATCAAAAACAAAATCCATCATAGACTGGGAAGCTTTCAAACAAAAAAGGAACCAGGTAATAGGTCTCAAAAATCGACTCAAAAACGAGTACTATAATGACGTTTTGCAGGACTTTCAAAAACGGCCAAAACAACTTTGGAAAACCCTAAAAAAACTGGTTCCTGATAAGTCAAGCAATACTACCTCGATAAAACGAGTAGTCCAAAACGATGGTACAGAAACTTCTCACCCAAAAGAAATTTCCAACACATTCAATTCATTTTTTGTCAGTGTTAGCCTCTTCTGACACTACTAATGTTAATCCACCTGTTAGCGGACACGATTTTCGGTGGGCTCGTATTGAGACCAAAAGTGTCGAAAAAATAATTAGTTCACTAAAACTTAATAAAGTTACAGGCTTGGACGGAATTGGTTCACGACTGCTAAAAGCAGGTTCGTCAGTTTTAAGTATTTATTTATCAAGTCTTGTCAACAAATCTTTATTTACTGGTTATGTACCTAAATGTTGGAAGACTAAAAGGGTCTCGCCTATTTTTAAAAGTGGCAATAAAACAGATCCTACTAATTATCGGCCTATCTCCATTTTGCCAATTCCTATGAAAATTTTTGAAAAGTTAGTGCATGAGCAAATGTCTCATTTTATTTCTGAGCACAACTTCCTGAATGACAGACAGTCCGGATTTCGAAAACTCTTTTCCACAGAAACTGCAGTAGTCGATGTCTCTGATTTTATTCTTACTGAGCTCGACCAACATAACTTTGTTTGTGCTGTGCTCATTGACCTTAAAAAAGCTTTTGACACTGTTGATCATAAAATTTTTTTAAAAAAACTATGGTGTTTTGGCATCAGAGATGCTGCCTTTGACTGGTTCGAGTCCTACTTAACGGTCCGAATGCAGCTGACTCTTGTAAACGACACAGGATCAGATCTGCTTCATGAAGACGCTTTTGGGGTGCCGCAGGAATCTGTGTTGGGGCCCCTGCTCTTTCTTTTGTATATTGATGACTTAAAATCTGTCATCAATTCAAACTACCACCATCTATATGCAGATGATACAATAATTATTTCGTCTCATAAAAACTTGGATACCCTTGTCTCCCAGGTCGAGTTAGAACTTTCGCAAGTCGACCTCTGGCTGAATAATAACAAAATGACTATTAATACGGACAAAACTGAAACATTCTTTTTCGGCAACCACAGCCAGTTAAAAAAAGTTGAGAACAAAACTATCAACTATATGGGTATTCCTTTGATGAGGAGCGAAAAAGTTAAATATCTTGGGGTAACATTTGATCAAAAAATGCAATGGGAAAAGCACATTAATGACATAAATATAAAAATACTAATTAAATATTCTAAAATTAGAACCATTGCATCCTGTTTAACACCTCACACAAAAAACCTTTTAATTAATGCACTTGTCATGCCATATTTCAACTACTGCTCCTCGGCATGGGCTTGTGCCACCCAAGGTAGATTGGGAAAACTAGAAAAACGATTAAAATGTGTCCGTACTTTTCTTGGGAAAGAGAGGGAATATTCAATGAATAATTTACTCATCAAAAACGATGCCATATTAGTTTTCAAAGCCATGAATCACATTGCTCCTGATTACATGCGCTCAAAATTCCTTTTGACAAAAAACTGTCATAATCATCAAACAAGAGGAGCTTCAAAAAACAGGTTCACACTTCCC
Source organism: Hydractinia echinata (assembly GCA_030067915.1). Lineage (NCBI taxonomy): Eukaryota > Metazoa > Cnidaria > Hydrozoa > Anthoathecata > Hydractiniidae > Hydractinia > Hydractinia echinata. The sequence goes on along the minus strand of JASGCC010000017.1, from coordinate 1,355,969 downwards.
TTGGTCAACACGGAATTTGGCAAAAAAGCCTTCCCATTTAGAGCTGCAAAAGTGTGGAATAATCTTCCAGACCAAGTGACCTGTGATGGAAGTCTGCTTTCGTTTAAGACTTCCATCTCTAATGTATTTGGCAAATTTTAATGGAGATCACTTTTTAACTTTTGTTTTTTATTCTTTTTCTTTTCAATTTTCACAGATTATAAATGTTACTATGTTTGATTGAGCTGAGGCAGTCTAAGGTTTATCATTTTTTGTTTCTTTTTTGTTCTAGTGGCCCCCAGTGGAAACAATCCACTAACTATAGGTTTTTGTGATTTTCTGGGCTAGCCACTTTAAATATTTATTATTATTATTATTATTATTATTATTATTATACTCAATAGAAACATTGCACTTTGTGTTTATTTTCTTATAATGCATAACGTTGTCCCTACGGACAAACATCACGTTGTATATATATCGAATTTTTATGTTGAACTTTGTACCTGATAATGGCCGTCGTACGGCCGAAACGTCGTAAATATATGTCACTTAAAAGAGTTGTTGTTCTTTTTTCCCTGTAAATTTCAAAATGTTTTTCAGTGGATCCATGCACGGGTTTTCGTTTAAAATGTTTTTCGCAGCCTTTTTAATGAAATTAACAACAAAACAGAAGCACAATAAAAAATTTAGTGGATTATTCCACGGGTTTAAATAACTAATCGCCTATATTAATAGGCTACTTTCGTCTGTCTCTCTGCCTGTCTGTAACAGGCAAAGTAGATGTGGTCATTTTCCTTTGATGTAGCCGAAAACATGTCAAATTTTCTGACGGTACGGCACGACGTTAATAACATTAATGTAACGTCAATATCTGCGGTGAGACGTCAGTAATTTTTTACTGCGTTAGTAACTAGGGACAACCTGGTGCTATATTGGGTAAGTTTCCCAAACCTGGATCACCAAACCCGTTTCGGAATAAATGGATTGATGACGTCATCCAAGGACGCTTAAATCTCAATATCTCTGCAACTGTTTGTCTACAGTACATCATCCTATACATTTTTTGAACAACGTTTCATTCTATACAATAAAGGCAACAGGTATACAAAGTACTAAAAAAAAAATATTAGTACTTTGGCGAGTCTTTGTTGACGTCAGTAAAATCTTTAAACCCCAATATCTCCTTAAAATTTCGTCGAAAGCACCTGATCCTATACATTATTTTGATCAGCGTTACAATCCTACATAATAGAGGAAAAGAGTAAACAAAATTCCAAAATAAAAATTGTTGACGTCGTTAAAATTCCAGTGACAGTTCTTTTTTCCATTGTTCTCCTGCCAAAGTGGATTTTTTCACGGACTTTGTCGACTAAGTGGAGTCTCAAAAATGCGACAATTCAATTTTACCTAAAGTTTACACATTCTACAAACAAAATTCTAAGCAGTTAAAGATCAAGCAAAGTTCACAAAATAAATTTCGAACCTAACAAATTGATTTACAATAAGAAAGACGTTTTTTGATATTTATTAAGTCACCCACGCAGATGTGAGCTTTTGGTTTCCAGATTCACCCCTCCGAATTCATTGCATAGCTCGTTTGCTCATATCTGGCCATTTGAACATATCCGGGAACACATATTTAATCACAAGTGCTGCTCTTTATGACGAGATGCTTTTTTCAATAACATTTTATTTACCGCCTCATCAACACTAGTAGAAATGGTCAGTTGTCTCAAACTATTTTTATCAGTATTACATATCGAGTGTATAGTCAAACTCTACTGCCTGGTGAGAGAATATAAGTTTCCCTCACATTTGTGGATACATCAAGTAGTGACTCACAAAATATTCAACACGGTCGAATTCACTTGGAATTTTCCTTAAGCCTATGTGTAATAAAAATAAATGACTGAATCGAAAAATTTTAAAAATAAAAATGCGATTTTGTGTACTACCGAGGAAGACTTTCGTTGGGGAAAAGTGACGAAGTAAATTTGCTAGGTAAAGCTTTTACAAAAATTTGCCCCGACAAGCATATGGTTCTCTAAGAATGGACAGTGTGCGGTGAAGAAAAATCCAGGCCATGTCAGATACTTCAAGAGCGTATGACGATATAAAATTCAGAGCTACGTAAACAAATTTAAAAATAATAAAAAACAAGGGAAACAAGTACAAAATTTGAACAATATCGCTTACTATTTTTGACAAAACGCGGCATTACGCAATGCTCCCAACTTCCAAAAGAGAAATGACAAGGTTTCTTTTCGTCGCGTGGCGTTGCAATCCGTTCTTGGCAAACACAAAAAAACAATAAAAAAAACAATACGGGAGAGCATTTTTAAAGAAATATTTACATAAGTTGGCTTTTTATTAAGCATCTCTTTATATTTTTTATCTCTCTAATAATAGTCCTTTCTGTGTGTTCAAAATGGTTGCGCGCAGCTTCTTTCGGAAAATCCCGGCGAAACCCCGCAGAACCCGATTTTTACGGACGACGGAATGTGAAACAATCTGAGCTGCGGCCATTTTGAAAGCTGTGGCGTTGACGTTGGTAAGTCTCTTTTTGTCTTCTAAAAGGTTTTTGTTTTTGTTTTTTATATGTTTTTACATGGTAAGATAACTATATTGTCACGCTTTTTAGCCATGTACAAATCTTTAACGCACCAATTTTAGGATTTTTGCCTAGGAACGAAGATTTTTAAGGAACATTCTACGGCCACCTAGCTAGCTAGCCTTAGTCGTTACTATTCAGTTTGGTATAATACATTTTTATTCTAGCCCTTATTATTTATTTTTATGTTTAAGTTGTGTCTATCTAGCTAGCTCCTTAGCTACCTCTGGCTAAAAAGTGAAAGTACCCAAATGTAGTTTGGCTGCAACACCATTTTTAACAATTCTTATGCTATACGCAGTTAGCTAGGTAGCTACCACTTTTATTACTGTTATGAAAACTATTTTTTTTCAACTGAACAGGATAACGACAGGCTATTTCCTGACTTTTTTTAATCGAAGTTGCGATAACGTTTTTTGGAACATGATATTACGCCTATACTCATGTGCTTCCGGTTTACCTGTACTAAGCGCTCAGTCCAGTGTTAACAAAGAACTGTTTTTTTGGAAAAGAGTATGTGTTTCTGTTTAACCGAAGTTGCGACAAAGTTTCTTGCGGAAAAGGTTATTACACCTATATGGATATGCGACATTGCTTTACCTGTACTAAGCACTCAACCTGGAGTAAAAATTCATTTTTGAACTTTCACCGGGAACATTCTTCGAAAAATAAAAAGGTTGACCGATTGTTTTTGCTATGGTGAGGTAGCAACGAGTTGCAAACTGTGTTTTTATTTCAGCGAAAGTTGTAGAAAGTTATTTTTTGAGAAATATATTACACCGGAAACACCATAAGGTTGTTAATGTTGTACTAAAGCGCTCCACCTGAATGTGTGATACTGTTTGCGGTTCTTATTAGGTGCTCCACTGGGCGTTTAACGCCAGGCCGCATAGTTACATGTGGCTTAACCCGGCGTTTAGACGCCGGGTCCCCCGTCTAATCTCTTTAATAATACCTGTATTTTGTCTGTCTGTCCGCGAAAGACGCGTCCTGTTTTTTTATCCAATCAAAGGATCTAAGCCATTCCTGAGCGTCGTTATTGATGCTGAGGGGCGCGATAACACAAACGATGTTGTAGGAGTTCTAATTTTCGTTCTTGAATTTTGTTTTGTTTTCTCAACTTTAAGGTACATATTTTATTACATTTTTAACCACGTATAACCATGAGACTCTCCTCTCGCTATGCCTACTCATATGAACTCAAAGCGCGGGAAGGATTTCCTGGATAAACCTTAAACAAATCGATTTTTAAGGACGTAGATACTGAGGGAACAAAGCCTAACCAGATTGCCAGTATTTATGCTGTTCTGTATAGGTTTTTATTCAGTTCGATGCTTTTTATCGTAGCCAACATTACTGTTTTTATTTTGAGTTTTATTTACCAATCTGACCTCCTGCAACTTACTACAGTACCTATACCTGAAAAGTGGAAGAGTTTTACTTTTTAGTAGCCTGATACAGTGAGCTGTATTTCTTATTTATGTTAAATAAATAGGAAGTTACATGTTTTACTGTTTTACTTTGTAACTTTCAACAGGTTGTAGCTAGGTTTTTATCTTAGCAGGTGATTAATTTTGGAACTCTCACAAACCCTACCATAGTAAGGTTCGTGAGAGTTAAATTAGTGGAACTTGTTAGTGCATTTCAGCCCGTAGAATTTTTAAAGATTACTTCCCGCAAAAAAGCAAATTGAGCTCATATGAAAGACCTTTGTGACTTGTCTAGGAATCGCATTTTTTTGAAAAATCTTTATTGGTTCTCGAGATATAGGTCTTAAAAGTTTCACTAATTATGCGAAATCATGACGTCATAGACTTGCTCTGAAACATGTAATTGCCATTATTGATCATAATTATAGTAACTAGGTATGGAAACTATGTTAAATGATCAAAACGCCAAACTGGAGGCAAAAAAACATTTTTAATCCTATACATTCATTTTTTTTAGCATACTTAAGCTCAAATTTTCCTGAAACTAAGCATAATGCTAAGCATACCTTGAAGCTTAGAACATACCTTAACAACCAAAAATTATTATTAGTTAACTAACAGAAAATGAAATCAATTATTTTTAATACTTTAATACTTTCAATACTTCAACCAATTAGCCAAAACCAAACTCACAATTCATAACACACACACTTTATACTTAAAAGAAGTAACGAGAAACAGTTTTATCGAACATTCTAACCTTTTTCTAAAATGCATTCGAATCAGTAGTATGCATTCGAATCATTTTAAGAAAACACTGCAGTGTAGCCTTACGCAAATCCAATATGTAATCTTTATTCTTGATAAAGAAAGGGTTTGAACGAGAGTTCGGAAAAATCTTAAGCATACTTAGCCTCAGTCCAAATCAACTGTATGCTTATAAAAAAAATAAGTGTATCCTTTGGTCAAAAACCTAATTCAGAGCATGATGTCATATTTCTAAGTCTAAAGTCCTAAGAACTAATCAAGATTTTTCAAAAAAATATACAAATTCCTAGACAACTTTTCAAGCTCTTTCATATGAAATTAGCTTGTTTTTTCGCTAAATGTAATCTTGGGACGAAATTAATTAGTGCGAATCGACAACATTGCTACGAAGTGTTGAATTTTTAAGTGAGATTTTGAGTTCCATAGGATTCTTCTAGCAATTCCGCACATTCTTATTCCCGCACTTCTTTATACTCCTAAGATGTTCCGCGAAATAAAGTTTCTGTTCGACTATTGTTGCCACGAATAGGTAACAACAGGTTTTAGCCTGTGTTTTTTTATCTTGCGAAGTTGCAAGAAAGCTATTGAACAAAAAAAAATGATGTATTGCTGCGAGCCTTCTGCTGGATTTGCGACATACCTTATAATGGTATTACAGCACTCCACCTGGATGTGAGGCATGGTTTACATGCACTTTAGCAATCAACCTAGAGTCCAACTCTGGGTCGCCCAGCTAGTATTTGTATAAGCATCAAGTCGTTTTTACTAATGATATCACGAACTGAACGTGGCGAAGATTGATTCAGTTGTAAAGATGTAGGATTTCTGGCGGTAAAAGGAAGCATCTTTAAATCAAACGGAAGAAACAACCGCAAATTTTGATGCAACTGGCTAAATATTATGACAAAAAAAATATATTTAAATTTAATACTAAGTGCTGAGTATCATTACAGGGCGCAAAGGCAGGCCCGTGTGGAAGCCAGGGAAGGCAAAGCGGATAATTGCCTCCACGATTTTGCTTCCTAACCTGGTTTTTTTTTTAAAAATGTTTTGTTTTGTTTGAGCGCGTGGCAGCACAAGAAATACAATTGTTTCCAGTCAAAGAAAATCGATTTTCCGAGACGTTCCTACGAATATCCGAATATTGATACTTTTTTCTAAGGTTAAAACAAAATTTAGAATAGGAAGTAAAGAACTTGTTTGTTTATCATATTGTGTTTTTAAACTTTTTTCTTTAGCTACCACCCTCGACAAAATATATCAGGAAAACTCAAAAAAATGGTTGTAAAAGGGAAAATGCTCCTATAAGTTGAGTAGTCAGGTCCCTATGTCATCATGAGAATGTCATTTCATTGATTATATCTGCAGTGGACACGACAAAGTTACCAACCATGCATACAGCAGCAAGTAAACAAATAAACACCAAAAATATCTTTTTGATTAACGTTATTTCATGTAGCCTTGAATATATTATAATAGGATAGATCACCGTAGAGAGCACCAACAACGTACCACCACATAAAGACAGAATGGAATGAAAGTTGGGTACAATTAGACATACTATGGTTGTAGCCAGCAATCCAAAAGTTCGTAAAACCAGTCTTTTCCAAGTGAATTCTATATAGAATTAAAAACGAAAGAAAAACATTAAAGATTTTATTTTGGTTTGTCTGTTTAGTATTCATGTTACTGTAGAAAGTTTATCATTTCTTCAAAATCAAACTATCGTGTTTAAAAAATGAGTTTGTCATTTCTTGAACACGATAGTTTGATTTTGAAGAAATGATAGACTTTCTACAGTAATGAAACATTAAAGCCTTTTCCACTGACCGATCAGATAATAATCAATAGGAAAACCTCAATTAAAAAGTTTCTTCGAACCTTTTATGAAACATATATATTTTAATATCGAATAGGTGTTGGTCTTACCTACAGGTATATCAAGGCTTGCTTCCACATTCGTCAGTAACGGATTTAAAAACAAAACTGCAGCCAACAGAAAATGCAGAGATACACCAATTTGAACCGCAACTAAACACCCTTTCAGTACTGTTGCATCTGTCAATAAAAACGCTTGCAGCAATGTTTCAGTAGTTGTTGACTTTATGTTGCCTTGAAAGATTTCGTGCATTATTATGCAATATCCCAAATAAATGAATGCTATCATACTATATGTAGCAAAAACACTGCGGTCCATCTTCTTTGGTTCTCTTGCAAAGACAGTTATTTCAGGACTTACCAACGCAATACCTGCTAATGCGAAAAATATTGTGCCGAATGTCCTGAAAAAATTGCCACTTTGTGTTTTAGCATATTTGTTACCAGCTGTTGCAAGCATTTGATCTGTTAGTAATAGATAGGCACTCGCACCAAGAATAAACAATAAAGCCAAGTAGGAAGTTGCCAGAGCAATAAAGGCACTCTGCTTTAAATCCTTGTAAAATCCAAGTTGTACAAAAGGAAAAATGCTCACTGATGAAATTACAACCCAAAATCTCACGTTGTTTATTTTAGAAATACTAGAAATCGATAGAATTTCACTAAGTACCGTGGATGACATTAACAATTGAGATATCACAGAAAATGCGAAATTCATGTAGAGCGTTCCTACCACTACATTTTTGAACAAATTTCCGCCAGCTAATAGAGCAACTTTTACATATGGTGCTCTAATCAATTTTTCATTCTTGTATACATCAAGCATCTTCAAGCAGGATTCATTCATCAAATGGTTTGAGTAACTCACAAGCAGTATAACAACTATGAAGACTGTTATCCATATGAGTAAGCCAGCTAGATTGACAGTATATGGTAGAACAATTACAAAGCTACCAAAAACTAAACTCATCGTAATAGCAGTAACTTCCACTGGACCAATTTCCTTGGAAGATAATGCAGATACCAAATTCTGTAAATGCATTTTACCCCAATTCATATTGTCATTCCCTTCCAAAGCACTTTCTGAAGACAACAATTTTTCATCTTTTTTTGCACTGCGGTTACCACTACGTTGATGATCTTCCATTCCTATATTAAATAGAAAATAAAAAAGAAACTTTTCAAAACTCACTATAAGGTAGTTATACGCATGCGCACTTTTCACTTCTTTAGTCCATATAAGTAACAAAAAAGTATCCGATGAATATTCCTAAGAGTCACACCAAAGTCAAGAAACGCAGCCCTACCGACTATAATTCATTTGATATTTATTTGAGATAGGACTTTTCCTGTCTTCCTCGCGACGTGGTTTCAATGGAACAGTCGTGGTCGTACAGTATCATTAAAAGTTTGTTTCAAAATTCAGAACTGGCCATGGACTACGGAATCTTTTATTGTACGTTTAAGAATGTTCAGGTTGATTTAATCTCTTCCTAATCGGATTTTAAAAATCAATAAGCAAGAAAGGAATTTCTTTACAGCAACACACTCCTCCCATGATCTTTCTAGAACATACATGGTAAATCCAATAGTAATAAAACAGTTTAGCAGAATAAATTAATTAAATTTTTTTAGTAACTCTTTTTTGCGATACTGTCCGTTTATGAAACTTACTTAAAGTTCTGATAACCTTAAAATCTACTTAAATAACTACCACACTAACAAAAAATGACAATGTTTCAAACTAATATCTATATTTATTCCTAGAAACATGTTTAAAAATATTCAAAATTAGGATGCTTAACTCGAAATAATCCCAATTATTTTATATATTATCGTAGGAACAGTATTTTGTAAACTGCGTTAAAGCTTCTTGGAACTTTATAAACATCTGTGACGACCAATAATAATATTTTTCATGTTTGAGGCCATATTTTCCACAACATAATTCCATCTTCGAATGATAACATTTGTTGTGATGAGATGACGCCAAAGTTGATAAATATGCAGACGGATAATAATGTAACGAAAGTTGGTTTATCACAACCATGAGATTCTAATGCATATGTATTTATATTTGTTCAGTAAGTTTAGTCAAAAAATATAAAAATATTTTGAACTCCATCCTTATTTTTTGTTACAGCTTACCTCCCGCGAAAAAAGGAGTTGAGCTTATACAAAATACCTTTGAAAATTGTCTGGAAATCTTTTTATTTTTATAAAAAATCTTTTTTGGTTCTCGAGATAAATGTTTTAAAAGTTCCGTTAATTATGCGAAATTATGACGTCATAAACTAGGTCTAAAACATGTAATTGCTGTTCTTGAACATGATTTTAGTAACTAAATTTTAAAATTTATGTAACCTGTTCAAAAAGCCAAACTGAATGGCCAAAAAACATTTTTTAACCCTACATGCTTTGTCAAAACTGTTAAATACAACACCTCACTTAAAATGCTAGTTTATGATGTCATATTTCCAAGTCTAAAGTCTTAACAACCATTGACCCGTGGATAAATCCACGGGTTCGCCCGTCCTTAATATACCGCGTTCCTGTGCCTCGCTAATAGTAGTACCTTTTGCGCAGAGACAGACAGACAACGGCTATTTTTATAGAGATAAGGTGTGTAATAGCTGACGCGTAGCCTTTCAATGAAGAAAACACTTTTATTGTTTTTGTTTTATGAATAAAGAATAATAATTTAGCACTACACGATGTAAAAAAGATTGTTATGTGCTTACAGAAAGATGGGTGTTTTGAAAACACTTAATATGGTTCTGCAAAGTTTGCAAACCCGTCAGTCGGTCTGGTCTACAAAATCAACTCTGGTATCATGAACTTTCAATCAGCAGCCGTGTTCTTAGCTGTTCACTCTTCCTTTAAAATAAAATAAATGTCATTTACGGTCTTTTTTTGGAAATACCTTTGTTTATATAAATCTCCTACGAAACGTGTTAAACACAAGGAAACGAATATCTCAAAAATTTCAAGAAAAAATAAATAATGTGAGTAAAGCTTAAAAAAACAACTTATTGAGTGTAACTATAATTACAAACTTTCAAAAGAACTTTCTCCATTCCATATTCTTAACGTAAACATTACATCCACGATACTAACAATTTCTTGTGTCTAAAACTACAAACAAATTTCATAACCACAACTAATTAAATTTTAAGTGATGCCTATTTGATTTAAATATACTCTGCGATAATATATAGCGATGAAGATCTTAGCATGCTGATGTCAGCAGCGGGGATCTCAATAAATTAATACACATAGTCACGTGATCGGAGGCAAGCGGAGGAATTTAAAAATGGCAGCATGCTGTAAACAAAACAACAAGGCAGGAAGGAGAGGACAAAATCAATTACAGAGTTTTCTTTAATAAGTAATCGCATTGCTATTTACAAATGTTGAGCGTCTTCAGGATTTGTTGATTATGCTGAATATAAGTATAATTTTCCTTATGAGTAACTAAAAGTTATAATAAGCCTAAGTCACACGAAATTAATTTATTAATCCAGTTCAATTCATTAATGTGTTCAATTAATTAATCTGTAGTGCGATCACGGGAGTTTTCAAATAATTAATCTTCATCTGATGAACCAAAAAGATTCATTACATGAAGTAATTAATCCGAATTTTCTATTAAATTGAATGAAGAAATAGTTCGCTGAAGTCACACAGATCAATCATTTTCAGATTTATTATTACATGTGTAATGAATTCACCGTAATTACCCAGATTCATAACATTTAGATTAATAAATTAATCAGACTCATTAATTAATTCGGTCGTGTGGCTTAAGCTAATGACTGAGTTTTCATTTTAATAAACCTAGTCTGCTTCGGTGTATGTTTCTCTTTAGGACAATCTCTGTTGTCATTGGTATCGCGCATTGTTCAGTGTAGAACATTCCACGGAAAAAACAGCTGGGTAATCTTTATTTTAGGAAGGACATCCCATCCTTAACAAATCTGATCTTTTAAACAGATACGTAAAATTTGATTAGTATTCGCTGTTGACATGATCAATTTTTTTATCTATTTAAACTGCCGGCTTTGACTGATCGTGTAGTTCAGCCTTTTCAACTCACCTAGCTTAAAATAATATTTTTTTGTTATTGCGGAAAACCTGTCACAAATTAATTCCGCAGGCGTCAAATAAGGGAACCATGTTTTCATCGCATTTGTGTCCATATAAAAAAACGTTTATCATGAAAAGTATTCAGTTTCAAATGTTTTAGAAAAAGAGTTGATGCATTTAGGGTTAATTTTAATTCTAGCAGCACACCCTCTCAATGGTTAACAATTTTCAACAGAACTTCGAGCACTTTCTTTCTTCGTTTTACTTTTATAATCACTACTCGATTTGTCGTACAAAAAAGGGAATTTCTTTACTTCTTCTGCTATACTTTCATCGACAGCAAGACTCTTCCTGCTTCGCTCCATCTCTATATTAGTAATACGTATTTGATCTGTCTGTTCGCAAGTAAGAAGTCGTGCTTCGGACACAAAATGCGATATGTGAAGGACGGGCGAACTGATTATCTGCCTTTTTTGTGGTCACAACAGCAACGTAAATTAAAAAGATATCTGGCATTTTCTCTCCAATATTGTGCGTTTGAGCATCAAAATTTTGCTTTTTAAACCAAACACTTTACTTTTCTTCGTTGTATGACTGAAAAAGTATTTTAGTTTTCGATGTTTTCTTTAACTGCGGTAAAAGATGACGGCAACCTCGACCCCAGGGTATCTTGTATCTTTTTGTCACGGGGACGGCGTCCCGATGTCAGAAAAGATACAAGATGGCCTAGGAACGAGGTTGTGAAACAGTATAAAAACGCTTGGAAGTAAATTCATAAAATAAATATAGAAACTAGGCTGTTTTCTTAGACCATGTTCACACGTTTCGGATTGCTTTTTGTTCCGGAATAGTAACATTCCGGATTGAGTTGTCCACACATGTACGCGGTATCCGTATTGGGCTGTTTACATGTTCCGCATAGACGTCGTCAGATTTGCTAATAAAGCATGTGCAACCTTTTCTTTCTTCGCATATGATATTTTAAAATTGCAATACTTGCATACCAAAGCTGAAAGAAATGGCTTGTTTGAGAAAATAATAAAATTGTGATTTGTTTACATTTGTCATCCGCCATTTTTAAAATTAAATTTTATTGTTTTCCCGCGTCTTGATGTGTTCACACTTATCGGATTGCTGTTCCGGAGCGAAATCATTCCGTTTCGCTTTGCGGATCACACCGCATACAGTGTGAACACCATAGTAATCCGATACAAAAGTTGTTCTGGAACACTACCAATCCGAAAAGTGTGAACATGGTCTTAGTTTCTTGTAAAGAAACGTGTATTTTATATGCAGTTGATTCCCTCTAATTCGAATCTCTATAATTCGAATATTTCTATAATTCGAACGAGTTCTCAGTCACCGTCAATTTTCCTTAATAAACTCTTATGAAAAACTTTCTACAATTCGAATTTCTCTCTAATTCGAAACTTTCTATAATTCGAACAGTTTTTCAGACCCTTCAGCACGATTCTCTCCCTAATTCGAATTTTAGAGTGTAAACAGGACTTTGACAAATTCAATTTGTCGACCTGAGAAAAGCACTTGGTGATGCAACTCGTATTGTCGAAAGAGATCGTCTCTACAATGTAAAGCAATCAAATATTCAACAGTTTTTCAAATAGAGTTTCTTTTTTGTGTAAACTATGAAAATAAAGATTGAATGAAACTTGAATTATGTTTTCTTGATTTTGAAATAACGTAATTTCTCTCTGTAATTCGAATTTTCTCTGAAGCTGAAAGTTCGAATTACAGTGACTTTCTATAATTCGAATCTCTCTATAATTCGAACAAAAATTTTTCCCCGTGGGAATTCGAATTAGGGAGAGTCGACTGTATACAAATCCTAGTGAAGGACCGAGTTCTCAATGTTTTTTAACTTCTTTATTGAGATTTTTTTAATATAGAAAACGTCACACATGTATGCTATACCGTAAAATGTGAAATCAAGCGCAGCACTTTTCAGTGGTGATAGCAAGATTATCTGAGGGTGCGCTTATAAACAAGAATAAAATCTTGGTAAGGATTTGGTGCGCTTAACAACGGGTGCGCTTATAATCGGGTGCGCTTGATTTCGGCATTTTACGGTATTCAAATACCTAGTTTAGAAATCACCATAAATTTATCAGTCGTAGATCAGACAAATCCTCTCTCTGATCGTGTGGCACATTTTCCGGCTCTTATTAAGCGTTCCACGGAGTGTTCAATTCCGGGTCACACCTTGACTTGTGGTTTACCCCGGCGTTTTTTCTAAGATTTAAACGATTTCTAAGATTTTTCTTTTTCTGATAAAACACATACTTTTGTTTTTGTTTGTTTCTTAGCTTTCTCCTCTACTGTTACCACGGCTGTGGTCTCTCTGGTCAAACTTTCAACGTTTTTCTTACTTGCGTTATTATGTTGCTTATAACGATCAGTGACCATTAAGCCCTTGACAATGAAAAACACAGATTAAGTTTATTCGAAAAATAATGCTGTCGTATTGTTTGTTGTATGCTAGAGATGAAGACGTAGTTTTATTGATAAGCCAATACAATTTGTGTTTCGACAAGTAGTGTAGATATTTAGAACACAGGACCACATCTGTGAACCAAAATGGCAGCTGCGAGTAGCGACAAACAAATTCCTGTGTACTATAAGCGAGTTTTTATTAATAGAGGTTGCTTTTAAATATAGAGGCTCTTTTCCACTACAAGAAGATATTCCGCGGATAATGGAAAAGTTTCTTGTCTATTGCCGGAAAAATAGATGCCATTTTAACTTTTTTTTGCATTGTTTACGGAAAAAAACAGGTTTAATTTATTTCGTGATCAATTTCACACTAGCTTTTACACATTTGATCTCATAGCAGGAAATTACTTGAGACATTTTTTAATTGGTTTACGATTGACCTTTTTGCGGAAATAAACTTTTGCGAAAACCGCAAAATTTCTTCCGCAAACACTTATTCTTTTAAATTAGTAGGTGAACGTCGCAACATTCATACAGCATAGTGGAAAAAAAGAAAAGGTTGTCTAATTAAAATATAAATATCTCATAACGAAAAACACAGAGGGATTCATATGCTTAGTTCATGCTTAAAAATGGCTCTGTGAATATGTTCATGTTATGCTCACAAAAAAAACATACATAGACATTTGGAAAGATATTACATTTGGAAATTTGTGGTAACATGTATGTTACCAGAAATTTCCAAATGTCTCATTATTAATTCCTTAAAGGTAGGCCCATTCAGCTCTGAGTTCAAGAAATAATAGTCCCTTTCAAGCTTTCACCCCTTGCTTGTGCACGGGATTTCTTTTTGAATTTCGTTTAATCCATTCAATGAGTAATCTATGAGCTCAAGTAATAGTGCCATTATGTGATTACAAAATGAACTTTGTCCTGCAGAGCAAGAACACACGAGCTTACAATTCACAATTTTGTATAGCAAGCAAAGAAGCTAATGAACAACAAAGAAAGTATAAAAACTAGCTTCAGGTCTTTCGTTTCTCTTTAAAACCCAACAAAGTTTACCAGCGAGCTACTACTAAAAATTCTAACATTATAAGAACAAACATGAGCGAATATATTACATATTCTATGGCTTCTTCTCTTGTCATATAGTCAATCACTCAAACACAAATCTAATACCAAAATAACTGGTAAATCATTCATGTCTCCAAGTTTTTTCTTTATGCTTGCTTCGCATCTTGAAAATATATTATCAAATTGATAATATTACTGTTTTTGTCTGAGGAGAGTAAGTATCAGTAACTTTCTTACTAACGTCTCTAAAAATCCGTTCATTCGTCGACGTTTTTGTTACTAAATTGGTTAGCGAAATATCTCGCAAAACTTTGTCCTTCTCCATGTTTATAATGAACGCGAATTAACCAAAATTTGCCTCGTTTTCACGCTCGCGATAAAATATGAATTCGGGAAAGTTGTATTTCCTTATATTACCATCAAGTGTTTAAGACCTGAGAAGGAACACACAAACATATAAACGTAATTTAATGTTATTCATATTTATTTATTTATATCAAATGTGTTTATATGTTTAATTACACTATTGTCTATATAATTGGTTATCAATTAATTATGCCTTTGAAAGTCTTAGTAAATATTTAATGTTAGTCACCCGACCAAGCCTATTATCTAAAATCTATTGGATTTGTTACGACTCATACCGACTAATTACACAGAATTGTGCCGCCTAATTAAATACTAAACAATTTTTTATTTTTAATCTCATGAGCACCATATATTGCCATGGGTAGCTATTAAAAAAGATAGCTGATGAATGTAGTTGGTTTTGCTATGTGAAGTCATTCATTTTTAAAAAATTGGAATGAGAATGTGAAAGAGTATAAATCTGCAACATAAATGCCTCAGGTAGCAGCTATAGCTGTCAAGGAGAATTGATCACTGCAATATATTCGGGCGGCTAATAAGAATGTGTTCTCTAACAAGCTGATTATTGGTTCTCCCTGACTGTATAGTCTAGTAATTTCATTGAACAGTTAAAACATCTGGACGTTTCTAGGTTGAATGGGTGGGTTAAATATGTCAAGTTGACAGTATGTACGCTAACTTTAAAATCCTATAAAACATACTGAATGTATTGCTAGCTAGATAGCTACCTTGCTAGCCAGCTTAAATCATGTCTTTCTAGAATCTAGCTACCTATAGTATCATCTGCACATCAAGCATTTCTTTAATCTTCTACGCAACATAATATCTGGACTGGCGAATCTGATTTACAGTCTACGTATACCAATGATTCTGACTTCAGTACAGATAGCAATGTTAGGAAATGTTGTAACGATGCTAAAGGCGGGCGCAAATGCATCAAATTGTTCGTCAAACTCCATCAGACTCTCGAAATTGATGAAATGTTTGACCTATTTAAGTTGGGCACAACGTATATTGGTGACCTTTTACTTTGCTACAGTCCTGTCAGCTTCCTTAAATTTGATTTCTAAGTATTGTAGCACCTCGTGGGTAATTATTTATACCGGTTTTATCTTATTGAAATGAGGCAAGTGTAACCATCGACGTCATTTCTTCATTGCCCCCTTTCAGTACGGGAAAATAATTCTCGGTCAAAAAAATCAAACCCGGCAATAGCGATATCTTAGATCTTTTATTAGTAAATGTGTCAGGATATAACATAGCTGTATTCGCTTTGATAATCGTGTTAACGTTGGCTACCTCAAGTTTTTCTTCTGATTTTGTACGGTTGATAATAAAAGACCCACACTTTTTCAACCAAGGACATCTTTTAGGGTACGGTTTCATAAAGTTATTTTTTAGCTAACATGCGGCAATAGCAACAAGCACATAAGAAAATACTGACGACATTCAAAATGTCGTTAGGGGGGGGGGAGAGGTTAAAGAAATCGATTCAAGCTGTAACCCAAATTACTGTTGCAGTACACACTTCGTAGCTGTTTCAACCACAGTCTCCTATATCTACCAGAACAAATACATAGTCAGCACTGCAGACTCCTATCAAAATAATAGAATGTGTGTTTATATTTTTAACCCTATTCGGTCCGTGGTATTTCGAACATATCTCGAATATAGCTCGAAAAACCGTTTTTCTATCAGCCAGAATGCAACGAAGCTTGCATTACGACATTAATAAACTTCCATTGTTTTTCAAAGGCCAGGGCAACATACCCTTTCCGAGTGAACATAGTCTTTATTAAGTGCATTGCTTATCACTTCTCAGTTGTTTCATATTATGCCAACTCGGTAGGCCAATGCAATAGTTATTTTGTTATCGCCAGTCACTACTTTAAAGGTGCAAATTATTTGCGAAAAGACATTTTGTTTAACTTTTACTCCCTTTTGTAGACCTGACCCACATCACATTTGAAATTTTAAAAATCGTTTATCCGCAAAAATATCCATTTCATGTATCTGCAACCATGTCTACAGCAAAATCTTTTTATTTCTCCGTACGATCCTGTAAGACCTAAGCTATTGAGTTCTTTGTTTCTCATTTCAAAATACCTTTACTTCTTAAAGCTAATTAGGCAAAATACTGATTGGTAAAATACTGTAAAATAAACTACTAAAATTACTGTACCTTAGGCGTCCGCAAAAACTAATTTCGCAATTTTCGGGGAAATGTAGTCATTTAAAAAATTATATTCTGCAAAATAAAGCATTTTTAAACCACTTATCCGCAGAATGACTTCTGCAAGAATTTCTTCCGCAAATAATTTGAACCCGTAAGGTAAAAATAGCTAGGTTTCCTTTAGAAACACGTGTCACTGTGGCAGCTAAGGCAGTGTGAAGTAAAAGCGCAGAAACCTTCAATAAAGTCTAAATTTACGGTCACCATTTTGCATTTGCAGTCCATCTCTTGTATTCTAAAGTTTGACCAACCACCCTTTTGAAATCGACGGATATATGATAATGCCATCAAAACTCTTCTGAACCTTGATATCTACTTAACAAATTTTCAAAAGCACATTGTCCTATGCATTACCTTGATTAGGCTATCAAGCCCTACACAATTAAGGTATATCAACTAGTCTTATGTATTAATGTGATAATCCTGTACTTTTTGTACAAGGAAACGTAGCCATGGACTTTTCTTCCATAAAATGTCGAGAAACTATATCATGATTGCAAAATGTAGTGTATCAATTTGTAATCCCGTCGCACTTTAAAATCCTATCGCAATTTGTAGTCATTTCATTTAACACTTTGTAATCCCTCAACCTGTCGAACTTTGTAATCTCACCTTGCCACTCTTTGTAATCTCTTAAGAAACATAAAATAAAGGACTGCTGAAATTGAAATTTACATACATAAGTGCTAGGGAAATAAGAAAAAAACGTTTTTTCAAAACTTAATTTCGCGAATGAGTTTGCCAATACTTATCACTTGGTCCGTTCTTGAGTTCTTCACAAGATACAGAGATTTTTTTTTCAAACAAACTGAAGACTGGAAAATATTTATTTTATTAAATATCCTTTACCATTAAAACATTGGAAATACAAACGTAACTAAAATTGCAGGGTGAAATGTCGAAACTAACTGAAAATTAGAGAAATAAAGTAATTTTGGAAATTTTTTCGAGTAAATTTGTGTGACTTCATTAGAAACTACGAAGAGCTGTTAATTTTAGGTACTAAATTTTCAGGCATAATTTTTTATACGATTTTTTATTTCATTAAACGAGGTCTTTTGATTAGTATACAACATTATGTCTTCTGCAAAGATTAAATTCTCGTTGACCGTAAATCATGACGCGTGACATTGGGACTTAATTAAAAGGTGCACCCTGGAGATTGAAGTTCGTGGTCATAAAGACTTCACTTAAAGTGAACAATTTGCAGTTGCCTTGGTCGCAATTTTGTTTAACGAAGATCCAAAGAAAACTGGGTAAAAGGTATTTTTGTTTGAATTTAAAAAACAGAATATAATGTGCTAACATCTATTAATGCGAAAAAGAAGAAGAAACAATGACTAAAAAAAGTGTTTGAAGTCTCACCTCCAGAAAAAATACGATACTGTTCTAAAAGTTGAGTTTTTAAAGCCGATAAAATATTCAGTTTGATAAGCTTAGGAATATTTTGAATAAAAAGTTATTAAATCGGCGTGAAAGAAGCTTAAAGTGTATTAAAAAAAGAAGGTTTACTTCTATAAGCTAAAAGTCAACATCAGTAAGAGATTACAAAGTGCGATAAAATGATTACAATTGCGACGGAGTTACAAACTGTGACAAGATCGGATTACAAAATGCGATGGGATTACGAAGTGCGACGGGATTACAAAGCGATACACTGCATCGGGCAACAAATTTTTTTATTTTGACATTGCATCACAACGTCGATGTATTTAACTGCTGCCAATGTTTCTAATAAAATTAGTGGCATAGGGATCACCTGAAAACAGAATTGGGCCAATTCTCCAAAATTTAACCAAACTACTTGTTTTAAGACCAAACGTTTAATAACTTCATTAAAGACAATTAATTACGATATATTTCACAACCAAATCTCGGTCTAGGTCACGGTAAATAGCAAAGCACGGTTTCTTTATTCGTTAAAAGTGAGCCAATAGCATCGGATCTATGTATAGGGCACTTTGATTACATTACGTGCGCAAGTAATGTACACATGAAATTTGGTACTTATACAGAAATACCACCAGGAATGTTTATAAACAAGAACAGCCTCGACGTTTTGTGGATGTTGTTCTTACAGGTAGCTTAGCTACCCTACAGCTACATTTAGGATTAAACTAGCATTTATTAGTTAATCCTAAGTAAAACCTTAACATCTCCTTAACGTTTGTTGAAAGCACGTGACCTACTCTAACTCGAATCTCCGCATTTCGAATATCTCTATAATTCGAAGAAATTTCAATTCGCCTTAAAATTAATCAGATTTTCCTTTCCCGTCATTCGAGTCGAAAATCATAATTCAAATACATTTTGGAATCTATTCTCCCTACAATACGAATTCTTATGTAGTTTTACCATTGACCATGTAAACTGGCCATTACGTTACCATCGAATATTGGATGTTTTGATAATTTAAGTCTATTTTGTCCCTAAGACTTTTTTTTAGGAGGAGGCAAGCATAGCAAGTTTTTGAGCAATACGACTAGTGATTTTGTTGATCAAAATGTTTTTAAAAAAACAACTTTCTTTAATTCAATTTTCTCACTAATTCGAATTTGAATTTTTACTTATAAGATTTAATACCGACAAAGTTTGCAAAAAGATATTTTTTGTTATAGAACAAAATCTGTAGCGGTCTCCTTGCTTTAAAAATTACGAAATCACCTGCTATTGGAAATCTAGATGCATTGAAGAAGAAACATCTTAACACCTTTCAGGATGAGAAGTAATCATTTTTCCAAAAATATATCCAATAATTTTTCCATGGATAGAACACAAACAAGAAAAATATTTTTGCATGAGGCTTGAGCCGATCCTTGAGCCAGTCTTTTGCCCCCTACTTATATCATTTTAATAGTACTTACGTCGGCCGAGTACTTTTTCACTTTCACTTAAAACAGTGAAACTTGCCTAAAAGAAGTAAATTAGATCTTTGTAAAGAAAAGTAACGAAAGCTTTGATTTTTAAGACGTTTACGACATATCCAATTTATTGCATAAATTTTCGGTGGCTTCCGCACACCATGATCACGCACAGAGGTTTTTTTATAAAGTTACAAACGAATTTAAATAAAATGACAAATCATGAACAATACAAACAATTTCATGCTAGAATAGTTTCAAAGGCAATGAAAAGCTCTTGCAGGCTAAAAGATTTCAGATTCTTGTTCGTGTGTAATTTTGTTTCCTATACATTTCAAGGTCGCCAGTAGTCTGTTTTATACAGAACTTCTACAATGTTGTTCCGTCAATTGAAATAAATAGGTATTATCCCGTGGTATTATCTTGAACTTGCAAGTACTTGTAGTACGTGGGATATAGGCTAAAACAAAACAACGCGTTACTGTTAGTGGCCAAAGCAAGGGTCATAAGTTTAAGTAAAAAAAACGTAAGCCGATCAGACTTCAGAATCAGATGCTTGTAAAAAAGTAATCTGTGAAAATTAATACTTTAACAATACTGCACTACACTTAACACTCATAAGAAAAAAACGAAGACGTTTTAGCATATCAATTTATTAAATATTATTGCTTGTGGTGTAACGATATTTCGGAAATGTTTTATTATACCTGCGACATGACTAAAATCGTTAAGAAGTGTAAGATATCTACGATTGGACCATAAAGTTGGATCCTACAAGTTTGAAAAAAAAAATAGAAGTAGTCGAAAGAGACAAAAAGGTTATGACTACGTTCATCAGTTAAGAATTAACAAAAGAGACTAAATCTAAAATGCGATTCCGTGGTATTAATATGTAGACTAGCCGGGGGACCCGGAGCCGAAACGCCGGGTTAAGCCACAAGTAACTGTGTTACCCAGCGTTGAACGCCTGGAAGACCAATAATAAGAATTGTAAACTGTGCCACACACTTAGGTGGAGCGCTTTAGTATAATATGTCATAAATCCAGTGAGGCGCAGAACATTATGGTGTTTCCGGTGAAATATATTTTTTTTAAAATAGGCGCCCAACATTATGCTCCTTCCGGTGTAATAAATTTTTCAAAAAATAACTTTCCACAACGTTAGCTGAAATAAAAACACAGTTTACAACTCGTTGATACCCTGTCATAGCGAAAACAATCGGCCAACCTTTATTATTTTTCAGAGAACGTTTCCTCTGAAAGTTTAAAAATAAATATTACTCCGGGCTAAGTGATTAGTACAGGCAAACAATGCACATCCATATAGGTATAATACCCTTTTTTGAAAAAAACTTTATCGTAACTTCAGTTAAACAGAAAAACAGGAAACAGCCATCATTAACATTGAATTGAGCGCTTAGTACAGGTTGAATGTGTCATCAATGCGTTTAGGCGTAATACCCAACACAGAATACACTCTGTTAACACTTGGCTAAGTGCTTACTACGTACAGGTAAACCGTGTCACATATCCATATAGGCGTCATACCCTTTTCAAAAACACTTATCACAGCTTCCATTTAAACAAAAAAAACAGGAAACAATCTGTCGCTAACAACGGGCTGAGCGCTTAGTACATGTAAACGGTGTTGCACATGTGTATAGGCGTAACACCCTTTTCCCAAAAAACTTTATTGCAACTTCGGTTTAAATAAAAACACAGCAACCAGCCTGTCGTTACCCTGTTCAGCTAAAAAGATCACTCAGCAATTTTATTTTGCGGAGTAAGTTTTCATGACAGTAATAAAAGGTGTCGCTACCTACTAACTGCATTTAGCATAAGAAATATTGATTAAGAGTTTTGTTGTAGCTAGCCAAACTGCATTTGGCTAATTTTACTCTTCAGCCAGAGGTACTGTAGCTATAGGAGCTAGCTAGCTAGAGAGCCACAGCTTAAAAATAAATTATAATATATCAATCTTTAATTCAAAATATTAAGAATAAATAAGGCTAGCTACAGCTAGGTGGCTTTAGCAGGATGGTGCCTTAAAATCTACGTTTGTAGCTAGCTAAAATCTTGAAATTGGTTTGTTTCAGATTTAGCTACACATGGCTAGAAAAGTGATAATATTTTCATCTTAATGTGTGAAAACATAGACACAATGAAGAGAATATCTTAAACGTTGATAGAACTGAAATATAGGCAGTTAAATAATTATACTAACCCAACTAAATATTTCTCTTCGCTTCAAAAATTTTTGATTCGCATCTTGGTGAACAAGCTGGAGTACATTATGGCATCCTTGAACTCGGTCCCTCGAAAGGAACCCCTAGAGCTCGGTTTAGTTGAAGAAAATCCACCTCGTTAAAAACATAACTGGAAACGAATATTTGAAGGAGTATCTAGCATAGCTCATCAAATAATATTAAAATAACAATCTATAACAATATTTGTGATCAAATTCGTAACGCAGTCTTCATTCTTTCCCAATTTTACGAATATCAAGATACGCGCACGGCTGGCGTGTAGCGCTAGGTCGCGGGGTCAGATCGGACTTTAAAAGTCGTGACGTTAAAAAGTCGGTCGAATAAGAAGAAGGAGGAGGAGAAGAAAAAGACCGCCCGTTTTAATAAGATCTCGGATGTAATCCCAAATCTTAATAAAGTAATGGTTTTATTGAGAGGACGTTTATCTCGGTTAATGAGTAGACTCTTTTGTCACTTATATGAACTTGCTCCATCCTAGTATTCGTTTTACTAAAGAGGTCGAGCAAACTAATTGTCTTTCCTTTTTGGACTTTTTGGTGAGTCGAGAAAACGGGAGATTTTGCACAATGACTAATGTTTATCGTAAACCCACCTTTAGTGGTGGGTTTACGATAAACATTTTATTCCAGACTTGTTCAAACGTGGTTTATCTTTGTCACTCTTATATCGTGGTTATCGTTTATGCTCCAACTATGATAATTTTCACGAAGAAGTTAGCTATTTGAAAGTTATACTTTGTAGGAACAAATATGTTATAGACTTTTGTGTTAAGAATTTTCCTAATAAGATTTTTATTTCCAACAAGTCGTCCACACTGTTCCTAAGAGAGAATTGTTAATCATGTAACCTTTTCTTGATAGTTATTCTCTACAGGTTAGGACGCGTTTATCACGCATTTTTTCAACAAACTTCCTCATTGTTCCCTTCGTTTTGTATTTAGTTCTACCTGCAGACTTTGTAGTTTTTTTCAGTTTAAAGATTGTATTCCAAAGTACCTACGCTCTGACCTTGTTTACCAGTATAAGTGTGGTGGCTACAACGCCATCTATCATGGCAAAACTATTCACCCTTTTAAGGTCAGAATATACGAGCACTTATGATTCTCTTCACATCTTCCTAACAATAAATAAGAACAGAAAAGTCGATGTCCGTCTGTTCTTCTTCACGCCAACATTTTCTTGATTATTTGCGCCGGTGATGTACATAAAACGAAAATTGCATCAATTAATATTAATGACAGTTAAAGTTTGCGATGCTTACCACGCGACCAAAGACCGAGGCTTGCCCGAGGATACGACACGTGCATTCATACTATTCTGATGCGCATGCACATAACCAGAAAAGTCGGGTTACATTGTAGTGCAGAATCCGAAAAGAAACTTCGTTCCCGACTTATCGCAGAACGTCGGAAATAGCGCATACCACATCTTACCGACAAACCTGTTAACAGTTTTTATCATCCGTCTGCTAGTCGGGATCATAGATATGAATGTGATTATGCTCCATCGCTTTGCAATTTTTCCGTGTTATGCAGTGACAGTAATGATTTTAAGGTAACCTTGAAGGAGAACCTACTCATTAACCGAGATAAACCTCCTCTCAATAGAACTATTACTTCATTGCCTTAGAAACTGTTCTGGCATAAAGTTGTTTTTATTGTTCATGATTTGTCATTTTATATAAATTCATTTGTAATTTTATAAAAAAAAAACTCTGTACTTGATCATGGTGTGTGGAAGCCACCGAAAATTTGTGCAATAAATTTGAAATGTCGTAAACGCCTAATTTTTCTCTCAACATTCTGAGGTCACTTCGCAAAATTGAAACTTTCGTTTCCATCACACATCTATAAAATTATTCGTTTGGTGACATTAAAGTAGAGCTGGGAAAATGGAAAATATTTGTATATTTCTCTATATCACTTTCTTAGTATTTCAACACAAACATTCAGGTAATTTTTCTTTTCTTTCTATTTATCATATGGTCAGAGTTTTTCTCGCATTGTGATTGGCTAATCTACACGAAATATATGCTATATTTTTATTTTCTCCTGAGAAACGAGTGCAATTTTTACTTATTTTTCAATTCTACAGTGCAAAAAGCTGATATTTTTGCTCTGATTGGCTGAAATAGCGTGCAAAAAGCTGATATTTTTGCTCTGATTGGTTAATAAATTGCTGAGTAAAGTTATTGTTTTCTTGAAAAACTCTCCTCATAAAAACAATTTTTTTTTACAAAACAAGCTAACAATCAATCACAACACAATTATTCTTTTGTTTCGACAGTCATTAAAAAGTGCCAGTGCTCTCCACCGTAGAGGTTAACTGTAACTTTGGGTTAGTGAGGTTATATCTATAGCGCGTTGAAGGTGTTTTGTGTTTAATTCGATTGTTTAGCGTAACTTATTATAAACCAGCGGTACTTATTAAGCATACGTTAAGGATACGTCAAACCCTTTTTTTGATTTTTTCTCAAAAAAAATATTTTTATGCCTTCGGGAAGCAAATGGTTCATAGAATATTTATTTGAAAAAAATGTATAAATTTATAATGCAAAAACGAGGAAATTAGGAAAGGATAAATTAACAAACATTTTTTTTCAAACCTTCTTTGTTTAAAAATTGAAAAGAATTTAAATTTTGCACACATGAGCATGTTTTTTTCTAATATGCTGAAGATATGAGGGTATTTTTAGAAGTTGATCATTTGAACATTTCAAAATGATTATATACTCATTAATTGAGATAGATATGAATAAAAACCTACTGGCTGACAGTTTTAGACACATAGAAGGAGTGCAGTATGGATCTGCAAAATTTTACAATAATTAGCTGCAAGAAAACGTATTTTCCACATTATTTTATACTTTATTTTCCTGGAATACAGTCTTTCCTATCAATTTATTCCTTTCCCAAACAAACAAATAATTTATTAAAAAAAATAGCCACATGCTGTAGAATCATGACGCATCAGCATAATTCTGTATCATACAGAGCATGCAAACCCGAAGAAATTCTTTTCTTTGTTTCGAATTACTGAAGCGTGAGGATGTTCAAGGCTGTTTATCTCGTAAACATATTTTTCTCGATGTTGCTCTACATTTTAGGGTAGAAGGTACAGGGACTTCAATATATCGAGACAAAATTAGCACATAATTATTATCAAGATATTCAGATCTCCAAAGGTGTTTGTTTTTTTGAAAAAAATGTACCATTCAGAGGTTACCATGTGATAAAGTTTATTTTTATCAACGAAGGAGTACCAAAATCAATTTTTCGTAATAAAACTAAAAATATGTTTTTAGAAAAAAAACGCAGGCACCTTTTTCATGCCCATGGGGAGCTGAGTTTAATGATATAACTTTTACAATATAAAAGTAAAATGCTTGTACCTTCTACCCTCAAGTATCAGAGACTTTGAAAACGTGTACGATAATTTCTTACGCATTTCCATTTTTTCGACGAATAATAAGAATAGCATGGCTAGATAGGAAATTTAATAGGCTTTCAGAATATATATATACTTTTATAAAGTTAAATTTTATAGTTTAGGAAATATACGCATTATTCTCAACATGGGTAAAAAGGGTTTGACGTATCCTTAATGTTTTTGCGAGATAAACGCAATATGGAACGATTTTCCACTACAAGGGAAGAAGAAATTAAGAATTTACAAGATAAATCACTGCTTTCACTTCAACTAATTTGTATTGAATTAACATGAATTATTACTCTAAAATTTATTTTCATTTAATTTCATTCAGGCGTGACACAAACAAGCTTTGGTTTTCTTTTATGAATTAAAAAAAAAAAATATTATGAATTAAAAGACATGATTACATATTATCTTGCAATATTTTTTTTCGCTTTGAACCTCATAAACCGTTATTGAAATTGAACAATCATCTGCCGAGTATATCAAATTACAATGATTTATGCTCGGTTTATATAATAAATTAGTTATCGTACGTGTTCTCGAAAAATATCGTCATATTTTTTTCGTTTTTTTCGTTTTCGTATATTTCACTCGCTTTCAAGTCTCTTGAAATATGTAAACGATAAAAAACTCAAAAAACTATTTCCCATAATTTTCTCGGCACTGTGCGATAACTACTACATAAAACTTCATTTTCGTTAAAAAAATGTTTGACTATTTTTTCACCTTAAGAATATTCTCAATAGATGCCGATACTTTCATTTCACAACGAAATGGAAGAGATAATGCGTCGTGTGGAACTATCTTCCTACCTTGTTTATCCCTACAATATACATTAGCCTACAAAATAAAACCAAAAGATCATATTCGGTTGGATGGAGGAGAAAAGAAACCCTATGTGTACGTTGTAAACAAACCAATTCATATAGCATCTGAAATTTCCATCTCAAGTTACCAAAACAACTACTTTCGCCCTATTATATTTATGGTAAATAAAAAAACGTATTTATTCGAATCCCGTGGTGAAAAAGAAATAAAAATTGATGTTAAAAATATCGACTTTCGAAATATATCTCTCCTAATATTAAATAACGCATGCAATGTAAAGATTGTTAATTGCAGCTTCAGAGACGCTCCAACTGCTGTGTTGTTTCGAAAAATACCCAAACAAACAAAGTGGTTAGAAACAGTTACAATTTATATATTGAACAGTAATTTTTTTAATTCCACAGCCACAGAGATATGTTGCATAAGAAATATTGAAGTAGTCTTGGAGAATTGTGTTTTTCAAGGTGATAAGTTCAATACACTAAACATTGAAAGAATTTCACAGCATGGTGTGGTGAATGTTACAAATTGTTACATAGACGCTCCAACAGGACCTCATTTGCACTTCGAAAGAAAATGTATTTCATCAGTTAATGTCCTCAATACATCGTTTATCAACAATTATTTTGATGATGCATGGTGTGGATTATGTTTAAGCTCCTGTATAAACGTAGTTATCGAGAAATCAACTTTTTTAGGACATAAACCAGCTGTTGACATAGTTAAAGTTAAAAACGCTGAAATTACACATTGCAATTTTACAAAAAATCATAGGGGTGCAATACGAAGTTATATGAGCACCTTTGTTGTAAACAAATGTAATTTTTCTTATAACACTGGCTTGGCGGGGGGAGCTATATTTAGCAGCAATAGTGTAGCAAAAATAAACCAATCTATATTTTATCACAACTCTGCATTATATTCTGGCGGAACCGTACATGCTGTGTCGAGTCGATCATATCATCCAACTTTTCTGTTTGTACAAAATTCTGAGATGTATGCTACACCTACAAATGGCTTTACTGCTGGTATAATAATACGGTGTGACACAAGTTTATATCTTACAAACGTATTATTATCAATACTAAACTCGTCGATAGAGTTACCAATACTTGAAATTTTGAATTTGGAAAGGTCAGATACATATTTTCAGCACAAATGGGTGAGTAATGCTAATATGTCCTGTCCAAGAAATTATAAAGTCGTTCTTCCATCCCAATATCCATATATTTCAGCTCGATGTCGGCGTTGCCCAAGAGGAATGTACAGCATAGCTAATGACACTTTGCAAATTCTAAAGACAATTAGAAGGAAACCACCCATTGTTGTAACAAAATCAAACTTCAGCTGTATTGCATGTCCTTCTGGTGGTAGATGTGAATACAATATTCAAAGTAGAGGAAATTTTTGGGGCTATGTTAAGAGAAATAATCAAATACGGTTTCTACCTTGTCCATCGTATTACTGTTGCTCACGTAAATGTGAATCCTACAATGACTGCAACAAATACAGAGAAGGAATTTTGTGTGGAACCTGCAAAAAAGGTTTTCATCTGAATTACTTTAACGAAGACTGCGTTAAAAACAATGATTGCCATATAGTTTCATCATGGATGCTACTTACATCGTATACTGTATCTTATGTACTCCTGCTGATGTACTATAAAAGTGTTGTGACCTTTTTAAGTAATGCTCTTTCTAAGCTTTGCTTCAATAAGACAAAGATTATTTTATCTCATAGCAAGGGAATTTGTAATGATCAGGAACAACTACTAGGGTATGCAGCATTTCTTGAGGACGCTGAAATTAACGATGAAAATAATGTGATTGACGACAAGGATGAAATTCTCACGCCACTGTTGGGAGAAGAAACAGTAGAAAAAGAATTAAAATGTGAAAAAGAAGCGATGAAAAATGACAATAACAAAAGCATCATTGGTTCTGGTATAAAGACTATTTTCTTTTTCTTTTACCAAATGGAAATTTTGTTACATATTCCAACCGCAGAAGAGGACCGGTATAACTATTTAGGACAATTAAAAAATGCAATATCGAATATCTTTAATCTGCAAATTTGTCAGTTTCACCTGTCTAAAATCTCTTCATGGAGAATCTTGATGCAATTTCTAAACAAATCATTAAAGCAAGCAACGTGATTATGCTTCTTTTGGTGCTTGTTGTTGCTGTTGGTATTATTACCATGTTCAGCTTAATAAAGAAGAAGGTAAAATCAAAATGTTTCGAACATTTTAGTAAATATCAAATCACTGACAAAATTCGGAACTGCTTCATACAAGTTGCATTACTTGGTTACACCAGTGTGACAACATTTTGTTTCACCATGCTCCATTGCGTCGAGATAAACAACCAGAAACACTTGTTTATCAAAGGTGATGTTGTGTGTTACACATGGTGGCAATATTGTATTCTTTTCGTAACATTGTTATGGGTATTACCATTTGGAGTTTCGATATGTCTGTCAATCAAAATGCTACAAGAAAGGAAATTGCGCCTAAAAATGTTTTACATTACATTAGTTTTTCCACCTGTGTCATTTTATTATTACTTGCAGCATGTTTGCCGCCCAACCACGGTAAATGTTAGCAGAGAGGAGCTTACAAAAATGCATAGCGTATGTGAGTTATTCACAGGGCCATTTAGATCAAATATCTCTGGTCAGTTTAATTGGGAATCGGTGATAATTATTCGGCGATTATTGATTGCTGTCATTTGTAATTTTGTGGTGAATCCAATTGCACGAATGTTGTTGACGTTACCTTTGCTACTATCATACCTGGTTCACCATTTGTGTGTGTCACCATACCGCAACAAGTTGTTAAATCGTTTGGAAACCATTTCTCTGTCGAGTTTGTTGATTATAAATATGGAGAATCTATTGTTTGCCTTTCTCTACATGGACGATCAATCAAGCATTCCTGGCATTAAGGAAATCACATACGTTTGTGTTTGGATTCAACATATTATTTTAACAACGCCATTGTTTATTCTTGTTGTTGTTGTTGTTGTTGCTATTTTCTGGGTGGTTGTTGTTGCAGTTAAGAAAGATTAAGTTCGGAGTGAAGATAAAACGCTATAATATTCTTTAATATTGATATTCTCCCCCACCCCCTTGATTATATATTTAATTAAAATGTTATTTGTAATAAGGGTTTACATAAATTTGCTAATAACACTTGTCAACTTCACCTTACCGTAATTTTAAAGTCGTAAATCTTCGTCAATGACTTTTTCAAACTGTTTGTGCGATTTGAAGAAGAATATTTTCTTCAGCAAGTTTAAATTTTTATCAATTTTATGGTAATTTTTAGCAGAGTATTTTAAAGCTATTATTTACTTGCGTGCTTTGTTCTTTAATTTGTTAAATATGTGTAATAATACCCAAATAAAATTGTTTTGAAAACTGGTGGTATATTTGACATTTTCGTGTTCATCTCTTCTTATAGTTCTTCTTATAGGAAGGAAAATGTATTTGTAGCCAATCCGCTTGAATTTATTAGAATGTTTAGCCAAAGCCTAAATATTTAGCCTAAAAAGATGATCATAGTCTTTATTTCCCATGTGAATATGTATAATAAGTCTCTTTACCCTGTGTTTTTTAACATTCCCACCTTTAAATTTTATAATACATTTATATAATATATATTTTATAAACATCTATTGTCTTTCAGGAGCGTTGACTTCATTTTCCTCAACCAAATGTTATTTCTCCTCGATATCTGACAATGAAAAAAAGGGGGAAAATAGAATATTGGTGTGTGTTGACTGTCCTTTTTTAAACAGAAAACAGGAAAAACTGTATTTTACTTTGAAATGGATTTATCGTTGGTCAAGTCCATAACAACCTGAGAAATAGGTCAAACAAGGTATAAAGTTGATTCGAAATACCTGCCTTGTTTTACCACACTTTGTACAACATGAAATATTTAAGTGCAGAGAAATTGCAGTGTGTTTTCCATATCTTTAAACTTGGAATGGTACTTCATGCAAATATTTCTTGGATGAATACCGTCTTAATCCTCATTATTACTTCTTTAAAGGTTCTTGTACTTTATTCGTTAATGCCTGTAAAATTTGATGAGCTCTTAGACAATATTTGTTTACAAATACCCTATTTTCCATATTTATTTTTCCATATCTAAATTTAAACGAGGACGTTTTTTTGAAAAGAGGCAAATAAGGGAAGAGAGATTGTGTACCTTATAGTCAGAAATTTTCGCGACAACTAATTTTCGCGATTTTCGCGATTTTTGGGCATTTTCGCGAAATTAAAATGCCGCGAAAAAAAATTAATTGACGAAATCGCGAAAATAAAAACCGCGAAATATTTTCTTTTTTTCTTCATTTTTTAGACTCCACAGGGTAGCAGACGTAAAATTTTCGCAACAAAATAATTCTGGTGATACCCATAAAATAAAACCCGGGAAAATTAAGGAAGAAATGGACTTTTAAACATAATTTTAGAAGGCGGTTTGCCTGTTAACCTAAATGGCATTTTGTGTTATAAATCATCGATCTCCTTTTTTATGAAATTTCCTCTTTTTTTAAACTTTCCTGTCTAACTCTTACACCTATGAAACCTCTTCTGTTTTAATTCTTTTATCCCTAGTGACATTCCTAACCAGATACCAAAGGCCAGAAGAGGTCGGAGGACATGGGTCTAAAAGACAGTATAGGATTTCGTTTCGACATTTTCCTATGGAGGTGGGTTTTGACCTTGATTTACAGCCTATTCCGGCTGAAATGAAGAACAAGACCTCTCCTCCCTAGGTAAATGGCGAGACTGATTTTAAAGGTCGGGAAAGTCTTGAATAAAAACATTATATAACATAGGGATGAGATATAATTAAGACAAGACAAGAAATGAAAATTAGTCTATTACTATAACAGATTCTGTAACATGTTGAAAATCAACAGTGTTCTCATCCCCGTTATCACTGTGACCAACATCTACTTTAAAAACTCTTATCGAGAGTATATTTTGTTTGTTGTTTTATGTTACATCATTGAAATTCACTTCAACATTTACCTATGGCAGTGGAGAAGCTTCGATTTTCAACCGGTATAGGCACATTATTAACGTCAATACCATTATTTAGGCAAACGCCGAGGCGAGTTTGAAAGGTTGTACTATCCTCGCTTGATCAAAAATAAAGGTTCTTCTGCTACCTTATTGATTATAACATTGACCTTTTATAAAAAAAAGCTTCCTTTTACAGATGTCATTATTAGAGTAGAAAAATGTACTTAAAAATCACATTTTGTTTTTCCTCAACTCCGTAACTCTATGAAATTCGCGAAAATTAAATGTCGCGAAAAAAATTCAAGGCAACGAATCGCGAAAATAAAAATCGCGAAATTGTCCCAAAATTTTTATCGCGAAATTAAAATGTCGCGAAAATTTCTGACTATAAGGTACAATTTTTGAGGCTTTACTATTGTGGTTAAACTTCCTTGTCAATAAAATGGACAGATAAAGAAGGATAGTACAAGTATTATTGATACTTGTAGCAGTGATAATAATAGAGGTACAGTGACAGAATAAGCAGGAGTGCTTGTTTGGAAAGAACATGCCATGGGCACAACAATTGATTTTATTCTCACAAAAATGCAGAAGATCTTACATTACGTTTTAATTGACAATTTCGATTTTGTATTTGTGTTGAAAACAAAAAGGTTGCAAAATCTTTTCACTGTATAGTTACGTAATTGATGTCGATGTCATTTAAAACTGTCTGTTTTGTTTACACTTTATATACTGAAAATAGTTTAGCAAACGTGACATGTTATTTTAGTTATTTCTTAATGTGGAGTATTATTATAACAGACGAGTTGTTGAGACCTGTGAAAAATCCACTTAAAAAACCTTTTTAAATTTGTTGCTCTTATTGACAACAACAATGGCAAGACTTATAACAGAACAATTACAATCCCTGTGGTTTTAAAATCCGTTACGCAAATATAAATTAGCAAACAATAAAATTCCTAGCTAATCAAATCGCTTTATTTTATATCACATGATTTGTTTTAGCCAATTAAAAACTTTTATAAAATACAAAACATTTTTTGGAGGATGTTTTATAGGCGTTTTTAAGGAACATTTGCCGAGCACAAATAGACATAGCTTTCGTATTGATATGATGGATAAATTGTTACCCAGCGGGTATGAATAGCTGGCATAATACGCCAAAATACCATGTTAGTCATTATTGTCGAGCATGTCTCGAATAAGATAAAAGAGCTCTTAGAAAAGGAAATTCACTAGGCTGGTTGATATACTTTCGGTTTGAGGTCGGAGGAAGAAAACGAGGACGGACATTCTAGAAGATATCGTAGCAAAATTACCAGACAAAAACCGTAAAAAAGAATAAAAAGATGAACAACTCGATAATAACATATCAAAGAGCGTTGAAATAAATATAATTGTTCTTGGTATAAGTATACCTGCACATTAGCTTCCCAAGTGTTGCAAAGTTGATGGATCGAGTGGGACTTGAACCTACGACCTTTTGCTTGCCGGGCGATTGTTCTACCGTCTGTGCTATCGATCTGTTGTAGTAGACGAGGCGAGGATACTACCTCTATAATTGGTTTTCATGATTCAAATTCGTGCGTCTTTCCTATTTTTTTCAATTGTTTGTAATTAGTTGAAATTAGTTTCTAAACTAGAACATATTTCGTCTGTATTTTATTTGTACGACATCCAACAACTTCTAAAGTTTGTGCACCGGGTGCTTAATATTTTTCATTCTACGATTCACCACACGATGTCCAAGATTGCCAACAAATTGCGAGCAACAGTTTCTTACCTTCTTTTTTTCTTTTTAGTATCGATTGAAATAAAAATACATCTAGTCGGACATTATTTGGCACAGAACCTTATTTATACGTTTGAATTGTTACGCAATGTTTTAAATGCACTTCAGGTTAATAATACACGTGATAATGGAAATAGTTAAAAATGTTTATTCGTGAGTGACAAAATTATGGGTGAAAAAATAACGGATATTATAGATTTATTAAAGATCGATTGGAACATTTCTGTTACTCATATTTTTCGAATAAAAATCTAGTATTGGAAGACATTTAATATTTTCTACTGGTTATATGCGGCTAAATTTGTTCTATAAATTTCAAAAAATAAGCAGGTTTTCTCTGAACTACCTATTCAATTTTTTGTTTGTTTTGTTTTAAGTTCTTAGTTTTTCACTTTTTAGCTACAAACAAATATCGCCAACTACATATCCGGACATAATAAATGAAACAAGAAGCCCTGCGGCTTAAAGATTTCCGCCATTAGCAATAATCTGAAAAAGTACTGAACTTTGAAGAGGACTGAGTAATATGGGGGAACAAAATCATTGAATATTCTACAATTTTAAAATTCAATTTTTGATTATTATTGTAACTGTAAGTCATAGCTAACTTAACTTACATAAACTTCATTTCTCTATAAGAACAATTTTAAAAGAAAAATAATAAACCTGAAAATAGATGAACAATAAAAACAAAATAAGAACAACGGCAAGGCTGAAAATTTATCTATTTTCTTTTTTTCTCTGAAAAACAACTTGGAAAATATCTTTAAAGGTGGCAGCAAATTTTTTTTTACATAATTAGTTACGAAAGGTTATTTTCAGACTACATATTCTTATTTTTTCTTTTATAACACACGATTTTATAGCTATAATACATTATCTTTCACCAAAAATATTCAGCCTCAACAATTCCTCTTTAAATTAAAATTCATGAATAATTATGTACAGAAGGAAATGACGTAATTATTAAAGAGAAACGTTAATAACATCAAAGATGGCGCATTATAAGACGATCTTCATTATGCTACACTGCACGAGCTTTAACTTTCGATAGCATATAAACTTTAAAATAAAGTATTGTTCATTGGATAATAAAACAATTTGTTGCACTGTTAGGATTCTTATTGGCTTAAAACTCATTTTAGCCTCGTTCTCAGAAAAAAATCTGTCAAAACGAGGATTTAGGCTTTAGCCTGGATAAGTTTCGGGCATCCAGCCTAGCTGCGCTGTCTCTATCTATCTCTCTATCTCCTCAGGCGATTTTAAAGATTCCGCCTTCCTTGGCGGAAATCAATAATAGCCGTATTCTATTCAAAATAGCTGCACCGCAGCTTCATTCCGGGGCTCCCACCAAGTAAATAATTTACTACAAGTGAACCCGTGGATTTTTTACGGGTTAAGGACTAGTAATCAACGAAACGCCGACAAAAATTTTCCTTTTCCCCACAAGTAATTTGTACCGCATGAATTTAACATTGGCAAGGGGTACGGGTGTGATATTAGCCATTTTGGGGTAAATATCAATATTTCACAAGGTGTTTAATTTGCCGTATCCCGTCCATGATTGTAACTCGCTAACTTAAAAAGCTCTATACTCTTAAACCTCCTGTGGTGATTTTTTGAAAAAAAATTATGAAACTTAGTTATTTAATGTTAAAAGAACATAAACATTTTGTTATACGGCTCACACAGTGAAGAACAATACACCACCATGAAAACAATGCTGACAAAAAGTCAATGAAAAGCATCCAACGAAAAATGATGTTCCACGATAAGAAAACATTACAATAAATGAATATTGTCTCACAAATAACTTCAAATAATCTCTTTCTCACTCACTCCTAGTTTAGAACAGCTCCATAAGCCTAGCTGGTTTATCTAAAGTCAAAGAGATAAAATCTATAATGATTGTAGATTATGTTGATGATTCTTGAGAATTTTGAAGGAGCTTGGAGATCTAAACAAGAAAAACCTTACGAAAACAGAACGGAGATATGTACGACGAAGAAAATATTATTTTTTCAACACGCATATGCAGATGTGTATACTGTCTGTCTTCCTACAATCACGTTGTTGACAAGTTAAATCATGACATTAAGCATGGCAATATGAAAACAAGCAATGCACCAGGCCCTTTGTCAGTCGTTCAATTATTCTTTATTACTCAGTAAAGCAATTTCTTTACTCACAGATTCCTTATTTCTAATTCTAGTTAGCAAGGTCCTGATCAGTCACAGAAACTTATTCCGAAGGACAGGATACGAGAACTGATTTCTTGGCATCTCTCCTCGATATCGTGAACACAATCGGTATACTTGCGTCCATTCAAACGACAAGGAATAAAATAATAAAAGATACTTTATTTAATTAATTTATACAAGATATAATGCAATCATATATCCAAAAGAAGTCAACAAAAAATTTGGCATCGTTACCAGCTTTTCAAATTGTCAATCGAAAACACAAAAGAATTTTAACTCCAAAACAATTAAGAGGCGTTAAAATTGTGAAACACTTTCAAACTAAAAATTCATATATACTTTAAGAACTTTTAATTTAAAAATATATAAAAACACGTTACAAAAATTCAACTCTGTTATCACGTCGTGGGCTGTCATCCACTGTCACAATCATTTTCTCTCTTAACCAGGGACGAGACCAAATTGTGACATGCTTTTCAACGACACGATGTTTAGCATCGTCTAAAAACGGACATTTCTCCAACATCGAATCCTAGAACAACATCAAGAAAGTACCGAGTTAAAACCAGTTGCTTAATGTTGGGAAAATTTAAGAAGCTTGTGTTAACAATGTTAGGAACATAAACTCTCAAACAAACTCATTTACTTTTTAGCACTTTTCTACTAAAATGTGGAATCAACTGCTGAAAAATAAAAAAATGGATACCATGATTGAAAAATGTATTGTTTCCTTAGTAATCCTATACTAACATTTTCAAACTTTGGTAGTGCAAAAACCTGGTTAATTTTAGGACTATGTTATAATGAATAAGAATTTCGCCTTACTTTGCACCATCTGTCTGCCACAGGTCTGTTAATGTTGTCCCCAGGAGTGCAGGACAAGACAAATAGAAATCTGGATCAATCAAATTATCCTGACTTATCCTGACTTTAGATAAAAACACCTTTATCCAATTTTTTTAACTGAAAAACTTCTGACAAAATCGTGGCTGAGCGGAAACCCAGGGACATAAATAGAGTAATACGAAAAATAATTTTTACAAAAAGCAAATGGAGGTGAAGGAATAGAATATTTAAATGTCAAAACCTTTACTGTTAATATAAATTTTGGAAGCCTTTTTCAACAAATTCATAAAAGGTGTAACATATACATTTAACATCATTTTCAAGCTTAAATTCCCTTTAAAAACTCATAAATAAGGCTTGATATGTACATAGGAGAATTCAATAATAATTCTATAAAGGAAAGAAATTTTTGCACCAATAAATACCGAGGACCTTATTTTTGCTATTTTGTCTCACAAAATTAGGTTTTCAACAAGCATTTTCTATTTGCACCTCCAACGTAAAAACAAGAATTTCTTTTCTTAATTAATTGTCTGCTTACCTCTTACTAAGCATTAATAACATAGTAGTATTGAACAAACATAGCGTGCTGGGGGGAGGGGGTTGGTCCCCTTGAAGAGTCTCAGCCTTTTCCAACGTTAATCATTATCCTCTGCAACCTCGGTCAGTCATTCATTTCCAAAAAAAAAGAAATAGGAGAAATAATTCACACTGAAAAACAAAGGCATTAACCCCTCTTCGTAATCACATAATAAGTGATTTTCACAGTGGGAAGGAAACCATGAAAAAGTTTTTATTTCAAAGATCTATTGCAAGAACAATTTTGACGAAAAAGAGTTTGCTTGGGGTGAGTCGGTTGTTTGAAAATGCATGTTCTATACAGCCGCAATTACCATGAATATAGTTTCTGGAACTCAATTTTACTGATATTATTGATATATAAAAAATTGCCTATGAATCTTAAAATAACCATCAATTACCATTTGCAGAAAGAAATGTGTAATTATGCCAAAAATACATTTACTGTTTGCCGCTTTATACTGGTGTTATTATTCAAGATATCAGAATTGCTAAGTCAGATTTAAATAGAACTTTTCCTTTAAGGGCCAGATACACAGTACGATTTGGAGTATGCAATAAATCGATAAAATGCAATAAAATTGTACAAAAAGTACCAGTTAATTATCACGCAGATACCAGAGCCAAAAAATCTTAATGCTGAAAATGTAAACAAAGAAATTCATTTATACACTAGAGGTTTTAGTTATATATATACTTATGGCGCCGTAGCTTAGGCGGACGTCACAAATATTTGGTGTTAGAGTCACCCGACCGACCCTATTTTTTGATCAACATTTTTGATATACTGAGTCGGAAAAGCAAGAATGACAAAAAAATAATAAACACTTGTTGTCTTCCCACAGCCATTACTCACCATTATTATTGTGCTTCGCTTTAAAATGCGAAAAGGGTCCTGAGAACTAGTTGAAAACGGCGTGCAGAAAGTCCATTTAAACGAGGTAGGTGCACAAGTTATCATTAAATATCGGCGGTTCAATGGCGCGCGTTGATGGCTGGATGGTTGGATACAATTTTTCAAATTTTTGAGTTATCATTTGCCAACCGACCGACCAACTCTATTTTTGGTGCTCAAATGACTCTAACACCAGATATTTGTGACGTCCGCCTTAGTGGTTATAACTCTCGTACTTTGTGCGGGAGACCAGGGTTTGATTCCTCTTGCCAACAATTCAAATGGGCGAGGGAATCTTACCATATCCTGGGTTAACCCAAGCCATGTGAGGGAAATTGGGGAGATGGCACAATGTGTGGGCCATTGGATGTTGCAGTGAGTTGTCTGGTAGAGCACCACGGACCCTAATTGGGTCTGTGTAGCTCAAAATGAGCATTAAATACTCTAGGACTGCCCATCTAAGCCATGGCCCCTCCTGGAGATAATAGACAGGGTATATCCCTCGATATTTGTGAGGCTAGCCATGTAAAATATACACATCTATCTACTATTTCTAACATACTTTGTAATAAAAAAAACTCTTACAGGATTATTACGGCATGATGTTGGTCCAAAAACAACAGTGGCTTCATATTTTACTCCTTGTACAATTTGAGATGTAGCATTGAATACGTCCATAACATCATACTTGAACATGGCGTTATTCATTGCATTAAATTTTTTTACAGCTTCTATCAAACCACTTTGGAATTCTTCACTGCTTTGGGCTTCCTCACTCATTTCTGTTTTTCCTCCGGCCAACATCCCTTCACCAAAACTTGAATAAATTATACACAGAAGCACAAAACTGGAGAAGAAAATCATTTTGCAGTTAGCTAATGTCACTGACGAGAGGATGTATCATTTCAAATGCTTTTCTTGCCTAAACTTGTTTTTCACTGAATGTTTTGGTTTGACTCGTTTGTTCAAATATCGTTTTTGGTTATGTAACAACACGGTTGACTGCGAAAGTGTAGTCTTTTCGCCCTCCTCAACCCCGGGGACATCACAATCTCGTTCCCAGGGTTTTTTTTTTGGTTTAGCGATGGCACATGTGGTGGGCTGCGTCGGGGCCAGGTAGAATGTAAGATTAAAACGTTTTGGGAAAGGGAACTTGATCTCCTTTGCACTTTTTTTCTTTCTGACAATCTTATAGACATTTATAAATATTTTTAGATACACACTCGTCATTTTTTCTAATCTAAGTTAGAATATTTCTTTATTATATTTGACATTTATATTTAATATTATTTTAACTCTCTTTCTTTTTTCTTAAAAACGGAATTTGGTGATAAGGCAACTTGTGCTTTTTTTTGCTCCAGTCCTTTTTCTATATATTTAAAGAAATATTAACCTGTAACATTTATATAACGGCAAAATGCTCTGGTGGGAACGAGGTTGGCGAAAATATATCTATCTATCTATCTATAATCTTGGACGGCAAGAAGAAAATTAGCCCTAACACCGGCTGGTCATCTTCACAATCTTATAGCCGATCCACAAAAATGAAATTTGACAGAATACGTAGTATTGATTCTCAAAGTAATAAGTCGTCTCGGTAAATGTCAACCTTGTCCCCACCAGGGACGGAGTGACTTCATCAACAAGACAAAATGCCCTGGGAACGAGGTTGGGTAAATGTTTAACATTTACTGACGATTTAGGACAACAGTGTCAATGAGTTTTGTAATTATCCTGGGGACGAGGTTCTTTGTAATATGGCGGTTAACCAAGAAAAATGACGTATCGGTAAAATCCCCACATGTTTCGTTTTCAAGTAAACGGCGCCAGGGCTATCTCCGATCACAGAAAATCTTGCCGGTGAGCAGTTTGAAATAAATTGGACAAATTTAGAGCACAATCATTTACGAACTTTGTGTGTAAGTTAATTTTGATTGACCAGCACTGCACAATCTAAATTATATTTTCTGGACGATAATGTGGTAGACAACTTGCTATTATCAAGTAGGACATGTTAAATACTTTCTTCAAATAGGACCTTCTCACCTTAAATTGAACCAGATCTCTTTCAGTAGGACCCGTTCTCTTTCAGTAGGACCCGTTCTCTTTCAGTAGGACCCGTTCTCTTTCAGTAGGACCCGTTCTCTTTCAGTAGGACCCGTTCTCTTTCAGTAGGACCCGTTCTCTTGTAGGACTTGTTCTTTTCACAAGTAGAATCTTCAACAACGTTCGCACTGTTCAAAAACCGCATTCCGCAATGGTTTGAAATTTCCCTTC
Organism: Hydractinia echinata; assembly: GCA_030067915.1. Taxonomy (NCBI): domain Eukaryota; kingdom Metazoa; phylum Cnidaria; class Hydrozoa; order Anthoathecata; family Hydractiniidae; genus Hydractinia; species Hydractinia echinata. The sequence goes on along the minus strand of JASGCC010000017.1, from coordinate 1,316,061 downwards.
GATCAATTTGACAAAAGTAAAATGTCACCCGAAGTGAATTTCACTTCACCCAAAGTGATGAAAAATTATGTATACAGTCCTACGAAATACAACGTTAACTGAAGTGACTCAAACCGGTATGAGTTCACTTCGTGTAAAAGGCCTCTGTATTCAACGATTTTCTAAAGCCAACTGCATTGCGCGTGAATATTGTGTCGTTACTGTGTCTTTAAAAATTCACCTCAGATTATATATAATTTTGCTACACAGTAAAGCCTAGAATATCACGAACTAGTCGGAATTTCGCTCGTTGGAAACATCTACAGGAATCTGCCCGTCGTTGCTCGCTGCTACCATCTTTAACTGACAGACAGACAACAGGTATTATTTCATAAGCATCACAATATTTTCTGCTTAACTGCTTACTTGCTGCATGTTGACTATGTACTTACAACGTCCACATTCACGTGTTCCCTTGACCAGTTTGGCAATGGAAATCAAAGTTCGTCGCTTAAAACTTGCATGACTTTTGGACAACAAAAGTCTCTTGGTTGTTGTTTTTATGAAGGCTTTGATACTAACGTTTCTTATGCGTTAAGATCGTTTGAAATTAGATTCGGACCTCAAATAGATCTCACTATGGAAAATCGTATCCCAAAAAACAAAAATCCTAATTATAATTATAATAAAAAGGTGTAGGGAACAAAAAAACCTATTCAAGAAAGGCTAGTCAGTAGGCCGTGGATAAATCCACGGTTTCTCTGCATGTCCGTTATATATCGCATTTCGTGCGTCTGTAGCACGGCTATAAAATCGTGAAGAGATAAAATACGGCTATCAATAATACACTTACCTCCGGATAACTTGAACCTCGGATAACCCGAATTTTGTATTCAGAGCGTAATCTTCTCTAACTCAATATTTACAAAAGTGTGCTCTTATTGTTCGTAGTGTGCATACCAAGTTGGCCACTTGGTATGCACCAGGTTGGCAATATGACATCTCCCCATTTCTTCATTTATATGTCATGTGCAGTTCTGTTAACTAAATCTACTGCTAGTATTTTCCCCATTGTTCTATTGGTCTCATGCGTCTCTTGGGGTATTGTTTTCGAGGGCGTGGGATGACGGCGGGTTCGTTTGTGTGGCTGCTTCCGCTTGGTTGTTCTTCTTCATTGTTTTCGTCTTCTTCCTCGATATCTGCTCCTCTTTGCTCGAACCTCTAAGGGAGCGAGCAAAAAAGTTCGACTTAATGAATGTTCGAGTTAAACACGGCTTCCGTTAAGTCGAATTTAGTCTAAAATGAGATTAAAGTTCGGGTTAAAGCGATTTTTTCAAGAGGTGGGGCAACAGTTACAGGGAAAAGGTGCAATCTTGGCGATGAAAAAGGCATTCAAGTCTCTTGTAAATTGAATTTTCCTTGACAGAAAACATCATCTATCTATGTTACATCAGGAGTTAATAAAAACTAAAAAAAATTAAAACCTGACATTTCCTTTTCTCGAGTAAAAAGTCCGAGTTATCCGAAGAAATTAACGTCAGGGGGATCAAAAATGGGTCGAGTTAACGAATGTTCGGTGTCATATTGCCAACCTGATGTTCAATCGTAAAATCAAAACGACTTTACCTGACTGGACAAATCATGTTGACGTAAACACTGAGGATTTAGCTACTGACCACATCCATAAATCGCAACGCATGTTTAACGAAGGTACACCAACGAGGCGGGAAAACACTTTCAAAATCGGCGACCAGGTACTAGTACGACTGCCCTACCAAGATAAATTTAGCACAAAATTCGATCCGCATCCATACATCATCACACAAAAAAAACACTCCATGATTACCGCAACCGCTGCCGATAACTCTCATACTATCACACGAAATAGCACACACTTTAAACCATTGCCCAAAACGGCACCACTACCACATTTCCAACTCGGGCTACTTAAGGCCAGTCCTTTTTTATTTCGAGGCCATTTTCAATATCTCAAGTTATGAAGAATCTGGCATAATTTATTGGGCACCATATCATTATATGAATAGTAAAACGCAGAATTCAATTTTCTGAAAAATTTCGATGACGTCATAGGCCAAAAACGCCCTTTACCCGCGCTTTTTTTCAAGTTGACTGCAGAAACGAGAACAGAAGGTCACAAGTAACATTTTGGAAACACTTGGATTGGGACCTTTTTAATCTATTACACTTTTTCTTTTGTTATTAGTCAATCACCTAGAGAATATATATATCTTTTTTGTTAAGTGTTCCAGAAGCTGATTAAATATAAGTTGCAATATGATTTGACACCTGTACAAAAGCGATACAAAATATTTGTAAAGATTGAAGAAGATTGCCATGGTAACATTTCGCATAAGAGTACACATTGTGTATTGTGAGATGCAAGTGTGAATATTTTGTGAACTTGAGTTGAAGATCTAATAACGAAAAATAAGAGAAGGAAGACGAAGAGGAAGAGGAAGAAGAAGAAGTACTAGAAACAAGGTATATAACCGCAATTTTTGACGGTGCGCTATCTTTAATATGAACATTATATCTTTGAAATTATATTGAGTTAAAAAATGGCATGGTTCACTTTACTATATTTGTTTCAGACACAACAGAGATAAGTTAGAAATAACAAGTTTTAGGAAAAAAAATATTTTAGGCTTAAAATAAGAAACCCGACATTGTTCTTTTTATAGCTTGCATAGTTTTCAGTCTTCTTTTAAGGACAATTAGTTTGATTCGGACCAGACGACTGGTTAAGAAGGGGATTGGGACTAGGTAGTCTTGAAGCAATTTAAGAAAAGTAATAAAATGATTTACCTTGTTTCTGCAATCTCAAGCTAATAATAATAATCCAACCTCGTGCCCAGGTATTATTCAAACAATTTATTAACAGGCCATATCATTCTCCTTCATTGGTCGATTTTTTGTGAGAATCCGTAATACTGATAAAGTTATGGTGGCTTAAAATACTCTAAACTTTTCTGAATATGTTTCCGAGTAATCTAAAAACCTCTGGGGACGAGGTTGTATACAGGGTGTTACCACAAAAGTGTACTTTGAAGAGATGACTAATAGTTTTATGAATCAGTATTTTTTATTTGTATTGCGTAGGGAATATGTGAGGGGAAGAACAATCATAGCTTGTAGTAATGTAAAAGGGTAAATAGCAATTTCTTTGATCTTTGATACACACAGACAGTGACATGTTCCTGGAAATAATTTGATACACACAGACAGTGACATGTTCCTGGAAATAATGATTTTATTTCTTTGATCGATTACCAAGATCAAATTCTCGATTATTTTCTCTTTTGTCTCGTTTATTAAACGTTCATCGCTATTATGTCTATCGTGTTCGTGTAAAAACTGAAGATGAGGAAAAGAATCAACACAAAACGGTGTAGTTATAAGATCAGAGTAACATAGAGTAAGATTGTAGTACAATAGAATATCAATTTATAAAATCCTTTTCTTCGTTTAGAAAAGATGACTAAGCAAAAACAAGAATCAACGTTAGCGACAAACCGTTCGTTTGTTTCGACAAAAGCCGAACACACTAGCAAGGAAGTTGCTCCCGGCATGAGTTTCACTTCTGTTTATGACGGAGATATCGAGGCCCTACCATCATGCAGTTCGAGCGTGTTTACATTTTTAGCGCAAAGTGGATTTTCATCTTTGTTGCCATTTCTTTCGATCGTGCTTTTTAAAAAGGGTTTCGCTTGGTCGCAAATTGGAACAATAAACTCAATAACATATTTCACATCGAGTTTGTTTGGGTCGCTTTGGTGTTATGTTACACGAAAATATAATGACAGAAAAGAAATAATGCTTATATCAATTACATCATGGTTGATCTTTATGTTCCCTTTGTTTTTTTTCGAATTTTACGAAACACAATACGCTTGTCAATCATTCAATGCAACTGTTCAAGAGAAACCGAAAATTGCCAAAGAAGATAATACAAGCAAAATGGATGATAATTTATTCTCCACTTGGAGTGTGATGGATTATCCATTTCTCCTAGTAATCACCTTTTTTGTTTCCGGCAGAATATTTCAATCTGCTACAGATTATTACAACTTTGATAGTAGCAACGATCTGTTGTTGCGAATAGATGACGTAACATTGATAAAAGAATCTAGATTTAATAGCTTTTTGATAAACAGTGCGAGTTCCAGCATCGCTATTTTTATTGGTTGTGTGTTGGATTCAGTGGACCACTGCGATGAGTCTTTTGGATACTTCCAGTCTGCATTTTGCGCATATACCTTCTTCCTGTCAATTGGATTGTTAACGTTATTTTTTACTGATGTGGCGCCCTATACATCTATAAGTTCATCAGATACTCCGCCGAAGCATAAAAGAAATTCCAAACACCATTCGAAATGGACTGTTCAAAAAGGGATAATAAACTGCTGTGTAATTATTGTTGGGGCATCAAGAGGCGTACATTACACATTCCTGTACCTACGGATGCATTCGGTGAATGCTGTATACCTACAAATTGGCATTGCATTTATGGTTCACAAAACGTCAGAAGCATTGGGACATTCCTTGAGAAGCAAAATTTTATCAAGAATAGGAATGGTTGAAGTTTTAATAATAACTTTATGTTCCGAGGCTATACGCAACTTTTTATACAGTTATATATCTTCGTCTACACTAGCCTGGATTGTTATTCCCATGGAAACCTTGACAGGATTTTCTGTTTTATTACCAGCTGTTGTTTCACTGCAAAATTCATTGGAAGTCAAAACTAAAACCAATCAGAATGCGCATAAACATTTTTACGTACTTTATTGGTGCATCGGGTTTTCATTTGGACCAATCATATTCGGCTTCTCGAGTGATGCTTGGACGAGTGCACATGCGTTTCAATCTTTATCGCTAATTAATTTAACATTAAGCATTACGCTAGCTTTCACGTTATTTTTATCTCGCAAAACCATATGGACTTCTCCTGAAAGCACCGATGACGAAGAGTCCACTGATGACGACGGAAATATCTCCTCCTCGGAGTTTTTAAAACCGAAGGCAATTGAAGACGGGGAGTTCTTCATAACAGATGCAAGAAGGCGTGAGGAAAAATAAACAAAAAAATGAAGAAGACAAAAGTTAGAAAATGAAATATTTTTACACGTTCTTTAAAATAAACTGTATAAAACAAATGCACAAAAAATGATATTACTGTACGAACGATAAATAGTCATTTTTGGATAAAGTTTACATCTACTTGCGGACTTACATGAAAAAACAACATACACCTATGATTAGAAAGAAAGACTTATTTTTGTATACGCACGATGAACAAGCTACCCATTAAAAACACAGTAACATACGAATGAAAAAGATATTAAAATCATGCCATTCCCAAAGAGTTCATTAATTGCTGGCTACATCTGTTCATATATATACTTGAGATTAGTAAGCCCTGCGTCTTTATCATTTGTAATTGAGCTAAAAAATTCTCCTAAGCAACTTGTTCTTTTGTTGCCAAGTTAGTTAATACAGTAAATAAAAAATATGTGCATACATGAAAAAAATTATATATAAATAAAAAACCCCGCAAAATAAACGTTCTAGTTAGTTGAAAAAAAAATTCACTGTAAAGCTATCCTCTTCAAAGAATCGAGAAAATGCGAATTCTTCTTGAAAACTGTTGAGGCCACAATATAACATCGTATAGAATATTCGCTTTAACACATTGAATTTCCAGTAAAAACAAAAAAACATAACGCTACTTTGCGCTGATTGGCTAACGTGTTGAAACACGTAGCGTTGATTGGCTAACGTGTTTAAACACTCGGTGTTGATTGGTTATTTAGTTAATTAATTACTCTGATTTACGTGGAAATACGGTCGCCTGTGCATTTTATAGCTATATTGAGAACATATCTCGTAGATGGTGCGTCTAACTTGACAGTTTCTTGAAAGATGTGGTTTCCATGCACTTCAGCTCACGTAGAAGAAACAACAAAAGACATTACTGATTATTTCACACCCACGTTATCGTCATGTGGAAACCAGGTTTTAATATTAAAGTTACAAAAAAACCCGCAACATATCTGCATTGAAAACCACGTCTTTCAAGCGCTAAAATTGTTAGCTAAAAGCTATCATAAAAAATAAAATAATGCATTTAAAAACATTGAAATTGGGTTATGTCTTTTGTTCTAAATATTGCTCAGTTATTGTCTTCCAACGGTTATCCAAGTTTTTAATTATCCAACATATATTTTTGAATTAGTTAACTAGTATGAACGGCCAACTTAGTCTAGTCTGTAGTATTTTCTTGCCAACAGAATCTATTTAGCGAGTAGCGATTTATCGCCTTTTCCACTTTTAACACCATACTTACTGCTATCCACACGCTTTCTCTTGAAGAAACCAAGCTAAAAAGAAAACATGAAGATATTAGCGTGTTAAAAAAATCAACAAAGTATCAATCCGTACGAGTTTTTGTTGTCGTTTATAGAGCATAAAACCTATTCAACAACCCCGGAGAAAATGTACGCCTTTTCGGAATTAGCCGAGCCATATTCAACTTACTGACAAGTGGACCAAGTTGGACTTTGAACCCTTTTTCTCGGTAGCGAAGCGTACAAAAAAGTGCTAAAATGTAGAGGCTCTTCTGATAGATTTACAGTTTACCTTGGAATGTTTTCGCTTACTCTTATTTCTCAGCATCGTATTTCAGGTCTCTTAGGTCTTTTGTAGCAAAATTATATAAAGTTTCAAAACTGGCCAAATCCAAGGTGATTCTATACAAGGTCTAGGGATCTAGGATTAAATACTGCTGCCCAAATGTAAACAAAAACGTTTAGAGATAAATCTCTCTCAAAAAAGCCTCTTCCTTTTACACTCCTTGTCAGCTTCGGTATAGAGAACGGAGGGTTCGAAATCCAACTTGCACCACTTGCGGGAAAATTAAATATGGCTGCGCTAATTCCGAACAGGCGTAGTCTACACCAAGTTTAAAAACTGTCTTAACAATTTTGTTTATTATTCTCACGGACTAAGAAGTAATGAATGCTAGTGGGACTTGATTGTTCTAACCAAACGATCACAAAACAGAAAAAAGATCTGCTTACCTTCCATAAGCCACATATTAACAAGGCCAGTAAGACTACACCAGCTAATGCTGCGATCACGTACACCCACAGCTTCCGTTCTTTCTCTTTAGGAGCAAAGTCTGGGTTCACGATCGTAAAAAGCTGGAAAGAAAAAAAAAGATTTTAATCTCTCACGAAGAGTTTAATAATGTCAGAAATTCTGCTGTTCAAATAATCCGCGAAGTATTTATCGCATTGTGATGGAACAAAGGTTATTCGCGATAAGCTTTTCTTTTATTAAAAAATAATAATAATAAACCAGCCGTTTCGGCGTATTACAGATTTATTCACTTCCTTTACGGGGTAGTATTTGCTATAGTTCTCAATCGTGCAGAAAAAGTGTCCGCATTATTAATAAAGAATTATTTCTAACTGGCACGGCAAATGACGAAAGAAAAAATATGAAAGTAGAAAAATGAGATTAAGTTTGTAAATACTTCTTTTAGGAAACCTAGATGAAACGTAAAAGTTAATAAAAACAATTATTTTTGACTTTTTTCTGAAAATTTGAACTCCTTGGAACTCCTTGGAAGCAAATACAAATCTAGCTAAAATTTCAGATCACTAAAAAATTAACGACCGTTGTAACTTGGTACTTGCGAAACAAACTGAACAGAAAATAATAATTTATAATAATGATTTATGTGTAAAAATAACAGGTTTTCGTACTTTGTTTAACAGAGCAGTTCTGTTATTAACTCTCAAAAAATTGTCATTTATGTACCGCTACACTAGACTGGTACCGTTACGAACTTCACTAGTCTCGGTAGTAAAAACGGCGACAAAAAAAAGCCCATTTTAAAGTTCTACCGGCTAAAGCCGTAGAACAAAAAGAAAGCGCGGCAATGCATTTTGTAATTACCAGACAAAATCTGGACGAAAAACGTAAAACAGCGAAATTTTCTTCCGCGGAAGCTCCTCATATAACGCTTCATACCCACTGGGATTTTATCAAATCCTAAAGAGAGCCCACTTGACAAAAGTTTCTTTTATCTAGGAAATGTGTTAACTGCAACTTGGTGATATACATTCATCAACACCCTTACCTCGAGAGCATTGTTGCTCATGTCGGGATCAAATATGTAGGATGCATTCGTTCCAATATCAACTCTACCTTCGGACACAATTGTGAGAACTTCCCCATAGTAATCCTAAAAGATTGGAGGGAATGTAAAATGAATGCTCGTGTCAACTGCACATAACTAGAAGTAAAATACAAGTGCGTTTACATATTAATTACTTGAACATAATAGCACAGTATAGAACGCCCTCATAAATTTCCGCTCACCATTTAAATTTATGTCAGCGCAACCTTTAATTTCCTCGTAAATACGCGATTTGAGAATTCAGTGAAACTTGAACCTGACCAACCCTAACCAATCCGTTGGGACAGATAATTGCAGCGTTGCTGCCGTAATAAGTTTAAACAGAATTTCTTCGTAAACACTTACGTTGTTAAAAAACCGTCGTGAGTAAAACAACAATGGTTGAAACTAGCTCAAACTGTTTCATATAATACAAAAATTTTCAACTTTTAAACGCTGTTGTCAAAACAATACATCAACTCTACAAGCGCTTATGATTTAGAAAGAGGACTAGAACACAGTCAGTAGAGCATCTTACAATTAGCACGGACGATTGCCACAATCTTGATTTGATCGTGATAAATTCTGTTTTGCCAACTTGAACATCTTCGAAGGTACACACGATATCAACACATTTTGCTGTCTTGCAATCCTGAAATAAATGATGAAGTGTGTATTAATTCGTCCTAAATCATTTTCTTCGCAGCAAGAACAAAGTATAATAACCAGGCCTAATTTCGCGTGTTTCAATATTTGCGCACCAAAAAACTACACACAACAAAAACAAGACCTAATTTTGCGTGTTTCAATTTTCGCGCAGAACTAAGGACAGTTTCTCGCATTTTAATTTTCCCGGTCACTGTAATTTTACTGTCCCACGTTTCCATTATTATTTTTCATTAAAATTAAGTCTTTCGCGAGTTTAAAGAGTAACGCATCCAACCCATTTACTCACCAAAACTCTGCCATCCTTCTTGCGGGTATCACCGACTCCACTTCCGGGCACGGCTGTGGTGGCTTCCCCAGATGCTTCCGTTACAGGTGCGTTAGTGGACGGTGCATCTGTTGCGTTCGTTCCCGCATCTCTTCTAGTCCGCTTTTGTGAAAACTTTGATTCCATGTCGCCATCGACAGTCGCCTAAAGAAATATGTATTTAATATTTTCGTCTCTCATACTGGGTGCACAACTCGAAAAATTTATTGTCGACAAAAAGTAGCATCGACTTTAACTTAATGTAAGAAACGATGTCGTCAAAAATTAACGACAGAAACGTTACAAACGTCGGGATTTAACATAAATACTCCGTTAAGCAAAATATCAACTTCGAAAAAAAGTCAGTCAGGAAAACTACTAATTTATCTTTGAACACTTTATCGACACTCGTACGGAAAGTTGCCGTGCAGGTAGAACTGTTCCGAGTTGTCAAGTATACTCACTGTGAATTTCGACGCTACAGGATCATTTACTACCCCCTATAAAATAAAACATACATGAAAGGGGGGATAACACATCGTGCCAATAAGAACTAAATCACATTAGCCGAGTCAATGAACTCTTACAGATGTTCCGAGTTTTTAGACAGAGAAGGATTACACTAAAAAAATATATCTACACACAAAACAACTGCACTAAATTCAACTGAGATGGTTACCGGTATCTTCAGGAAATTTTGTTGTGGCGTAACACAACTTGTAGCTCTGGAGGTCTATAATAACAATAAGAACATTTTAAATTTCTTTGAAGTTACTGCTATCCTTATGAAAGATAATACTACAGCATTTACGATATTCTCAAAGCTGGTTTATCAGAGTTGTTTTGTCTCGCTTACCTTGACGACTTTGACAATATAGAGAAGATGCTTCTCCGAAAGTGTTTCATAAGGCCAGCGTATTCTTAACTGTGCACTTGGAAGAACATCAGGGCCGTTGTTGAGAACCTAGCATGTAAAATAATCACATTAATAATAATTAAAAAACATCGCCGAATTATTTTTTTTATTATTCCGAATATTTATATAGGATAAAGCCACTTTAGTGTTGGAAACACTGTTATCAATGTGAGTCCTGTGTTCTGAATGTATACATTATGTATACACCTAACATGGCATGGGTTGACCCGTAGCTGTGGTAAAGACACTTGCTAAACATGCCCGCGCTGTTGACCGAACCGCGGACCTTGTGATTACGAAGCGAACTTCATAACCACACGCCACACGCCACAAAAAAATAGTTGTTAGCATTAAACTGAGTTGGAGTATAAATTGTGGTTTCATTCGAACCAGATCGCATTTTTACAATATATCTTACATATCGTGCGTAACATTCAACATTTTGAATCATCCAATAGAAAATGCTCATACGTAATAATTAAAAAAAAACATTGTTTCTTCATGACATTTTTCTGACATTGTTTGACTAAAATTCTCAAATTTCCTTATTTTTGAGGTGGTAAAGATATAGTTTGGATTACCCTAAAAAATTTAATTTCCATACAAGCATGATTTTCAAATGAGTAAAAAAACAGTGAAAAAAACAACAAAGACATAATTTATGATCAGATCTAAAATTTATTTCTTGCCAACATTAAAAAAAAATAATAAAAAAGGCCTGAAAGACCAGTGAAACTTAAAATGCCTAATATTTTCCTGACATAACATCAATATTCATGACTTTCCCCTGTCAGTTTGACTATATTTTGACAATTGCTGATCATTTCTGTCATTCCTGACACCGAGCGTTAGACATCTGGTATACTTTCACGGGTTGAAAACAGCGTGGAGGTTAACTGCTCATGATAAGATTCGACACAGCACTGCAACGTCTTCTCAGACTTCACTTTTCATGTGAAGGAATTCACAAAGAAAAACACTTTGGAATAATCTTTCACAGCCAATACAAAACAAGAGGCTTCACACACCAAACATAAAAAAAAGTACGCTACTTACAAGAAATTTATGATCAACCGTTTTACCAACATCCGGGAGTTTCTTCATCGCTGATTCACCTTTTATAATACCAGTATATAACACTTGTTGAGTGAACGTTCCTCTGTATAAAAAATATATATGACTTGGTGTGTATACTATACAATAATTGATAGTCAATCCCATTTCGAGTGCACAAGTAAACAACATATATACAAATACTTGCAGATCTTTCAAGAAACATACGAGACATATGGTTAGGTTTTTCATGCTTTGTTTATTAAACGAACGCAAACATACGAGACATATGGTTAGGTTTTTCATGCTTTGTTTATTAAACGAACGCGAAGACGTGAAGAAAGGCTATTTTCAAAACTGCAAGAAATGTGAAACTGATAAAGAGAAACTGCCAAAAAACGTTTTCTTTACAAAAATACTTATACACACAGATTTTTCTTCGTGCTTTTATCACTAGTATTTTCATGTGACATTTTCGGCTTGTCCAACGATCTGACATTGTACACAGAGCCTCGTAATAATTCTTTTCGATCTTATTTAAGACTCAGTTAAGACAAAAATTTTAAAACCAATTTTTTGAGTTTCTCTTTTACCATGAAAAATACCTAAGTCTGGTCAAAAATGTACATGTGATCTTGGAGTTTGGTCGAAAATGCACCCTTATCCCTGAGTCTGGTCGAAAATGCACCCTTATCCCAGAGTCTGGTCGAAAATACACACGTTATCCCAGAGTGAAAAAAACAGCTACGTATCAATATAAGCACTACAGAGAAATACCAGTCTAGACATGCCTGGCATGACTTAACCTTACGCTTCAAAGAACTATAACAATTTTAGCAAAAAGAATGCTGCATGGAATTTTTCTGCATGTAGAACATAATGTTCCCTTTACCCTAGTATTTTTTGATTCCCTGTTAAAAACAAAATGAAATCTTTTCCACGTTGTATAGTTATTTGTTGTTCAAAAACTGTGTGAAACTGTGATGCAATATTTGACAACACAAACAACTACGCTGCCCAACTGTGGTTTCTGTGGTCTTAAGATAGTTGCATAAAAAAGTATTAAATCGTTTAGACAGAGATTTTGCTGTAGATAGGACACTTACGGTAACAATTGGATATCTGCATCAACTTTCAATTCCAGAGAGATAGTCGCGGTGTTATCAGAGAGAGTGTCATTTAAATCATTGTTTGCACTGAAAACAAAAGTAGATGTAGAGACAAGCCCCTGACATGTTTTAGTTCTTGAACTCAGAACTCTTGGGTCATATTTGGGGATGGGTAGCTCAGTCTTTCGAGCCCTCTACTCATGTCCGAAAGGTCGTGATTTGCATCCCAACATAAGGCCGTTGTCTGGTTGGGTAAAAATTGAAGACATGTAGCTTATATGGAAACACTCTAGAACCACCTTTGTTTTTCCCTCCTGGAAATAATTAACAGGGTATATCCCTCAAAAATATAAATCACCATGCAGGTAATAAACATAAAGTGTATATGTATTTGTAGTGTATGTGTATTTGCAATGGATCTCGGGAAATTATAAGAATAACAGAAAGCCTCTCTCTGCAAGATTTATCAAGGCTACACCATTTTGAGCATTGAGCCTAATTGTAGGTGTGCCACCGCTTGATTTCTCAGTATATATTTTCAACTCAACAAATGAAAAAATACCTTGTAACAGTGACAGAAAAAGTGTTAGGACTTGTTGCTTGAAATTTCTCTGTGTTCAGCACAACCTCGACTGTTAACTGAAATTTGAAAAATAAGAATGAATAAGATAAATAAATAAATAAAAAACCATACCTAAGAAGATTTCTTGGAAATAAATACCATTACCTCTTTGCCTTGTGAAATCTGATTGAAAATCCCTTCGCAAACTGAATTCGGACATGCTTCTGCTTTCTAAAACAGTACAAAATAAGTTGATTCACAAATTACATTGGGATGGTTTTCTTTTTTCAAGTACCACTAAAACACACCAGTAAAACTATTATTTGTTATAACCAAAAAAATAACATTACATTCATTGTTAATCCAATTACATTATAACCTTTATTTTCAAAATGGTCAAAACAATTCACCCAAACTATCCTGCAGTATACATCAAAATTTCAGGCTCTTTTCAAATACATCAACTCTCAATATTTTACCTTCTCTGGTAGATCAGAGAATGTAAGTGGTAGATCATTTTTGTTTGAAATACCAAAACTTTTTCAAGTATTGGTGATTTGAAAGTTTACTGTGTAGAAAACAACGACATACGTTAGTCTCATCAGTGACACTTTCAACTTGCAAATCCTTCTTGAAGTCAAATTTAAAACCAACAGAATAGGCAGGGTCTCTTCCAGAGTTCTTGATTGTCATGTTAAACTTAAATGTTTTCCTACCAAATCCAACGGAACTAAAAGAGAGCAAAATTGAAAAAATAAAATATTCTTCTAAATTTAAACAGATCTAAGGTGATGCTGGTGTGTGTGGGGTGTGGTTACAGCGATTGATTTTGCAGCAGGCCCTATATTATTTTCAATTTCAGAAGGGGGTTAAATAAAACCTCTGTATAAGCTTTTTTGGTCATTTTCTAACATACTACATTTTACTTAGCAAAAGAGGAGGCACGGTGGTTTCTTTGAATTATTGTACAATCTTAATGTATGAATATGTTTGATTTAAGCACTTTACTAACTTAAAAGAACTGGATATGAAAATATTTTGACCCCAAATTTTTTAGTAAATTTGAAAAAATACAGAACAAGGAAATTTAAAAATGCATACAGTCGTTCCTACTAAAAGAACTTCAGTCACCAAGACGCTTATTTTTTTGTCATCAAAAAAGGAACTTACTAATTTTTATCTGCAATGATTGACAAATCTGGAATGCATTTTTCACACTCTCGTTGAAATGTTAACTACAAGAAGAAACACCAAACGACTTTTAGTCAGATACATTTATCAATACATCTCTAATTTCTTTGCTCCAAAAATATCAGAGAAATTTTTGCAAAACAACCAAGTCGAGGTTACCTCGTAATTTAATGCATGAGTGTATTTTATCTTCTCGCCACCCTTGTAACTTTCTGTTAATGAAGGATAAGCATCTAGGTTGACCACTTGTGACGTACTCTTCCCAGGTTTCACAAGACCATCATTGTATGGTAAATCATATGCAACTTCAAATGTAATGTCTGGATAAATTGGAATAGTGTTGTCCTCCTACAGAATGGAATATGGAATATGGAAAAAGATCCTAACATAATACAGCCGTTAAAAAATTAGGATTTTTTTACCTTGGCAATAAAGTTTCTGACTTCGTAAAATTGTGCTTTAAAAGTTTAGGAACAAAAACTGACGATAGAAAAAGCTTCTTAAGATTGTTTTATTTGGTCAAAAACAAAATCAATTACGTTTGAACATTGCAAAATAGAAAACATCTTTTACTGGTTACTGTGGCTGATCTTCAATTGTTTGCCAAAAAAAATGTCCCCTTTACAAATACTCGAAAAAATTTTTTTTGGACATGCCATATTTCTTAATGTTTTGCAATCACAAGGCTGAATTGGAAGAAATACTTTCCCCAAAAAAACAACGTTATAGTATCTTCATAAGCCTTCAGTTTTTTAACAAACCAAGCTTAAATATTTAATGTTGAATTTTAAAAATATTTTAAGTAGATTTTATACCATACACACACAAATAAAAAGAAGACGAACCTCGTTATAAACAAGGTACATCCCTTTCATTGTTACACACTCAGACTTTTTCTTGGTTGCTTTGATGACTGTGTGCATTGTTTTTCCTGAGCTAAATCGAACTCTTGATTTCTTCGCTTTGACATCTGCCGTAAAAGTGTATTGTATTTCTGAAATTAAAAAAACAAAGAGGTTTCATCTCTACATTTGGAGTTTCGATGAAAATTGCTTATGTACGTTTAGATGCAATCTTAACTATGGTCATTTAAATATAAAATTTCGCTCCAGAGCAATTAAATGCATGTACTTTTCCCTTAACTTCACATTAGTTGATCATGATAAAGAGGTTTCATCTCTACATTTCGAGTGTCGATGAAAATTGCTTATGTACGTTTAGATGCAATCTTAACTATGGTCATTTAAATATAAGATGTCGCTCCAGAGCAATTAAATGCATGAATTTTTCCCTTAACTTCACATTAGTTGATCACTAGTCGATAAAGCCCGTGGAAAAATCCACTTAGGCAAAAGGTCAATAAAAAGAAAGTTGTTTTAGATGTTTTGCTGACGTCAGCAGTGCAGTGCAGATAGAAAAATTCACGAAATTTGTTTATTCTTTGTCTGTAATGTGTAGAGGTTGAAACGCTGGTCAAAATAATGTACAGGATATCATATGTTCTCGACGAACGCCTAAGGAGATATCTAAGACCCGTAAAAACCTTAAAATTTATTTTTAGAAATTTGTATACCAGTTGCCTTCATCGTATAGATCTTGAAACGTTGATCAAGAAAATGTATAGGATCATGTACTTTTGATAAACGGTTGCAGAGATATTAGGGTTTGAAGGTTTTTTGATGACGTCATCAACCTGTCCATTCCGAAACGGATTCGGGGACCCAGGTTTGGGAAAATTACCCAAATTGGTCACAAGTGGTCCCTAGTTACCCATGCGGTGAAAAATCATTGACGTCACCACCTCGTTTCCAAGTTATTTGGCCTTAAAGTTTTAAGTGCATTGTAATGGCTTCATTAATTTAATATAGGATATTGGCGTTAAAGTAGTGTTATTGACGTCGCGCCGTAACGTCATAAAATTTAACATTTGAGACATACTTTTTTCGGCAACTTCAAAAAATTTTTTGCCGACTTCAAAAGAAAATGAACACATCCACTATGACAGTCACATACACTTCGTATTATTATATACTAGTCGATAAGGCCCGTGGAAGAATCCACTCAGGCAGAAGATTAGGTTGTTTTGCAGATTTTGCTAACGTCAGCCGTGCATATACAAAAAAAATGGCGAAATGTAGTTTATCTGTTGCTTGTAATGCGTGCAGATTGAAACGCTGATAAAAATAAGTGTTTGCAAACGCATAAGGAGATATAAATGTTTTAAAATTTTAAAATTTGCTGACGTCAGTAAAGTCCTCTAAAGTACAAAAAAAAATTTATTTAGAAATTTGCACTGTAAAATCCACTTAGGCAGGAGTACATTGGAAAAGAGAATAGTAACTTGTATTTTGATGACGTCTGCCAGGACCCGTCAATACACAATATTTTTTTCCTGAAATTTGTTCACACGTTGCTTCCAATGTGTAGAGCTTGAAACGCTGATCAAAATAATGTATAGAATCATGTACAACACCAACAATAATAATAAAGTCAGAAATGACACATCTCAAATATTTACATCTTATAAAGTGATTACGTTTGATTACGTGGAAAACCTTTAATATTTTAATCAAAAGTGTCAAAAAACATCAAATTTATATCTGGAAAATCATTTATTCGGTTACATACTATCCTGTTCCCCAAAAATATACACAAAATGTAAAAATTATATAACCGGTTAAGAACACAAATTTTTTTCTTAGTATGATGATCTGTAGTGACTTTACCAACCATTTTAAACATAAATGTCAAAAAAGAATAAGGAGTAAATTTTGAATGAACAAAGATATTATTTTTGGAATATATAGGGTCCGTCCTCACAAAAGTTTACACAAAAAGTAAAACAGATTGGTTTTTGAGGAGCACATCCAAATCAACAAAAATCAGTTCATTTAGCATGTCCTATATTGGCATTGCCCATAAATCTTCCACAAAAAGGTTATGAACACATCAAATTATAGAAAAATCAGGCATTTCATACAATATAAAAAACAAAAAAGTTTTAGTCAGAACAATTAGTAATTTTTTCAGTATCACCAAACACATTTATTACTACAATTTTAAAATTCTTAACAAAAACGTGAATTTGTTCTTTCAGTATATTGCATGTGGTCTTTTTCCCACAAAAGTTTACACAAAATTTAAAAAAACAGCAAAATAAAGTCATAAACCCACGTAAATTGCCAATCAAATGTCTCTAAATGCCTGTAAAAAATGCCTGTAAAAATAACCTGGCATTTTACATGTAGGCTGACAAAAGTTTAACAGGATGTCAGAAACAAAACAATAAAAAATAACTTAACACACACGCTTTAAATTCTGAAAAAAATTATTCCACTTGTCATATTGCTTGGGTCCCCTTGTTAAGTTTACAGGAAATGTGAAAATAATTATACTCTTAAAAAAATACATCCTACTTATCCTGCAAAAGTTCAAGTCTTTGAAAGATTTTGTAGGTAGCTAGCTAGCTTGTTACATCATAATTCGTGCTCATAAAAGAAGAGAAGTTTGGAAACTAAGATAGCTGGCTATAGATAATTAAAAGAGGAATAACAACATAAGTCATAGGTTAGAGCTAGCCATGGGGGATGGAGAGAGTAGGACTTGGAGGCTAACATTAGCTAGCTAACAGTAGCTAAGACACCCAGTTAAATATACTTAAACTGGGAACATTTAGCTAAAACTAAAGCTAGCTATTTATGCTTAGTAAAACACATATAAAGAGAAACGATAGTAATGTAAAAATAATAACATTACAGTGAGTTCAACAAACCAAAGTTTTCTGTTTGTTAGTCAGCTAACAGCTTTATGTAGCATTTTGAATTTTAGGACAAATACATTAGTTACGCGCCAGGGCACACATTAATTATGCAACAAAATGTCAACAAATATGGTTACTTTAAAAATTTGAGGCTTTTAGGTGGCTTTTGCTGAAAAAAGGGAGCCTGCTTGCTCCAGCGACATAAAAACCAAACGTCTAAAAATATCAAAGTTCTTTTACTATTTGTGATTTCAAATCGACTTCAAACTCTAGCCTTTATTTTCTACTTCTAACTTTACTTTACTTCTAGCTCCACTTCTCACTTCCAACTTAACTTTTCTACTTCTTCACTTGGAATTTTTTCTTTTTAAATATGCTTTTTAAAACACTCTTTTTACTTTTTTCAAGATAAAGGGATCATTCTTTCGTTTGTTCTTTTTGGTGGCGAAAGGACACCATTTTTCGAAAGTTAGCCGTTAAATTTATTTCAGCAAATCAAATTGAGTCGTTTTCATCACGTGATGTAAACAAACAAAGCTCGCGACAAAGAAGACATGCTTTTTTCGGCGACTTCAAAAGTAAATTTCGGCGACATCAAAGAAAAATGACGATATCCACTATGACCGTCACATATACTCCATATTATTATATAAGATAATACAAAGTAAAGGGAGTCTTAGGAGCATCCTTGAGCTTAACAAACCAAACAAACTGAAACAAATGCATCAGTGACAAAGAAAACAATTTCAAGGATTATGAGCTTATAAATGCATAGGAAAAAAACACATGTCGCTTAGGGCTTCTTTGTAATAAAAGTGAACTTGAATCTTAGCATCCTTTACAAAGATTTTTACGTGCTATTAGAGGGTAATTTTGGCTTTCAGCAGCAAGCTGTGAATCAGCTATTATACTAGCAAGGAAAAAGATTCTCGGACATGAAAATACTACAGATGCTGTAAATTCAGGATATATTCATTTTTTTTCACACAATAAGTTACTTACTAATTTCATCATCGCTCTTATTATACAACTTTCCAGATGATTCAGTAAAGTTAACACAGAAAATCATGTCAAAACTAAAAAGAAAGAGAATAAAATAATTTAAAAAAAAAATGTATAGCAGAACCAAATTATATCTAGAAGCAATGTAGGGCGAACACACCATTTTTTTTATGAAAAGAAAATTATTTACCAAGTAGTATTTCCAATTTTGGCGATGCAATTCTTTCCTGTTTTTAATTGCTTCGGTTGGAATGATAAGGATATATGAGGAGTTATCACAGGCCGACTTCTAATATGAAAAAATAAAACTTGAAAAGGTGAAGAAAGATATAAAACCTTGCATCAATGCATTATACACATTTACCATGTGGAAAATTAAAATTATAGTTCACTAGCTACTAGTAATAACGAAAAAGTAGCTTTTTTGAAATAAAACTATCCAACTAAATAAGCATGTACAAAACATTTTTTTTCAACAATTATTTTGCGTGTTAACATTTGTTTCCCTAACCTTGCAAGTTTTTAGTACCTACTCACGTTTATATCATGTTATTGCACATTTAAAATTTAAAATGTTAAAACTTATACGGATAGAGAGTCAAAATTGGAATAAAAATTATCAAATACACCTTTTTCATAAGTAAAAAATTTTTAGCATATAGATTCCACAAAATTTAGGCATGTGATAAGCATTTGAGGCTAGATAAATAATAATCAAATATATAAAAATAATGCTTTCAGAGATCATAAAACACTTTTCAAACAAAAACGTTGTACATTACATATATGCAGAAAAAGAAAAAGAAAAAGAAAAAAATAACAAAGACATCAATGTATTTTTCTAAAACAAAATTGACTGGCGTCTCAAATATATTTTCTACATCGATACCCTTTTCAACAAGCTCCAGTTGCTTTTTATAAAAAAAGATAAATGAATGGATAAGAATGATAGATAAAATAGATAAATAATAAAAGCCAATGCCAAGCATTAAATGCGAATCAAACGAGAATAAATTGGGTCCAAATACCTTACTATGCTTAAAAAGGTATACAGCAAATATATAGTACTTTTTACAATAAGGATACATATTAAACCTAACATTTCCGCAACTAATATCAATATATATATGAAAGCTTGTGCTTAGATTGATAACATTGTGTGCTGGAAAGTTTTTTTGTAGAAATACAAGGAAAAAAAGGAGCATTAAAAGCCTACAATATACCTTAAAAGCACAGCCTGGTCAGAGAGATATGCTCCAACTAAAATATCTAAAATAAAAAGCAGTACTTAGGTTACAATCTATGTTCAGGATCAAAATTAACTAGCCAAATATTTTTCCAGAGAAGTGTGAGATAATAAACAAATAAACAAATTTTTCTCAAGATCAGAAAAAAGAATGTGTTTAAATCAAAGCATAAAAGTAACAACCTTTGTAGCCATTTTGATCAAGGTCCATTCCTGTGCCAAATGATTTCCCAAATCCTGACAAACTAAGGACATCTCCATTGAGTCCAGTAAACACAGTTGATGCAGGAATATACTATAAAATTGAAATCATAGACCATGTCACTACTAGTATTCATACTGTCTACCTGTTTTTCTTTTAAACATGTTTGCTTTTGCTTTCCATAATTTGGCAAAAACGTGATGAAATCAAACTACCTGTGAAGGTTCATTGGTCAGACCAGCATCAGATCCTTGATAGATATATACAGCGCCACCATCTTGGTGTGGAGCACCAATCACAAGATCTGAAAAGGCGGAATGCATTAAACAGAACAAATTATCCCCATTGTTAATACTTAAAAATCTGCTGTGGTAATCCTATCCAATCAGAAGTTAAGTTTCTGTAAATACCACACTCTATTATAGAATCAATTTCTAATAAAGTGAAAAGAAGAGATCGTATTGGACCAAACAAAGGCAGGAGACCAATAAAAAACACTTTTTGGTCTACAATTTCTGTTGCACGCAAAAAAGATTTTTTATCAATGACAAAAATTTAGTTCCCTTCAATTGTCCTGCTGATACGTATACCTGACTTGTCTGTTGGCATACAAGCATATTGATTTTTAGAACTACAAAGTAGCAAAAAAGAGTTAATCATAGAAAGTGTACAAAAAGAGGAATAAACATTACCTTCATAACCATCTAGATTCAGATCACCGGCATTAGCTACAGCATAACCAAAACTGGAGTAAGCCTTCATTCCACCTTTTGAGGTAAAACCTTGGAGTGTCCTTAGTAAGCTCATTTTCTCCTAAATACACGTAAGCAATTTTGAAAGAAATTGAGAAATCTAAAACTATTTACGTTCTTATGGGACTGTATTTAAAATACAACACGTTTTTTAAAAACAACTTTAAGACAAACCTCTCCTTCTTTTTTTGAATAGACATAAACTAATCCCTGGTTCGGACGTTGGTTATCAGCATTCGAATGGAATGGTGCACCAACGATCAGTTCTGAAAATCTACAAATTATATTTTATGATTTGTTAATAAGTTTTTCCCAAACTCAAAATGTTTCAAAACTATTTAACAAAACTAAATTACATCACAGTACATGTACCAACAATCTTATGTTATAAAACTGTCTTTGTGTTTCCATGACAATCACAATCACTCAGCAGAGAGATAAAAACGTTGAAATTTACATACGCGATGTGTATATATGTGATTCTCATTAACACTGCTGACATGTTAAAAAAATAGGCAGGCAAATGATATTTGACATTAGCGATTTTTGCGAGCATGACAAGAATTAATCAGAAAGACCTGATGCTGTTAAACTACTTACCCATCTCCGTTAGCATCAATTGAACAAAGAGCAATGCCAAACCCAGATGCAATTTGAATCTAACATGGATTACAAATGCTTTAGTTACTTCAAAGAAATTAAACCACACTAACATCATATTCACAGATTGTCTGATGCATTAGAGTTGTGTACACATTTAGTTAATACCATAATAATAATACTGTGTGTGTGAATCACACAAAAATGGTTTTTCCATCCTTGGAAAGCAACATTTAGGCTTGAATTTACTGTTGGATTTTGTGTAACTGAATTTTCAATCAGTAAAAACCACAGAAATGTAATCATTATACACTGATCAGTGATTATAATGAAATCAATGCACACCAATTAAATGAAGAATAAATCTGTTAGTCTAAGTCTTGGATGATCAAGATTCCAAATGGACCGTCATGAATATATGGATTTTACATGACCTTTGATTTTTGGTTATAGAACATCTTAACCATTATTAGGTCAAAAATTGTGTTTTTTCTGTTGCTTTTGAGAACAAAACGAAGGTTCACTTTGTAAGCGTTTTGTTCAAGTTTAAATTTAATGTAATTCACTGTATGATTGAGTTCTTTTAATGATATTATTATTCCGAATATTTATACAGGATAAAGCCACTTTAGTGTTGGAAACACTGTTATTAATGTGGGTCCTGTGTTCTGAATTTATACATTAGGTATACACCGGGTAGCCTACCCAATTTTCCTCACATGGCATGGGTTGACCCGTAGCTGTGGTAAAGACACTTGCTAAACATGCCCACGCTGTGGACCAAACCATGGACCTTCTGATTACGAAGTTAACGCCATAACCACGCGAGATGAGAAAAAAAATCAAAACAAAAAAATTCAAACCTCACTATCTTCCACTGGTATACTTTGCACTACTGATTTGAAAGTCTTGTCTGTAAACAGCAAAACCTACAACAAAACAGTGAAATATACCAACATTGTTTTAACATTACTTCGATAAGATATCAAATGACAACACAACTCTCTGAAATCTCAATATTTTAAAACAACAAGAAAGGATAGACATGTATTTGTCTTAATTATTACTTCCATAGTAATAATTTATTTTATTTGCATATATATGTTTTTTTTCATGACTTTCTAGAATTATTGGCTAATTTGCACTAGATACAACGCTAAATTACTTTTGAATAAATATCAAAACTTTTCGATACTGCACTATAGTTATTAATGAGTATCAGAAAAAAGCTGACAAAGTTGAGCATAAGATGGTAACAGTAAGCATGGTTGCTTAAATATTTTGAGCTTTATGAGCTTCAAAAGTGACTGTAAACAATCATGGGTGATTACTCATCATTACCATGTCATATGATGTTATCAATCTGTAGGTTGCGAAACAGATGGGTTGACCTGGATTTTGGAAATTTAACCAATTTTAGTCCCAAGCAGCATAGACATATCATTGTATTATCAAGACATTTAATTATTACATTCGTAAATTACCTTTCCAAAACTATTGTATCTTGGTCCTCCTGTGGCAATTGCTAAATATAAAATCAGTTATTTAAGCAATAACAACTAGTAAGTCATACTATAACAGTATAGTCACAGAGCCCTGCTTCAATGGTGTACTTTGGCTAGTGCTAAGATCTATGTAAGTAAAATTTAGATTTTTTCTTTGCTTTAATTTGTAATAAATCATCATAAATACTGTATTTACTAGAAAATTCCAGCCATGGTAAAGTTCAAAAAAATAAAATAAAAAACAGATAAAAAGCAAGTACACATACTAAATTTGTCTTTATTGAGAAATTTCCCATAGGTAACGGCATATCCTATAACAGAAAAACAACAATTAAGCTTCTCAAATTATAAGAATTTATTTATAGTGCAGTAGATTGATGTCACAAAATAATAAATATATGTGTACTGGTACACCTAAAGTTACAAAATATTAAAAGTTCCTAAACTGGTCTGCTTGTGCATTAATTTGAACACATGAGGAATTGGACAATATGTTCTAATTAATGAATGTTTGAAGTAAACAGCAGTAAACAAAACAGTCTCACAAAGCAATGAACAAAGAAGTTTGTCTGAAATAGCAGATGTTCAAGTTAAGAAAGCTGTAACCCTTTATTAGCTGTCCAAACTATTTGGACAGCAAAAAATGTACTATCTCTTGAAAATAAGGGCCTTCACATGTACAAATATAATTTGTACTTATTATTTAAATTGACGATTCAGCAGAAATTTACAGTTAAAAATGTATAAAAAATAAATTGGCCTTTACGAGGTCCAACTTTTTACAACCTTATGATTTTTCATCAGCTTCTATTTTTAAATGAAAATTTGGGTTAACTTAGTAAAAAGGGTGTAAGAAGTATTTTCGTTTATTCGTATCTCTTAAACAATAGGCTTTTGTAAAGTTTAAAAGATTCTTGGGTAACATCCTCTGATGCATAAAACGATGTTGAAAGAAAATACCCAGATTAAAAATACTTCCGGACACCTTATCATATCAGTCTGAAAATTTTAAAGAAAAATGAAAATACTATCGGAAGTTGAAGCTCGCACAGTGCAGTACTATAAAGATTGTCGTAAAATTCTATATTATGCATCATCTTTGTTATTAACATTTCTCTATAATTATTATGAATTTCTTTCTGCATAATTTTACGAGGGTGTAGTGGAACTATTTTGGGCAGAAATAATTAAGTATTCGCAACGTTTTAGTTTATAGTATTATCGTGATAGAGAGTGCTGTAACAAAAAAAATATGGATTTATAGTCTGAAAAAAACTCTTAGTAACTAATTACGTAGATTTTTTTTTCCAAATTTTAAAAGGTTTACTGCCACTTTAACTGCATTCGAATTATTGGATGAGGTGCTTAAGACTATTTATTGACAACCAACAATTAAAAAAAACATATTAAATGTTTCACTAATTTTTGTATCATTTTCAGTACTTTTTCCTACTGATAAGGTGTTTAAAAAAACTCAGAAAGGCCTGCTACCCCTTGAATGCACGAATTGAAATTAAGAAAAAAATTACAGCAAATGTGGCAATAACCAATTAGCGTTATTTTAAACATTTTTGATAATTACTTCAAATATAATGACATTTTCAACAGGACAATCATTAATTTGATTTTTTTTATATAACAAACAAACCAAATGCTTGGATTCCGTTGAGTTGCAGTTCAGATTCACAAACAACACTCACCAAAGTAGCTATCATCAATTCTCGGATTTTCATATTGCTTGTTCGCGTCATCAGTACTTATGTCAAAAACACGCCCTAAAATTTTGTGCACAGATACAGACATTTTTACTGTTAGTATTGTAAACAAAAGATTTTACCAAGCACTGTGACATTAGGTGTATCTTAATACTTGGTAGTGTCAAATATGAAAAAAAAATCAAATTTTGACTGTTGTCTATTGACATATGGTCATAGTAAGCTTCTTTTATTATCACAATTGAAGGTGACATTTAAGCAATGCATGCCACTTTGTCATATTCTGTTGAAAAAATTCTCAACCCTACACAGCAGGCTACTTTTATGACAACTCATAACTATTGGAGACATTACTTATATGCAGGCTTATCAATAAGGGAAAGGTGATCAATCTTGCTCACGCAAAGACTCGTCCATTCTGAGAAATAGTTGAGCCATTAATTGCTCTCCCGATTCCACTGACTGAGCAATATCAATTCATCTCACATGAAAATCAAGGTTATCTTATTTATTATTTGCAGTAAAAAATAACCAAAATATATAAAAAAAGATAAGATAAAATAGATAAAGATTTTGTAATAAAATATGCGTTTAAAAATTATGCTATTTATTCAGGTTGCTCGCCCAGTCTAAATTATTGTAACCTTGGGTGAGCGATTTATTGCACGGGTGTTATTTTTATATTGATAGATTTGTATATGCTTTTATAATAATGTCCACTTTCTTTCTGGAACATTGTGTGAATTGATTAATTTAAGTAAGCCTTAATGATAAGCAATGAATATTTTTTATTTCTTGAAGAAATAATGTTTTGTGGTGTAAAAACATATATAGCAAGTTATCAGTAGTAGTGAAAGAATTCTAATTATTTGTCTGCTCTAATATCTTTACCTGTGAATCCTAGGGAGCCCACCGCTCCAATTAAATAACTTGTTTCATCATTCACCTTGAAAAAAATGAATTTAATTATATAACAGGTAAATACTCTCTTAAAATTTGCTATATCACTTAAAATACAAAATCATAATTCATGCAGCATAATTAAATCTGAAATTCTTTAAATGTGAATACCTGGAGAACGAAAAGAGCTTTTTTTGCTTGTTAAGCAACTTTTTAAGCTCTATAATCATCATCATCATTCTCGGCTTAACGTCCGTTTTCCATGCTAGCATGGGTTGGACAGGGTATATTAATAACCCTCTTCCAATCTGATCTAGACTGTGTTAGATCTAAACTCAACTTCCTCTGTATCAAGTCTCTCCTTATAACCTCCTGCCAAGTCTTTCTCGGTCTGCCTCTGGGCTTTGCCCCAGGAACTATCAAGTCTCTACACTTTCTTACCCAATTATCCTCCTCCATTCTTTCCAAGTGCCCCAGCCAATTTAATCTTCTTATCTGGATAACATCTTTAATTCTACGGAGACTTAGCCTGCTTCTTAGCTCATCTGAACTCTTTCTGTCTCTCAGACTGGCGTTACACATCCACCTAACCATTCTCATATCATTCCTTTCTAAACGGTCAAGATCTTCCTGCTTCACTGCCCATGTCTCACTACCGTACAACATAACACTTCTTACACAGGCCTCAAACAACCTACCTTTTACCTCAATTGACAGGACTCTGCTAGTCAACAAAGGAAGTAACTCTCTGAGCTTTTTCCAAGCAGAACCTATCCTGCAAGTAACACTTCTTCCAACACCCCCTTCACTGCCCAACATATCACCTAAGTAACAGAAGTTCTCAACTATCTCTAACGAGCCACTGTTGTACATCATTAAAGCTGGAAATACTTCATTCTCTATAATCTCACCTTTGCAACGCTTGCATACAAACTGAATGTCAGCTCTTAACCTTCCACTAATACTACTGCACTTCTTATGTACCCAATGCTTGCAAGTCTGACAAAAAATTGAGTTACTACCAACCCCTTTCCTGCAAACTCCACAAGGCCACTTTCCAACTACAAGGTCACACTTGGCTGCAATGCTACTAATCATGACTTTAGACTTTGCTGTGTTTACCTTTAGCCCTTTCTCTTCTAGTCCTTTCTTCCACTTCTCAAACTTTTCAACTAATTCGTCCATCGACTCTGCTATGAGAACCAAATCATCTGCATACAATAACTCCCATGGACAACCTGTTCTGAACTCCATCGACAGTGCTTCTAAGACTAGAACAAACAACAAAGGACTAAGTACAGAACCCTGATGTACACCAACATTTACACTAAATTCATCACTAAGTGAATCGTTAATCCTGACACGACTTCTAGCATTGCTGTACATAGACTGTACCATCGTAACTAGCCACTCATCCACACCTAATTTTCTCCTAGCCCACCAAATAACTTTACGTGGCACTCTATCAAAAGCTTTCTCTAAATCTACAAAGGCAAAATAGAGATTCTTTCTCTTTCCTAAATACTTTTCCTGAAGCTGTCTGAGTAAAAATATTGCATCTGTAGTGCCACGCCCTGGAACAAAACCAAATTGCATCTTATCTATATCAATCCTTTCTCTAAGTAACTTATCAATCACTCTTTCAATAACTTTCATTACTTGATCAACCAACTTCAAACCTCTATAGTTACCCCTTTCTAATGCATCACCCTTGCCCTTGAAACAATTCACTATTACACTCGACTGCCACTCACTCGGAATAGCACCATCCTTTATAATCTGGTTAGCAAGACTTGTAATAAGCTCAACCCCAATATATCCAGATGCTTTTACCATCTCTGCAACAATACCTGATACTCCTGCAGCCTTGCCAATCTTCAATTTCCTAATAGCCTCCACTACCCATTCTGTCTTGATCTGCATAGCTGGCCCTTCTACAACATCATCATCAGACAAATTATCCTCATCCCAATCAAACTCAGTGTTAAGCAACCTCTGATAATAATTCTTCCAAGCTACCCTTTTCTCCTCCTCTGTGCTAGCCAAAACACCTTCATCATTACGTATACACTTCTCACCTACAACATCTTGATTAGTCTTCTTCATTTGCTTTGCTATCTTGAATACCTCATTGCGCTGGTCTTCCCTTCTTAACACATCTGCAAATCTGTTTCCCTCTGCTTCTGATTTTGCCTTATACACTGCTGTACGAGCACGACGCTTAGCTTCTAAGTAAATATTTTTACTACCACCTGACTTCCACTCTTTCCAAAGTTTCCTCTTTCCTTTATACACTGGTCAACCTCATTATTCCACCACCAGGTCTGTCTATGTCTAGCTGGTCCTTTCGTCCACCCACGTGGGTGTGGCCACAGGTATCATCAGAAGCTTCTAGAAGACAATTCTTCAAAGTAGTCCAAGTACTTTCAACATTGTCACTATCACATTGACCATTGTGGGCTAACTGCTGAACTTTTGCACTAAATTGTCTTGCTACAATCTCTTCCTTCAGCTTCCAGACTTTTCGACGGGGCCTGTACTTTCCCTTGGCTTCTTTAACACTCTTCAAGATAATATCACAAACCAGCAACCTATGCTGGGAAACACACTCTTCCCCCGATATAACTTTCACGTCCTTCACCACTTTCTTGTCTGACTTTCTAACCAGGAAGTAATCTATCTGTGTCTTACAACCACCTGACTCATATGTTATCAGCCTACTCTGTCTCTTACTGAATGATGTGTTGCAAACCACCATGTCCGTTGCCATTCCAAACTCAAGCAATCTCTCCCCTTCCTTATTTCTGCTCCCAAATCCATAGCCTCCATGCACACCTCTATAACCTTCAGATGACTTCCCAACATGACCATTAAAGTCGCCGCCCACCATGACAAGTTCAGTGTCTCCAAACTTTGATGTGACTGCTATTAACTCATCATAAAACTTATCTTTATCTTCCTCACTGAGTCCACACTGTGGAGCATAAACTGACAGAAAAGTGACAATCCTATTACCTATCAAAAACTTTATCACTATAATACGACTATTAACACGCATAACATCTATTACTTTTTCTACCCAATTCTCTGCAACGAATATGCCAACTCCTCCATATCCATCACTATTACCAATTGCCCTCCTACCTTCCACAAATCTCACTGAAGCTCCTCTCCACCTGACTTCCTGAACACAACACATATCAACAGATCTACGTTCTAACATTTCAACTACTTCACCTGCTCTACCTCTCAGAGTACCAACATTTACACTAGCCATCCTCAACCTAGTGTTATCTACCTTGTGATAATATAAGTGCAAAATCATTTTATACCTTGAGTTTCCTGCAAGGGTAGTTTTCTTTGCTACAATATATTGTACAGATGTAAACAGGATGTACAATGCATTGTGCCTTCAAAGCTCGCATGTTTTTTTTAATCAAATCAGAAAATTGTAGCAGATTCCTATTGAATCAAAACAATTAAACTACCTTTTTTGTTTTTTGCGCATCTAAACATTATTGAAACAAACATGCAAACTATTTATATCCTTCTTGTATATAATTGTACAGTACTATTAATATTATTACAATTAATTGTACAATATACTAATGTTTCAAACAATATATCGTGGTAGCCGAAACTGCCTTGTATGAGCACGAAATACACAATTTACATTTCACTAAACTTCTTCAACTTGTTATTAATGCTGATCATACACCCAGAATACTTGTTTTCAAATTTAATATTAAGCCTTCTTGAATGGATAGATTTTGCAGTAAGTGTATAAATTTAATTTTCAGTGTTACTAAAACAACATTCAGTGACAAAAAACATTTTTAAAAACAACTTACACAATTACAAAATGTAATATATACATTCCAGGGTTTATGAGAAAAAATTATAGAAGAAATACCTCTGGCAATATATCAACAGCAACGCCACTTTCACATTGCCCGTAAGAATCGTGTGTTGGTACATTACCTACGAGACCAAAATTTAATGTTTTATTTTACATTGTATAGCAATGTTGCACGGTTCAACAATAGCAATGTTGCACGGTTCAACAAAAGCAACAGCAAACCAATTATATCATAAACTGCCACGCTTTTACCTCCATTGTTTATGTATCTACATGCTTGCAACTCAGACAGCTGAAAAAATTCACCATCTACCCTCCAACACTTTCCTTCAAGCAAACGGAAGGATCGTGATTTCCCATAATACTCATAGCGATGAGCACAACTCTAAAAAACAAACATGGTAAATTAATTGCAATCATCGTCATCTTTGAATAGAAAGGTTGAGTTTTTATTCTAGATAACAAGGTTTGAAGTTGGAACAGCACATTTTTTTTACGAGTTTCTATCTAAGATATTGCCAGCAACATATCATCCCAAAAAATTGCACCTATATTTAAAATTGCTTGAAACAAAACTTAATGATATTCTTATGGCATGATAAAGGTATATGACTTATTTAGTATATACTCAAATGAATTATAAATAATTACGAATGCATCATGTAAACTTACGATAATATTTTGTCCTAGGCCTCCACTTTTTAGGGAAACACCAAACCATTGGTCTTTTTTTGATTCATAATTACTATCTAAAAAATAAGAATGGCAAATTATAACACCGAATAATAATGTTGCAAATGACAAAAAGATACAACTACATCAGATTCGATAGCAAGCCATTTAAAAAACACTTGCATTTTTTATTAGTTTAATTCTGGTAAAATAAAAATCTTCAGTACATCATCCAATCTTACTATCCAAGCAGTTACTAATTTTAGACTAAAGGAGTGTATTGCCAGCCTATTCATTAACATGTAAATAATTGAATTTACTATAGGGTAATTGAAGGTCTGTCTCTTTTCTTTTTAACAATTTTTGATTTTTTGATTTATTAAAGCAATAGAATTTGTTCACTTATATACATCTCTATAATAGTACCCATATTTTGTCTGTCTGTTCAAGATGATAGGTTATATTCCTGTGATTTTTCCAAAATTTATTCTAAAACAGAGGGGAATAGTAATGCAGGAAATGACCAAGGATCTTCTGTGGAATTTTCCACAGGCTAACGACTAATATTAAAAAAAGGTGCAGCTCTACTGCCTGTATCAGACATGTTGTTTCAACAGAATAATTTTTTCTCACAAAAATGCTTTCAAAGAATAAATAACATGCTTACTCAATTCATCATCGAAGTTAACTTCCCCATCACAGGCAGTGTTTGGATCAGTTGCTTTACATCGAAAAACTGTGCCAGATGAATTTACGTTGAATTTTTTAAGCTCTGCATTCATTCCACGAGGAGCCCCAACAAGCATCCTGTAAGCAAAGTTAAGCAAAGCACTACTTTAGTAGGCTGAAGATTTAGTGGTCACTTTTACTGTACGTATCAGAAATATGCTGATATAGGAGGACATCTAATTTCGGAAGGCGCGGTTCATCACGCACCTAGGTTGAGGTAGGCGCATGCGGAGGCGTGGGCGTGTGATCACGCACCTTATATGACCAGGCCTGAAAGGTTTTTCCTGTTTTAACCAAAAAATAA
This sequence comes from Hydractinia echinata, assembly GCA_030067915.1. Lineage (NCBI taxonomy): Eukaryota > Metazoa > Cnidaria > Hydrozoa > Anthoathecata > Hydractiniidae > Hydractinia > Hydractinia echinata. The sequence goes on along the minus strand of JASGCC010000017.1, from coordinate 1,284,826 downwards.
TTACATGTATAGCGTGTGATGTAAAGTACAAAGACGTCATCAAAAATGGAAAGACTGCAAAATAAGTGGAGGCTTTGTAATTCATTTCACATATTAAATAAGGAGTGGTAGGAGTGTTTATTAACAGTACAACATACTGCGAATGGCACAACAAACAAACATTGTTGAACGTTTGCATAGACTTCTTAAAATGGTTGAAATTTGGTTGAAAAAAATATATAAATATAGATAATGAATTTACACAACTCTAGGTCAACAAAATTAATTAAATTACAATTAAAACTTGTTGTTCAATTCGGGAATAACGAAATATTAACGAAATGTGACTTTTCTTTTTAAAAAAATATTTGGTCAACAGTTAGCGTGTAGACAGTTCATTGTGAAAAAAAATTAATTTATACCCATTAGACTTATAAAGTTGCTGGTTTACATCCCTTTATGGTGTTCAGCTAGCTAAAGTTGATTGATATTTAAGCTACATAAGCATTGGTTACTACTAGCTATACACACTTTATTCTTTGTTATTGGATATCTTTTATTTTTTTAAACATCTGTAAATAACAGTGTGACTTGGCTATCCTTAGCATGTTGGGTTGGTGGAATAAGACTTAATATTGGTCTTCATCATAATTATATATTTACCAAAATGTAATAAGAGCAATGCAATCATCCAAGGTAAAAGCATGCGTGCTCATAAGTACCCTTGAGCTTTGATTTTTTAAAAATTATGGCCTGTAAAAAAGTTACAGTTGTAGCTACAGATAATTGTTGTTTTTTAAATTCAAAAAATGTTCTGTCAATAACTAGCTACATAATATTTCTGTAAGTATTGCAAGAGTGTTATATCCCACGACATTTATTTGTACCTAAAAGCAAAGTTTAAAAAGATTTATTGAAAAAGAATTGTTTACAGGGTGCTCTTGTTGGACAAACCTAGTAAATTAAAATGAAATTAATAATTTTTGTATTAGTTTTCAAAAGTTATTTCTGTTGAGAAAGTGCTCAATACCAACAAAGATGAAGTAGAGCGATGTTAAAATTCAATGTATTTCAAATGCATTGAATTTTAATTTTTGTATTATACCGTATTTTCTGAATTTAAGCATTCTACTGTAAGATGGCAACAGATTTTTTTATAAAGAAACTATGTATTTTAATCAAATAATAAAAAATAGGCATTTTTTTTTTTTGGGGGGGCCTGATTCCTTGTAGATAAATAAACCAGTCATGATTTGTTTCAAACCACGTGTGTTTCAATGCAATAATATATTTGGCCAGTTAAACTGTGCAGTACACCCTAACATATGTTTATTTAATCGATTTACCAAAATAACTTAACCTGGTGGCCCTAAAAATTGGTGATTACTGAGTACACTGGGTTGAGCCAAAATATGTTTATTATAAATGTATATTAAATGGAAAGGTAAAAGCATATTAGCAGGAGAGTGTGACAATAATAACGATACATAGCAGGGCAGCACATAAATAATAATAATAATAATAATAATAATAATAATAAATATTTAAAGTGGCTAGCCCAGAAAATCACAAAAACCTATAGTTAGTGGATTGTTTCCATTGGGGGCCACTAGAACAAAAAAGAAACAAAAAAAATTTCAAGAAAATAATTATAACCTAAGTTATATGACGTTTCAGTAAACTAGCTAAACATATTAAACTGTACAGTTTAGAAGGTAAACTTTTTGGAGGAGTAAGAAACAATATAAATGTTTGTTGGCTATAGCTAGCTAGCAACAGTAAAGATAGATAGATATAGATGTGCATATTTTACATGGCTAGCCTCACAAATATCGAGGGATATACCCTGTCTATTATTTCCAGGAGGGGCCATGGCTTAGATGGAGAGTCCTAGAGTATTTAATGCTCATTTTGAGCTACGCAGACCCAATTAGGGCCCACGCTCTACTAGACAACTCCCGGCAACATCCAACGGCCCACACAGTGTGCCATTTCCCCAATTTCCCTCACATGGCTTGGGTTAACCCGGGGCTATGGTAACATTCACTCGCCCATTTTGAATCCCCGTCAAGAGGAATCGAACACCGGTCTCCCGCACAGAGTATGAAAGCTATAACCACCAATATACGGCGCCACTTATCAATAAATATTCATAATTTTTGTCACACTACCACTACTAATTATCTTTTATATACTTTTATCCACTACTATTCTTCCAATATGGCAGTTAGAAATTATAAAATCAACATTTGTTGATAACTAAGGTCAGAACAGCAAGTAAACAACTTGGCGTCCTGAACTTTATCTAAACTAACCTCGTTTTCATCAATGTTTTGAGTTTTCACAATCATGGCTGATCATGAAAAGGTGATATTAAAAAAGGCCTATTTATTTAGGTGCTGTTATTTTAAAAAACATGCAAGTCACATGGCAACATCTAAATCAAGCATGTGTACCATATGCAGCAGTTGTTTGACTTGGTTGTTTAATTATCGCAAATAAATATGCTAAGGTGAGAGTCCAGTTAATTATTGTGTTGCAAGGTACCCATGACAGCCCCAGAACAATAATATATGTCCGGGGTAAGGGGTCTATTTAATTCGAAATTAACCCCTAAAGGAATGGCAAACCCTGGAAAACCTAGGGTATTTATCCAGGGTATGTTTAGCCTTGTAAGTCTGGTAAGAGCTGGGATTTGGTATAAAATGTACTGAACATTTTATACCAAATCCCAGCTCTTACCAGAATAAACTGTTGAAGGTCCCCACCACAACAATTGCAGAATCTAATAGTCAATTTAAAGACAAATACTCACCAAGGAGCTTTACCATCATGGTGCTCTGTTACTGAAAAGCCAAACAAGCTGTCTTTTGGTCCAGATTTTACAACTGTATACTCAAAGTCTACATTAAAAGTTTGAATATAACTAAGAGTGGCAATAATGAAACCAAAGAATGTCGTAAAGAAACTTCTGTTCATATTTTTTATTGCCTAAAAGTAAAAGATCATGTAAAACAAAATTCATCACTTTGCACATTTTGATATAAAAAGAGCAGCAAACCTGACAGAAAGAAACAGACTTCAGCTATGGCTACGCCAACCGAAAGTATAGGTGGTAAATTATTAACACTACTAAGGTTGGTTCATCATAAGAATGGATGAATAATTGAAGCAATTATATTTGAATTATACAAAGCACAAAAGTCTCCTGACCACATTTCTCAAGAATCACAACAACATTAAAATGTGCTTGACTTGCTTATACAATCGGTGATAAGATTTACATCAGCATATCAATTGGTTAGCTGAGACCTATAAATATTAGACAGTCCCACCTTTACACATTGCAGGGAATCTCCGTTCATGTCGTCCGTCCGCCCGCCCTCAAAACACCGACTTTGGCGGCTCATCAGCTCTCCGGACATTCGTTGCACTTACGTGATGTTCTTTTTTCTATTCCCCTCATTTATTCTCTTGTCTGTACGTTAGAAGCGTTATATGTAGCGGACATTAAACATTATTATGCAGTTGACGTTTCTCTTGTCCAGCAAATGCCGACATCGGCGGGCACCCGGAAGACACCTGGGGTTTTTTTTCTCGTCCTGACGCCTTATGACTCTCACTTTCCGCTGTCCGAAAGAGAAAGAATCCCTCGGGGTAAGGTTGATATTTGAGACTAGGAACACAATGTTGTCCCCAACGCTTCTTTTTCGCTTTTTTATATCGGAGACGCAACCGTTTGGATCGCCGTTTCGTCAGAAAGATGCACAGGGGACGACATTGATCGTAGACAGGCCCTCCTGTATTTAAAAGGTCCTGGGAAAGAGTGTAATAAAACAAACACAACTAGATGGAAAGCCTGGAGAAGTAATTGGTAACCGAAATTAAGTACCAAAATATTGCATTTTAACTTCTGATTTTCGTACTGAGTCTCTTGCCTGAAGCTCTTATCACCGGAAAGACCGTCATAAGACAGAATGCCTTCCTTTTATTATCTCTTGTTGATGTGACTAATTCAAAAAGTCGATATTGTGTTTTGTGATAAGGATGCTTTTAGAGTATTTATACATAGTTTTTTTTCTTTTTGAGTGACAGAGCGAAGATCTATCTTGAATTATCGATTTTATCTAAACCTTAGCCTGTAAATTCGCATAGTCTGTAACGCTACTCCTAAATTTGTAGCCATTGCTTGTGACTCTACATCTATGAAGAAATTTATTTATTTATTTATTTACGTATGTGATCCGGCCCTTTTAGGCGTCAATAACATGAATTAATAAAAGTTTACAGCACATCTTGAAGTGTTTTGGCGCGCCTCGTAGTCTAATAACATCTGCTCCATCCGTACAGTCTCGTCCCCAGGTTTATCTCAAAGAGGTCTTGGGTCGAGAATGCCATCCGTACACAATACAGAAATGACAAAACAACTTTATAGTATTGGTAAGGTTATTTAAAAACAAAACTTTAGCCTGGAAGAAACCTATCTTCCTATTAAAAACCACCCAGAAGATGCGGCGTGTTTTGGAGGAAGTGCGGCTATTCACTTTGAAAAAATAACACGTTTTAGTATATGCAGTGTAAGCACCAATCCCGACCCCAGACTTTTTTGCTTTCTGATAGGCGTGCTGGCTTCATATCAGAAAGCAAAAGAAAAAGCCCTGAGAACGAGATTGATATAAACAGATGAAAATAAATTGAACGTTTTCGTGTTTGAACTACTCCTTTTTGTTCGTGTCTCAAAACGTTCTTCGAATCGGTATAAGTGCTGAAATGTAAACACAGTTATTGTGAGTCATTGCACATGTAGTATCATGTTTAAAAATTACGAATTACAAAATTATTTTTTGCGGATAGTTAGCTAGTGTAGAGATGGAATATAACCACACTTTTCCAAAATTCGCGGTCAAACTCTCATAAAAAATATCATTCAAAATATTGCTTGTGACGTCACAACTTTTCATCACGCTCCATTACACAAAATATCAGCAAAAATCCACTGATCATTAACGCATGCGCAATAAAAATGAAATCCTCTGATTTTGTTAAAATGTGTATATAAGAAAGAGATGAGTTGGTTTAAGAATGCCATCAGCAAACTATATAGCACCGTGTCGGCACCAGTGGCAGCAACCCGCGACGCTCTTGCCGATCGACTACAGAGTGTGCGGAATACCGTTGCATTCTATTACAACAGGGCAAAGGAAAAAATTTCGGGAGGTACAACGCTTCACGATGAGATTGAACAGGAGGCAAGGGAGGACTACACGGAGGATATCCGGGGGGACGATATACAGATGGTGATGAGGACGGAAATAGGATCAAGACATGGAGGCTCAACAAGCATCTAAACCAACCTCTAGGGGACGCGATCATGCGAAAAATTGAAACCCACATAGAAATGCGCGTTAAGGTTGTGTACAGCTTCAGTTGTAATATTTACAAGGGTGGGGGCGATGTGTCTGATTATCACAAAACTAAGAGCTCCGGGTCACTATCAAGCATCGCCGAAATCGAAGCGTTCGTAGAAGAATGCGAGATGAAGCGCCTCGATCTGGAGGATCACGAGTTCTGGACCAGGGCTTATTTACCACCTGCTAGGACCACCGAGACCCCGGGAGCGTATGAAGGCAAAATTCTCTTCGATCATGTACAGATTAAGGTGATAAGCACACGTGAACCCCTCTTGGGATGCGGCCCTTTCCCGGATTGGTTGCGACAAAAAAGGTGCATCTATGCCATGGATGGTGAGGATGCCAGAACGGACAACCTATGCTTCTGGAGATGTCTCGCGGTAAAGGAGATGGCAGATGTAGTACGGGGGACGGAACGTCTAACAAAAACAGCCCTCGCCCTAGCCCGAAAGTACTATGGAGACCCCAAGTTAAAGCGTAAAGATGTGCGCCCTACGAGGCTGGTGGATCTTGAAGGAGTTGCCAAGCAATTCAAGGTCAACATTAGGGTCTTTGAACCCAAGACAAACTCCGGGAAGGCACCATGGAGACTCGTCTACGGGCAAAAGCAGTACAAAAAGGGTTTTGACACTATCAATCTTGGTATGCTGGACGGGCACTGTTTTTACATCAGGGAATTAGATGTGCTGACCCAACACTGGGAATGCGAGGTATGTAAACAGAAGTTTAATTACGCCTTTTCTCTCACACGGCATAAGGGGAACGAATGCGAGGGTGTCAGGACGACGATTCACCATGCCCTATGTGGTCATGGTGGTGAACGCGTTATCCGTGAGGACAAAAAGGAGTGGAAGGTAGATGGCTATGAGCCTGTCACAAAGACCGTTTAGGAGTACCACGGTTGTAAGTGGCACGGATGTCCCTGCCTGTCCAAGAGAACCGACGGGGACAAGGCTCATTACGCTGCAACCCAGTCTAAGGAAAGGATGATACGGGAACAGGGGTACAACCTCGTCACAGCCTGGGAATGTGAAAAACCACCCAAAATCAGGAGGTATTTTAAGAAGGAGTTTAGGCCTTATCCCCACTATATCGTCTTCGATTTTGAAGCCCTCCTGCATCGTTTAAATTATCAACAAACTTCTGATTTGACATATATTTCTCGACACATTCCTGTAAGCGTGGCTATTGCTGATAGCCTGAAAAAACACCCGACATTTTGGGTTTTCGTTAAAAAGTTTATTGGGGAGCAATTACAAAAATTTGGGGGATTTCTTGAATACCTAGCGTCGAAGGTAGATGCCGCGCTACCTGGTATCCCTGGTATGATAATTTCTTCATTTTTTTCAAAAACATAGAATATGCGGTCAAACACCTGTACATGGGTATTGCCGACAGCTTGAATGGGGACCCGACGTTCATCGAGCACGAAAATCCCAAGGTCTTGGTCAAACAGTTTGTGGGGGAGCTGGAAAAGAGGCATACCCTGATCGTGGAGGAGGTCGAGAGAATGTACCCGAAGCCTGACGACTTTGACATGCTCTCCAAAAAGAACCAGGAGTTGTGGAACGAGTGGGTAAACCAAGTCTCTGTAATCGGTTTTAACAGCGGTAAGTATGACATCAACCTGATCAAGCGGTATTTTGTCGAAGAGATCGCGCAAGGCAATAAGATCAAGGTGGCGAAAAAAGATAACGCCTACATGTTCCTCACCACCTCGAGGTTTAAATTTCTCGACATCAAAAATTTCCTTGCTCCTGGTCTAAGCTATGATGGTTGGTGCAAGTCATTGGAATGTAAGCTGCAAAAGCTCGTGTTTCCTTATGAATGGTTGACTTGCCACGGCAAGTTGAGCCATGTTGGACCTGTCGCGCACGAGGATTTTTATAGCCGGCTAAGTGGGAAAAACACACTATCTCGCGAAGGGTACGAGACATTCTGCGCTGAGTTTTACAGGCGAGGCTGCGTCACCATGATGGACTGGTTACGTGAGTACAACCTAGCCGATGTGGAACCGTTCATTGAAGCCGTGGACAAGACGAGGTTGCAGTATTACGATGACGAGATAGATATTTTGAAGGACGCGGTAAGTATTCCGGGCGTGTCGATGCGCTACGTATTGAACAAATCCCTACGGCTGAACCGAAAGTTAGAGCTATATGCTCCGGGAGACCCATGCAGGCATAGGTGTAAGGACTCTTGTTATAGCAAGACTTGTAAGGCCTGCAAGGAGGTACGGAAAGCATGTGAAAAATGTACGAGGAATGAGGCCTACGAGCTCTTACGGACGGGGATGGTTGGCGGTTCCGCGATCGTATTCTGTCGATACCACGAACGAGACGTGACGGGTATCAGATCTCACGTGTACGGCGAACCCCACAGGTGTAGGACCATTCTAGGGTATGATGCAAACATGCTGTACCCAAGTTCCCTTATGCAGGACTTTTCTTGTGGGAAGGAACAGCTGATCAAGGTGGCTACACCGACATCAGCACATAACTTAGAGATACTGACGCGAGGTGTGCGAGATGGATCGCTCTTTGGGTTTGCCCAAGTTGATATCGAAGTACCCGAAGATCTGAGTGACAAATTTAGCGAAATGGCTCCACTGTTTGTGGTGAAGGAGATACCCGACGATCAAATCCAAGGGCACATGCATGAGTACTTGAAAACTACGGGTCGCAAGCGTGTTCCGGGTACGCGTAAGCTTCTGGGGTTGCTAAAGGCTGAAAAAATCCTACTGTATACCCCCGTGCTTAAATGGTACCTCGATCATAGTTTGAAGGTGACTGCCTTTTACCAATTTCTCAAGTATGCTAGAGGTAGGCCCTTTGAATGGTTTCCGAAAGAGATTGCTAATGCACGACGGGAGGCTGATAAGGACCCCGACAAGCGTATTGCGGGGGATACGGCAAAGTTGAAAGGCAACTCGTTCTACGGCAAGATGATTGAAGATTTGGCGAGGCACGCAAATACCACGTTTACGAGGGATGAAAAGGAGGTTGATGCAGCCCTGCGAAGCCCGTACCTCGAGAACCTTGAAGAGATTGGGGATGCGTATGAGGTAAGAAGGGGCAAACACAAGTGTACTATCGATAGAGCCTACCAGTGTGGTATTGCAGTGTACCAACTAGCTAAGCTTCGCATGCTCGAATTTTACTACGATTTTCTGGACAAGTACATGGATCGTCGAGACTTTGAGTACATTTACATGGACACTGACAGTGCCTATTTTGCCATCTCTGGGGAAGAGTTAAGAGATGTCGTTCGCCCCGAACTGCTTGACGAGTATGATGGGGATGTACAAAACTGGCTCGTCACCGATAAGTACTCGAGTCGAACAGGAGGGTTATTTAAAGCGGAATTTATTGGTTTTCGGATGATTGCCTTGACAGCCAAGTGTTATTTTGTGGAGGGTAAAGAAGGTACTAAATTTTCGTGCAAAGGCATGTCAAAGAGACAAAATGCTTTGACCTGGGGTAGATACCTGAGTGCGCTAAAGGGTGGTTTAGACACGGCCAAAAACGTAGGTTTTCGGGTACATGAGCAGGGTATGATCACGTACGAACAGAACAAGCTCGGCCTCTCTGCGTTTTATGACAAAAGAGTTGTACATGCTGATGGGGTACATACCTCTCCGCTTGTGCTATAACCCCGAATAAATGGAAGTGTGTTTGTATATTGCTGTAATTTTACCGTATGCCTTGACCGCTTATGTTCTTTTTCGATATCGTCGTATAATAAAAAGAATGTCAGAGCTCGCAACTATATTCGACACAGCCCTGCAGAAAATTTCGAACATGTTGAAAAACCCATCGATAAGCGTCGGGCTTTGAAAGAGGCCCTGCGCAAAGGCAAGGGGCATCTATTACCCAAAAAATGTACCGAGGGGTTTGTTGAAAAGGCCCCGGAAGAGGCTATAGATAAAGTACATACTGAGTACCTTCAACGGGAATTGCAGGAGAAGGGTGAAAAGACCGCTAGGGCACTGTCTACGCATGTTATCAGCCTCTATGCCAGCATGATTGGAAATATTGTGGATATCGACAGTGTTGAGGAGCTCCGAAAAGATATCGAAGAGGATCCTATTATCCGAGACTCCATGACAGACTTGGGGATTCTTGTGTATTGTACCATTGGGAGGTGTCCGGCACCCCTCTTGGTAGCGGGACATACTGCGAGGCATATGGGTAAGAAAAAAAAGAAACAGGAGGAGGTGCAGGAGGCGGCGGAGGATAAGGAAGAGCCTCGGACGGCGGTGCTATAAGATAAATGACTGAGGAAGATAAACAAGAAGAGCGAATAATTACAAAACCAGTAAAGCATCCGGGGCGTGTGGCCCAGGGTCACAAGTTGGCAGCACTGATGAAGAAAAGAAAGGAGGAAATGAAACAACAAGAGGGTACTGTAGAGCCTGCAGTCAAAGCCTCTTCTGGGACTAGTTCCGTACAGTCGATGATCCCAATGCCGTACATGTATGGTGTAGGTACGCTTGCCGTGCTTGCGATAGGGGTTGGGGTTTGGTATAGATTTGGCAGGGTTAAAAATGAATCCCACAAGCCAGCGACTAATCCAGAGCCTCAGCAGGGGAAACAGGGCAAAACTCAGCCAAATATCTCTATGTTCAAAATGTTATAGATTTTTTTCAAAAAAATGACACTAAGTAAATGACAACAAGCAACGTATCACCCACGGAAAAGGAGATTTTGGATATGTTATACGAAACCGTCATAGACCTATCTTTCACCTTTGCCTATGCAATGGCCGGCAAAAGGTTCCTTGGTATTACGAGGCCGTCTACCAAGATGGATACCAACGATGTTCTTAAGATGGTAGCGTACTTCGCAGCAGGCAGGGCGAGTCATGAAATGGCCGTGAAAAAAGGGTGGCTACCCGCATCCATAGTTCCCAAACCTAAATAGACCACCTAGTAAAAATTTCTGTTTGTCGTAGAGACAAATAGAAATACCCTATAAGTATATAGAAACCGGTAAGTATCCGACGCTTGCTGATGTTACCAGGGTATTGCACAAGGCGAGCTCCGGAATAGTAAATGGAGGCCAAGATATGTTACAAATGTAAAAAATTGTTTCCCCCTGAGATGTTCAAGATTAGGGGACATACTCGAACTAAGAGTTGTATAAGTTGCCTGGCTAAGGCGAGGGAGAGGCGGCGTACCAAATGCAAGGACCCTGTTATCGAACAAAAGGTAGACATTCTTGCCACTGATGTCGAAATTAGGGAAATTCAGCAGGATGAAAATTACCTACTTCTTTACACCCTGTTGACATACAACATCATACCACAGTACATCGAACTCGTTGAGGCACCACCCGAGAGTTATGAAAAGGAACCACTCATTAAACAATATCGCAAGGTACTACTTTGCCTACAGGGAAAATTAAGATATACTCCACTACCCATGGAATATCAGGCTCGAAATACCAAGCTATGCCCTGCCTGCCGGGGGTCTTTGGTGAACAATCACAGCGGTATGTTGATATGTTTGGGCTGTGCCGGTGTATTTTCAAAAATCCATAATCAAAAGTGGTTATATTATTAGTAAATGGATGTCGTAAGGGACCCACATACCTGTATTTTTACAGGCCCGACAAGTTGCGGAAAAACGCAACGTGTTCTAGACCTACTTGAAAACGAATATAAAAAGCACTATCACAACATAGTCATACTTTGTCCTACTATACGATGGAATACCACCTATTTGGAAAGGGCCTCGCTCTGGAAGGATGATTACGTGTTCCTGATAGACCCCAAGGATCAGCTGTTTGAATGGATAGCGAAATTGTCGTCGTTATTAGCAGGCGAGGATAGTCTTTTCATAGTTGACGACATGATATCCGACGAAAGCCTCGATAAGCGGCGACAATCCCTACTTGAGCTGGCCATCAGTGGTAGGCACCGCAAGCATAGTCTTTGGCTATTGACGCAGAGTTATACAGCTCTCCCCAAGAATCTGAGACGACAGAAAAAAGCCCTGTTTGCCTGGTACCCCCATGAGAAGAGTGACATGAGGCTGCTGGACGAGGAAACGAATCTCATCTCCGATTGGGATGAGATTAAAATTGAACTGAGGAAATCCAAACATGCTTGCTTGTACGTGAGATTGGAACACCCTCGAACTTGGAAGATTCTCGAATGACTATACATACAATCTACCTGAATATTATGATAAAAAAAGATGTCGTTGCAGCTTTCGCTATTCAGCACTATACCCGCAGGATCCATCGAGACCTTATTTGACAAACAAAATCAGCCTCTGTTCAAACGTGCACATCTCGAGAGATTCCTGTGTGTTCCAAATGCTAGGCAGTATGGTCTTGATCGCCATATGACAATATCAAGGGGAGAAATAGAGGGTATGCTGGGGATCATCGGCGACTACACGCACCCAGGCATTCTAGGAGGAGGGAAAAACCGGCATGACATATTCGTAACATTGGACGGGGCGTTGGAAATTACCATCAGGTCAAGAAAGCCTAGGGCAGTAGCCTTGACAAAATGGCTAACCCGGAAGGGGTGGAAAAATTACAGGATGAGCTTAAAGAGTATCGTCAAGCACTTGGGGATAGAGATATGGCTATGGCGGTACTGGCGGATGACTTAGAGGATAGGGATAATCAGCTCATGGTGCTGGGGGATGAAATTGATTCCATAGCCCAGGAAAATACAAGGCTTCAGGAACGGTATGTACCACATACCCAAGATCCAAAGAAAGACAACGTCATCATTATCCATCGTAAGCACAGCGCACAGGATGATGACGAATACCATCATCTTCCCTATTATTGCACGCGTGTCCAGGGGCGTAATATTAGCAAGAAGAGGTTGTGGTTCAATGACAACTACCCGGGCGCGGAGGAGATTGTCGTTATTGACAACCCTAACGGCATGCATGCATTTAATCGGTTTGAAGAGGATGGACATGTGGAGCGCTGCGGGTGCCACTTCAGGCTTATCGACCTTACTCGGGATGACCTGTACGATTTGGGTGTTCCGGCACTATGGGACTAGGCAGGCGCTAATTTTAACTACTTACAGGGTAGTTAAAATTTTCACTTTGGAAAATATACATTTTTGGACCCTTTTGGGTGTATGTTAAAAGCCAGTGAAAAAAGATGGAAGCATACATAAAAAAAAATCAATTTACAATCAACTACGATATCCAGGTACCTGTACTACATTGCTGTATCAAGGTAGGGTCGGTGACTGGATATTGCCCTACCTGCCTGGAAAATTTTAGGTATCGGGGTGGGGTATACTACGAAGGTTTTGAATACCCTACTGATGGCGACCTTTTACACATGCTAGCGTCAGGCGAAAAGGCATGGGGTACATTTGTAAGAAGCGAGATTGACGAGGATATAGAGGATGATATTGAACGTCTAGGACTGCATATTGTTCAAAAGGATAGGAACAACTATGAGGCACTCTGCTACCAGGTCATCAAGGATAGGGACTTGAAGCTATCAGATTTGGCTGATATATCAACAATAGGCAATATACTCAAATTTCCGATACCGGATAGACGTCTAGTTGATATTGATTTGGAAAATGTACCTAGGTATCGTCTATGGGTATCCGTCCTACACCCAACATCCTTTGGACTATGTAAGAGATCCGAATGAAGATGACGAGGATGACGAAATAGATCTGGATGGACTAGATGAACTCGTGAAAATATTTTACCATTCCTTGATAACATCCGGAGGTACCTGAACATCCTCTGGTACCTGCATGAGTTCCTCCGACACGAAACTACGATCGGGACCGTCCTTTAAATAATACAAAAGACGACTACCTGCTACTATTTTGTCCAACCTGTAAGTATGTTTGCTGTAAAAGGCGTCAGTGGCGCGTCTCTTTTGATCACCATGTTCTTCCCCTGGTTGGAGGAGGTAGAGATATAACCCATCATCAGGTAGGGGTTTCTCTTCGGGATATTCTTCGCTTTTTGCAAGCGGTACCTCCTCAAGCCTGATCGCTCTGTTCGGTTTCATCTCAATCATGGCAGTCTTGGTATTATTGAGATTTTTTACTATAGTGTATAGGTGTTTCACCCATATGCTACTAGGCTCCCCAGAGACCAGCTCTTGTGCATCTTGGGGCTTGAAGAGTCTTTCCGCGAGTACCTTGTTATAAGACTCTACAAAGGCCGTGAACGTATGGTGGTACTTGGTGGTGGCCCGCTTAATTTCCACCCCTTTACCCTCCAGTAGCTTCGTTACAGCTGATTTGAACTCGCTACCGTTGTCACATTGGAAGGTTTTGGGGTATCGTAAAGGTCCTGCCCTATAGATGTCTTTGATCATATCCGCGACCTCGCCGGCTTTTTTGGTACGTAGGGGTCTCGCTACCTTGTACCTTGAAGCTACGTCAATACCCGTCAGAATATACTTGTAGGTGTTTCCATATAGCTTATCGTGGGGCATATACAGTAAATCAAACTGATGCATCTCGTTCGGGACCGTAATAGTAAAATGAGGGTAATCAATACGCTTCGGACCTTTGATGTGTCGTAGCCATAAGAGTTGACGAGAAATCCAGTGGGTGGCCTTCTTTTTTGACACACCGCTCTCTTTCGCAAACAGTCTGATAGCTTTGCGTCCGGTCCACAAATGTTCTGGGGTATAGTATATTTGGCTTAGTTTTTCAGCCTCCTCCTCGGTAATACTATGTGATGCTTTTTCTGACATGTTTATTATATGTCAGAAAACGTTCTTACAAATACCTGTAGGCTATAAAGCCCAGCAGGGATAACGAGCCAACGATAAAAGTGAGTTCCCCATCCTGTTGCTCCTTTGAAGGCGTGTAAAAATCTTTCAATTGTGGGGCCTTCTTGTTTGATGCTATATAATACCAGTACATGTCGTCGTCCAGCTCGCGAAGACTCTTCCCCGCTTTTATTTGCAGTTCCCTTTGCTTTCCGAACCAGTCAAGCTTGGCCTGTCGGTCTCTTATCCATTGAGCCTGAGCCTCATTCAATTTTTCGACGGCCTCATCATGCCGTTTTCTCTCCGCCTCGCCGTGTCCTGAGAGCTTGCTGAACTAATAATTTGTACCGCTAAATGCTAAGGCGTTGATTAACGCGCCCCCTGCCATGATTGCTAATGTAGCCATTTTATTTTGAGACAAAACGATTGCCTTTTGAAATGTTCTCACTCGCCCACATGGGTTGAGTGTTGGCGTAGTGCAATCTACCAGCAACCTCGGCAAGCGATGGGGCATCCCCATTTTCCTTATATTTAATTGGCACATTATGATCGATATGCCACTCCCCATGGTTTTCCCAGGTCATACCCTCAACAAACTGGGCCTCGATATGACCCCGCAGCGTCGCGATATCGCAACCCAGATACTTCTGAGAACTAAGCTCCTTATTTCCCTGTAAAGCTTTGTGTGTTCGACATCGTACAACAGAAGCGAGATGTCCAGGAGGGTCGCAAATTGGACACATGGATCTAATCCTTTCATGTTTACAAACCTGGCTGCCTTTTCAGTCCTTACAATAGGCCCTCTGTCTATCGTGGGGGCAAATCTGACTGCCCTTGCATTCTTTGCATTGGTATCTCAACCTTTGATGGTGACAATACTGACTACCCTTGCATTCCTTGCACTGACCCCTCTGTCTATCATGGGGCAAATCTGACTACCCTTACATTCCTTGCACTGACCCCTTTGTCTATCATGGGGGCAAATCTGACTGCCCTTGCATTCTTTGCATTGGTATCTCAACCTTTGATGGTGACAATACTGACTACCCTTGCATTCCTTGCACTGACCCCTCTGTCTATCATGGGGCAAATCTGACTACCCTTACATTCCTTGCACTGACCCCTCTGTCTATCATGGGGGCAAATCTGACTACCCTTGCATTCCTTGCAATGACCCCTCCGCCTTTGATGGGGGCATCTGTTACGTTCCCGTGACGCCTTCTTTTTATCGAGGCATTTGATGCATGTCTTTGTAATTTGACCATTTTTCACCACCTTGAATGCATCCGCTAAAAGACTCTTTTTACAATTTGGGCAGCTCCTGGTTTCCTTGCAGTGATGCCTCAATTTCTCATGCTTACAAATTTGACTTCCCTTACATTCCTTGCAGCGATACCTTAATTTCCCATGGGGGCATATTTGACTTCCTCCACACTCTTTACAGGTGGATCTCCGCCCACCATGCTGGCAGATACCACTTCCTCCACACTCCTTACAGGTGGATCTCTGCCTACCATGGGGGCACCTTGTGCGATCCTTTGACGCCCTCTTAATATCGAGGCATTTGATGCCCATTTTTGTTAGTTGGCCATTTCCTTTGATCCTAAAATTGTCCAAATAAAGATAGTGTTTACATCTCGAACACTTACATTTCCCTTCCACATTGATTTGTATTTGTCCTATGAGGGCAAATATAAATTATGGTCACTAATACACCAAAGAATGAAACCTACCACCCAGAATGTTTAACTGAGCATCTTGAAGGAAGTACACATAGCATCTGAAATCCCCGGTTCCGTCGGCTTTTTTGGTCATATGGAGAGTAATGCCGTCACTAAGCCTCTGTAGGGGTCTCCCGCTACCATGTAGGGTATGGTCGGGAGATGCTCTGAAATCGATAAACAATGCATACCGTTCATTGAAAAATTGGCCAATTGTCACGTTCGAGTCGTGAATACCAAAGAGGTTGGCAATCTGTTCCAGGTGATCCTTTGGAAGCATAGCATGACTATAGAGTTCGTTAGGCTCACCTTCCACCGTGATGCTTATTTTTTCTATCTTGGGGTTGTAGAACACCTCATTTATACCGGAAAAGGGTTTAACTTTCCCAGGGTCTATAAAGAGTAACAAGACACCCTTTAGGCTCTTGGCAGGTGTATCGATCTGGAGGTTATAGCTAGTATCCGATTTTTTCATGGTCACTACCTTACTTCGAAGTATCCGTTCATAGGGTAGCGCGAGGCTACTATACCGCGACATCATGGCACTCGCGAGACCCTCATGGGTGACTTTGTCAAACTCCAATGAAATATTGCTTATTTTATAGGCAGCGTCGGCTGCTTTGGCTGTCGTACTTCCCACGGCTGCCGTGCCCGCATCTTTGATCACGTCACCGTACGACGCGAAATGTAGGACAAACTGTAATCTATCATGGAGCCCTGCCTGGTAAAAAGGGAGATCATTTGTAAGCTCAAACATCTTGCCCAATGGGATGCAAAAAGTGTTGCCATACGCCGCGGCGATGGCTTTTTCCTCGTTTTTACCAACATAGTCGGTGGCCTTGACCTGCAGGGCTCTGATGGTACCATCATTGGGGTTGATTCCCTCTAGGATGAGATTGTTCTCCCTATCAAACTTAGGGAGCCACAAGTCAAACTTAGGGAGCCACAAGTAGGCCGCGAGCTTGTTGTAGTCGCTGATATTCTGCACCTCGTTGCCATTCAAGGTGATGCGTAGATTTCGCACCAGGCTTTTGCCTATATTCGAGACGATGGTACGCTTCGTGTTGGTCCCTGTAAGCACCAGGTCAAATAGTAGCCTGATGCTACCCGGAAATATGACATCATTCTGTCCTAGGTTCGGAATATCCACGTACAAGTCCTCATTCTGGTTGATTGTGGAAGGTATATGGCTTACCTTGACGCGCTGCCGTTTCCCTTTGATAGCAAGGAGCTGCTTCGTTTCTGCGTAGGGGTCTAGGATACTTCCAAATCCACTCATGTTTTATTATAGGGAAATTTTAAATAAAAGATGCCAACTAATCCAGTATTTGTACCTGATATTGATCTTCCGGATGATGAGGATGAGGGCCATCCAAATAAGCCCGATGATACTACGTCAAAACTCCCCGGAACGCCAAAACTATCAACACCAGGGCCTTCAACAGAACAACAAGGTGCTCCAGGGGATCTCCTTTCGGATCAGAGGAAAAAATTGCTAGAGGATAAGGTCAACGACATCTACGATCGCCAACGGAGAAGTTGAGGTTACGGCCTGATGCGAGATATTACGATGCCTTCAGGATGGATAAGGGGAATCAACTTATTGTTAAGGAGATAGTGAAAGGGAAAAAAACCTTCAAGGAAATAGTGATTACAAATCAAGATGGTACATTAAAAACCGTTGGCCAGATACAAACGTTGCTAGGTAGTAATCGTCTGCAGGCCCTGGGTTTTGCCGACTATGTTACACCCAATAAAGGTGGTAAATTCAGGGCCCAGAACCTCTTAAAAAGGTATAGCAAAATAGAGAAGGAGGCTGAGAACGCTGAAAATATTGAGATAGAATCGTTGGAGGAGATCGATGAATTTGTAGATGCCACGGAGAGCCTTATACAAGACACTTCGCTTGCTAGATCTGATGAAGGTGGCATCACCGAACGTGAAAGAAGGGGGCTTGACCTCGAACTTCAGACATTAAGAGGTAACTTGAAAAGCTTGACAAGCAAGATGATTTCGCTTGGTAGCGAGATTATCAGGGCAGAGGGTCATTTGAAAGAACTTGAGGAGAAGAAGGCCGGGGCAGATGAAGGACAACAAGCTAACCTTGAAAGGGATATAGAAAAGGTGAAGAAAGAGATTAGGGATCTGAATGATAAAAAAAAGGCCCTAAAGGAAGCACATGGTATGCTATCCACTGACATATACCCCCAGCTGAGACATATCAAGGAGACGTTATTGAAAATTGCCGGAGATGACACGTCTTTGCTCGAGAAGCTTAAAATCTTGTTCAAGGAACAGGGGATCACTATAGCCAGCATCGTCTCTGCTATTGGTATACTGATAAGCACCATTGTACTCTCCGTTACGGGAGGAAGTGCCGCGGCAGGTGCTGCAGGAGGAAGTGCCGCAGCGGGTGCGGGAAAAGGCTTCGTAGAGAAGCAGCTTGAAAGGCTTGGAAAGTTCCTGAAATATTTGGCAGGTAAGGCAGGTGCTGCCTTGCCTGGTATTATGGGTACGGTTGTCTCATTCCTTCTGAGGGTAGCGGCAACAGTCGTGGAATACGTGGCAAAACATCTGTACATGGCCATCGCGGCCGCTGCCGGGTTTGCGGTGTTCTATGTTAGGGGGGTCTAATATGAACTATTTTTTTAGCCATATGTAGGCAATGATGGTTCCTACCCCTGTCGTGATCAACGCGACCTTCGTATCCTCGTGCTGGATTTGTGTTGGTTCCCTGTGCTCAGTAGGATGTATAGGAGGCGTAGCATGCTTGGGATGTAGTTTAATATCCGCCACATGTCTGATGGTATGTTCGGTATGTCTAAGGGGTGTGGCATGTATAGGTGTTTTGATAGTATGCCTAGGGGGTGTAGTATGCCTGGGAGGTGTGGTATGTATAGGGGGTATAGTATGCTTGAGGGGTGCGGCAGCCGCATGCCTCGCAATAGGTTTGCTATTCACATCAACCTGTACCCCTACATTGACATTGGTGGGTGCGATCAGGATATTGTTATTGTACCCTACGATTTTACCTATTCGCAAATTCATGTCGGAAGGCAGCATGTACACGCTGGGCATGACGGCGAAGCTTACCGGAGTCCGGGCATATTGTAACACCTTTTGGAATTCTGTGATGTCATGCCATACATTTTCCTGACGCTGTACCATAGCCTCAAACTTTTGCATAAGGATTTGCCTTGCCGTGTAGTTATCCGCACCTGATCCGAGTAAGGATGCCTTTGCCCCTGCCTGCGATCCTAGTAACAAGACCACGTAAACTCTTATACTCTCACTTAGCTTGGTCAGGCCCTCTGATGCCAAGCCTTGACTTGTGGGGATGATGAATTTGGCCCAATCACCATCAACTTGTGGCCACCATCTACCGTTGGTGAGTGATGCACTTACTGATTTGGTCTTGTACAGGCCATTAGGGTCGGCACCATATTCACGGCATATTTGTGCATACCCAGATGTGGAGTAGGGATTTTTGTACCGAGAAAAACCGTCATTAAAAGACATGGGTACTTTCATTCTTGCCAGAATACGACGCATGTGGTAATACACATGAAATTTAAATATGGAGTTGACAAGGGGTACGGAGCCCGTTAGATGTTTTGCCGATATGCCCAATGCAGTGCTCGCGCAATGAGTTGCAAAGTTAACCTGAATATTCCAGTAGTCCAGGGCTTGTCCTCTTGTCCAGCCCTGAATGACAGGGTCGTTCAGATAGGTAGTTGTAACCTGAATTGGGTATTTGGTAAATTCGGGGAATGCCACAGAAATGTGTGAATCCGTCGATACATACAGGTCCTGATGCTCCAGGTTGATTACATCAAGTGGCCATTCTCCTCTGTTGGACTTGTACTTTACCTTGTGGTTGTATGAATATATGTTCATCCCTTTCTTGTAAGAAGAAAGGGATGAAGCAACTCTACATTACTGATATTGCGAAACCCACGATATTTGAAGACTACCTAGGGCAAGATAGTAGGATTGCCTTAAAGTCCATCAGTATTCGACCCGTATGGCTGAACCTTTACAGTGATAATGAATTTGTCATACGTAAGATGGGGCCTGATCAGAGAGAAATTAGGATTGAGATTATGAATGGCCTGTATAGGATCGAGGATCTGGCATCTATCGTGAACAGTCAGGCACAGGATAAGATCAAACTGTTTGTCTTGAAAAATGGACTCTGTAGGCTCCGTGTCAGTGTCGGGTACACGGTGGTTATTCATCGACAGCTTCAAGAGCTCCTGGGTCTATCCTACGACCCCAGTAAAAAGTACTATCAGAAGGGAGACTATGATTCCTTCTACAAGACTGATATCTACCACAGATTGAGACTTGTTTGTCCCCAGTTGGACGAGGGCGACTGTCTGCTGGAGGGGAAAAAGTCGAAAATTCTGGCTTTACTCCCCACCAAGGAACTAAACGCTTGGGGTGACATGCTGAGTTGGACTTTTGATACCCCGGTTTATTTATCTCTGAAGGGGTCGAAAGATCGCCTAGAATTCATGCTTACGGATGAATTCCATCATGACAAAAACGTTTAGTTCACCGGGATAACCATGCAGCTATTGATAGAATAAAGATGAGCGATATCAGCAAACTATACCCTAGTTTACCGAGTGCACCTGCACATGCCGATATACCCGAGGAAAGCCAAAAGTATAGAATTGATGAGATTGGTGAAATTGAGAAGTATCTGCGAAATGAGATTAAGGAGCGGGACAAACTCGCAAAAAAGTTTAAGATGCATGGGACCTGGATTAGGTATTGCGATCATGGGCTACTTGGTATTAGTGTAATTACATCTGGTATAGGAATCGGAACCCTGCTCTCAGGAATGGGTGTACCACTAGCAGTGGCAATGGGAGGCCTGACCGTGGCTGTAGGGGTAGGACAGGCGGGTCTTAGGACAGGCGGGAAAAAAATGGGTATTAAGTCTAAGAAACATGAAAATATAAGGTTGATCGCCGAGGCTAAATTGAACTCTATAGTCGATCTTATTTCAAGGGCCGTCGAAAATGGGGAGATTGATAAGTACGAGTTTGGTTTGATTATGTAGGAGAAGCAAAAGTATATGATACTTAAGGAACAAATGAGGCAACGTTTTAACCGTATTGTGAACGCCCTCAATGAACAGGAGCGGGCTCAGCTAGTTGCGAGGGGGAGACAAGAGGGTAGGGACGAATTTTTTAAAAAAGTTCAGTCTGTACAGTATGCAAGCGGTATTTAGATTCCCCACCGGAGTATAAGCCTTAGTTTTTATATATTTTATAGGCATCATATGGCCTATAAAATATATGGTTTTTCAGCCCTCCCCTAGCAGCCATTTATTCAGTTTTGTATATTTACATTCAACAACATGGACCTGTGGGTAGTAGTTGCTACCTTGAGCGTATACGGATGATATCGCCAGCACACCATTAAGTTTGCAGGGCTCATTATGGGGTACTGATTGGCCATGGAAGTTTGTTTTGATTACATCCTTGTAGTATTTGAGCTTGGCATTCACGTAACGGTCCTTTTTGACCGGCTCCGTCGTCAATTTTTGAGATATAAGCTCCTCAATCTTGTTCCAAATTTGCCGATATTTTTCAATCCAATCGGGGTACTCCTCAAAATCAATACTCATCGCCGGCACGGCATTGGTATTGTATTGACTCACCCCATTGGACCAGACCCCAGGCGTCTTTACCCTAAGCGCTACCACGAGGTCTATTGTATGGTACCCTATAATGTACCGCTGATCCTTGCCCCCGTTGGCTGGTACTGGATCTGACACTGTCAGGAAGTCCACGTTGATATCATTGATGTCCGGAAAAATGGCGGCAAATGAGTAGAATAGCTTGGGGTTTACAAGTTCATTTTCAAATTTCAGCATCTTGTTTTATTGTAATTTAAACGATGTCAGAGAATTGCATGTCATCGTACATACGCATCCACCCCCATTATACGTGATGTATTCCTGGTAGCAGTACCAGCACAGCATTTTAGCCTTCAACACAAGCCTTCGTCCGCAGGTACACCTGTCATACTCATCCAGAATACGTTCACAGTCCTTACATTGTTCCTCCATTTATATTATCTAGGTCATTAAGGTGATCCCATAGATCCTGAATCCTCCGGCTATTATACTTATCCTTCTCTGATTCTTGTACTAATGTTAGGACCATAAGTGGTAGGGAGATACCAATGCCAGCCATAAAGGTCATGAATACTGGACTTTCAAATATATTGAATTTTGATTGCCGGCAGTTAATGCACATTTATTAGTATTAGTATTTTTATAACACGGTTCACCTCTTTATTGCGCATGCGTTAATGATCAGTGGATTTTTGCTGATGATTAACGGTATTTTGTGTAATGGAGCGTGATGAAAAGTTGTGACGTCACAAGCAATATTTTGAATGATATTTTTTATGAGAGTTTGACCGCGAATTTTGGAAAAGTGTGGTTATATTCCATCTCTACACTTACTTTGAATTTTGCAAAAACTCGATAAATTAAATACCACAGTTTGATGTTTACACACTACGCATACACCATTCTTTATCCCAGAGCTCTTTGAGATAACCTCGATATTTAATTTTGAAGAGCTCTGAGCACGAGAATGCACATATACCCTTTTTTTAAGAACGTCAAAATTTCAGCTGAGGCTGTATGCGCTTATATTTTTAAACTTTTTCAGCCTCTAAATGTTCTTACTTGTGTCCTTAAAAAAAATGCAGAATTAAATGTACTTTTCTAAAAAAAGATGTTATTGAAGTTTATCTTCTGTAAAAAAAAGCATAAATATTATTAAAAAGAGAAAAAATGCTTAGGAATAATTGTTTTTAAGTCATTTTGGATTATTTTCGCATTATTTTGTTTTTAGTAATCTGAATTCAGGCTGAGAATTTCTTTGGTGCAGTTTTCCCAAAAATCGCCTTTTGTACGCGTTTGGGCGAGGTTAGGAAGCCACTGACTGAAGACTCTTCACTTCTGCAGCTGAAACAATGGAGAATAACGACAGTGGCAATTTTTAAGCATTACCCGATAAGCACAAAAATTCGCAAAATCACGAAAGTTAATTCTAGCAAAATTTATTCTATTAAGATAAGTCCTGTCTTGATAGTTTGCTATACATTAATATCCTTTGAGACGCACGGAAATCTTTAAAATGCTTGGCAGAGGCATAAAATGAAAGTAAACGTGATTCGCATCTAAAGCATAACCAGAAAATGCAAAAGAACTCTTTGTCAGCTTTCGGTTTACTTTTAACTGTCCCTGGCTTTTCATTTCTATGATTCTTTCATCAAGGCGCTATCACACATTTTACTATAAGGCCTCCGGGCGATTAATCAATCATTAACGTAGTCCGGATTTTAACGGAAATTTAAACAGTATGCTAATATACACTGTTTGCTGCCAAACTGCAATTAAGGAAATTATTGTTATAATTTTTAATGATTTAGCATAAAAATGTTTTGATTAGGGAAGTATAGCGCATTATGAAACAGTGGCGATTTGTGAGATAAAACTCATCGTGTAAAAGAAGAAAATATTAATTTAAGAAACTTTCGTAAATATATTAAATAAATTAGCGTTGTGTCACGAGAGGTAACAGATGGATTTTTGAGCTGTTAGAGAAGTTTTCTTTTTCAAAACTTCCTTTGTGGGTTTTTGCTTACTCTGTAAGAAGCATGTCCCAACGGCGTTTATCTGGTCCCATGTCGAGACGAAGATCGACAAAGCTAATAAAGAAAACGGTAAGAAACGCTAAATTTACCACATTGTGGATGTGGTGTATATATCAGAACTAATGTAAAATATTCCTGGTACCAGAAAACTTTCGCTTTCCATCAGCTTTAATATGTGACGTCAGACTGGTCTTATCACTTCATCTTCGACTACACAGATGTGTGTTATCACAAAGAGGCGTCTCTTGTATAAAAGATCATGTATTTTAAAAAATAATATATGAGCAATAAACGTTGCCACGTGAAATTAACATTAAATTAAGTAAATAAGATAAAAGCATGTCGGATTTGACAGGCCTTGCCTCATTTTTTAAACTCACCTCCAAGTAAAATCTGTTAGGATTACTGAACAAGCGAGTCTGCACAAGTGGTACTTTGAAGCCATGATAATCAGACTTCGAATGTTTACCTTTTTACCTGACACTAAAATTTATTGGTCTGACCTTAGCGGCGGAAAGGATGACGGAATTAAAGGATGTAATTTGGGTATGTTTTGATTTTATGTAGATTTTTTCAAATAAACGATTAAACCGTATAGCTAAGACAGCTGTGCTAGGACAGAACAAATCTTAATTGGGTTTTGGACATAGTATTGATATTGATAAAATAAGTATTGATAAACTGCAAATGCCATAAGATCTGTTCTGATGGAGGGTACGGATAAAGGCTTAGCTAGGTATATTAATAACCTTTATCCAATCTGATCATCTGCATCGAGTCTGTCCTTATTACACTGTCTACCTGGATTTACCCTGGGGAAACTATCAAGTCTCTACATATTTTGACCATATACAAATACCTTGTATGCTTCTTTTAGCTCATCTGAACTTTTTTTTTCTCTTAAACTGGGTGTCCACCTAACAATTTGAATAAACTGTCAAGACCCCCCTACTTCATTGTCCATGTCTCACTATCGCAAAACATAGCTAACATATTTCAGCAACATATTCCTTCAAATCAAACCTTTTCCGCTTTTGTGAAGATGAAACTATTCAATTGGGCAAAATGGAACACATGGGAACTCGATTTTTAATATTTCAACCGAATGTGGCGCCGTATTGTGGCGCCGTAGATTAGTGGTTATAGCTTTCGTACTCTGTGCGGGAGACCGGGGTTCGATTCCTCTTGACGGCGATTCAACATGGGCGAGTGAATGTTACCATAGCCCCGGGTTAACCCAAGCCATGTGAGGGAAATTGGGGAGATGTTACACTGTGTGGGCCGTTGGATGTTGCCGGGAGTTGTCTAGTAGAGCGTGGGCCCTACTAATTGGGTCTGCGTTGCTCAAAATGAGCATTAAATACTCTAGGACTCTCCATCTAAGCCATGGCCCCTCCTGGAAATAATAGACAGGGTATATCCCTCGATATTTGTGAGGCTAGCCATGTAAAATATTCACATCTATCTATCTATCTAATGTGGCATCTTCAATTTTTAGCATGCTAACATAAGGGACCTTGGTCTCGCACTCTTTAACCCTTTAGATTGATTTGAGGCTATGAAATACAATAATGCGATAATTAAAGACTTCATTGCCACAAAGTCGCCATTTGTTTCGTTTAGATTGTCTACTCAGTCAAAATAATAAAAAGAAAGTTTACGGTCCTGGAACTAATGCTTATAAAGCATGTTCCATGGGAGCAGAGTTGAGGTTGGTCATTAAGCCACAGGGACACGAGACAATTTTTTCAGGCGATGGTAACTCTTATGGCGATGGTTATTCTAATGAAATTTGCTAATGTCAAAGAAACTGAATTAGAAAGTCTGCAATTGTGTTTTCAAGTTATAATTTTGTTTTATCTCATTTTTATCTTCTCTTCCTACTTTTTACGAACAAATAGTCGTTACCATGGTAATTTATAAGCTATGCAAAATATATAAGTTAAAAAACTTTGAAACTTTTTTTCACAATGTTCATTTAATTGCTTTGGGTTCCAGAATAATAACACAAAATTGATAGAAACAATGTATTTCTATTGGAATGAGTAGATGCAACACGTTCAGTATGCATAGACTATTTATAGAATGTTTTGGGGAATGGGTGGGAATGCAGGTGCCTCCCTCGTGCTTCGTCATGTGCACAAATATATAATGCATATCCTGAGCGCAGGATATGCATTATAGGTGTCCTCATGCTCTGAGCGTCAGAAACATGAGACAATGGTGTTTTCTTTCATACCCTGAGCGTCAGGTGTATGAGAGAATTGAACAAATATATAACACATATCCTGAGCGTCAGGATATGCATTATAGGTGTCTTCATGCTCTGAGCGTCAGAAACATGAGACAATGGTGTTTTCTCTCATACCCTGAGCGTCAGGAGTATGAGAGAATTGAGATGCCTTGAGCGTCAAGTGCTTCGGCATGTCCTGAGCGTCAGGCACATGCTAATTACTGGTGTTTTTATTCATACCCTGAGCGTCAGATGTATGAGAGGATGAGATGCCTTAAGCGTCAAGTGCATCGACATGCCCTGAGCGTCAGGCGCATGTTTCCTATTCCAGTAATGATTACAGTACACATATCTACAACTACATGTCCTGAGTGTCAGGCACATGCAAAATACTTGTGCGTTATTCATACCCTGAGCGTCAGGTGTATGAGAGATGCCCTGAGCGTCAGGCGCATCGACATGTCCTGAGCGTCAGGCACATGCTAATTACTAGTGTTTTTATTCATACCCTGAGCGTCAGGTTTATGAGAGATGCCCTGAGCGTCAGGAGCATCAACATGCCCTGAGCGTCAGGCGCATGTTTTCTATTCAAGTGCTACTGATTGAGATGCCCTGAGCGTCAGGCGCACCTCAATGAGCGTCAGCAAATATGGTGAACACATGTATACACGCCCTGAGCGCCAGGTACGTTTTTCAATGACTTCTATCAACACATTACTTGCCTAAACGGCTGACGAAGGAGGCCCAACACATTTTTTTAGTTATGCTAGCATCTTTATCTCCATTTACAAAGTGGTAAAAGGTGCAGCTTTCAAAACAGATGTTACATCTAAAAGCAATCTTCGTTTCAATTCATAAATGTTAAAAAATTCACAGGTTATTCATTTTTTGCGAATTTGAGTGGATTGGGTGCATAAAAAAATTTGCTCACACACACCATTATTCACATGACTAGCCGTACTCCCCTGTAATCATCAACTGAATGTCTTGTTGAATCTGTGTAAGGGATACCAAACAAAAACAACAACACAGTAATTTGAATTTTTAAAACTCACAATCTCCATTATTCTATATTTATACCAGCTGAAACAAAATGTCTAAGAGAATAAGCAGGTGCAAAAATAAATAAATAAATAATAGTAAAAATTGCAAAAATGTCCAACAAAATCAAAGGCGTCTAATAATCGTTACGAAATCTGCTAAAACTTTATACTTGTTTTGCTATGCCAAAAGTACACCAGATAAAAAGTATTGCCAGACATTAAGAAAAATCATATTTCGCTAATTCATACAAATATGTTTATTACAAAATTTCCACACTATACAGTTTGTAGTGCATCATACCAAAATCAGCTATTCAGTCTATTGCATACAGCAACTCTCCCAAAGTTATACTCAAAATATAAGAAATCAACAGTTATTGACACATAAAATAGAAAAATAAATACTTTAATCATTTTGGTATATTGTATATCTACCGCAATATTTCAATCCAAAATATTAAAGGAACGGTTTGCCTAACAGACCCAAACTCACAATTGAGAAATCAATTATTTTTTTTGTATCAAGAAAACAGCGCAAACGTGCCGTGCATGATAACAAAGCAGTTTTTTTTAATTTAAGAATTGAATATAGTTCAAAAGCTTGTAATGTAACAGATGTAAACATTGATTTAAGTTTGCTTACATCTGGCTACATGTTTAGAATAACGACAACAACACTAAATCACCACACTCTGTAGTTTTGAAAACAGTAACAACGGAAAATTACTTTTACAGTTTATATAAATTCTTCTCTAGGATATACCTGTTTTTATAAAAATAGTGTGTTTTCGTTTCAGCCTCAATGTTCTTAACATTTTTGACAAATACTATCCTCATTATTCTTAATATGTTCTTAGCATGACTATGGCCTGAAAATATATAATGCCTTAATAAAATAAAGCCTGCTATAAGTTGCTATAGCTCATAGCAAATTCTGCTACATGTAACGGCCCATTGCTTTGGACAGAAAAATGTTCAGTTTGTTTGATATGCAATAAAAAAGTAAACTTCTAATCAATTTTGTGCATCATACAATTTTTTATATTTGGAACAAACAATCAAGCTCAGACATATTCTTACGATATTCTTAACCTCTGACCCATTGTGTAGAGTATATTCTTCAAAAAAACTTCTTAAAGAAAATATTTTCTGGCTCAAAACACAACAAGGAACTTAATATTTAAGGGAAAATTTAGCTCCAAAATTTAACTTCGCTTCATCCTAAAGAGAATGAATAGGAAGTGAATACAATTGGTTTGATACATTTCCAATCAATTCTCTTTGTGATGTTATATCATCCTACGTTTTTTGATTTTTTTTAATATTTCTGACTAACAACACTAACTTCGTTCAACAAAAACAGTTTGTTCTTTACATTTTAGATTCAAATTACATTCATATTCGAATCCGAAAGATTTTCTAAAAAAGTAAGCAACCTCTGTCCCATAATGAAGAAAATGTAAAATATAGAATAACAAATTATACTCTAAGCTAACCTTGTGATGAGTAAACATTGTCATGCTTTGTTGGAAATAACTGTTTCAGAAGTACAAAAGATATGAAAAAGAAACAACCTTCTTCGCTTCGGTTTTCTTTTTTCGGCAGATAAGCAACTTGTTTCCCTAAGATACGTCACACGCATGGTAAACCGGGGGTAAAATTAAATTAGTTAAGACATTACGGTCGCGTACGGCCCTGTAGTATAAATAACAAATGGACCCACTGTTTTTTGATTGGTGGCTTATTTATCTTTTTTTGTAAATTTTAGCGTAACGCCACTTCATAAGAAAGTGACCCGTGATTTGCGTGTCATGGACTCACATAGTTACTCACGCAAGCGTATTATAATATAGGATCGTTTGTCCCTTATTGGCACCCTTGTTAATAATCTAAATCCCAAGCTTAGCTCAAGTAAAACTACATCATGGTTTCTCATCTATTGCCCATTTGTGTGTGTTTGCAAAGTCACCTAAAAATATTTTAATCAAATTTTCTCCATAGTAACCACTTTCACAGTGTACTCGATTTTAAAAAATTTTTACATTGTGCTTATAAGTTGTTTTTTCCTTAAGAGAAATTTTTAACAATGTTCTCAATGATTCTCAAAGTAAACATAACTTTCTAAAACCGTCCAAGAGAATAAAAGGATTATATACATCAAACAATCTTTAAACAAAACTGCTACTTTTACATATTGTTTTTTTTTTCTTTTCGTGCACCATCTTACATTTATATATTTGTTATTAAAATATTATTTTCTTTTTTTCTACTCTACGTTTTTACTGTGAGAAGAGTGTAGCACTGATAAAGTAATTCAAATTAACTATTTGAATAACTAAAGAAATACATGTTTATCAGACGCTCTGCGTGTAGGCGTCTAGTGTAATCGCTTAACTTCCTGAAGGAATAAACTATATATTCAAACGCTGTTAAAATGCTTTTTTTTTAAATTGAACTATAAAACAGTTTGTTTAATTTAACTCTTGTGCTTTCTTCTTGTTTTTGAAATAAGCTTTAAAAATACTTTTATTACATGTTTTTTATAAGCAACCGAATTGCTCAGATTTGAGTCAAAAACTAAACTACAGCTGACCAGGCTGACATTTTGAAAAGTCAAACAACCGGAGCCTTGATCTGGACACCCAAACAGGTTAACT
This sequence comes from Hydractinia echinata, assembly GCA_030067915.1. NCBI lineage: Eukaryota > Metazoa > Cnidaria > Hydrozoa > Anthoathecata > Hydractiniidae > Hydractinia > Hydractinia echinata. The sequence continues at coordinate 1,255,361 of JASGCC010000017.1, read as the reverse complement.
CTCATATTTTCTAAATAAATTATCATATAGGTCAAACTTTTGTACAATATTTAGCATCTCTACATGAGGCTCTGAATTCGTCAGATTGTGGCAGAGTAAAAAATATGACAATCTCACACAAGTCTCAACAATTAAATTTGATCTTTGCAAGGGGAAAAAACTTTTTAATTACAAGTATGTTCATTGCATATATGGCTACAATGACCACTATTGATAACAAATTTTGTTTGCATCGTTACCACTCATAATAACGAGCGTGAAAGGTAACACAGGAAAGCACTTATTAATTTAAGAATCAAATACATAGTGCATGGTAAACTTGCTTATGCTTATGTTTACATAATAATTTTACTGAAGAAATACTAGATTTATATTACAACCATGGGAATCCATAAGATATGGCAACAACTACCAAAATTATGCCATAATTGGAAAGAAATGGAGCAAATGGATCAGGCAACAATCCAAGAATAAAATTTTGCCATTTTTGAAATGAAATATTACGACAATTTATGCCGCGTCAACCTATCCAATTAATAAATATATAATATTGAAATAAGAAAAGTATTAGGAGACTTTAATATGAAATTTTTCTAGCTGCTACTTGTTATTACTACCAGCTCCAATGATTATGCTTATTAATCGTTTGTAGTAGGTTTGTGCATACAAGATCACCTTTTTTTATTTTAACAGAGTCATACTGGATTTGAAGATTTAAAAAAGTACTGTCATAAAAACAATGAATTTCTCCGTGATGCTGCTTCCCTATTTCAAGAAAGGTAATGATTTTTTTATACAATTTTGTTACTTGTACAATTAAAAAGTTGTTATTAGATGAAACGAGTTAATTTAGTGAATTATATTTGGTATATATCATTGTTAATGCTCTAAACACACTTTTAGGGCCAAGCTGGAGATAATATATGCTGATGGTCTGGCAAAAATTGCTACGAAAGCCAGAAAGATATGCATAGATACTATTGGGTAAACAATATGTAGTTTATTACTAAGGCACTGATTATTTTTTTTCTGCTCAAAAAATGGTTTTTGGAAGAATAAGAATTGTCCCTCAATGTATTTAGTGCTGTTGCTACAGAATCAAAACATATGAAGTGTTAACATTATCACATTTTGTTGCAAAACCATCAAACTTCAAGCTTAGTTACAGTCTTTTGTTGCAGAACAATCTAAGTATTCTCATATGAATGTTGGATTTTAATTCTTCTTTTAGAACTCTAAGATCTTCGTGGGAAGAATTTTCAACGCAGACTGATTTGGAATCCAATGTACATAAGTATGTTTCTTTTATATGTAATACAACTTTGTACATAGTATATTTGTATTTGATATGAAACCTTTCTTGGGTTTTTATCAGACGTAGTGGATTTAATGTAGGTGCATGAATTAATACTCCAGTTTATGACAGAAATACTGCCATTGTTTTTCTAAAGCATTACTTTTCAAAACCCTTCTTCCCCTTGCTTATTTTCTCCCAGAGGTATATTTTTTTCATTGATCAAAAAATTAGTAGTCTCATCCTCAAGAATTTAGAGAATTCTATGCGTGCTCACTAAAAACTCACTTATGGAAAATTAGTGTTAATAGTTTTGTTTTGGGGATTGAGCAAGAATAGAACAGCTGACAAGTTATTGGTTACTGGTTTGCTTTTGTTTTACATTTTACATTGTTGTCGCAAATATGGGCTATTTTGAATAAAAAATCTTCTGAGATCATATGTGCTTTCAAAGGCTAACCTGTGAATATTTAAAATATCGAGTAAAAAATTGGGTATAAAACAGGGGTCAGGCATAAACTTTCAAAAAATGTTTAAAGTTAAGAAACGTCTAGACTGAGCTCATGTTTTTTTATAAAAAAAAAACAAGTGTATTTCAATTTGAACTCAAATCTTCACCAGTAATGCAATGAATCTCTTCAATCAGACTTAAAATGTAAATAATTCAGAAAGAGTGTGTCCAGGTTATATCGCGATAATAAAATGGCATTCCTTCAATCTGGCTCAAAATGTAAATGAGTTAGAATGAGTTAGAATGTTAATAAAATAGCAACATGTTGATAAGATCCATCCTTTATCGAAAGAGTCTTTGATTTTTTTTACCTATTTTTTTTAGACACCTCAGTGCAGAGATAATAGAAGAAGTAACGAAACCGTTGAAGACATTCGCTGATACACAAAAAGAAAGTAGGAAGACTGTGAGTGTAAAATTAGATTACATTTTCCAATCCAGTTTGTCTCATTACATTATTACAGTGTTACAGTGTTAAAGCTTACCTTGTATGGAAAAACAAGTGAACTTTACATAAAACAGCTTGAAAAGTTGTCCAGGAATTCAACTATTTTTTTAAATTCAAGTTGCACTAATTATGTATGACCACATCAAGTATTCCTGAGAGAGGTGTTGTATTTAACAGTTCTACTAAAGTATATATATGGTTATATATGTTTTTAGGCATCTGGTTTGGTGTTTTGTACATTTTAACATTTAGTTATTACAATTACATAATTTGGATCTACTAGATAATGTCATAATTTCCCATAATTAGCCAAACTTTTAAGTTCTATATTTTGAAAACCAATATACATTTTTCAAAAAGAATAAAATGATTCGTAGGCAACTTTTCAAGGTCTTTCATGATAAAATCAACTTTTTTCACAGGAGGTAAGCTTTAATCAGAAAATGAAAGCAACACATAAAAACAGGCTCTTCAAAAAAATTGGACACAATGATCCCTTATTTTCAGCTTCTCATCCAAAATAGTATTGCATTAAAGTACAAGGGATAATTTTTATTATTTTTTTACACCAACTTATGTGTCGGTTAATTTGGAAAAATTCAATAATCAATTTTTTGATTATATTTTTAGGCAGAGCAGGTAGTGGACAAAGCTGTCAAAATATTAGCTGAAAAACGAGCAAAAGAATCACAGGTGAATCTCGTGGACAGTTATAGGTTTTGTATAGTTTTTTTAGTGTTTTAAAAAACTCTTTAATCTCTCAGGGAAGAAAAAGTTCACACAATAAAGCAAAAGAATCGGAAGGGTTCACAGTGCAACTTGAGAGCGCAAGAGGAAAAACGTTATCTGAAAAAGAACTATCCAAGGTATGTAATATTTAAAGAGAACCAAGAAAGTTAATACTTTATAAAAATTCTCTACGAATGCATAGTTATAAGGTTTATAACTTCTTAAAAAAATATTCCACTAATTTTTGTAGACCACAAACAATAAATTTAGGTTAGTAACACGTCGAGTTACCTTAAAGAAAGAAACGATTGCAGAAGAAAAGAATATGGAACTAATGTTTGCGAATTTGCCTTGTATTCACAAGCTTAAATTCTGCACGGTCGCATCTTTAACACTGTCTGTAAATTCGGTATAAAATTTAATTTAGCCATTGGATGTGGTTGGTCACCAATTCGCATTTTTTTTAATTCTGCAATTCACTAAAACTATGCACATCCATCCATTCCGCATTTTACACATTCTCCAGGTCCTATTTGCAAACTTTTATTCCGCAATCTTTTTTTTATTACAAACAATGTCTTCCAAACATTCGAGAAGATCTGCAATACACTTTATCACACGCTTCCATAACTACACTTTTCACACTCGACTGTGTTAAGCCTTACATGGCTATGTAAGGCTTGACAAGGCTTATTGGTATAATATTTGGCGCGTATAAATTTAGCGCTTTTTCGCGCAAAATTCTAAAAATGCGCCAAAATTTATACCATTATTACGCGCAAATGGTATGTGCGCCAAAATTAGTACGCGCAAAATCGAGATGAAAGTAGGGTACGCCAAAATTAGTACGCGCCAAATTTTAAAACTCACAATAATCACTTTACATTTTTTCTCTTAGTTGGATGCGAAATGTAAGAAAGCAGAAGAAGCAGTCACGAAATCAGGTTTGTAATAATAGTTTCAAGAAGTAACTTTTTATCTTCGGTTGTTATATAACCAAAACGATAGCTAAACTTTTTTTTAAAAAAAGATCAGTGTTGTTGAGCCAACTACTTGCAGAATTTTTTTAATTGTTGTGAGAGATTAATATCGAATTAAATTAACCAAATACCATGTGCTTTACACGTTATTTTGGTTTACACCATGATTCGCATTCTTACTGTTTGAGATATACGTTTCTGAAGTGTCCCCAGCAAGTTAAATTATACAGATAATCTTCCAAAACTATCAAATTTTCAATTCCAATAGTAACTTAAAAATGCTAACTAAAATTATGCTAACTGCAACTAAAATTTAATTCGAAAACTGAAATTCAAAAGTATAGTCGCATACTGCTGTGCAGTTGATGTTTTGATGGATATCTTTTAGATAATGATTATATCAGCAAATTAATTGACGCAGAAAGAGCGAGATTAGAATTAGAAAGTGCGGTAACTGGTTCGACTATGGTAAGTCTTATCGCTTTTCTTTCTAAATAATGAAATCAATAATGTCCCTTTAGTAAAAAAACTTACTTGAGTAAAATATTTACTCAATTCTTACATACGATAAGGTGTTTACGACTTGCGTTCTGTTATCCTTTTTAAAATTCACTTTCTAATAAAACCCGCATTTTGGCTGTTTTTGTGTGATTTTATGGTTCTGCTACGAACACAGGAATATTTATGCACAAAATGCGACATGTATGACAGGCGAATTTTCATGAAATTTTCCACATGCTAACGACTAGACTCTAAAATAATACCCTTATTTCGTATGTTCAAAATGGTAGCTGAACCGCTACTTCATGCTGAGAATGCACGAAAAAGCGATGGCTGGATATGTATGACAGACTAACCCGTGGATTTCATCTGCGGGTTAACAACTAGTACTTAATATATGCGAAGAATAACTTTTTCTGGAAATTTTTTAGGTGTTTCAATCTCTGGAAGAAGAAAAAGTGACATGCTTCAAAACTCTGCTGACTACGTACTGTTCACTACTCCTCAATTCTATACCAAAATACGACGAAGTAAGTTGTTTCCCCTCGCTTAATCTTTTGCCTTGTTTAATGTAACTTCTCCTGTATTAACACATCTATTTTGTCTGCAATATGGCTGCCGAGATCGGTTGGCGTTAAATATGTGCACGTACAGCAGCCGAACTATGGGCTTAGACAGGTGATACACCCGACGTGCAATGACAACTAGTTTCTTTAATAATAGCCATATTTTGTTTGTTTTTCGGACAAAACCGGGTCATCTAAACCACGCATGAAATCTTCCAACTACAAGTAACAAATACGATGTATTTTTATGAGAGAATTCCCGTGATTTGTCCACCAGATAACGAATAGTGCTTTAAATTAATACCTTATTTCGTCTGTTCAAAATGGTTGCGCAAAGCTTTATTCCGGGTTACCCGCAGAAGTTTTTTTTCCTCGGGTTGATAATTAGTTATTTAAATTTCTCTGTTGTAAGAAAAATTTGTGTTTGGTTAAGAACTCATATTTGCGTATAGAAGAACAATTCAAAAAATCCTTGATAGAACTGATGGTACTTTACGGTCAGTTAAGCTATACTTTGAAACCACCATTTTTATCGCATGCTTTTTATTCTAGTGCTACAAAACATTGGAAGGAAATGTTTCAAACATGAATCCTGCAACAGATATACAAACGTTAATCGAATCACGTGGAACTAGAAAACAGCCATCTGAACAAATTGTTTTCACGTGTTATGTAAGTAGCGTACCAGTAGAAATGTGTTAGTGAAATGATGTGTTTCAAATTTTGAGTGTGACATTGTAGCATTCGTCAAGATTTCAAGTTTGTAGCTGTATATGTTGGCACCTTCAGACTAAACCTGTTCAGTTATTCTGAAGTTGCCCAAACTTTATAACGATGCTTTACTTTGTAGGGATAAATTTTTTGAAATTATATTTTAAGTGAAGAAATTTCCGTGACTTATAAATTTGATTCAAGAAAATTTCTTCTCGCAAAATATACCAGAGAAATTCATTAGCGAAAATTTATTCTGGCGAAAAAAACAGGAATTTGCGAAAATTTAAAATTGTCCCCATAAATTGGTTAGGTAGGATAGAAACGGGGAGATTATGATAACTCACACGAATATAAGAAGATTATTCTCTTTTTCTACAAGAATGTTTGCACATTTTACCTCCGTTGCGTCTCGCCTACCAATCTTTGTATCATCAGTCGGTTCTCTTTATTGTCATTGTAAACACCTGATTCGCAAAAATTTTGATACTGTCCAGTCTTGTGTGACCACGTTAAATTCACTTTGATCTTCTACGCTTGTCTTTTTTCAAACTAGGAAGAAGATTTTAATAACACGATGGATAACACTAGACGTAAAATGGCATTAGAAAGTAAACTGTCAAAGTTAACACGAGCTTTACAGGGCGAAAAGAAAGCCAAAAAAGGTATATACATTACCTATAGCATTGTCAACCCATATCTTGTATTGGGTTTCAGGCGCTGAACATTGAACGAATCATCGCTATATTGAATTTATATTTGCCAGGCATTAACCAATCTGATAAACTGTCACTGGACCCTAACTCAGAGTGTGTGCCGAATCTTAAGAACCTCAAAATTAGACTTTATCCCTCACTTAACAGAAAAACCTTGAAAGCCTTAAAAAATGAACACTGCCAAAAATTTCTAGTAGTAAGATGCTGCGTTTTTACTTTTTTGAATAATTAATTTTTCATAGGTTTAAATGTTCAGTTCTTGTCTTTCTGCGTATTTCTTACATTAGTGCCTACCTAGATATTTATGTCCGTGTCTTCCGAACCTTAAGTATCGCAAAGATTATAGTAAAAAAAGTCCTTAAACACACACGCCAAAAAAGGGGGGAAATGTTGGCAGACCCTATAATTATAAAATTTCATTTTTGGAGCTGATTGGATATCCTTGCACAACAGGTAAATCTTTAGCCTAGTTCTTTAGATGGCACTATTTGATATTTTATGACTTACTTTCGTGTATTAAGGATTGGTTCGTTTGAATTCCGTGTACAGCGATACACCAAGTTTCAGCACAAAGAATACACAACAAGATGTCGGATTTCAACTTGGACATGTAAGTTCCCAACCACGTCGTACTGCTGATGTATGTGCGCTCTAACGCGTCTAGTGTGTAACAAGTGTAATTTAGACATATTGATCGTGCTCTTGTGATATACAAAAGTTTGTTACTCTGCTGTAGAACATTTTGAAACTTATATATTAAACAATATACTTTTCCTGTGCGTTTTAGACGAGCAGTGTGATAAATTTATTAGAAGCAAGTATATACAGATTAAATATCCCACTAGCGAAGCTGCTGCAGCGAGATGTTCCGAATCATCGACTTTCAAAATACATCGACGAAAGGCGTGATAAACAGGTACTTTTTTAAGGAGATTTTCTTTTTCTAAGTTGAAGAAGGGGTAATCATTTTGAGCATCAAAACGTTCTATATTTAAATCGATAAAATTATCTCGTGACCTTTTCTTTTTTCATACACCTTACTTGCTTTGAAATGCGGTAGAACTTATTTTCTCTCTTTTTAGGGCTCTATATGTTGTACGTTAAGAGTACCGATAGAGGAGAGTGAGACTGCGGCTGACGACGATGGTGACGATTACATGCCGGCTGGAGATTATCAAAGCACGTATAATTCGACGTATGCACACACGGCGCCTTATGGCAGTGGCGACGGCGACGACTTTAGTGACGTGGATCCGGATTTTGAAGACGATGTTGATCTTGCTCCCCCAGGTAAGAAATTTCACAAACAAGCAAAATTTATTTTATTTTCGGAGTACACATAGAGTTGGGTTGCGTCATCTAGCGTCTCGTCCCGTCTTCCGTACAAATAGCTCCTTGTGTTTTGTTTACACGCTCCTTTATATTTTAAGACTCTGTAGTCAACTTCATTATTACTGATTGCGCTAGTCGGGATCATTTGCAAACAAATATTAAAAAATATTGTTTATTTTTGAAACCATTTTTAAAAATCTTAGGACAATTTATGTGATTTTTTTACTCCTAGCCAGATTACAGAAAAAGAACATTACTTATGCAAAAAAACAAGATTTATATTTGGAATCCTGCCTGGATAAAAAATTCTTTAAAGCTTACCTCCCACTTTAAAAAAAGTAATCAAAAATCAACTCAAAATATTGTACTAATTACGAAAATAATATTCTTTTATACTTATTTTGATTTGTTCGCAAGATATTCGTCGTTAAAGTTGTAAAATATTAGCAGCTGGAGAAGAGGCTTCGTGCCAGTCGCCATCTTGTGCCCCGATTGTAAATAAATGCCTTCGCGGGAGGGCTTGTGACGTCAACTCCCGGATGATAATTTCGCTGACTCTGCCGTGGCCCAGGTTTTTATATATACAAACGGTTTTATATATACAAAGGGGTTGTTGTTTTGTTTTTCAACATTGGTAACGGGTACTGAAGATGAGTTTGTAACAGGTATATAGTGAAGATAAGTAAACACTTGTTTTTTACTGCCCTTTTTAAAACTGAGTTCCCGTGAAAAAGTTGTGGGCTTTCTTAGTTTTGAAGTTTCGGCCAGTAAAATGTCTACAAAACCTGGCAGTGAATCAGACTCTAGCTGCGAAAGCTGTTATGAGGATGGGAATGGAAGTGGAAGCAATAGCTTAGTAGTGAACCGTGGCCTTTTTCGCTATTCCGATGCCCTGAGAACGAGATTGGCTCTTTCCGACTTGTGTAGAGACTTACAGAAATGCCCACAGAGACGGGTCGCGGCGCCGGGAAGTATATTTTAAAGTAAAAAAGAAGCTATCTAGGGTTATCAGAGCAAACCATGGCGGGCAACATTTTATTTTACTCACAGAGATTTAGAATTGCCAAAGCCTTTTTTGCCAGCGTTGATCAAAACATTCTAGTGATTAAAACTCGACTTTGAAAGCGTATCGACTCGTTAATGAGTGAGTATATGCAGCTCGTTGTTTCTTGCCTGTTGGAAGACTGGCAAAGGAATGCTTTCCAGCGCTACTTCTATTATTCTTATTGCAAAAAGGCATAGCACAAAAACACATTTTATAATTATTAACAAAATTAATCTTAGTTGCAATAATTTACTCTTCTTCTTTTTCTCCGAGTTATCGTTTTACGGCAACATGTTCAGGGGGCCTTTTTTGCCATCCGGGAGATGACGTCAAACTGGGTTTAATCCGAAAAAATTTTTATCACAAAATGCCGGCTTTCGAAAAGGAAGCATGCTGTAAACACAAGTAAATGTTGCTTTATATTTGCTTTATTATTTCGAATTTTACTTAATAAATGTTAAATTACAAATTCTCAACATAGTATAAACAGAATAAGATGAACTTTTTTTGAAGTGGGAGGTAAGCCTTAAGCAATTTCGAATTATAAAAAATAAAATAGAACTCTATTTTTGTAACCGAGTTGCTTTGATGTTAAGATGTGAGTCAATATCTAAGCAACTGATCAGGGTGAAACTTTGGACCCTAAAATCTTCTAAAACGAGAAACGTGTACGCAAATATAATTTTGTGATAATAATTATATCCTTTGTGATAATAATTTACATCCTTTTTTTATGAAGGTTATAGCACGATAGATATGTGCAAGGCTGACTACGATTATACATCAGCCGAAAAGGACGAACTGACAATCAAACCAGGTGACGTCATCACAATAATTACGCGGCACGACGACGGATGGTGGAAGGGCGAATTGAAAGGAAAAGTCGGCTTATTTCCAGCTTCCTATGTTCACGAATTGAAATAAAGTTTGACAAGTTTATACCCCTTTGTGAAAAATAACGAGAAAAGGGATATCCGTGACAATTCTTTTGAAGGCCATTTGGAGTGTCAAGAAAATCTGATTCTGTACTTTTAGCCAATCATTTTTTTCTGCTTGAATTTTGTCTATAATAGCAATCCTAAAAAAACTAAGGCTGCCTATAAAACTACCTGACTAAAGTAGAATCTGAGACAATCCAACTAACAGTATGAAATTTCCACTCATAATGCACAAAATTTATGAGCATTGCTACATTGTTCCAAAGTTAAATTCATTTATTCTGGATAGCTTCTGGCTCAATATTCTTTCTCGTAATGCAGTGTTCGGATTTGTTTTTTGCTGTAATTCATCCTGTCTTCTGAATTTCTATAATGTAATGCTTTCACGATAATTTCGAGACGGTAAATTTCGCGTTAAGTTTGCTAATGAGGTATGCCAAAGTATTTAAATATTATTTATACGAAATTTTGAATGTGTGGATACATCAAAACAATGTGTGTGTTTTTCTATGTCCTTTTACCACCGCTGGAGAATTTTTATGTTAATATTTTGAATTTTTTGTATAAAATATATGAATATAAAATGTCTTTTAAAACTTAACCTTTTTTATTAGCAATTAGCCACAAGTTTTTTGGAGTCTTATCCCAATACGAACTGTGTTTTAAATTTTTAAATCACGTAAATTTAACTTTATCGTGAAATTTTGTTCCGCCAAACTAGGAAACATTTATAACATATAACATCCTCAGGCTTTGGAAGATGAACTACAAAATCACGAATTTTGCAGTTTTTTGACCATTTTGTCGCATAAAAAATCGCTAAAATAAATTCTCTGCTAGTCAGTTTTTTTAATAATGAATGAATACGTCAGTTTTTTATTTTTGAGAATTACGACGGTGAAAGCGTGACGAAACAAAAAAAATTCTAAAAAATAACCCACTTAACTACTGATATTCCTTTAGTGTGGAATAAAAGGCCATATTCGTCTCTTGACCAGTGACAAAACAGGCACAAATTTTAATAAATTCTTTCCAGGGGACATTTTAACATAAAAAGACACACTTAGGTTATATAAGTCTGACCAAGGAGGTTTAAAAAGAGAAGGAGATACATCTAACAGACAATCATATTTAAAAAAATCATTCAAGTACATTATTCTAAAAAATCAAAATTATAATCTGGTAAATTAAAATGAACATCTTTCTCATCGTCGTTATTGTCATCGACAACGTCATTTTTATCATCAGACACTGCTACTTGACGTTCGTCATTCGTCACTTCAACGTCACTGTCGCTTGCTATAACAACAACATCAATTTTCTTGCTGTAACCAAACATTAGTTTAAGGTTAATACTGTATTCAACAATGTAAAAAGACCTTAAAAACATTACCACATTAAAACCTCCCTGAAGCAGACGACTTCAGAAAAAGGACCAAGGAACACAAACTGTCCCTGATTTGTCCGAGACGAATTGTTCAGGAATCTTTCATAAGCGCGACCCCTCTACTCATTTCATAAAGTGGACACTTATTCCGATCCCGCGTAAACATTTTGACAGTCATATAGTGGACAGTCATACATTGGACAGCAGGGGACATTTATGTGCAATTAGCTTCCACGCAACAGTTGCGTTTTTATTCAATGACCTTCTCTTGATCCGTCAAATAAATAACTACAAGGGACTTCTAAACTGCTCTTCTAGGAACGGCAAAGCATAAAACCAATCCATATTAAATTTGGGAAATTTACCTCTCAAAAGAGGATAATTTTTTTTATTTCGCCAATGTAAACTTTAGAGAGGTTTCACTGTAGAGAGATTTTATACCCTCATCGGCCAGCCTGCTATTTTTCAATATCCGTGGAGAAAACGATTTTTGCAATATTGTTTGTGATATTTCAAGGTTCCCGGCACAGACACGAAAAAAATACTAGTTATGCAATAAGGTAATATTTTATAACAGAAAATGTTGGAGGTATGCTGATCTTAAAGTTTTCAAGGTGTTTCTCTACAGAATGAAGTTCACCTAGTCTGATTTAAAGTTTTAAGTTCCAACAGACACCGTGGCAGCAGAGAAATATGACGTAGCGTTAGAATACTTGGAATATGGCGTAGCGTTAGAAATATGGCGTAGCGTTAGAAATATGGCGTAGCGTTAGAATACTTGAATTCCGAGGACGTATCTTTTTTCTTGTGCTTTCCATTTAGGCGTTTTTGGTCACAGCTGCAGCGTTTAGTATCTGGGCATGCGCAATAGAATTTCTTTCTGGCCGCGACACATGTATTTGAGACAGGTCAACTTCCAAACTCTTTGCAGACAGACATCTTTTTCACTATCGTCTCCAAGATCGTTTCAGTTTTGATACGAATTGAAACGATTTTCATCGTATGGAAATCTTTTCAATATTTTTTTTACATCGTTTCATAATCGTATCATGAAACGAATTAAATGTTTCATATTTTATTTGCGAAACGATTTTGTATAAACTACGTAAAAATGAAACGATTGTGAAACGATTTTGAAACTATTTTGAAACGATTAGAAAAAATTCTGAAACGATTTGATACGATTGTCAAAATATTATTTGTGATACGATGTAAAAGTCTTTGAAGTTATTGAAACGAATTTTGAAAGATGTTGAACTAATTAAAAACCAATTAAACTTATATATAAATGTAAAATTATTGTTTCTCTTTCTTTTATTCAACACAACATCGACATCATCAACAACATCTTTTATAGTAAGTATCGTAAAACAGTTTTTCAAAACTAACAATTTCCTTTAAAATGGAAAATATTGCGATGAAAAAAAATTTAAGAACGAAGAACGGCGATAGAAAAGCTTTTGTAGATCGCATTTTAAAAATTTAAGAACGAAGAACGGCGATAGAAAAGCTTTTTGAAATCGCATTTTAAAAGTTTAAGAACGAAAAGCGGAGATAGAAATGCTTTTTTAGATCGCATTTTAAAAATTTAAGAACGAAAGGCACCGATAGAAATGCTTTTTTAGATCGCTTTTTAAAAATTTAAGAACGAAGAACGGCGATAGAAAAGCTTTTTGAGATCGCATTTTAAAAATTTAAGAACGAATTGCGGCGATAGAAAAGCTCTTTGAGATCATGTTTTAAAAACTTAAGAACGAAGAACGGCGATAGAAAAGCTTTTTGAGATCGCATTTTAAAAGTTTAAGAACGAAAAGCGGCGATAGAAATGCTTTTTTAGATCGCATTTTAAAAATTTAAGAACTAAAGGCACCGATAGAAATGCTTTTTTAGATCACTTTTTAAAAATTTAAGAACGAAGAAAGAAAAGCTTTTTGAGATCGCATTTTAAAAATTTAAGAACGAAATGCGGCGATAGAAAAGCTTTTTTAGATCGCATTTTTAAAGTTTAAGAACGAAGAACGGCGATAGAAATGCTTTTTTAGATCGCATTTTAAAAGTTTATAAACGAAAAGCGGCGATAGAAATGCTTTTTAGATCGCGTTTTAAAAATTTAAGAAGGAAATGCAGCGATAGAAATGCTTTTTTAGATCGCATTTTAAAAATTTAAGAACGAAGAAAGGCGATAGAAATGCTTTGTTAGATCGCTTTTTAAAAATTTAAGAATGTGGAACGGCGTTGAAAAGCTTTTTGAGATCGCATTTTAAAAATTTAAGAACGAAATGCGGCGATAGAAAAGCTTTTTTAGATCGTGTTTTAAAAATTTAAGAACGAAGAACGGCGATAGAAAAGCTTCGTTAGATCGCATTTTAAAAATTTAAGAACGAAGAAAGAAAAGCTTTTTGAGATCGCATTTTAAAAATTTAAGAACGAAATGCGGCGATAGAAAAGCTTTTTTAGATCGCATTTTTAAAGTTTAAGAACGAAGAACGGCGATAGAAATGCTTTTTTAGATCGCATTTTAAAAGTTTATAAACGAAAAGCGGCGATAGAAATGCTTTTTAGATCGCGTTTTAAAAATTTAAGAAGGAAATGCAGCGATAGAAATGCTTTTTTAGATCGCATTTTAAAAATTTAAGAACGAAGAAAGGCGATAGAAATGCTTTGTTAGATCGCTTTTTAAAAATTTAAGAATGTGGAACGGCGTTGAAAAGCTTTTTGAGATCGCATTTTAAAAATTTAAGAACGAAATGCGGCGATAGAAAAGCTTTTTTAGATCGTGTTTTAAAAATTTAAGAACGAAGAACGGCGATAGAAAAGCTTCGTTAGATCGCATTTTAAAAATTTAAGAACAAAGAACGGCGATAGAAATGCTTTTTTAGATCGCATTTTAAAAATTTCCGAAAGCAAATCTTTATAAATAATGTTTTTTATATACGCGATTTTTTACGATGTAGAAATTTACCTATGTGACAGCGCGTAGGTTTTATTGAGAGACCTTTATTAGATTAATAATTTCTTTTATTCTTTTATGTTAAAAGAATGTAAAAGAAACACCTTGAAACGATTTTGAAACGATCTAAAATAAATATACTGAAACGATCATAATGATACGATTTTGCAACGAATTATGGTATGTGAAACGATTTCAAGTAAATATAATAAAACAATCTTGAAACGATTATGAAACGATTTTATTTTTTAATGAAACGATTTACAAAATAGTGAAACGATTTCCATACGATCTGAAACGATTTCAAAAAATTAAACATTACTTTAAAATCGTTTCAAATTCGTATCACATGCTATGCTAATTAAAAAATGAAACGATTTGAAACGATTTTTTTTGAAACGATCTCGGAGACGATCCCACCAATAAATATTCCGAAAACCCTACCATTTTCAATTTTTGGAAATGGAGCATACGCTGCAAGCTGCGGCCATAGATGCGTTAATAAAAGGCGGTCTTAACTATCCACTTAATAACAAAGGTAGAAAAACCAATCACCTTCCATTTCATCATCACTATCTTCGTCAATTTCCTCCTCCTCTTCTTTTTTTCCGCTAAAATGTAAAAATGTATGCAAAATTCAATAAAGCCTTTAAAAGTAAACTGATTTTCTCTTGAAGCCTTATAAAGAGGTTACAAAAAAAGCATTTATGATAGGTTACATAGTCTCTATCATTGGAGATATCAGGAATTGCCTTTGGTCATCTCGAAATCATAAATTTTAATAAAACTGTATTCAACACAACAAAGAACCACAGCTATCACACCTCTTAGCTTTTGGGGTCTGAATCAGCAGTGATTTCATCAAAGTTTTACACAACACATCAACCGAAGGTAAAACATGAGCTGGCGTGGACATCATCTAAACAAGCGAATAAACATTAATATTGTCAGCAAAACTCCATTTCTGGAGTTTTTTGTGTGTGTACATTTTGCAGGACTCTCTCCTGTTAATTTATTGTTACTGTACATATGTTGTTTTTTGGTAAGCGCAAAGTGCAATGTCCACTGTACAAAACCTCATCAAAAAATTGATAAGGAAATTTTTCATTGCGACAAGAACTTTAAGATGTTTGATGTGTATTGGCAAAAGAAAGTGCACAAGTACACAAGGAAGCTTATAAAATTCAAGCATGCTGAAAGGTGAAGGTTTAAAACAGTTTATAATTGGTCAGTCAAATTAATAAATTTTGATAACGTAAAGTAAGGTCGTTAGATATTACCCTATTCTGCTAGCAGCAGTCTTAGTTAATTTGCAACGTTATTATTTTAGCTATTACCAATTTAAAAATGTTTCATCTTTCATTATCTATTGATATTTTGCTTAGTGATAAAGCCAAACGCGATGCCAAGTGGTTAGCATAAATGTGTCAGAAAATTCCAGCTTTTTAAATGCGAAAATGGTTTTCCAGCCTCTTATCAGTTTAACAATCAAACATCCAATACGCGTTTTTATACACAAAAAAACTAATTTTTGAGTTAAACCGAATGTTTACATTTAAAAGGGATTTTATGAAAATTTATAGAGCCTGACCCCTTGATACGCTTTTTAGCAAGAAACCTGTCAATTTATCTGTTTACTTTCCATTTTCTCAATATTTTCTCGGCGAGTTACAAGTACCTACAATCTCAGCCTTATGTTTTTAAGAACCGCCTTTTACACTACACAAAAAAAATTTAACCAAATACGACTGTTTTTTTAAAAAAAAGTAAAAAATAGCTTTAGCTAGTATCAAACTTGGATAAACGTGCTACTTGACAAAAGTTTTTTCCAACAAAAACATTGTAAAGAAACCAAATTATAACAACTACTAAAACTGTATTGATCATACCATATCAAAAAAATACCCCCCACCTTTGTCAGCTGAAATTAGTAGTGTAAACAAAATAAAACACACCTTTCTTAAGACAACTGAAGATGGATTACCAAGAGGTATGTCAGGCGTTGAACTCTCTATGCTTTGTTTACCTAACGAAGATAAGAAATATGTGTTTGTCCCTGTGTGTACTATATTACATCCAGAAATCTAAAATAGGGCCTGTTGAATCTTAAATGTGAATTTTATCAAAATGATTAGAGGTATTAATGAATTCTTCTTTCTCCACAACTTCTGGGTTACAAGTCCCATATTTTTGGTGTAAATAGATTCTCTAATGAATTGGGAAAGTCGGGATAAATTTCAATTGGGAAATAAACGGCTACTGAGAACGCTTATTCGTTGATTGTAACCGTCTAAGCATTGACAATACTTGTATCCAGCCTGTTTTTTTAAGGACACTAAAATTTTATTAGATATAGTAACGAAGAGAAGTGTGTTACAACTCTAATGTTTACGCTCATGCTCACCCTTAGATGTGACTCCAAATATATCTTCGAAATTAGACGTTTGAGAATCATCTCCATCAATTTTCTAGTAAAATACGAGAGAGTAAGAGAAGATAATTATGACGGATAGTTATTGTTTGGAGGAACATACGGCAACCCATAGTTTCCTGCTGCTGCAACAAAATTTTCACCTTCATCGTGAACCCAGTTTTTACAAGCCTGCAGAAACTTCATTACCTTCTTATTCTTTTCATCTTCGATCTCTCTACGTTCTTTGATGGTTATTATTCCCTGTGTAAGAACAACAACAATTAGACGGGATATGGCAGAAATGGTCGAATGGCTATTATGACTGGCTGCTGGAAAATTCCGAATCTCACATTATAAAGGCATATACTTCGTTTTCACATACCGTATTATTAGTTAAAATATAAAAATGTCCCATCTCATCCCAAACGTTTTTGAAGTTCGACAGCTTCTTTCTTGGTGTAAAGATGGCAGCTGTAGGCACGTCAAAATGTTTGTTGATTTTGTAGAAGAGTGCAGCCGGTGATGGAGAGGCTGGGTCGAACACATAAACTAGAAATAAAATTAGTAAAGAATGTGATTTAAGGTGAAAACTTTCCTCCTTGAGATTAACTCCAAGGTATTGTCTGTCAACAATTGAGTATTCTCCTAGCGATATTGGCCACAGTGCAAAAAAGCCAGAAATTTTACACTTAAGAAAAGCTGAAAAGCTGCTAGTTGACATACCGTGCGTTTTGTGGTCACCTTCAAACCTAATACAGGTTGCGAAATATTTACTGTAAGGATCTACAGCTAGTAGCTGTACATCGGCTTCCATTTGCCATTTGACAGAACATGTCTTGATGTCCCACACAATCAAATAGTTAACGGAGTAGCCAATCAGGAACTGAGACGACTCGTGACAGCCAAAACTGATGGCTCTAAACATAATTGTTTGTTTACAAATTTTAAACAAGTTATTTCAATCGTTGTCTTTTTTTCAGCAGCCAGAACAAAGCAGTTAACTCTTTCAGGACGTTGTAAATTTCGCACAAAAATTTGGGCGACTGAATTCTGAGAGGTCAAATATAGATTTATTTGAAACCTTTTTTCAAGATCCATTGATTTACTTGAACTTTGGGTTTAATTTTGTTGTCACAATTTACGTCAAAATATGACCTGTCAGTTGCAACAGTTGATCTTTTTGAATTATAACTTAGACTCAAAAAAAGCACTGACCGGGAAGTAATAATAACGAAAGAGTATTTAGTATATGTTGTGACCAAAAAATACTCCTACTTGATATTCTCATGTGGTAGATTCCAAGCCAAATTTGTTTGCAATGCAAGTGTCTCAGGATCCCACAAAGTTACCTACAGCAAAAGAAAATGCAAGTTCGGGGAAACTGCTTTTATACTAAATTGGTTACTGACACAGGTTAGATCCCAAATTCTCTTAGAAGAAATGCTAGTGTGCAATTAAATAAATTTCAAACAAACAAAATTGCTACAAGGCCTTTTCATGGCAGATAAACAAGCAGTGTAAAGTACGTCTGAAAGAGAAGTTAAGAAAGTTGCAACAGAGAGTGGAAGGAAAAAAGGACGGAAATAGGATATGACGCTTTTTTCATATAAAATGGAGGTTAACTAAAACTGTTATGTATTTGTAAAATTCATAAGATTGTGAGTTTAAAAGATTGAATAGTTTGATATTCTATAGGTTTTCTTAAAGTTTAATGTCCAATGACATCTAAAAACGTCTAAACAAACAAAGCCATGGTATTCCTTGCAACAGTAAAGAACAGGCTGTTTGAACACAAATGTAATCGTGGTGCAAATAAACTGATTTGTTCAATTTTCTTAAAACTTCTAAACCTGTGTTCTTGTTCAAAGAGATAATCACAGTGTTTACCTCTGAAAAAAGAACAGCCAACAAAGAACCATCACTGGAAAAACATGCTTGTTTGCAACTTTCTTTGTCGTAGCTTCCAAGTGAATGAAGCTGCCATGTTTCAATTGGTTTGTCTAGAATAATAGTTTAGGAGTTGATTTTGGAAACAAAAACACATTCTGATAGTAAATAAAATAAAAGACAAATGTCGTTTTTTATACAAAATAACGTTTTTAAATTACAACAAAAATACATCTTAGATAAAATTTTAACCCTGTTTTGTTTCATTTTCACGTGAAAAATCACCTTGAGAATCTTTTCCAACTTGAAGAACCCATGTTTTTATGTAGCCATCTTTACTGGTGGTAGCAACCATGTGACTGTACTTTGATGTTTTATTCGAGGGACGAAATACTGCTGAATACACTTCGTCTTCATGGGGTGGGTTCACCAAAGTATTTAACGTGTAACTAACAAAAACATACATGGAGATATATAGAAGTCGACCAAACAACTTGAATGTTGAAAAAGAAAATCATTCTCCTAATATCAAGTTCACATTACTTTCAGGAAGATTTTAATAACATTTAAAGATGTCTCATTTCTAAAAATGACAGAGCTTCCTTTTGTTATGTGAACTTATACCTTTTCTCCTTTTCTGAATATTTCCAGAATTTTAATTTCCTTTCAACGGGAAGTATACGATCTTCTCTGACATCGACCTATAAAAATAAATGATATTATTTCAAACAAGATTTTAATAGTCAGAAACCTGACTGCTATTTATTGTGACAATGCCACACATACAGTAACACTTTGGCTCGCTCACACATTCTGTTATATCGAAAGACTAAAGTAGTTAAATCAAGTAATTATGTTTTATGGCTTAAATTACATGTGTAATCTGTTTAGAAAATATAACTAACATAAAGAACACCTACAGTAGCCATCCAGATACCATCATCACTAAATGCTACATGCTGAACTCTTGTTGGGTAAACAAGTCTTTCTTGAACTGATGAAATTAAATTTTCACCAACTACATCCAGCTAAAATAAATGACAATCAGATGAAAACATTCTCGTTAACATAGTCATTGGAAAATTGGCATTTTATTTTTATTTTGGCAATTATTCATATTTAACATTCAAACTCAATAATCTGCAATGTGAATTTGTTTTATTTTTAGCAAAATAAAGTAAATAAAACACTACATAAATGTAAAGTCAGGAGAAGTGATGTTTGCATTTGATTCTGTATGCCAGGTGCAGAAACTGCATGAACGAAGAAGAAGAATATATCTCATATTTATTTCATAACTTTTTTGGTAGATCGAATGTCTGCATGAATTATATCAATTTAAATTTTGCATATTCATGAACTTGGCTAACATTTTAGCTCATATAGAAGTAGTTACTCTTTGACACAATAAACCTTTACACCATAGAAAAATTTTTGGAAGTCAACTAATTCTTCTAATATCAGGCATGCTAAAAACCTACATTTAGTTTAACTATATCTTGGGCAGGTTGATAAAACTGTAACACTCCACTGGCTTTATCATTAGTGACAACACATTCTGACTTTGGGTCATAGGTTAGACCAGCACTCAAGTCATCAGCTAAAAATAAAAAAGCAAGTAAAAGAAAACAATAAGATATTTACAATAAAAAAGCGTAATAAAAAAAAAATCCACAGACCTTCTGATAAAAACTTTATTGTCTTAGTGAGCTTTGTGTCAACAGCTGAAAGTATTTTGATCACTAAACACAAAACAAAACAAAATAAATGAAAAGAACACTATTTTATAATAAGGATAATGGTGATAAGGATTCTGATGATGATGACAACAACATTGGAACAACCATCAATCACTTACTGTTGCAATCAAGAGTAACTCCAATAAACATGCTGTCACTGGATTGGAATATATCATTAATAGCTCCACCAATTCGAGGTACAAATGTTTTACATTGTGTTTCCAGTTGCCAGATAACTAGTACTCCTTCAGTTCCACCTGACATCAAATAATTAGCTGGAATGTATAAAAAACTTAATATAGGGACAAAAAGGCCGATTCTTGTCAATGAAAACTGGACAACTTTTTATACTACAATAACCTCTGGCTACTTAGACATACTTGGAAAATTATACATAAGTGTAGCTAACTTACCATCATTCGTAAACAATAAGTCATTAACAGGTGAGTTATGCCAGTGGAGTAGCACAGACTGCACTTGCTTTGTCGGTCTACACACATTGTACCAAACAATAATCTTTCCATTCATATCACCAGTAGCAACATGCTTTGGATTCGGGTGAAATGCAACACAAGTGAGATGCGCGTCATCATAATTGTGTACAAAACATTCTTCTTTGCTAATTGAATATACTGAAAGTTTTTCCTTGCAAATAAATGCAATATACCTTCCATTAAGACTGACCACCGCAGATTTGTTATTCTTTGAGACAGGACCCATTTTGGTGGTTGTGTAAGGCTTTTTTAACGAACATTGCATGAGAACTGCCTGTTCTAAAAATATAAAACAATAAATTCCATCTCACCACACTTTATTATGTAATATTTTAGCCTGACACAAGCAAAATGGTAATCAGAAAAAATAGTGTTTTATAGTGAAATGCAGGGATTCTTACTTTTATTGCTGTCATCTTGTGTTTTGCAAAACACAAAATTGGGTTTCAGAGAAGATTGGAAACAACCTGAACTTGCCACACGTAAATGATATTTCTAGAAATGAAAGATATATTTTTTTTGAAAAGTTGAAGGTTACTTACTAAGAACAAATAAATCATTAGCTCTGTGTAATGTGATTTTAAGTAACAACAGTCTTACCTTAGCAATGGTCAAGTCATTGTAATCCCATATTATCATCTCACGTTCACTGCATGATATAACCTGCAAATAGTGGCCACCTTTATATGTCAAATTTCTCAATGGAAAACTGTTTTTTTTAATTCTTAAAACAAAATGTTTAAAGCTGGGTAAAACACTATGTGTGCGTATTGTTATCGCACAAAATTAAAATATTATTTTAACATTAGTCATTATTAAATAATGGTTGACTTGGCTGCCTTGCACCATCATCTATACTGCTACATTCACACTAAGTATCTCACTTATGATAAAAGTTCTTAAAACCTTTATAATATCTATGCATCGATAAAGTTTGAATGCACATCTCTTATCAGGTCTAAAATTACTGATGACAGAAAATGTCAAAATTTGCTATTACTTAAATATGACATCATAATTTATGCAGCATAATTAAATCTGAAATTCTTTAAATGCGAATATCTTGAGAACGAAAAGAGCTTTTTAAAAAATTTAAAAAGACTTGTTAACCAATTTTTTAAGCTCTATAATTAATATAAGTCAAACATCATTTTATACCTTAGGTTCCCTAAGGCCTAAGATTCACATATATACAAAACAAAAGTATTTTAATAACTCAATGTTTAAATTACCCAAAATCATTTCTTCTTCCAGGTACACAAATTATTTTATGGTAGAGGTTATTTCATAAAAACAATGTTGAAGTCGTAACATGTTGTAAGGATGTTTTAAACTGCTGATCACAACTGTTCTATATATATTCAGATGTTGTCACTAACAATAAAAGACAGCAATATGCATCTTGTATATTGCGTTGGAAATGTGCTTAATGCACTTTTATCTTCAATTGGTGTCTGAATAAGTTAATGTCCTCTTGAACAAAATAAATTACCAATTCTTCGCAATAAAATAATACATGAATCTCTAAGGCATAATCACATAAATAACCCACATTAAACCAAAAAAACACTATATTTTTTCAAAGTACTACACACAAGACAAACTCAGGGAATTCCATGAGATATGTGTGATCACATAAGCACGCCACCACAGACGCGCAACAGCCGACATGCTATTAAATGCATGTACAAGCTACTAAACAAGGCCCTTGATTTTTTTTAAAAATAAATATGCATGTAGTTTCTCTCATAGAATTTCTTGCAAACCATACTATTGTAACAAACCACATTTCTAAAGCATAGTTATAAATATACGCACCTGCAAAGGGTCAGCCTCGTTTAAAAAGAGACTATTAATTGGTGTTTGATGTCCATCAAAAGTGTTTTCGAGCAGACCTGTTTTTCTTCTATATATAGCCACAATCTTACCACAAGCACATATGACATGTCTAGACAAAGAAACAATTTTATACTAATCAAGGCTTAACAACAACTTCTGTGCACATTCTCAATGGCCTCGAGGCCACTTCACATAGAATACTTTACACAGTATATAACTTTATTATATTTACTACATTTTGGAATTAAATTCGAACTATGATTAACAAATCGACAGCTCATAAAAATCTAATTGATTGTGTTATATACATCCTGTGAAAATATTTGAAGTAACTAAGATATGCCATATTTCTAATGGCTACTGCATCTGTCAATGAAGTATTGTAATTAAAGCTTCTCTCCAATAAGCAAGGTGGTTATTAAAAAAACTAGTTATTAAGCCCCATGGAAAGTTCAATCCACTCAGAGAGAGGAAAAATAGAAAAAAAAGATTTTAGGAATTTTGATGATGTCAACAGTGCATATACAAAATTTTTTTTAACCTGATGCATCTATTATAAAATGCTTAAAACTTTGGTGAAAATAATGTGTAGGTTCATTAGCTTTCAACGAACGGTTAAGGAGACATAGGGTTTGCTGACGTTAACATTCCATCAGTTAACTCTACTTTAGAAAATTGGTCCCATTTTGGTCCTAGGTTAGTTACCCACGCATGAGATGATGTCAGTTAATTTCATTCGTTTCCATGTTATTTGGCCCCAAACTGCAATGCAATGACTTCACTAAAAATATTAACGTTATTGACGTCAAATTAATCTTTTAACACTAAGAAGAAATTAATTCATCAATTAACAAATGGAGCATAAAAACATCTTCTTTGCAAAAGTCACTAACACACAGTTTGTGACTTTTGATATACCAATATGCTAACAAAGTTAGCTTATTGGTATATCTGTTATATTAATACCAAAATTTTGTTTGTGACTGAAACTACCAAACAAGGCCAAAATTTGACTTTCCAAAGATGTTTTTCCCTCCAGCGATTCGAAAAAACAATTTGTTTATCGGCTCTTTTAACATTACTGTACGTAATTACAAAGACTGGTGTGAATAATATTATTGCTTTAAGCTTGAGGCCAAATAACTTGGAAACAAGTGGAAATAACAGGTTGATTAACAGTACGAGGGCCAAGGTCTTGGGCATCGAACTGTGTTATAATTTGCGAATTTCCAAATCGCCTTGGATTTGGTATGTTTTGGAACTTCATATAATTTTCCTAAAAACAAGTATGGTCGCCCCTATGGCTCACTTCTCTTCCAATTCAAAATCTCATCTCTTCTATAATGCGAACAATTCTTTTGTATATTCTAACACTTCTCTTCAGTGTTTTGACACTTAAAATTTCTCTAGCCAGAAACTTTCTTTTCGCAACTATATAAATCTGGTTTGCAATTTTGCACCCATGACCTATATATTTTTTCACTTTTCGCAAGAAGTATACTTGGCGTATACTTACCGGTATGTCATTTATTAAAAAATGTGAGTTATCAGAATCCAGCTCAATCATATTCTGGACCAGAATTGGGTTTGGGAATTTCCTGAGTTTAAAGAAAAGAAGTGTTTCAAACGGAAAAGAAGATTTTGGAGGAAATAGGAAAGTGTTTTGGCAAAAAAGAGAAGTATTTTTATGCAGAAGAGAAGTGAGCCTTAGGGGCCATCATAAACAAGGCCTGAGAGGCTTAAATATATGATGTTGACACATAAGCATAAGCAAAAACATTCCAAGAAAAGCTGCAAATCTATCAAAAGAGACTTTAGATTCTGGCACTTTTTATAGGCTTCGCTGCCGAAAATGGGGGTTCAAAGTCCAATTTGCCCCACCACAACAAAAAATTAAAGATAGTAGCTATATATCTATCTATCTCTCTGCCGCAATCAGTGACGTATCCAGAGAGGTTTTGCTACCGGTTTACCGGTATGGGATCCCAAATTCTTATCCCCAAAAAATATAAAATGCAAAGAAAAAAAGACTAGTAAATTAAGTAAATATAAGCTCTAAGTAGTATGTTATTCTTCAGCAAATTTGCGATCCTTCAAAACGATTAAACTGCTTGGGTTTGACGTACATGCGATCACATTCGTAACATTTGAATGTTTTGAATTCATGAGCCTACCACCATCTTTACCCACTCGGCCATTTAAAAATAAATCGAGTGAACGATAGCTTCAGCCTATGTTATAGACCCAACTCTACGTCTGTGAACGTAGGCTAGTGAACGGTTTCCCGTCGAAATCAATACAGTGCTGGGGACAAGGTTGGTAATCACAATTTTATTGGTTGGTAATTCGTATCAAAACTTCGTATCAATGATCAGCCCTTAAAATTAGCGTCGGCATCCGGCACTGCCGACGTAAAATACAAAGATACCGTAGTTGCGTCGGCAAAAAAATTGCCGACGTAATTTTGTTGTGAAATTTAAATGAATGATGTTATTATGAAGAACGTAAGGTATAGAGAACATTAAAGTCTGGCCCCTTTCCTTCATGCTGACACTGTTATGCTCGGCTGGTGCATTACACTGAGACTCGAACGAAAGACGAAAGACCATTTGGAACCATGCCACAACTCAGTCCGACCTTCATCGTCACAGAGAATACTGCGAGAAGAGTGCGCACCCATGCAAGTTAAATATAACCAGAACATGGGAGAGGTTAGGTGTCCTGTACCTTAATACAGCTTTAGGACGAATGTTCTTGTGATGTAATACCAAAGAAAAAACATGTTTAGTAATGATAATAATCGAAAAAATTGTATATCGTATTAAAAAGAAGTCCAGAAGTTCTGTCTCCCACACGACACAGCAGGCAATAAGTCAGTCCTGCCCTCGGTTTTGTGAGAAGAGATGCTCTGCGAAGACTCTAACAATTGAGTCTCCTGTACAGTTTTGCTTTACATTGAACTGTGCCTGTGACAAGCATTTTCGAAGCATGTCACCGGCGACTTCTGCGATATAACTTAATGATGCCCTGACCTTCAGTTCGCAAATTGCACGTGTACAACTTACTTCCTAATCAGTTTCTCTTAAAACATAGAGAGCTAGTTGGGACAATTATGTAATAAAATGCAAGTAATAATTGTACAAAATTTTGCTGTTTTGAGTGCCGCAAAGCCATTTTCCAGCGATCTAGGGACCTCAAAACCCAAATTTCACCTTCGGCATCAACCTTGGTGGTGCCTCACGGAGATACTAACCTAAGCAAAAGTTGGGTATAAGAAAACGGTAGTCCCAAAAAAACTCTGGATACGTCACTGGCAATACACCTTACAATATCGGAAAAAAGGAGGTAAAAAACATGTTTTTATGAGAGTTTGTTACAGACAAAAGTGTGTTTTCTCCAGTTTTTTAACTTCCTTTGTATCAATTTCTTTCAAATTTTCAAGAAACCTTAATAATAATAAGATATAACTTATGTGTACTTTTCATTAAAAACAAAACACGGCAAGAAAAGTTATCACGAAAGAACGTGTTTTCTCCTTAATAAAGTCTTATAAAAGTGTGATGTTTACCTCCTCTGATCGCAAAATAAGCTGCGATGGAGTGTTGGTTTTCCCGAATTATCGTAAGGGTGTATTGTGTATTAAATACACAGAAGACAGACATTTATGTTAATATAAATATACGCGTCCTTATTTCGTTTACTAACCCTCCGTCATAACCAGAGATTTAAGTCTAACATCCAATACCACTGCTCGACATTAAAAGAATAAATTATACATCATGGTAATAAAATGTTTAAAAAAATGTTGTTTTGGGTTGATTCAGGTTTCTGCTGGGTGAAACTTTGAGTTTTTTTTAAAACGCCGGAAGTCGCCGACAGCCCATGGTTTTTGCGGCGTTTCTGGCGAGTCGGCACCCTTGTGCTAATACTTTTGATTCTTTTGATCACCAGGGGAAAAAATATATAGATTATTTAACAGAAGCACGGGAAAGCAGTCAACTAATCTAATCAATAATAATAATAATAATTGAAGCAGAATATCTCTTTTAATAATATAAAGTAGTGTACTGTACTGTGTAGTACATAAATCTGAAATACCCAGGGTAGGGCAGGGCAGGATTTTTAAAAGTTTGCTTTCTCAGTTATTGAGACAGTTGGAATTTTTGTGCAGTGGAAATTGAGTACATCTTTCCAAACCAAAATTAAGTGTGCAATAAATAATCACGCAGAAGAAACTTACTTTGAGTCTCTGGATATCACAGGTGCCAAATCAACACCTAATTTATTACAACGCACAGCAACTAATTCAGGGGAGATTTCTCCATCTTTTTTTTCTTTAGGTTGAGCTAACTTCTTCTTTCTTGTTCGCTTTCCTCTTTGTTCGTTGAGTGACCTCGTGTTATGTTGTTCCAATACAGACGCCATTTTAATATTTTGTAGAATATGTTTCATTTTTACGGTTATCGATTAGTTGAAAAAAGAACTGGCCACTTATATATATTGAAGTTATGTTAACATCCGTGCAACGGTTCTATGGTGTAATGGTTAGCACTCTGGACTCTGAATCCAGCGATCCGAGTTCAAATCTCGGTAGAACCTGGGTTAGGTTCTACCTAGATGCACATCTCGGTAGAACCTCCACTTTTTTTATATTTTTTCCATACATTCTCTTCCCAAATAAATTTTTTCGCATTAAGAAAGGAAGACAACTTCAACATTTCGCCTTTCTGGAACTATGTTACGACAGTTGAGTTGCGAATGTGTACAAAATTCCTTCTTTTTCACATTTGTTTGTTTACGTCTAATTCTTTTCGCTACCTTTTGTTGCTTTCGCAGGAAAACTGGCGACAAGTTACGCCTCGTTTCGCTTTCACGGAGTTGTCATTGCCCAACAACTCTATTTTGCGAAAACTGACCTAAAACTAAAAATAAATACCAAATAGAGGCGTGAAAGTTGGTTCAACTTAAGAATTTTTTTTGTGTAGTTAGGATTTCCCAACACATTATTGGGAAATTTAATATTTTCCAGACAACCTCGTTCCCAATGCTAAAAAGGCCACATCATGGGAACGTGGTTGCTTTTCTTGGGTGGTTATTAACTACAGAATACTTGTTTATAAAATTAGCGTCGTGCGATCGTCACCCTGGCTGGTGACAAATCTTTTTACCTATTTTGTTTAAATTAAAAAAAATGAATAAAATTACAAATCCGGGAAAAATCTTTTCTACATTATATACATTAACTAACAGCGCAAATTGTTATTCCAAAATATTGGATTATCCGGTTAACACATTATTGCTTAAAAAGGAACATGCTTTATGAATTTTATCGGAGTCGGATCAAATTCTGATGTTTCTGCGTTTCGGCTTCAATCGTCATCAAACACTACGCCTGTTGCCATCTTTTTCCTGCAAGAAAAAATAAAAAAACTTTAATACTAGAAACTTCGGCAAAAATGTCATTTCTCTTACAAAAGGCTTCCCTGGAAGGTGAAACATTGCATAAAGGTTACTTGATAAAGGGATTCCCTATAATGCATTGATTTTCGTTAGTTTTCATACCCCTTGGAAGGCCATTCCCTACCCACTGGGCATCCTAGAAAACTAATCCTCTCAAAATATTCTATTCCAACCAAACAAACAAAAATAAACATTAAACATATATATTAAATTTTATAAAAGTTTACTTTCTACTGCCAGGATTAATTAGACTGCTTCCTTTTTTTGGTCTCCGTTTCACTTGTTGACGATTTCTCTTCATATCTGGCTCTGCAATCGGAAAACAAAGAACAACATTTTACACTCGGTCCACACACACAGAAAAAACTTTAAAACTCTACACATTCTGTACAAACAACGGACTTATAAGCAAAAATAGCATAAATCAACTTTATAGCTTTCGATCATTGCTTTTTTTTTAAACTATAATTTAACTGAATAAGCTCTCAAAGCGAATGTTTGAGCAGTGTGTAAGGTATTGGGCAATAACAAATACTCAAGATATGTCCTGATTAAGATTCACGATAAAATATATCTGTCTCTGCAGGAAAACACGTTTTCCCCGATAACATAAGGGTCCAATTGCACAAGGTATTTTTGCGAATAAATGTTTTTACTTTATATTTGATCTGGCAACAGCATGAAAAATTTCGAGTAAAAAGTTTTTAGCAGCTTTCTGAAGGCTCATTATAGACCATTTTCTTTATGTTATTTGTGTACTCTTGAGATGTAAAAATCACAAAGAAAAATACTGTTATTTTAATTGTATGGAATTTCAAAGTTCCACTAATAAGAAACTTTCCCATGAGAATTAAATGTGTGTTCCTGCTAACAGCCGATCAATAATCCACTGAGGGTGATACCCAAGGTGGAAACCTATTTCCCTTCCCTCCAAGGCGGTATATAGGAAGTCTATAAAACAGGTGCACTAGTGTTCCCTTAAATATTGACAGGTATCAATGTTGGTAAAAGTAATGATAAAGTTCAGTTTACCATAGCCTTCGATCAGCATCGCTACTGTCTGTCATTAGAAGCACTTCAAACAGAAGATAGGGAGATTTAGATACGATAACTTGAATTCAAACTTATTTTTTTTGAAAGACATAAATTCCACAACAAGGTGTGTTTTCGCTTTTTATGGAATAACGAACATGTAAAGATTACTTATAATGGATAGCTCAAGAAAGTTTGATAACTTATAAATATCAGTTTCTTTTAAATTATTTAGTACTTCTCTGTTGACATATGTACTGCAAATCATTACACCCACGACCTATAAAATGCTTGTTCGACATTTTAATCTTCACGCTCAGGAATTTGCTCAAAACATTTATTCGTGGTATAAAGTTGGTAAAATTTTGCTGAAAGAACTTTTTTTACCTGAATAAGTTTATTACAATTGTATTATTACATAATTGTTATTAAGTTAAAAAGCGCGCTTACCGAAAGGACTCAATCGTCCTGGTGAAGTGATATCAGTAGCAATTCTCTCAGAATTCTTCAAATCACTGACTTGGGCTGTCAAATCTATAAACAGGATGCAACTTAGAATAAAGACCTTCATCAGAAAAAAAACTATAAGTTACTATAAACTACAAGTCACCTTTTATTTGTCCATTTAAGCTATCGACAGTCCCCGCTAGGTGAAAGAAGATGTATTGAAAAAGTTCTTTTCTTTGCGCGGCAGTTGTTGGGTGTAACGTTAGTGTGAACGATAAGGAGCCTGTACCGAAACGCACGATGAAACTCTCTGATATGGGAGAGATGCTGAAGTCACCAGTGGCAAAAGACGACCTGGACAGGAAAAATTATTATTTAACACTGCTTCCCCAAAATATTATTTTTATATCTACTAAATTCAAGGCAAAGTTGATAAAAAAATTCTGCAGATGTTGCTCAGGTTTGTTAAGCAGGGTTTACATTATCAGATTTTGTCTGACAGATTTATCTGATTCGACAAAATCTGATAGTGTAAACGGAAAAATTGAAAGCTTTTTTGTCATCAAATTTGTCGTCAGACAATCTGAAAAGTTGAAAAATTTCAACTTTTCAGATTTTGTTCAAAGAGAATTAACCAAGAAGTAACAGTTTGCTTCATTAAATATTAATGATTTGAAAATTCTTATGATTTCGAAAGTACGAGAGAAAAAAAAAACATCTTTCAAGAAATCAAAATGTCAAAAATTGAATTTTGAAAGGGGAAAAAACCTGTACAAAAACACGGATGAGAAAGCAAAGGCAATCATCCGCATTTGCGACAAATTAGAAATGAGCCAAGAATTTATCCAAAATCTTCTCTTTCGCTGTTTTCGTTGCCTTTGACTTTTCAAAACAGCTATTACTATTATGGCAGCAACACGCCTTCTCGCGCGGTAGGGAACCATGTTGAATATAAAAATAAAAAATTCGACATCTGATACAAATGTAAACGCAAGAATCTGATATGAATAATGAATTAGAAAACTCTTCACACAAAATCTGTCAAACAAAATCTGATAATGTAAACACTGCTTTAGAAGTTTCAACATTCAACAACTCTTTAATACCTGATAATCGAGAAAAAACTTTCTTTTGATCCACAATCTGCATCGGTGACCTGAAAATCAGACAGTAACGACATAAATATAAAATAAAAACATTACACTCATAAAGGAGGATACCAAACAGTTTGTTGGTTTTATGGTGGGTGAGGGGAGTTAATGAGCATCGAGAACAAAAACATCATATTGAACATTTAAAATGGCTGAAAATGAAGTTGTCTGTAATATATTATAATTTATTTCCATAAAACACTTCCCTTCAAAAATCAAGTTTCCTGATAAAATAGGCTTTGAAATTTTTCTAAACTAGCTAGCTAGTTAATATGCAAAATTTAGAAGAATGACTTCTAAATTTGGCACAAGTGCAGTAACACATTTTATATAGAGAAATTTATAGAGAAATTAGACAATTTTGATAATCCAACAAGGATTTGTTTAAATAATAAAAGAAAAAATATCTATCAGAGGTGTGCGACAATTAGAAAATAGACTACAACACCTGCTAAACGAGTTATAATAATATGCGGTGCATGAAGTTTATGTCAAAAGTTGCAGAATAAAGCTAAAAGTGAAAAAAAAAATTTACCTACATATGTGTCTAGGCAGTCTTCTTCCAATTCTTTCACGCATATGTTGAAACCATCAGAAATGCTTAAAAAAAATGTAAACTTTAACTACAAACTGCAGAATAAAATGTGTGGAAAATAAGTTTAAGTGAAGCAATTTTGTATTGAATTTTTTTTTTAACCAATTTCTACATTGATAGGCAAATTATCAAACGTCAGTTAAACTTCAACTTTGTTGACAACCATCTCAAATGAAGTTCTAAAAATTCAATTAATAGAACTGATCTTGACGCTTCATGTTAATCTTGTATTTTTTAAAGAAACAAGCTTTTTTGTTATCAGACCTATTCTAATTTTATTGACGAGACAAAAGTCAGACAACGATGTTTGTGTTGTGTTATTTATCTAAACAAAATAACACGATGCAAAAAATTACACTACCATATGTTGACCACATCCTTTTGTGAGGACAATTTGGTAAACAGGACATGTTTGATGTCATCTTGTACAACGTATCGATGTAACGACTCAACTTGTTCTTTCTCAAAAATTGTAGTCATCCTTTTACATCTTTTACTCTACATGACATTGAAGAACACAACAAAAAATATCACACTAATATAACAATATAACAAGATGTATAACAGCCATTTTTTAAAAAATGTTCTACTTAAAATTCGCTTGTTACAAAAACAAGATTTTTAACGCAATATTCCATTTACAAGCAGATAGTTGACGAATGCGTTTCATACAACAAAATTGACTGGCTTTTAAATTTTTTACGAAATTTTCTGACTTTTCGTTGACGTTTTGACCCATTTTTATAAAATCCATGACTTCATTCTACAGTTTTTTTAGATCGCGGAACACCCTGCACTAAATACGAAGCTATAATTTCAAAAAAAGTCAACCTTTTGGCATCTAAAGATGCTAGTTATTTAACATCATAAGTATTTTCTCACTAACATTGCCACCACAGTGCAATATCCGTAGATATCTTAAAGAATATTAAGTTGGATTCCCATTCAAGAAACAAAACGGATAGGAAAATAATACTTTTTTCGTACTATTTTTTTGTGTTTTTTGTTGTTGCCAAATTTCAGAAATCACAATTTCTCAATCATTTTCCAGACTTATCAGTAAAATTTATTGGGTTTCAAAGAATATTGCAAGACCAATCATAAGTCAAAATAAAAACAGGTAAAAATTCGTTTGCTGTTTTTCACGTTTTATTCCTAATAGAAAATATCACAATAAAATGACTATCTAGAACTACAAACTTATCCTGATTTTGTTCTCGTGTGCAGTAGAACCTGCTAAGAACTTTTCAGAAAGGGTTTTAACTGAGCATTGAGAATATTTAACTTGCATTAAAACAACATTCCTAAGAAAAAAACACATTGAACAAGGGTGTAACTTAGCATTCCATACAAAACGCAATACTTCTATACAAAAAATTAAAGTTCCATGAAGAAAGAAACACAGTGAATTGATGGGGGAACTTTTTGAAATCCGATGTGGTAAATTGGTTTGAAATAGCACTAAAGTGCTCATAACATAAAATGTTTGCTCAATATTGTTTTGGCTTTTACAATGAAAACAGTAGTTCTACAATAATATCATATGACAATATGGCAATTACAAAACCATCATTAAATTATATAAATCAGAATATTACTTCCCCTTGTTACAATATCTTATGCAAAAATAAAAATCTGGTTATCCATAAAATTCTTTGTTGGAGAACACATACAAATATAATGATACTATACACATAAAATTTTACCAATGCCCATTGAAAATTTTTTTGACTAAAAATGAAAACATACAATTTTATTTCGTAAATGCTCTAAATCCTCAGCCGAGAGAAAATATTTCGATCTGTTTTTATTTAATTGATGGTTCGATTCTAACATGTCTCTCAAGGTGCACACAAACGGTTTTGAAGACATACCATGCATGCAAATAAGCATAATATTGCTGTCATCCGAAATCTCAGGTAAACAAACACCATCTGAACACATACTTTGCCCAATGTCTTTGACGGCAATCTTAACGTTATCAACAATATTCTTCATAACATAGCTTTTTTGATCTACGTTCTGTGGTGTGCCTGGAAAGATCACCCCAACAATTACAGCCCAGTGGGCTTGTTTAGCATTATAGCATCCTGGCGTGTGATCGTTTATGCTTTTGTCGTATGGCACAAGCATAGGAAAGCCATTACAAATATTTTTGCAAATTTCAGGAGCCAATGTTTCATTGAATTCTCTTACAACTAAGTTAACATTGAAAGCCTTTTGAGCTAAGTAAATAAGGTTATAAGCACAAAACAGTTCCCCATCATTACTTATACCTAATTTTATTGCAAATTCAAGAACAGACAAGTCTTCCATTGACAGGTTTAACTCAGGTTTGGAGTTTCTTGAAATACAACTACACACCTCAAGAGCCTGACTACTAGAACTGATGTTTATACTCTTTATCATATTAAGTGCTGAAATTCCGCATGATGGACCTATTTGTTGTTGCCATGGTAACCGAATCACCCAACCAATATAATTCTCACATGGTTCTACTTTTCCATCATAAAAAATATTACCAAGCTTTCCGTTAGGATGTCAATAAAACAGTCCAGCTTCATTGGTTCTGTCAAGGGGTATTCTTGAATCAATCGCTTTCTTAACCAACTATTACATGTAGTTGGATTACAAATGTTTAGTCTTTTCGCAAACACACCTTCTAGTGCAGACACTTGGGTAGATGTTAAGCGTTTCGAATTAGCAGACAAAGATGCAACTGGCTCGCACTTCTTGTAACCAATATGTTCATAAAATTTAACCTACGGATATAAGAAAGTAACATTACTTACCGAACAATGTGGCAGAATTTGTTTCAACAACAAGAAAGCCCTTATTCCCCATTTTTGTAGTCAAATCCAATGCCAAAAATTGTGTTCTTATAAAAAAGGACTCTTGTAAACACAAAAAGGGAAGTGAACTGATATACGAGTAACTGATATACGAGTTGTAATAATAACAAAATAATTCGAATTCTTACCTTATCATTTGTTGACAGGTAGATATGCCCAAAGCCCCGTGATCGAGCATAATTTTCAGCTTCTTCAGTCAATAACCTTCCCAAGCCAAGGCCACGATATCTATCCATAACAACAAGAGAATAGCATGAACAACATGGGCCATCACTTCGACCATCTACCTTCAACAGTTTAACATGAGCCACAACCAAATCATGCTCATCAGATGGCTCTAACACAATTGTCTTTTCTGGATGGTCACTTTCTGTACAATTATTATCCACTTCAACAACAGATTTTATAACCAAAGCTAAGTGACAGGGAAGAGTATCTTTAGATTTCATTATCATACTTTCAATGTTTCGCTCCTTTTCCCCAGCACTATGGTTCCACTCCTTTGCGATAATGTCAGCAGCTGGCTCAGCATATTTTGTTTCATGGTGAAGTGATGCACAATGAATATATTGCTGGACATTTAATTTATTGATCAAAAATTTTGACATTATCTACAATGTAAACACACATCAAGAAATTTAGGCACAACACATTTTGTTTGTATAGAATAGGACCTACGAAGATACTGTTTCCATAGTGATGCAGAAAGCTACAAATAATTCCCAAGACCATGCCCATTAATGTTTTTCCTGGCAAAGTCAAATCAGTATTTAAATAAATATAAATGAATATTTCTTTTTGCCTAGATATCAAATTCAAAAGCTCTAAATTCTCCACATCCCCCATTTCTTTGAAAAAACACAGAGATTCTATATAATTATGTAGACAGCATAAACAAAATTTGATTCCTTATGCTTACTAATTTTTACAAGTATTAATTTTCAAGCAAATTTAGATTTCCCTGCAAACAACAAGGGATAAATTGTACAATTTAAGGTTTCAACAAAAACACAGAAGTATTCATTTTATGCAAAGCATGGAATTTGTTTTAAATCATAGCAAAAAGCAGGAAAAAAGAAATTTGTAAAACTTAAAATGTCTTTTTGCTCCATAATTTTTGTACTGTCGGGAAATTCATAAATCCAAAAATTAGTACAAAAAAGTTATTTTCCAATTTAGCGAATTAAAGGACTGCTCTGGTGTATGACTCAATAAAATTAAAACAGTGTGTGTAAAGAGCAACAACAACAAAAACAATCTTGAAAATGGTATATATATGATTTAAACAAAGTTAATACATATGATAAGAAGTTACAAAAGAAATATTTTTATGGACGATTGGTATTTCAAATTTGGAGTCTAAAACGTTTGTTATTGAACAACACCAACAAGTGCAGCACGCAATGGTCGATCATGTAAACGATAACCTGTTTTTTGAACAACAGCGACTGTTCCTGATTCCTCTCCAGGTAACTGAAATAGAGCTTCATGGAAGTTAGGATCGAATTTTTCCTTAATAGGGTGAACTTTCGTGACACCATGTTTTTTGAATACAGTTTGGAGTTGAACTTCAGTCATTACAACTCCATCGAACAATGTTTTGAGATGACTATTTTTCTTAGTCTCTTCAGACGGAACACTCTCTATGGCTTTTTCCAGAATATCTGCAACCTCTAAAAGATCTTTTGCGAAGCTTTGAATGGAATACTGTTTTGAATCTTCTAACATCTTTTGGTTTCTCCTCCGCACATTTTCACTTTCTGCTAAGGAACGTGTATACTTATCTTTCAATTCGGCAACTTCTTTTACTAATAATTCGTTTTGAGACACCAGCTTTTCGTAATCTTCTGTTTTTATAGACTCTTCCTTCTGTTCATTTGCATCTGTTGCAAAGTTTGTTTTGACCACTAAGCTCTGCACGTAAGGAACGGTTATTACAACCTCTTCTCTTCTTACTGCGGACTTCGCAGCTTGCAGGAAAGTTCTTCTCAATGAATTATTTAACATTAACTTTTTAGCAAGCATTTTTTATACTATAAAAAATTCAATGTGACAAAATTAATTTTTAATTCATAGTTTAAATTCCTTTACAGTCCTCCAGATCAACCCAAAAAGGTTTCAGCTGAAAATTGATGAAAATGAGTTATTTGCATAAACTGGTGAGAGGAAAGTAAAATTTGTTCTTAACATCACCTTTTTTTGTTCTTACCTGAAAAATAATAATTACGCATTTTAACCCTGTGCCAGGAAACTGAAAGTAACCAAATTATATCTCCAAGGCCAAACCTATTACTTGAGCAAGCCCAGCGCACCTTTTTTATTCCAAATTTAAAAAAATGAATATGAGAAAATAAAATTATATAAATTTTTATACAAGTTTCAGGTTTGAAGTATGACGGTTTAAAGTATGACGGTTTGAAGTATGACGGTTTAAAAACAAGACAAGACGCTATAGTTGAAAATTCTGAAATCCTGATGAATAAACAAGCACAAAACAAAAGAGCTCCCATTGTTCAATTTGTTTCATGGCAACCAATGAATTACAATGGCAACAGTTGCAACATCAAACCAAAAAATATTGATGGCCCTAAAGCTAACTAAAAAAGATAAAGAGATCATCAAATTTCAAACCATGAAATGACATATTTCAGAAGTTGTTACAAAAATTGCAAAAATTGACACCCTTGAGACAGGGCTGTTAAAAAATGTTGATGGATGTTTTTCACATAGAGCTAACAAAACCAAGTACAATGCAACAAATGCAGTGAAAACAAGTCAAATACTTAAGTGATTATATAAAAAAATAGGGGTGCTTAAAGGGGAAGAAAATATACAGTTATTTTTGCAATTAAGAGATATTACAAAAACCAAAAAGATAATACTTCGCTGTTTCTTTGAAGTGCACTGATTGGCTAATTTTTAAATATATTTTTGGTTGTTCATTGCCATAACATTACAACATTATTATATGTATAATTAGGTAAAACTGGGTTAAAATGCTCTAAAACTGAGATAAAAAAATTAATTTTGCATTTTAATATTTTACCTAGCATGCATTACCTGTGCTTTCTCCAGAAATTTCACGTCCTTGTTTAATGTCTTTCTTATATGACTGTAATGTATAGAAAACAATCTATTTTCCCTAAATTTTAAACCAAATTGACAAAATCAAACCTTTCTTAATATTTCACTCCGAATTTTTTGATATACAAAATCTACAAGAAAAGCAGGACATATTTTAATTGCAACACATAATAATTCGTGTGACCAGTAGCCACACAAAACCTCAGCTACTCCTACTGTACGAAGAGCAGATTTTACATATTCTTCTGCAGTTGGAACCATAATTCCAGCTTTTCTTTTAGATAACTTTGATTCGACATACATGGGAGTTAAGATCTGGTGATGAATTCCAGAGGACTCCAGCTGTAGGGAGGTTGCAAATTTTTTCATAAAAAACTTTGATGGTCCATATATGTTTGAATAAGGTGCATCAAGATAAATAACACCAGAGGATATGTGAATTATTACGCCTTTTTTGTTTGTCATCATATTCTTTAACACTATATTAGTCACACGAAAATCAGAGAAGATATTGCAGCGTAAAACGTCACAAAAATGATTCAAGTCACAATCATCGTAACTATAAAGAGAACCATATACCATAC
The DNA here is from genome assembly GCA_030067915.1 of Hydractinia echinata. Taxonomy (NCBI): domain Eukaryota; kingdom Metazoa; phylum Cnidaria; class Hydrozoa; order Anthoathecata; family Hydractiniidae; genus Hydractinia; species Hydractinia echinata. Next base: position 1,217,676 of record JASGCC010000017.1, on the reverse strand, counting down.
CGACATTATTTACTAATATTCCCACATTCAAATTTTCCAAATCAGATGCAATCACATTATATCCATTCGAGTTAGTAAAATCAAAAGTTATTATTTTTGTTTTAACTTTGTAATCGTTTACAATTTCCTGGGATGTATTCTGTAACTTTGCTTCTGATCTACTTATCAACACAATGTTAAGACCTTTTGATGCAAGCTGACGTGCGTATTCTTTTCCAATCCCATCTGTAGCACCAGTGACAACAGCCCAATCCCCAAACTGATTTAAATTATAAGTAAATCCGAATTTTGTAAGAAAGTAGCATCGAAACATTTTCCATATAAAGAAAAACAACATAACTCCAATTGAAAAGAAAGACAAGTAACCAATAAACTGAAAAACCTTTGCAAAAACCATTTTTAATTTCAACCTAAAAAAGAAGTTTTAAATGATTTGTGAAATTTTATAAGGCTGTAACATTTTTTATGTTTATGAAAGGTGTCCTTTTCTCTGATTTTCTATTAATAGTGAGATAAAAATTTTAAATTTGCTTATCCAAAAGTTTAAAAAAAGCTCTAAGGTAATTATCAGTTTACCATTTCAGTAGCAACAAGAGATCCACAGACAGAAAAAAACATAGGACGACCAGCACTGAATATATTTAAAGATTAACAGTACCTCTTAAAATAAACTCATCAGAACTACAATTATTTGCACATAAGTCCTGTTTTTTGTCCTTCAAAACTTAATAAATTGTAAAACATTATACTGTACTAAAATATATTAGAAAATATAAAAAATAATTTTTAACAAATTTTCCTAGCTAATTTAAATTCGAGAAACCAATATATGTCAAAGCTAATAATAAGAATTATTATTTTGATTTTTTTAAACAAAGTGAATGAAGTAAATTACTTAATAAAAAAACTTTTCAATACGCATCAACTTGTTAAGCAAGATTTCTGCAAGGTTATATAAAAGACAAAGCTCTGTTAAGCAAATGTCAGTCAAAAATAAACATCTCTTTGTATACTGTTGTTCTTTCTTCTCCTTTCTCTGTTTAAAAATTAAAGTAAAATACTTTTTAGAGTCTTCAAGATTGAGATAGGAGAAGGAAAGTTGGTTTGGAAACTGGTTCCGTATAGGTTTAGCTCTGTTCTATGTTTTATAACTTTATGTTAAATGTAAGATGTTTCTCAAAAATTTATGATTGAATATGAAGCTTGAACTTTCTAAAACTAAGCATGAAGTTATGATCAACATTTTTTAGGCACAAGAAACATAATTTTGATTTAGGTTTTTGTAGAATACATCAGTGGTGTCCTGTTTTTCCTATACGTATCTTGCAGCAATATTAATCCACGAACATGGCATTTGGGAAAACATGTATAAGCTTCCTTCTTATTAACAAAAATTTAAAATTATGATACTAACGAAACGAAAAAAACACTGCTAAACCATGTTTTTAATGAAAGTCAACATTGCCGGGTTTTTTAAACAAAATTAAAAACTACTGATTTTCCAAAGTTTGAAAATGTTGAAATCATTTTTTATATTATAGAATTCTACATGTGCACACTGTTAAGCCTGTCTTTTTAGGAAGCCATGTCTATTATGCAATTTACGCAAAGCACATGCAAGAAATATTAATTCAAACAGTAATAATAAAATGACACAAGCCACAAGACTAAGTGCTACAAAGAAAACAAAAAACTCTACGAATCAAACTTTCCACTTTTACTTTTAGTTTAGGTAAAAAAATTCTACTAAAGCTCGGATTTAAAAAAATTATAATATTTTTGAGCAAAAGGGAACAAAATGAAAAATATGTCAATGTTGCAAATTTTTGAAAAGGAAGCATGTTGACAGCCTCTTATTTTTAAAGTTTAGGCATATTAAAAAATAAATACTTTAAATTTAGCATACTGAGACGAAAAAAGCAATTTTGGTTACATCAGCATAATTAACGAAAGCTTAACAAAGTGCTAGATATTTAACAAACACCTGAAACATTTGTGACTGTCCAGGGGAATTTGATAAAATTATATTAGCATTATTAATGTTCTAGCATTAATATTAGCACTACTACTGTATGTTAACATCATGTACAATGCTTTTGCACATGCACAATTATAAAGCAAATTACCTTTCTTGAACAATTTTACATCATTTGAAATACTGCAGTCAAAATACTTCAGCGCAATAATCAGCTTAAACGTAGTCATAAAGTAAATCAACACAAATCCCTCAGGTGTGTAACTTAATTTAAGATTTACAATAGAACATTCCAACAATCCTGTATATGCATGCAAAGGTATGGTTTCGCTACAAAAAAATTAAATTGAGCATTTTTTTAATCAAGAAGTATTTAATCTTTATCTAATGTTTAGTTTAGCAAGCACTCTCCTGTAATTCGGCAACAAGATTTATTGTTTCTTCTGTGTTTTTTTAGAAAGCTTACGAATTGCATATGTTATAACAAATTGTGGAAGATAACAAAGCAATAAAGCTTGTAACTCGTGCAAAAAATAGCCACATGTGACTTCCGTAATACCAATCGTGCGAATAGCTGAATAAACAAAATCTTTGGCAGAAGGAATCCAGAAACTGATTTTCCTTCTGGACATGTTTGTTGCAACAAACGCTGGGGCTACCAATTGATGAAAAATTTGCCCAGAATACTCCAATTGCAAAGATTTCACAAATTTTCTCATAAAGTTTTTTGAAGGTCCATATATATTTACATATGGTGCATCAAGATACATCACTGAAGATGCCAAGTGAATTATGGCACCACGTCCACGCCTTGTCATTCCTTTTAAAACAATGTTTGTCATGCGAACATCAGAAAATATGTTGCATTGTAAAGTAGCAACAGCATTTTCCATGTCACATTCATGAAAAGCAGTGAAACTTCGACTTGCCATAGCAACATTATTAACTAAAATTCCAATATCCAAATCATTAACTACATTTTCAATTCTTTCATAACCGCTGGTTTTGGTGAAATCAAATTGTAGAATTTTGGTTTCAATTTGAAAATCATTTTCTATTTCCAAAGCCACATCTTTCAGCTTTGTTTCCCGTTCTGCTTATCAACACAATATTGAAACCTTTTTTTGCCAGCTGTCGTGCATATTCCTTTCCAATGCCATCAGTTGCTCCCGTCACAACAGCCCATTCACCAAACTGTTGCAGATCACATGTAAACCCAAGCTTTGTTAGGAAATAACATCTAAACATTTGCCACATAAAAAAGACAGATTTTAGTCCAATGACAAAGCATGTCACAAAACCAAGCACTTCAATAATTGGCATACTCATTATTTGTTAAACCTAAAAAAATATAACATAATTATTTGATTACGTAGACAATTTTTTAAATACACAGATTTCGATTGTTTAGAATTGTTAGTACGAAACGATTGGAAGTTGTACATGTTAATCTTCCATTCTAGGCGATTACTAATAAGAATCAATTGGTGGTGGGGTTTAATTGTGTTGAACCAATCTTGCTGGTAAAATCGTTGTGTTTAATATAGTGGTGTTCTATTGTGTTGTGTATTAATCAATTGGATTTATTTGGTGTTGCGTTATACGGTATACGGAGAACTGTGAAGATAAACTACAGGTTAGTCGTACACATATTGCGACTTTAACAAATGGTAGCAGAGGAATAAAATTGCGAAGTATCATAGCGAAATGTCGAAATCATTAAATACAGAGACCAGTTACAAAGACTGGAAAAAAGAAGTTCAAATATGGCAACCTCTCACAGAACTAAAGGTGGAAAAACAAGGGCGAGCTATATTCATGGGTTTAAAAGGAAAAGCTAAAGAAGCAGTATTGGAATTGGAAATTGAACAAATCAGTGCCACAACTGGGGTAGAAGCTATTACTGACATATTGGACAAAATTTACTTGAAGGATGAAAATTAAACTGCATACCTAGCTTATGAAACCTTTGAAAAATTTAAACGACCGTCTGAAACGAGCATGAATAATTACCTTATAGAGTTTGAATGATTATATCACAAAATCAAAGTTCACCATACGGAACTTCCTGATGGAGTTTTGGCATACCGAGTTTTACAAAGTGCTAACCTTACACCAGAGCAGCAAGAATTGGCTAGAGCAACTATAAATGAATTATGCTATGATTCAATGGTATTACAGTTAAAGAAAATATTTGGTAATACTGTGGCCTCATCTGTGTCAATTGATACTGTAAAGATAGAGCCTGTTTTACAGGCAAGTGCAGATTCTACGGAGCAGAATTACTTTACTAAAAGAGGTGGATATCAGCGTTCAAGGTTTAGAAGAGGAAGGGCTACATCACCAAATCAAAGATATGGATGGAGGAAAACTAGATCCAGTAACAGAGTAATGAATCTGCCTGATGAACTTGGAAATCCTTCCAAGTGCAATATTTGTCAGTCCATTTATCACTGGGCTATGAATTGTCCCCAATCTTATGAGAATCAGGAGTCTGAAGATGTGAATAAGGAGGAGAGTCGTTCAAAGGTTACTTTTTTTTCTAAAATTAAGGAAAGTGAAATGTAATCCCTTGTTGGTGAAACTTTGTCATGTGCAGTTTTGGACTGTGGTTGTACCAAAACAGTATGTGGTAAGACTTGGTACCAATGTTTTATTGATAATATTGATAGCGATAAACTGCCAGAAGAGTATCCAGGTGGAACAAGATTTAAATTTGGAGATAGTGAAGCAGTTTGTTCCATAGAGTAATCTTACCTGTAATCATTGGCTCAAAAGAAGTTAATCTAAAAACAGAAGTTGTTCCCAAAGAAATGCCTTTCCTTTTGAGTCAAACATTGATGAGAAAAGCAGATGCAGTTTTAGATTTTAGCAATGATACTGTTAAAATGTTCGGAAAATGCCATCCTTTAAAATTTACCACCATAGGTTCCTGTTCCAAACCTCTTGGTTTTCTATACTTAATGCATACTTTACAAGAGTGTGAGACACTCACACTCTTGTAAAGTATGCATTAAGTATAGAAAACCAAGACCACGTCCTATTGTTGGCTTACCAATGTCGTCGGAATTTAATCAGTGTGTGGCTCTAGATTTAGTGCAACTTTCACAATCATTGTGGTTTATTCATATCATAGATACTTTCACAAGATTTTCATCTTCAAAGTTAACAAGGACAAAAGATAAAGATGTGATAAAAGACATTATCTTTGAAATTTGGTTAGCAAGATTTGGTCAAACAAGGAGGTTTCTGGCTGACAATGGAGGAGAATTTATCAATAAAGTGTATGAAGAAATGTGTGAGCAATTTAATATAGAGTTTTCCACAACAGCAGCTGAAAGTCCTTGGTCAAATGGGCTATGTGAGTGGCATAATGGTATCATTAGGGAAATGCTAAGTAAAATTGTAGAGGATACGAAATATACACCTAATCGAGCACTTTTCTGGGCTATTAGTGCCAAGAATTCGTTATCAAACAACAATGGATTTTCATTAAACCAGCTTGTTTTTGGTAGAGACTATGACTATCCCTGCATCCTCACTGATCAGTTACCAGCCATGAATGATACAGTTTCAAGTAAAACTGTGGCCCACAACCTTGCTGTGATGCATGCGTCACGAAGAGCATTCATAGCAGCAGAATCTGCTGAAAGAATACGTGTTACAATGATGTGCAGTATGTAACTGGAGATAAAGTCTTTTATAAAAGAAAGGACAGTGACATGGCATGGACCAGGCACTGTAATTGGACAAGAAAATAAACAAGTACTTGTTAAGCATGGTGGAAGTTATGTGAGAGTCCATATTTGTTGGTTGCAAAAGGTAGATCAAGTACATTCACAGAAACCATCACAAGACTCTGAAAAGAGCCCAGAAGTAACAACTATGCAGTTAGACAACTGTGTTTCAATGGAAGACGAAATTTTTGATGTAGACGATCTTGAAAGTAATATTACGGAAGTACCAGTAACAGAAGCACCAGTAACTGAGGCTGCAACCATTGATAATTCACAAATAAATGGGACATCAATAGAGGAAAGATCTAATGAAACACCAAAAAGTAAAACCACTGTCAATGAAAATAAAGGCAATACATCTATATTTTAAGGAATACCAAAGTTAAAAACCAGAATCATCTATAAGCTAACTCCAGACAGTGAGTGGATTAGAGGATTAGTTCACAGCAAAGCAGGTAAAGTGAGTAGAAAAGGAAAAGAAGGCAGGCAATATGGCAGCTGTTTGAATGTGCAAAATGAAGACACAGGTGAAATTAATTGGTTAGATTTCAAAAGATGTGTGAGTGAATGGCAACCGGTCGTTGAGGCCAACGACACTGAAGAAGTATTATTAGCGATAAAAGCAAATATAGAAGACAAGGTCTTGAATGTGAAATTCAAAGAATTAACCAACTGGCATGACAACAATGTTTTCTCCACAGTTGAAGACAGAGGTCAATCTACAATATCCACAAGATGGGTAATCACAACGAAAAATGTAGACGAAAACAAAATTGTCAAAGCTCGTTTGGTCATAAGAGGTTTTGAAGAAGAGGAGGTTCAAAATCTGACTAAAGACTCCCCAACGTTTTCAAAATAAAGTCTGCGAATTGCACTCACAATGTTAGCAACAAACGAATGGAAATGCCACACCTTAGATGTCAAAACAGCATTTCTTCAAGGCAACCAGATTGACAGAGAATTAGTGATAAAGCCCCCAAAGGAAGCAAATGCAATAGGGGTTCTTTGGAAATTTATTTTATTGGATTCAAGATGACTGTTGTCAAGGATTGATTGTAATACGTTGATGTTGATGATTTTCTTTGGGGAGGATCACAAGATTTTCAAGTGAAAGTCATATTTCGGGTTGGGTCAGAGAATTGTAGTTAATTTTAAGTAAAGGAGTCAACATACAACAATTCAATAGTTCTATTGAGTATGACCAAAGCAAATATGTGGCAAGCATGGAACAGGTTGAGATTCTAAGCACCAAAGACAGACATCAACAACTCTCACATGAAGAGCAATCTAAGTTTCAATGTGTTTGTGGTCAATTAAATTGGGTATCATCTCAATCAAGGCCAGATATTTCTTTTGATGTTTGTTAGTTGAGCACAAAGTTAAACCGTGCAAATGTTGATGATGTTATGAGAGCTAATAAATTGGTAAAGAAGTTGAAATTGGATCCTGATACTTGCCTAAAATTTTGGAAGTTGAAACCTCCATTACAATTAATCTTGTACGCTGATGCCTCATTTGGAAATCTACATGATATGGAAGCTCTCAAAGTGGAATTTTTGTTTTTCTTAAAGGTGTTGAGAACATCAAGACATCTATCACATGGCAGTCAAAAAAGATTAAGAGAGTTGTGCGTAGCACACTTGCAGCAGAAACATTAGCACTTGTTAATGGTATTGATGCATGTATATAAGTGAAATATGTAATAATGGAAATTTTGAAGACAGATCTAGAAAGTATCTTGTGCTACCACGGATAACAAATCTTTGTATGAAGCTGCACATTCAACAAAAGCTTTAGAAGCCAAGCGATTAAGAGTTGACATGGCTTCTCTCAGACAGAGCATTAATCAAAAGGAAGTTAAATTGAAGTGGACTCCTACCAAACATTATTATTATTATTATTATTATTATTATTATTCATCTTTATACAGGTTTATCTACGTCAGTAAATATATACAGGATATATGTAAATGTTACTGTTATCAATGAGAGACATCAGTTAGCAGATGTGTTAACAAAGCAAGGAGCAAATAGCACACTTCTACTGAATGTGCTACAAAATGGTCATGAAGAGTATTAGCGACCAATTAAATGTTGTGTTTTCAAAAAAAAATTATTAAAGATTTTTTTTGAGTTTTATTTTTCAGAATTCATTGCTGAAATACCAAATAGCACTTGGCATCGCACAACTAAGGACCCAAGAAAGAATAGTCTTCGGTAACTGTTTGATCAAGACTTGTATAGTGAAGGGCATTGGTGAAAAGCCAATTTCTCCCCAGGACCACTATACTAAGCGAGTAGAAGTCGTTATAAATTCCTATCACATCCGAATAAACTGATCAACGTGCAGGAAAGAAAATAGAGGGAGATTGTTAATCTTCCATTCTAGACGATTACTAATAAGAATCAATTGGTGGGGTTTATTTGTGTTGAACCAATCTTGCTGGTAAATTTGTGTATTAATCAATTGGATTTATTTGGTGTTGCGTTATACGGAGAACTGTGAAGATAACCTACAGGTTAGTCATACACATATTGCGACTTTAACAGTACATAGTAGACGGAATTTTCCTGATGAAAATTGGAATTATACCAACTGTAATGGTGAGAAATTGTAATGGGCAACGCTAAATTGGCTTTACTTGTTAAAGTTAATGAAAATTATTCTTCACTGAAGAGCCAACATTATATAGTTTTCTTTAATTCTGATTGTATGTAGTATTTCATGTTTATTACACTTGTCCTATTTTGAAGCTCGGACTATTTTCTGTGGTAGAACAAAAAATGCATTTTTTTTGTATCGTTGCCAAGTAGAGAAATAAAAACAACGCCCAGCCCTGGAACTATATAATGCCTATAAATCATGGTCAAAGGGGAGAAGGGTTGCAATTGGTCAGTATTATCAAAACAGTGTGAAAAAAGTAAAAGTTGCAGTGATGTGTGCAAAACATTTCATAAGGTTTTTTTCAATATTATTTGGGTAATTTACCTGAGATTGTTCTTTTTTGACTAAAAGTAGGGACAATAATGAAATTTTTTGAGATAATAAACAAGACAGAATGGGTAGTGGAGGCTATTAGTAAATTGAAGATTGGCAAGGCTGCAGGAGTATCAGGTATTGTTGCAGAGATGGTAAAAGCATCTGGATATATTGGAGTTGAGCTTATTACAAGTCTTGCTAATCAGATTATAAAGGATGGTGCTATTCCGAGTGAGTGGCAGTCGAGTGTAATAGTGAATTGTTTCAAGGGCAAGGGTGATGCATTAGAAAGAGGTAACTATAGAGATTTGAAGTTGGTTGATCAAGTAATGAAAGTTATTGAAAGAGTGATTGATAAGTTACTTAGAGAAAGAGTTGATATAGATAAGATGCAATTTGGTTTTGTTCCAGGGCGTGGCACTACAGATGCAATATTTTTACTCAGACAGCTTCAGGAAAAGTATTTAGGAAAGAGAAAGAATCTCTATTTTGCCTTTGTAGATTTAGAGAAAGCTTTTGATAGAGTGCCACGTAAAGTTATTTGGTGGGCTATGAGAAAATTAGGTGTGGAAGAGTGGCTAGTTACCATGGTACAGTCTATGTACAGCAATGCTAGAAGTCGTGTCAGGATTAACGATTCACTTAGTGATGAATTTAGTGTAAATGTTGGTGTACATCAGGGTTCTGTACTTAGTCCTTTGTTGTTTGTTCTAGTCTTAGAAGCGCTGTCGATGGAGTTCAGAACAGGTTGTCCATGGGAGTTATTGTATGCAGATGATTTGGTTCTCATAGCAGAGTCGATGGAAGAATTAGTTGAAAAGTTTGAGAAGTGGAAGAAAGGACTAGAAGAGAAAGGGCTAAGGGTGAACACAGCAAAGTCTAAAGTCATGATTAGTAGCATTGCAGCCAAGTGTGACCTTGTAGTTGGAAAGTGGCCTTGTGGAGTCTGCAGGAAAGGGGTTGGTAGTAACTCAATTTTTTGTCAGACTTGCAAGCATTGGGTACATAAGAAGTGCAGTAGTATTGGTGGAAGGTTAAGAGCAGACATTCAGTTTGTATGCAAGCGTTGCAAAGGTGAGATTATAGAGAATGAAGTATTTCCAGCTTTAATGATATACAACAGTGGCTCGTTAGAGATAGTTGAGAACTTCTGTTACTTAGGTGATATGTTGGGCAGTGAAGGGGGTGTTGGAAGAAGTGTTACTTGCAGGATAGGTTCTGCTTGGAAAAAGTTCAGAGAGTTACTTCCTTTGTTGACTAGCAGAGTCTTGTCAATTGAGGTAAAAGGTAGGTTGTATGAGGCCTGTGTAAGAAGTGTTATGTTGTACGGTAGTGAGACATGGGCAGTGAAGCAGGAAGATCTTGACCGATTAGAAAGGAATGATATGAGAATGGTTAGGTGGATGTGTAACGCCAGTCTGAGAGACAGAAAGAGTTCAGATGAGCTTAGAAGCAGGCTAAGTATCCGTAGAATTAAAGATGTTATCCAGGTAAGAAGATTGAATTGGCTGGGGCACTTGGAAAGAATGGAGGAGGATAATTGGGTAAGAAAGTGTAGAGACTTGATAGTTCCTGGGGCAAAGCCCAGAGGCAGACCGAGAAAGACTTGGCAGGAGGTTATAAGGACAGACTTGATACAGAGGAAGTTGAGTTTAGATGTAGCACAGTCTAGATCAGATTGGAAGAGGGTCATTAATATACCCCGTCCAACCCATGCTAGCATGGAAAACGGACGTTAAGCCGAGAATGATGATGATGAGAGCAACTTCAGGCTGTTGACAAAATGTTTGTGTTTTTTTATCAGCATAAAGCCAATTAGGGGATTATTTTCCACTGATAAACACCAACCATAGTGTTAACACAACAATAAAAATCAGTTGTTTTGGATTCCTTGTTTTTGTGAGGTTGAGTCAACTTTGACAGAAGAAAATGTTGGATATATTTCTCAATAGATTACATAAAACTTGTTTCCAGTTTCAAAATTATTAATCGATTACTGTTCAAATAGTTAGAAAAGAACTACTTTCAATTTTCAGAAACAGTTTTTATTAGTTAGCTACAGGACTGTGGTGCAATTGTTGCGGATCTCAAAGAAGGATGTTTTTAGAATTCACTAATTTTTAAGATTTGTTTTGGCAGATAACAGAGGGGGGAGGATTTAACTTTAATCAGCCATATGGTGATAAAAAAGAGGACAATTATTTGTCAACAACCGCTTGATCAGTCTGGTAAGAGCCGACATCTAGGATAATTCTTGGTTACCGAGATTCAAGACCGGTATATGAAAATTTCCTGGATGTTAAAGGTCAAAGTTAGCGATGTAGCCAACGTTATTTTCGAGATTTTTTTGTTGATATACTGGTCAACCTACCTTAGACAAATATATATTTGATAAATAGATAATATTAATTTGTAAAAACCAAGGATTGCGCACATATATATGCGAGTTCACAATCTGAACCTTGCTCCATAAGTTAGGGACAAATTTATGTAGAATAATCTATTTATTCAGCAATACAAGGCACTGGCATTCAGGGAAAACCACTAAATGTTTAATCTCGCAATCACAGTATATATACCACGATTGACATGACAAATCATAGAAGGGTCTTCGATTGGTACTTTACATCGTCAGACTACGAGTTTGATTTGGTTCTGTAAAATAATCCTTGTAGAACAAATTTATCAATACCAAAAAGAACATTTGACGAGGGTGCCGATAAGTCGCATACGCCGTAAAAAGTGCAGACGTTTTTGGGCAAGTTCAGCGTTTGGAAAGAATTCAAGTATTCGCCCGAAAAAACCCGCATAGACCTGAACAATGCCCCCAAAAAGTGCCTTCTTCCAACTGTCATCTGCATGGTATGTTGCAAGGAATTGCATTTCGGGAACGCTCAGGGCGAGTTCGAGAAAGTGCGAGCGGTTTCGGGGAACAACCGCCCTTATATATGCACGCGTTTGTGGCTTATCGGCACCCTCTTGACATTTGATATACCATTTCCTCACTACAAAATTTATTTCCTGTTTTGATTGAACTCAAATAAAATAAAGTTCTTGATAAAATGTTTTCAGTTAATTCTTTAAAATGTTCAAAGAAATGATACAATGAAAATTAACAGAACTTTAAAACTTTCACTTCAAACTTGACATATTTAGCTATATCGCGTACCAAGACGCAATTTTTACAAATAACACGATTGCAGGATCCTACTTTCAGCAGTTTTACCTGACTATTAGCGATTTTCTCTGACTGACTAGTAAGTAAGTAAGTAAGTAGTCATTTATTCGGAATAAGAAATTTACAAGACTTATTCATTTGTAAGGATAACAGCAAAAATAAAAATACAATATAAATATAAAAATAATGATATCCACACAACTAGAGATAGATAGGTAGATAGATAGATGTGCATATTTTACATGGCTAGCCTCACAAATATCGAGGGATATACCCTGTCTATTATTTCCAGGAGGGGCCATGGCTTAGATGGAGAGTCCTAGAATATTTAATGCTCATTTTGAGCTACAGTACTGGAAAAAGGTTGTTTAACATCGCGCTTCGCGTATCGTGACGGTATTCTCGATCCGCGATAGACGTTTTTTTACTTTCAAATTGTATCGAGAGGGCTTCGCGATGCATCCGTCTCGATATCATTCTCGAAGCCATCGAGGCCATTAACACTTTTTCATAATAGAACTTTTTTAAAAATAAGAGTGTATTCAACAATGATCGCGGATGTTTAAATATAATTATACTTCCTTTGTGTTATATTTTTTTAACTTATCCATAACAATCTAGGGTATAAAGCTAGCGTAAATCTTTCTTTTTTAAATCACATTTTAAAAATTTAAGAACTAAGAACGCCGATAGAAAAGCTTCGTTAGATCGCATTTTAAAAATTTAAGAACGAAAGAACGGCGATAGAAAAGTTTTTTTAGATCGCATTTTAAAAGCTTATGAACGAAATGCGGCGATAGAAATGTTTTTTTAGATCGAATTTTAAAAGTTTTTATAAACGAAAAGCGACAATAGAAATGTTTTTTTAGATCGAATTTTAAAAGTTTAAGAACGAAATGCGGCGATAGAAATGCTTTTTTAGATCGCATTTTAAAAGTTTATAAACGAAAAGCAGCCATAGAAATGTTTTTTTAGATCGAATTTTAAAAGTTTATAAACGAAATGCGGCGATAAAAAATGTTTTTTTAGATCGCATTTTAAAAGTTTAAGAACGAAAAGCGGCGATAGAAATGTTTTTTAAGATGGCATTTTAAAAGTTTTTATAAACGAAAAGCGACGATAGATATGTTTTTTTAGATCGAATTTTAAAAGTTTAAGAACGAAATGCGGCGATAGAAATGCTTTTTTAGATCGAAGTTAAAAAGTTTATAAACGTAATGCGGCGATAAAAAATGTTTTTTTAGATCGCATTTTAAAAGTTTAAAAACGAAAAGCGGCGATAGAAATGTTTTTAAGATCGCATTTTAAAAGTTTATAAACGAAATGTGGCGATAAAAAATGTTTTTTTAGATCGCATTTTAAAAGTTTAAAAACGAAAAGCGGCGATAAAAATGTTTTTTTAGATCGAGTTTTAAAAGTTTATAAACGAAAAGCGGCGATAGAAATGTTTTTTTTTTTTTAGATCGCATTTTAAAAGTTTAAAAACGAAAAGCGGCGATAGAAATGCTGTTTTAGATCGCGTTTTAAAAGTTTAAGAACGAAGAACGGTGATAGAAAAGCTTCGTTAGATCGCATTTTAAAAATTTAAGAACGAAGAACGGCAATAGAAAGGTTTTTTAGATCGCATTTTAAAAGTTTAAGAACGAAAAGCGGCGACAAAAAAAGCTTCGTTAGAGATCGCATTTTCAAAGTTTAAGAACGAAAAGCAGCGTTAGAAAAAAAATACGTTGAAAAAGTAATGCGCTAGAATTACTTTAATAAATACGAAAGTTAAAAATTTTCTTATAATATACACCTATTTAAAATTAAAAAAAAGATAAAGCAGAGATGTGTTTGAAATAAAAAAAACTTTCTCTCTATTCTCATTAAAAAAAACTTTCTCTTTATTCTCATTATCACCTACCATCGCGACACATCGAGATGGATTTTGTCACGATACTAGATTCTCGATAGATCGCGACAATTTATTTTAATTGTTTCTTATTATTATAGACGCGGTACATCGCGTATCGAGGGAGTCCGCGCACGTTGCGCGCTCGATATGTTAAACAACCTTTTTCCAGTACTGTACGCAGATTAGGGCCCGGGCTCTACTAGACAACTCCCGGCAACATCCAACAGCCCACACAGTGTGCCATCTCCCCAATTTCCCTCACATGGCTTGGGTTAACCCGGGGCTATGGTAACATTCACTCGCCCATGTTCAATCGCCGTCAAGAGGAATCGAACCCCGGTCTCCCGCACAGAGTACGAGAGCTATAACCACTAATCTACGGTGCCACAACTATAAAAATTATCCAGGAGACCACACTATAGCATAGCTAGAAAAATGTGAGGCTACCTTTCACTAAAGAACTATGATCAGTGACAATTTAGGGATATATGAAATGGGGTATATATCAATTAAATAACCAGAAAAAAAAAAATAAAAATAAATAAAAACAACAACAACAACAAACAATAAACAAAACAAAACAAAAACTGAAAACAATTGGACACACATTTACACACACACAACCAGCACATTGACACACAACACACGCACACAATACCCTAGTGTAATGACAAAAGTTTTAAACAATTGGCTTGAAATAAGCAGTTTAAGAAATAACTATTGTTGGGTATAAGATTGTAAAAAAAATCAGTTAGTTTAATCCTTAAAGCATTAGATGATAAATCGAGGAAGGATACGTTGAAATGTTGGATAAACTTGTTCCATGATCAAATGGATTGAAAGCGAATTGAATTTAAACCGTAGGATACCGTTTGAACAGAAGGAACACTTATGAGACCATTACTATATCCACGAGTACCGTAGTTAACAGAAAAATCAATACCAAAAGTTTTAATGACAGAGAATGGAAGTGTGTTTAAAGTAATTTTTTTAAGAAATAGGACATTATGAAGGTGGACATAATCAGGAAATTTTAAGATTTTAAGTTGGGAGAAAAGTGGATTTGCATGAGAATGAGGATGTGAAAAAGTTCTAATACGTAAGAGTTAGAATTGTATTAACTAAGGAAGAAGTGGCCTGACCCCAAATCTGGCAACAATATGAAAGATGGGAATGAAAAAGTGCAAAATAAACTTGACAAAGAGTATTTCTGGTGACATAATGGCGCAGTTTAGATAAAATGGCATTAGCTCTTTTAAGTTTGGAATTAATTAAATTAATATGAGATCGCCAGGAAAGGTCGGAATCGAGTAAAATACCTAAATATTTAATCATGACACTAGAATTAATACGTTTACCATTAATCTTTAATTTAAAATTAAAATTGTGAGTAGATTTACGTTTAGGTTTAAATATAATGTATTCGGTTTTTGATGTGTTCATCGAAATTTTATTGGCGTTAAGCCAATAACACAATCGTTTAATATCGGATTGACATGCCTTTTGCAGATGTTTAAGATTTTTATTGACGTGTAACAAGTTGGTATCATCAGCAAAATGATGGACCTCCCCAAATTTAATAGCATGAAATAAGTCATTAACATAAATTAAGAAGAGGAGAAGGAGGCCCAAGAACCGAGCCCTGAGGTACACCATGTTTAATAATGTTGGAGCAAGATGAAATACCAGAAAGGGAGACAATTTGTTTTCGATTTGAGTTTTATCGAACCAACAAAGGTCCATGTAGCTAGCTAACTGGTCTGGTGGAAAACCTTTATTTTTAATTGTGAAGAAGCTTGTTGTTGGGAACGACAACAAGAGCGATCTGAAGATTACAATACACCTTTACGATAATTCGGGAAAACTAACACTCCATCGTAGCTTAATTTTACGATCGGAGGAGGTAAACATCAGACTTTTATAAGAGTTTAATAAGGAGAAACCACGTTTTTTCGTGATAACTTTTCTTGCCGCGTTTTGTTTTTAATGAAAAGTACACATAAGTTGTATCTTATTATTATTAACGTTTCCTGAAAATTTGAAAGAAATTGATACGACGGAAGTTAAAAAACTGGAGAAAACACGCTTTTGTGGCGCCGTAGATTAGTGGTTATAGCTTTCGTACTCTGTGCGGGAGACCGGGGTTCGATTCCTCTTGACGGCGATTCAACATGGGCGAGTGAATGTTACCATAGCCCCGGGTTAACCCAAGCCATGTGAGGGAAATTGGGAAGATGGCACACTGTGTGGGCCGTTGGATGTTGCCGGGAGTTGTCTAGTAGAGCGTGGGCCCTACTAATTGAGTCTGCGTAGCTCAAAATGAGCATTAAATACTCTAGGACTTTCCATCTAAGCCATGGCCCCTCCTGGAAATAATAGACAGGGTATATCCCTCGATATTTGTGAGGCTAGCCATGTAAAATATGCACATCTATCTATCTATCTATCTTCGTCTCTAACAAACTCTCATAAAAACACGATTTTTACCTCCTTTTTTGCCGATATTGTAAAACGATGGAGAGCCGTAGGAACGCATGTACAATTGAATTATCGTAAAGGTGTATTCAATACTGAGGCAATAAACTTTGAACATGTCAACCTACTGGATGGGAGATCCTGGCTAGCTTCTTAGTGGCGCCGTAGATTAGTGGTTATAGCTCTCGTTACTCTGTGTGCGGGAGACTGGGGTTCGATTCCTCCTGACGGCGATTCAACATGGGCGAGTGAATGTTACCATAGCCCCGGGTTAACCCAAGCCATGTGAGGGAAATTGGGAAGATGGCACACTGTGTGGGCCGTTGGATGTTGCCGGGAGTTGTCTAGTAGAGCGCGGGCTCTAATTGGGTCTGCGTAGCTCAAAATGAGCATTAAATACTCTAGGACTCTCCATCTAAGCCATGGCCCCTCCTGGAAATAATAGACAGGGTATATCCCTCGATATTTGTGAGGCTAGTCATGTAAAATATGCACATCTATCTATCTATCTTTCGTTCTTTTTGTCTCTGCTCTCTGCATCTGCATCTTGCGCAATTATCTCGCCATTTTGAATTGCATCAGTATTAAATTAAACCAAAGTCGATCACATGGCTGGAAATTGTCCGGACGTTGTTGGAACAAGCTTTAAAATATTAAACTTTGTTCGCCTGTTCACATGTGTCGCGCTGGACAGGCTGGTTTTATAACACGAGCTCACACTTTTGGTTAAACTGTATTGATAATTGCAAAGTGAATTGTTAGCTCGCTAGCAAGAGCTATTATGAATTAAGAAGGTTTCGGACCATCATTATGATGCAATGATTTGGTTATTTTGCTTTCTTCTTGTTTCTTTTAAATACCATATATAACTATGAATATTTTTAAACATGATGCTAGGTGCCGTAGCTTAGTGGTTATAACTCTCGTACTTTGTGCGTGAGACCGGGGTTCGATTCCCCTTGTCTGCGATTTAATATGGGCGAGTGAATGTTACCATAGCCCCGGGTTAACCCAAGCCATGTGTGAGGCAGGGAAATTGGGGAGATGGCGCACTGTGTGTGTGTCGTTGAATATTGCAGGGAGTTTCTTGTAGAGCGCAGACTCTAATTGGGTCGTCATAGCTAAAAAATGAGCAATAAATACTCCAGGACACCCAATCTAAGCCATGGCCCCTCCTGGAAATGATAGACAGGGTATATCCCTTACTCAATTATACGCGATTTCAGAATAAGGATACCATCTTAAATTTTCTATTGTGTTGGAGCAAGATGGACTTTAAACCCTCCGTTATCAGTAGTGACGCATAAAAAAAGTTCTAAAAAGAAGAGGCTATTTTAAGAGATTTATCACTTGTCTTGGCACGTTTTTGTTTATATTTAGGTATCAGTATTAAATCCTAGACCCCTAGACCTCGCATTACATTACGAATTCTGAAATAGACCTATTTCCATATCCATTTGGTTCCGTGAAATATGCATACTCAAAATGCAGAATAACATGAAAACGAGATTAGTTATGAGCAAATTTGGGGATGCTGGTTGTTTACATGCAAGTTTGAAGAATGTATCAACAAAATGTTGACTTTTACAGCTTTTAACTGGCAGTTTCACATAATCGTAGTTACCACAGTTATAAAGAGGGTTTTGGTAGTGGTAGTGTGACAAAAAAAAATAAAATATTGCAGATTTTAAGGGCGTATCTTTTGGTATATGTTAGCTAGCTAGCTAAACCTCTAAACCCTCCTAGAGCCACGTTAAACCTAGCCCGCTTTTAGAATGATGTGAATACGTTTTTATTTACTGTTTCCAAGTAAATTTAGAACTAAAACTCGATATACAGTTTACTAACACTCAGTGGCACTTCATATTACTTCTGATCAGTTCAAAAAATTAAAATGAACTTGCTTTTAGCTAAGCCAAAGTAGCCAGCAGCTAAGCTAAAACCCTGAAAAAGCATATTGTAAATATCATTTTGAGCTCTCCATTCCCCCAAAATCAATATTGAATATGCTTGACTGATGCTAACAGAAGTATTCCAGAAACCTAAAGAAAAGTAACATTGACTTCGGGGGAAAAGGGGGATGGCACAGTAAAGAGATTTCAACGTCAAGAATAATGAAAAGGGTGGATTTTCTTACAGCATTTTTACAGTATTTTTTCCAGTGTTGTAGCTATAGCTTAGCTGCATGATATGAGTTATCAACAAATCATTTTTCAACATTTGTTGCGTAAACTGATATTTAAAATTAATATTTTCAAACTATTGGCTGTTGTGATTATGTAACTGTCTCACTTCCTCTGTCACTACTCCCTCTCTTACTGACTGTCAATAATCGTACATTTGTATCAAGCATTGTGATGGTTAACCTTAATACATACAGTTTGTAAGTAATATGGATTGATAGATCATAGAGCTTATCATAAATCCCCATATGTAGAAAAAGACTTTTTTTTAAATGGCGCCTCATTTGTTTAGGTTTTTCTGGATTTCAGCTGTAAACATACTTAATATTTATCAAAATCTCAGTCTTAATGTTCTTAAAACCAGGTCCTTGTGTATTTTGTTTTCTTGCTTATATGAAATCTTGAAAATTAATCTTGCAGAATTGTTCAAATTGTTCAAAGTGTCGATTTGTGAAAATACAAAACCCAAAAATTTATTTTTGACGTCACAAAAAAATTTCACACTGTTTTCACTTATTAAAGTTATATAATTGTTTTCACTTATTAAACTTTGACATGACAATCATTTTGTGGACAAAATTTTAAATTTTTTTCTAGACAGTATGTCAGTAAACGTAAATATTTTGTGAAGTGATCCTCTCTCAAGGAAAAATTTGTTTTGACCGATCAATGAACAAATTCATTTGCCTGAAAAAATACCAGGATGGTCTCTGAATACAAAATTTAAAAATTATTATATCATCCTTTTAGTCAACCTTATATTTTGAAATTTTAAATATTTTTTTTACCAAATTCAATCTACGATAGAGGCTTAAAATTTAAAACAAATAAGCAAGAACATTCCAAGGAAGGTTTAAAGTCCATCTTTTCGCACCAAGTCAAATTAGTATCCTAATTCTGAAATCACAAATGTGTAAAATGTGAGTTATAAATACTTCCAAAACTACCCTTACTTGAAAAAAAAATTAACGAGTTAAGGCACCCACAAGGTCAACTCAACTACTATTTTAAAACCACAGTCAGTAATCCTGGCTAATGTTATTTTCATAGATGTTGTTTAAAAAATAAGGTACACCCCCAATAACTGGAGACAGGATATATACCAGCAACATCACCGATTTTGGTAAACAGCTTGAAATTTCACGTTTGTTTGGAACAAGTCAGTCAGCCTAATAGTTAGCTACTCATATCATAATTCAAAGCTAGCTAATACCTAGCTCATTTAACACGAAAAATAATAAACAAAAGCATTAGAACGCCCAATGACACATGCTATTACCCCATATTATCACCAAATGTTAATAACAATCTGTATGACAAATTAATTTTGCAAATATTGCAAGTAAACAAACGATATCTGCACTACTTCGCTGCAAACTAAAATTTTGCTCATAGCTAATCTCGTTTTCATGTTATTCTGCATTTTGAGTATGCATATTTTGCGGAACCAAATGGATATGGAAATAGGTCTATTCAAAGTCGCCTTGGATTTGTCATGTTTTAGAACTTTGTATAATTTTGCTACAAAACAAGACCAGAGATCTTTAAAATATGATGTTAACACAAAGTAAAAACATCTCAAAAGAAGCTGCAATGATGGAATCATGGAATGAGATGCAAAAATCTATAAATAAAATCGCGATAAAAAAAATGTTACTGAAGAACTTAGCGATAGTCGCGATGTATAAAAAAATACGATGCTATCACGATCGTCACTATTAATCGTGAATAACATTAAAAATATTAAACAATATATGGGTATATTCTTGTGCCTTTTTTTTACATTTAAAAATTCTTTAGCATCTTGTAATATATTTTTACTGGAAATTGGATTTTAGAAATAAGACGACCATAACGTAATTAGTTGTTCTACGGGCGAAGTCGATAGTAGCTTAGGGCGGTGAAATAAAAATACTTTTATCGAGAATGTATGGTCAGAACAACAAGATAAAAAATAAAATTATCATCTATACATTCTATCATTAACCTGTTATTGTTTGTTCTTATTAGTAGTTCTTATTGATCTTTGTGTAAATTGTGCTCATCTCAATAAGTCAAAATATTTTTAAATTCTAAGTGACGTATCCAGAGTTTTTTTGGGACTACCGTTTTTTTTAAATCGAACTTTTGCTTAGGTTAGTGTCGCCGTGAGGCACCACCATGGTTGGGCCAGAAGGGGAAATTTTGGGTTTTGAGGTCCCTAGATCGTTGGAAAATGGCTTTGCGGCACTCAAAACAGCAAAATTTCAGGTCAGGGCATCATTAAGTTGAATATCGCAGAAGTCGCCGGTGACATGCTTCGAAAATGCTTGTCACAGGCACAGTTCAATGCAAAGCAAAACTGTACAGGACACTCAATTGTTAGAGTCTTCGCAGAACATCTCTTCTCACAAAACCGAGGGCAGGGCTGACTTATTGCCTGCTGTGTCGTGTGGGAGACAGAACTTCTGGACTTCTTTTTAATACGATATACAATTTTTTCGATTATTATTACTAAACATATTTGATTTCTCTTTCCCCTTTTAAAAAGATTTTTTAAACTTTATTGAACATGTTTTTTCTTTGGTGTTACATCACGAGAACATTCGTCCGAAAGCTGTATTAAGGTACAGGACACCTAACCTCTCCCATGTTCTGGTTATATTTAACTTGCATGGGTGCGCACTCTTCTCGCAGTATTCTCTGTGACGATGAAGGTCGGACTGACTTGTGGCATGGTTCCAAATGGTCTTCCGTCTTTCGTTCGAGTCTCAGTGTAATGTACCAGCCGAGCATAAGAGTGTCAGCATGAAGGAAAGGGGCCGACTTTAATGTTATCTATACCTTACGTTCTTCATAATAACACCATTCATTTAAATTTCACAACAAAATTACGTCGGCGGGAGAGCTGCGTCGGCGCTGTATTGATTTCAACGGGAAACCGTTCACTAGCCTACGTTCACAGACGTAGAGTTGGGTCTATAACATAGGCTGAAGCTATCGTTCACTCGATTTATTTTGAAATGGCCGAGTGAGTAAAGATGGTGGTAGGCTCGTGAATTCAAAACATTCAAATGTTACGAATGTGATCGCACGTACGTCAAACCCAAGCAGTTTAATCGTTTTGAAGGATCGCAAATTTGCTGAAGAAAAACATACTACTTAGAGCTTATATTTACTTAATTTACTAGTCTTTTTTTCTTTGCAATTTATATTTTTTTGGGATAAGAATTTGGGATCCCATGCCGGTAAACCGGTAGCAAAACCTCTCTGGATACGTCGGTGGTTCTGAAGTTTGTATTTAAGCTAGTAATTTACTATTTTACCAATCTTTGTTAGTGCTAACATGCTTCTATAACGATATCTGAAATCCAATTTTTTTTGCCTAATTTCGACAGGTATTTTTTACAGGCTTAGTTTTTATTTTCAAACCTACTTTTTATCATATATTTTGTCAATTTATCATATATTTACCTGAAAATGTTCATATATTCTCATATATTTGCCCTAATATTCATATATTTTTTATGACAATTTCCCCTGGGAGGCCTGATATTATTATTTTTTTGTTTTCGTGAAAATTAGAACAACTAATTAGGTTGGATTCGTCTAAACAAGAAAGACGACGAAAATATTTTTGATTTACAAAAACAACAAAACAATAATTATTTATATTCAGTGGCGTTATTCTCTCATGACATTAATTAAGTGTTATTATAATGTTTAAAGATGTATCATGACAGTCGCGATGTGGATCGCGAAAATCACGATGCATCGTGAAAGTCGACCCCACGATGGATCGCGACTTTCACGATGCTAAAAATTTTACTATTGCGACAGCATCGCGCACGATACGCAGTCCACGATACGCAGTCCACGATCAGGTGTCCTGATTCCAGTACTGTACTTCTCTTGGCAAGTTCCTTAAACTAAATTTATCCACTTTAACTCCAACTTGTGTGTTGTATTTGTCCCAGTCCTGTCCTTGTACCTTGTCCTATGGTTAAGTCCTGACATTTAGGTGGTCACCACTTTTATATAAGCTATTTGCTTTGTGGCAGCCTTTGTAATTCAGCATTCTGAGCGTCAGCAAAAATTTCCAAACACTATCTTCGAATTTAACATAACACTTCGGTAGATTCATAACTCACGTCGGCAAATATCTGCCGACGTAATTTTTGCATTTAACAGCGTACTTCGGCAGATTCATAATTCACGTCGGGAATTCACACTGTACAGCCACATATTTATTGAATGAGGTTATAGCAATATGTTTACCGTTTATAGCTTTCCACAGTCAAAGAGTAAAAATGTTTTGAATTGAAAGAAAATTTACACATGTGATCATAATATAAAAAATGACACTTTACAAATAGAGGAACACAAAGTTTTGCAACGGCAAATATATGCCGACGTGAGCTAACGAATTTAAAAATTACGTCGGCAAATGCAGAGTGCTGACACTACAAAGGCCTCCTTTCATTAGCCGTCAAATTTTACTGCAGAATAATATTTCCTATTAAATCATCAATGAAACTTATTTACTATTAATATCTTGGTTAAATTTTTCTATCATTATGTACTTTTTGTCTGTTGATAAATAAATTATTAGTTACTTACTTACTATATATTACTTACTTTTGAACACGTAGTTACTAAGGTTATTAGTTCATTAGCACCAATGAGCATATTTGTTGACATTTATTTATTAGATTTTAACTGCTCACCTCTGTTATCTATTTTTAGTTAAAAAGATATTAAATTTACAAGGATGTACACTGGTTTTAACACCTATCTTGGTTATGAAGACAAATCTCTATTAGAAGTAAGAAAATCTTCATGTTTGTTTTATAAGCTCAATGTTAAACTTTTTTTACAGAGAAACAAATTTTATCTAAGCAAAGTAGCATTTTATGATAAAAGGTTTTACTTAATCATAAGTGCCATAATTAAATGTATGTAAATTGTAAAAAAAAGAAGCATTGATATTTTATCCAGTTTACTTAAAATATATGCAAATTTCTGGGTTCCTAAGATTGATTAGGTATAATGACTTTGATGATGTTTTACATTAACTTAAACCTAAAGCATACAAATGATGTCAGGGGCTGATCCAGAAAGTTATTTTGGGCTTCGATAGCCCGGATAGCACCGAAGGTGAAATGTTTTTTCAAGACTTTGCTGGGGGTCTCTAGATTGGCTAAAACAGACTTACCTTGAAATTAGAAACTCAAAATGTCTCTAGAAACTAACATTCACGAATGAACAATTAGAGGAGATCGTGGACAACTTCAAAAATAATTCACCTCAAAGGATTTCACTTTAAAGACAAAAAAAGTGTTT
Source organism: Hydractinia echinata (assembly GCA_030067915.1). Classification (NCBI taxonomy): domain Eukaryota; kingdom Metazoa; phylum Cnidaria; class Hydrozoa; order Anthoathecata; family Hydractiniidae; genus Hydractinia; species Hydractinia echinata. The sequence continues at coordinate 1,193,933 of JASGCC010000017.1, read as the reverse complement.
TTCACAACTTTTAATTAACAATTTTGCTTTCTGTTAAGTTGGTTCGAAATTTCTTTTTCATGGCGTGAGCATATGCATTGTCTTCTTTTTTAGTATAGAACGTAGTTTCTTTATGAAAATATATCTTCTCTGTGAGACTCTAAAAATATCCAGAAAATAAGAAATAAAGCAATTCTCAAGCACTTTAAAATTACGTGTCTCTATTTCGGACGCCAAAATTAGATGTCCCAAAAATCGGTATACTGACCTGGATTGACCTGGATCAGCCCCTGGATGTCGTAATGTACTATGTTAAAAAAGGTTCCATCTTCGCTGTAGCATACCGTTAATGTTCTAAACTTCTCTATAGCTCAGATTTCCATATTTTAGGCATCAAAAAAGAATTTCAAACTTCTGTATTTCTTTGGGTACTGTGTTTTTTAGAGGATAACATTTATCTCCTTTACACAAGGATATGAGTAAAAAAGGACTTTTTACTTTTTTACTTAAAAAAGACATAGTCTTCTTGACTGTCATTATCACATATAATTACAAGCTGTGGAAAATTCATTAAGACAGACAAACACATTTGTATTCTATGATTGTTAGCTGTCCTTTCAATGTTTTTTTTCGATGACTTTATTAACCCATTGGTTCCAAAACAGGTTAGTTGGTCCAGCTTTAGGAAATTGGACCAATGTTATAGTTATAAGTGCAATGCAATGATCTATTTCAATTATTTTAATCACAGTGTGTGAATCAAATTAATTTTCATGTTGCATTCTGTAGATTTATGTGTTTACAGTAGAGCATTATTTTTATATGTTCTTAGCATGAATTTGTTGTCTTGTCAAGCAAAAAGATTGATGGAAATTTCATACTGCATCATTTTATTTCACAATATCTGAAAAGTACGTAGATTAACTTTCTGTTTTTCAATTCTACAATTATTTGTTTTACTCCTTCTAATTACTTTTACTCCTTCTGACTTTTTTGCTGCATCAATATTTTTTTGTGTGTGCCTGAAAAATGTTAATCATGGCAGTGCAGTCAAACCTGCCCACCTGCCGAGTTACCTTTACAAGACAGTCAGCTCTTTAAAACACTTCCCTTTTTTTACTATGGTCACTATTGATGCATTTTTAGTAAAAAATGCTACTGTATAAGACAGCCTCAATGAACCACGTTTTCCCCACAAATGTTTGCATAAAGGTATTTAACCACCATATTTAACTTTTTACAAACAACTTTAAATTTGAATTTCCAACGTTGATACACACTTATCATATGGAAATTGGTTGATTTACTGGTAGGAGAGTTGTTTTAATGTAGTGAAATAGATGTCTTGCGCAAGGCTGTCCTTGATGCATGGTTTGGACCATGGCTGTTAGACAAAGATTCTTTTCAAAATGATCACTTTTTTTCTGTTCCCCTCCCCTGAGTGACCGAAAAACTAAGCTCTGTGCCCTCAGTGCAAGAGCCAGTGAACCTATATGCATCATAGAACACTGACTTAATTGTTTCCTGACTTGTGCATTGAAGTCCTTTACCTTGTGGGCGCCTGGAATTTATGAGAGCTCTGTAATGTCAGGAAGATATAAACATGGGAGCCTGAAGATGCAATTATGACATCCTGTTGGCATTATGACATATTTACATTGACATACATTCATAGGGTTAAACATCGAGACAAAGTAGTTTAGTCTAAATTCAAATCAGTCTGTGAGCGTGTGGGTGGTGCTTTTTAATTTAAAGTAGAAGAAGGTATGATAGAATTTTTAAAAATTTCAATTTAGATGATGCACACATTGTTTTGTTTGGATTTTCTCAAATTTTAACACATTACTCAAGTGCATGCCATAAACTAGTAAGTATCAACCTGCCGAACGATAGAGAATACCATAGGGAACATTTGTTTTCCGTAAATTATGTTTACAATTTGCATTATTTATCAGCTAAATCCGAACTTGCCTGGTTTTAACCCCCAGTACTTTGTTTTAGATTTCCTGAAGTTGTGGTTATACATGTGTGCAATTTGTATAAGGAGTTGTTTCTTTTTCATAGAAAACACTAAAAATGTGTAATGTAAATATCTAATATTTGTGTAGATACACATGCATGTCCTATTGTAAATAATGCACATTAAATGGCGAAGAAGCTCAATATGAAATTATAATTAAGCACTACTACTATGTACTAGTTATCGCCTGTGCTAATATGGCACATATGTTCTTCTTTATTAAGTTTATCATTAGCATGAAAAATATTGTTTGAATGAAACAAATTTTGAAACAATTCAGAGGAAAAAAACAATTTTTCCAAAAAGCATGTGTCGAGGAGTGTTTATAATTTTAATGTTATATTTCTTGTGACAATTTAAAATTTTTAAAAAAACAATTGCTATTTGCAGAAGCAATTTAAATTATTTTTCCTTTGGTTGACCGTTTAACTTTGGGATTTGATATGTTGGGAGTTACAAAATAGTTGTGCTTCAGTAAAGTTGTTTTGAACTTTTTATTGAGTGTTCATGCCATTGATTTCACCTGTTTCCAGGGAATTTTTATCATTTAAGCTATTCAATGGATTTTTTTTCTGCATGAATAAATGAAACAAACAAACACAACACTCTTTCAGTGATTTGGTAAAAAATTGAACACCACCAGTTTCCACCGTTCTGAGTAGTTTTTTAATATTTTGTACTCCATATAATTGAGAATTACGCTCAAAATATTGAGAATTGCTTTCTAAATCGGAAATAAGATGTATATTTTATTCCTCTTTCTTAGCCAATCTCATTCAAGATATTTTTTATGCTAATGATAAGCCATAATAAAATTTGCCTATAAAGCTTATTAAAGAATCCTTATTATTTTAGGGTGTTAATATTTCCATGGCTCGTGATAATAACCAATTTGTTTATGTTGATATTCTGCAGCTGATGCAAGATGGATTTTTGTGTGAAAATCCATCCGAAGATGTCATATTTTCTAATTTGGAGTATGTTGTTAAATATGTCTGTTTCTTTTTTAAAGAGGAGTAAAGAGGGTGTAAGTTTTCATAACAGGAAGATATACATAGCATCTTACTCGTCTTTGCAAAATCCGTTTTACATTCTAAAAAAGCAGCATTTTCATAGGGTTTTTGGCAACATTAAAAACAAATAATGCCAATTAAACTGACGTGTTTAGTGGGAAAAAATGAGTAAAACAATCTTTTGATACATCCATAAAAGCATAGAAACCTAAGACAAAGTTAGAAGTGGATTTATTGCCACAATTTCAGACTGTAACCAGCCACAGCCTTTTTCATAAGCCTTTTTCTAAGTAATAAGTCCTTTAGTTTTAGGTTGGGCTGACCGTACTTAAGATCTAAATTTGCCCATGCAATTTATTCAATTTAAAAACAAAACGTTTTAATGGTCATTATCATCTGACTATAAAAAAAGAGGTTTTTCAGTTTGAAATGCAATGTTTACATAACGTTTTTAGTAAAATAAACTTTTAAGTCTTAGCTTTTTATAGGCTGTCTAACTCAATAAAACTTCATACTTGACTTATCTCTGTGAGGCTGCTGAACTGAAGTTCCTTTACTGTATATACCATGCAGTAGGCAAACATAACAAAAAATGCTCAAATATTTTTTATTGTTTTGGTTAACCTGGCACAATTTGTAAAACACACTATAAAAAGTGGATGAAAATTTAGCAACATCGGGGTGGAAAATTGGTGTTGGAATTTACCATTTGTTCAATACTTGTTAGTGTGTATACTTTCGTTTTTTAGTTCTTCTACCTTTTCATTAAAGAAAATCTACAAGATGATACAAGCCAACATTCCTGCAGATAAGCCCACACTTGTTTTGATTGATGACATCAGCACAATGGTGAACATCGGCGTTACCGTACAAGCTGTTTGTGATTTCATACATTACTGCAAAGTACTTAGCATGCAAAATGTATGCCGAATTTGTTTTGTTTGTTTGTTTTTTTGGAAACATTCTGGTTGAGAAATTATTTAGTTTTATTTCCAAGTGGTAAAATTAAGGCTACCTTTTCAACGCATTTAGAAATCTGATTTATTTTGCAGATTCATGCACAGTTTTTGAGAAATATTTATGTTTAGAATGCAAGTTTTATCATCTCGACTCAACATAATGAGGATGATGTGGAATACACAGCCATACTATCACAGTTAAAAAGTTATGCAACATTACAGATTCATGTTAAAGCCCTTGCAACTGGATACAGCCGAGACCTTTCTGGAGAGGTTCGATAGCGCTTTTATTTGACTTCATTTTTCTCAACGTAAAATCAAAACATTAAGAATTGATAGGTCCTGCTTACTGTGATGTACTAAACTTCAGAACTAATTGGGACGAGTGCTAAAACTGCAAGGATTTTCTTGTCTCGATTTAGATTGTCAGGTGTGACGACTTAATACATTTTTCTATTTTTCAACTGGATTTGATAACCTGTTGTTCTTAACTTATGCTTAATTCTCACAATAAAGAAAGAATTACCCTTATCAAGATTCATTTTCCAATCTACATGTTTGAGACACAGATAATTTTCTACTTTCCATCCAATATTTTCAACTTCTTTTCTTTAGATAAACATTGCGAAGCATTCTGAAAACTCATCCACTGCTAGACGCCTTCATTATAAGTTGTATGACAAAGATGCAAAGTTTTTTGCACCAGGCATGTCATCAGCTGTTCTCTAACAGGTATGCAGTTATTTGGTGTGTTTACATTTTAAGCAAACTTGTTCTTTAATGTTGTTATAGTATGCGTCAAAATTTAATTGAACCTTCCAAGTTTTTCTTTAATAATAGTCCTGCATTTATTTTGTGAAATTATAAGTAGCAATTTTTCAATCGTTTTTTCAAATATTGATGGAATTACTATTAAAAAAGAAATAATTTTTTAAAAAAATAAAAGGAAAGTAAGAAGTAAACTGTATGTTCTATTAAACGTCAACAGCAACATATTTTTACGTGTTACATAATACCGGTTATATAAGTTTTTTAAGGTTTGTGTCTGCCTTTTCCTTTGCTTTTAAATCCGTTATTGCCTTTGAACTTGCCACTTCCATGTCCGTCCTTTTTGATTTCACAATGCTTCCCTTCATATTGCTTTGTGCACGAGCAGTGGTATTCAGCAGTCATATCTTGACATGTACCACCATTTTGACATGGGTGTACTTCACATTCATTAATGTCAGTGTGACAATGAGCTCCAGTAAAACCAGCCTGACATACACATTTATATGAATTAATTGAATCCATACAGTAGCCATGACCACAGCTCACACCAAGACAGTCATCTAAAACACAGATGTATGATTTCAACTTCAGAATATCATGGAAAGATAATATAGCCAGCATGACTAGAGTAAAAAATATTAAAGAAACAAAAAAAGCATTCAAAGATCATTTTTTTGGCTTTTTGGTTGTTAATACAGCATAACCTGGTGTTTCTTATACCGTAACGAACCTATATTTATATCACAAAGTCTTCCTCCAAATCCTGGATCACATTTGCATCTGAAACCAATAGAAGATTGCACGCAAATTGCATGTTCAGAGCATGGAAATGGCGAGCAGTAGTCAATACGTTTCTCGCATTGTTTTCCTGTCCAACCGTTTTGACATGTGCATTTGAAGTCATTTGCTAAGTCTTGACATTTGCCACCATTTTTGCAGGGATTACTTGTGCAATCGTCAATATTTTTCTACAAAAGAAAAAAATGGCCCTAGGAGTATTTGTCGTATGCATATGAAATATGCATGGCTGTATTGTTTAGTGAGAAATAAATGTATACTTCACAAAGTTTTCCTTCGTAACCAGGATCACATTTGCACCTGAAACCAACAGATGAAGAAATGCAAATTGAGTGTTCAGAACATGGAAATGGCGAACAATGGTCAATAATTTTGTCACAATGTCTTCCTGTCCAACCTGATCTGCACGTGCATTTAAAATCATTAAGTAAATCTAAACAGTCTCCGTTTTTGCATGGTGAACTTAAACATTTATTGATCTTTACCTATAAAAAATGGATAAATTAATGAAATGTTTCTATATATGCTCTCATGGTTTAAAGATGCATTTTGCTGCAACAGCATTCTTATTTTTATTAATGTTTTTGTTACTGAACCGTACCTCGCAAAGTTTTCCTTCATACCCAGGATCACATTTGCACCTGAAACCAACAGATGAAGAAATGCAAATTGAGTGTTCAGAACATGGAAATGGCGAACAATGGTCGATAATTTTGTCGCAATTTCTCCCTGTCCAACCAGTTCTGCATGTGCATTGGAAATCGTTAAGTAACTCTTTACACTCTCCGTTTTTGCATGGTGAACTCAAACATTTATTGATCTTTACCTTTAAAAAACAATCGATATTAAGAAATTAATATATGTATAAATTTTTATGGTTTGAATATTTTACTGCAACCGTATTCTTACTTTCACTATTTATTATTTTGATGTGGAATGTAAAGGTGGTGCAAATGTAAAGGTGGTGCAAATGTTTCATGTTTGTTATCAATAATCAATTAAAAACTTACATCGCATGTTACTCCTGTATAGCCAGGTATGCAAGTGCATTTAAACCCGTGTACAAGATCAGTGCACAGCCCTTTGTTTTTACATGGGGATGATGCACAATCATTTATGCTGGTGTCGCATAGAGCACCAGTGAATCCAGGATGACACATGCATGCAAAATCATTTATTTTGTCAAAACATGTCGCACCATTTAAACAAGGAGAACTGTTGCACTCGTTGATGTTGACATCACATGTTTGACCAGTAAAACCTGGTAGGCAAGCACACTTGAATCCATTCACCAGATCTGTACAAGTTGCTTTGTTTTGACATGGACTTGGCTTACATTCGTCAATATCTGTTTCACAAAGCTTTCCAGTGTAACCAGGTTGGCATTTGCATGAGAAATCATTTATTTTGTCAAAACATGTCGCACCATTTAAACAAGGAGAACTGTTGCACTCGTTGATGTTAACATCACATGTTTGACCAGTAAAACCTGGTAGGCAAGCACACTTGAATCCATTCAGTAGATCTGTACAAGGTGCTTTGTTTTGACATGGACTTGGCTTACATTCGTCAATGTCTGTTTCACAAAGTTTTCCAGTGTAACCAGGTTGACATTTGCACGAGAAATCATTTATTTTGTCAAAACATGTTGCACCATTTAAACAAGGAGAACTGTTGCACTCGTTGATGTTGACATCGCATGTTTGTCCAGTGAAACCTGGTAGGCAAGCACACTTGAATCCATTCAGTAGATCTGTACAAGGTGCTTTGTTTTGACATGGACTTGGCTCACATTCGTCAATATCTGTTTCACAAAGCTTTCCAGTGTAACCAGGTTGGCATTTACACAAAAAATCATTTATTTTGTCAAAACATGTCGCACCATTTAAACAAGGAGAACTGTTGCACTCGTTGATGTTGACATCACATGTTTGTCCAGTGAAACCTGGTAGGCAAGCACACTTGAATCCATTTACTAGATCTGTACAAGGTGCTTTGTTTTGACATGGACTTGGCTTACATTCGTCAATGTCTGTTTCACAAAGTTTTCCAGTGTAACCAGGTTGACATTTGCACGAGAAATCATTTATTTTGTCAAAACATGTCGCACCATTTAAACAAGGAGAACTGTTGCACTCGTTGATGTTGACATCACATGTTTGTCCAGTGAAACCTGGTAGGCAAGCACACTTGAATCCATTCACTAGATCTGTACAAGGTGCTTTGTTTTGACATGGACTTGGCTTACATTCGTCAATGTCTGTTTCACAAAGTTTTCCAGTGTAACCAGGTTGACATTTGCACGAGAAATCATTTATTTTGTCAAAACATGTTGCACCATTTAAACAAGGAGAACTGTTGCACTCGTTGATGTTGACATCGCATGTTTGTCCAGTGAAACCTGGTAGGCAAGCACACTTGAATCCATTCAGTAGATCTGTACAAGGTGCTTTGTTTTGACATGGACTTGGCTCACATTCGTCAATATCTGTTTCACAAAGCTTTCCAGTGTAACCAGGTTGGCATTTACACAAAAAATCATTTATTTTGTCAAAACATGTCGCACCACTTAAACAAGGAGAACTGTTGCACTCGTTGATGTTGACATCACATGTTTGTCCAGTGAAACCTGGTAGGCAAGCACACTTGAATCCATTTACTAGATCTGTGCAAGGTGCTTTGTTTTGACATGGACTTGGCTTACATTCGTCAATGTCTGTTTCACAAAGTTTTCCAGTGTAACCAGGTTGACATTTGCACGAGAAATCATTTATTTTGTCAAAACATGTCGCACCATTTAAACAAGGAGAACTGTTGCACTCGTTGATGTTGACATCACATGTTTGTCCAGTGAAACCTGGTAGGCAAGCACACTTGAATCCATTCACTAGATCTGTACAAGGTGCTTTGTTTTGACATGGACTTGGCTTACATTCGTCAATGTCTGTTTCACAAAGCTTTCCAGTGTAACCAGGTTGACATTTACAGGAGAAATCATTTATTTTGTCAATACATGTCGCACTATTTAGACAAGGAGAACTGTTGCATTCGTCGATGTTGATGTGGCAGTTTTTACCTGTCCAGCCTGGTTGACATCGGCATTCATAGTCATTGTGCTTGTCAATGCATGTTGCTTGGTTTTTGCATGGCGATGGCAAACAGTCATTGATGCTAATATCACAGGTTTTGCCTTGCCATCCTGACGGACATATGCAGTCGAAATCAGCCAACTTGTCGACACAAGTAGCTGAATTTTTGCACGGATTTGACAAGCATTCGTCAATCTCTTTACAACCTAAAAGCAGATTACATATTTTATCAGGAACCCTCTCAATATGACATCTGCAAAAATAAGTTCTGCAAAAGGGGATTAAGGTAGTTTGACTTCCTGTTTTAATTAACGTTTCAATTTAACTTTTCTGATAGAATTTGGGTTGATATATTTGTCAATGTTTGTTAAGTGTTTGTTGCTGTAACAAAGCGGCACTTACTTCGCTCTGTAATAGTCGTCGGGTTATTGCATAAAGCATTGTCCTTCCAATAGGAGTATTTTGATAAGGATGTAGTCTCGAATCCAATGCATCTTCCCTTGTTCAGACTTCTCTTTAATCTGTAATACCATTCGAAATCAAAAGCGGAATCTTTGTGTGTGCAAACATAGGACTTGGAGTAACAATCGCCCCACTCCTCTTTCTCCTGCACTTCTTCACACAGCTGTTTCTTGTCTTTTTTGTGCTTGATATGAATGTGGGGGTCGATCCCCCTATCGCGATGACATATATGAAGGGTCTGGGGAGAATCGTCGTACTTTCTGGATTTGGACTGACAAATCTTTTGACATTTAAAGCCAGGATTCGAACTGCTTGTCGAGAATTTATAATCGTTTGGCCATTTCAGTGTAACTAAACGGAGAAGGAAATGTTTGGCAGTTCAAACTGGGTTCAATAGAAATCTTGTCGCAAGAACTTATTAATTCATATTAATATTAACAAGAAGGATAAATCTCTTTATAATAATAGCCGTATTCTGTCTGTTAAAAATTGTCGCGCGCAGCTTTTTCGGAAAAATAGCGCAGGGCCCGATTTTTACGGACCTCTGTTTTTCGGAATAATTTCGGAATCACGCCAGAACCGGATAAACAACATGCTACGGAGGCCATTTCAGTTTGGAAGTGATGGTGTCAAGTTACCCACATACAAATCCTAAATCACCAATTTTAAGGAACGTAGATTTTGAACCAGCTTGGCTAGCTATACTTAGCTTTTCTTATTCCTATTCTTTTGAAGTTTGTATTCAGTTTGGTATATTGTTATTTATTTTTTTGTTGAAGTTGTGTCTACCTAGCTACCTCCTTTTAGCTACCTCTGGCTAAAAACTGAAAGTAGCCAAATGCAATTCTTATATGCTAAATGCATTTAGGCAGCTACCACTTTCATCACTGTTATGAAAACTTATGCTGCAAAATAAAATTGCTGAGTATTTTTTAACTGGACAATGACAACGACAGGCGGTTTTCTGATTTTTTTTTAAGCAAAGTTGCGATAAAGTTTTTCAAAAAATGGTGTTACGACTGTACTTATGTGCGACATACCTGTTCTAAGCCCTCTGTCCAGTGTTAACAACAAGCTGTTTCCTGTGTGTCTGTTTAACCGAAGTTGTGATAATGTTTTTTTCGGAAAGGGGTATTACACCTATAAGAATGTGTCACATTGTTTACCTGTACTAAGCTCTCAGCTTAACATTTTTTTTTGAACTTTCACCAGGAACCTTCTCCAAAAAATAGAAAAGGTTGGTCAGCTGTTTTTGCTATGATGGGGTAAAAACGAATTGTAATCCGTGTTTTTATTTCATTCGAAGTTGTGAAAAGTTATTTTTTGAAAAATATACGACACCGGAAACAGCATAAAGTTGTGTGCACTTCGCTTGATATACTACATACTATATAGCTGTACTAAATCGCTTTACCTGAATGTGTGGCACTGTTTTTGGCTCTTATTAATCGCTCCATCGGGCGTTCACTGCCGTGTAACACAGTTAGTTGTGGCTTAACCTGGCATTTCAACGCCGGGTCCCCCAACAGACTGTTTCCTGTGTTTTTATTTACACCGAAGCTGTCATAATTTTTTTTGAAAATTGTATTACGCCTGTACGGATGTGCAATGTGCAATGTGCAATGTGCAACACGATTTATCAGCCCTGTGTTAACAATGGACTGTTTCTTGTGTTTTTATTTAAACAGAGGCTGTAATAAAGATTTTATCAAAATGGTATTATCCCTATACACCTGTGCAACACCGTTTCACTGTACTAAGCGCTCAGACCAGTGTCACTATTAATTTTGGAACTCTTACAAAAAGTTATTCCGCAAAATAAAATATTCGACTGATTGTTTTTCCTATAATGGAGTAACAACTCTGCTTTTATTTCAGCTATCATTGCGGCAAAGTTATTGTTTGAAAAATATGCTACAGTCGCAACACTATAATGGTGTATGCGCTTCACTTGATTTACGACATACTGTATACCTGTACTAAAAAGCTCCACCTGATTGTGTGACACAGTTTACGGCTCTTATTAAGCGCTCCAGAGAGTGTTAAACGCCGTGTCACACCTTGACTTGTGGCTTACCCCGGCGTTTCGACGTCTGGTTTCCCGGCTAGTCTATATTATAATCCCCGTATACGTCTGTCTGTCACGCAAAATGATAACCGCAGTAGTGACACACGAAATGCGGTATATAAAGGACGGGCGAAAAACGTAAAACATACTCAATGAATTGCTGGGTTTGAGTGAGAACCTGCAATACTTAAAATACGGTTTTCTTCTTGACTATCTTTAAAATAAAAATCATCTTTTAGCAGAAACATTTTAATTCTCTGGGAGCCATATGTTGGTTATATCATATACTTGTATTAGTGCTACGTAAAAAAAACTCACTAACTTGTGCTCAAATTAACCATGCAGCACTTAGAAAATTGATGCAATTTTGTGTTGGAAATTCTTAGCTGTCAGCGTACACACCCCTTAACATAATTTTCTTTCTAATCTCTTTTGTTAATGTTATTGTTCCCGTCAGTGTGTTTTACAACAACTATTATTCATTGCTTAACTTGTATCAGTTCACACCGTGAATGTACACGAAAACTAGAAGCTACTATTTCTTGTATAAATTGACCGATTTCCAGAAAAATTATTTGCGACTTTCCTCTTGAAAATAATAATATTCTACCTTCTTGCATCTTGTATCCAATATTACAGCGACATTTTCCATCAACTGAACTGCATTCCGAATTGGCTCCACACTTCGGTCCCTTACATTGTCGCATTTCTTTTAATTTCGGACACTTGTGTCCAGTCACTTGTATCTTTCGTATACGTACTTGCTGTCCATAGTTGGAACAAAACGGCTTACATGTTGTCCAAGATGACCAACCTGAAACGGAGAAATAATAAGCCACTTACCACTGAAACATTCAAAACGAAGACTGTTGATAAAACGTCTAGATGACTTGCCTCGTGCTGGTCCTGATTTTATACTCAACCTAATATGGAATGTACCGGGGGTTTCCTGCAATATGATACATGGCTTGTGTAAAAAAGGAAAAGAAATAATTCAAAAAACTTGATAAAATAAATACTGGACAAACACACTTTTCTTTATGATTTGACTAAAGTTAAATTATCTTTATGTGAAACTATGATTTTGTAAGTAAAGGTGCGGCTCAATAAAGCAACAATTGTGGCCACGCGTTGAAGCGGACGTTTCATGTCTACAAAAAATTATGTTGCCTCAATGACATATGGTCACGCATTGACACCTTTTGATGCTTGCGGGAAAAAATGACCGTGAATACTTCCAGTTTTTATAATGAAAACAAAAACAGTTAATTTACCTGTGACGATGCAATGTTTTGTTTTGCGGTGACTTCCAGAGGACGTAGATCGTTTGAAAGCCCATCCACAATTGACTTCACGTGCGATGTAAAGGAATACTAAAACAACGTAAACGTTGAATTTCTTCATTTCTATCATATAAACCTTTGACAGGGCGTTTCTTGAAAATATAGTTTTGTTTATTTTACGCCAGCGGAAATTCAATCTGTAATGATAGGTTCAATCTTGATAGATGGTCTTTTTTAAGCGGTGATATGTTTTGCACTAATATTTCTTGCTTGGTCTTGCTTACGACCAACTTAAAGAAGTTAGAGACGAAGCAGATTACTTTTCTCTGAACGACAAACTTGTTTGTTATGTCAAACATGTCTTTTTTTTACTATTGGTTTGTCAACAGGTGTTAAAATAAAGCTTTATGCATGAATCAATACCATTTTTTCTGCATAGTTACCAGCGCCCTGGCGACTGTTTGATTAAACCTACAGACGGTGTGGTATGCTAACTGTCGTTTTATTGTTAAGTTATTCGTAGGTTTGTCATAACGAGTTGATGCAAGGGTGAAAATTAATTTGTTGTAAGGCTAATTTGATTCGTTCTTAATATCTCGTGTACGAATTTTTCTTGAATCATTTTAAAATACAAAAACATTTTGATTTTTTTTTTTTTTTAAATTAAAGGTTTTGTACACGCATTTTCGGAATTAGCGCAGCCATATTTGATTTTCCCCGCAAGTGGAGCAAGTTGGACTTTGAACTCTCGTTTTCAGTAGCCAAACGTACAACAAGTTCTAAAATGTGGAGGCTTTTTTGAGAGATTTACAGTTTACCTTGGGATGTTTTTGCTTATACTTATATCTCAGCATCGTATTGTTGCTTTGCTGAAAACGTGGAATACCTAGGTTTCTGATATCTTGTTAGAATCATCCTGATGTGATTGCAACAATCTTAGACTTTCATTTTTCATGGCATGCTAATTAAGTGTTGTTGCCACAGCTACGGTTCAACCAATGTCATATGAGATGAACTGGATACGCCACGCCGATATAACATTGGCAGAATTGCATACACTGAAGAGTCTATCCTGTATATAATCTGGAAATGTAATTGATAAATAAAGTTAACCAACTCATTTTTTAGTACTTGAAAATGACTGGAAACATAAATAAAAAAAATGTACACATACGTATTCGACACATTTTTTATCCATTGGACGTTTGTTGATTGCAACGTACACATGTATGTCCGCTCTGTAATACTGTTTCTTAAAACCATTTACATATCAATTGTTGCATGAATTACAATGTTTTTTAATGGGGAATTGGATTTGGAGAATTAAAAAAAATAACGTATAATGTTTAAGGATTAAAATTATGTTATGATCATTGTAACAAAAAGTATTAAAAAAAATAAGCAATGAATAATAAAATTCAGAAAACAAGGAATGTGAAATCTTATATAGTGGCGTACATTAAATAACCTATATAATTTTATTGTGTTGAGGGTATAAATTTGACCTTTTTTCTGTTAACCTCAAATAAGAAGGGAATTTCAATTTCTGCTATACCGATGAATTTATTGCATAGAGACCAAATAATGATCGTAGAAAACAAACAGATATTTTCATGTTAGTGAAAAAAGAATTAAGATTGAAAACCGCAAGTTCCATACGTAGTGGTCACATAATAAAAGAAGGGTCAGTGAGTAGGATGTTGGGGTGCGTTGTACAAAGAAAACAATTATGCGATGCCATACATATGTCAATATAGACGGTGCAGAATAATATGATATGTACACCGTTCCAAAAAACGAATGTTATTTATCTCCCTAGCTAATTAAAAATAAAAAAATATTAAAAAATTTATTAAGAATTTTTTTATTTATATACGTTTGTCCTATCTATCTACTATAATTATTTTCATTCTTTTATTCCATTATATTGTTTACTCCTAACAGCGGATGCCAACAGTAAAACCATTGTCCAGGATTATTTAAAACAATGCTCCAGTGGTCATGTGACAAGTTTCTAGCTTTTTCTTCAAAAACACTATCTTCAATAATGTTCGAGATGCTACCGCTTCTGAAGAGTTTCCTGGAGAATGTTTTTTTGCGTTGAGCTTTGTTTTTGTTCCGCTCGATGACGTCCGACATGGATTGTGATCGACGTAACTTCGTATGCTGCGTGTCGTTTTCTGAAGGGTTTTCGGAGAAAGTTTCGAGCGGTTGTACTTTGTAGTTTTTATGCGAGTAAATCGCACTGTTGTCGACACTTATTGTTCTTCTCTTTGAGATATTTGTTTCCGATATCGAAGAGTCTGTTTCAGACTCAGTTGTGTTTATATTCTCTATTTCAATATACTTGTCCTGTTTTTCGATTTCTTCCGCGGAAGGAAGAATCTCGAAAGTGTCATCATTATCTCCATCATCATTGTTTTGCTGGTTGGCGTCGTTTAGAATGTCGCGATAGTAACTATTTCTAAACGTTATATTTTCTACGTCGTCGTCAAATGGAGCATCGGCGACGTTGTTACTGTCGTTATTATTACTGTCTGTGGAAACATCATTGTGTTGTTGGTCTTCTCCATCATTTGCTATGGTTTTCTTTGTATCTCCGTTATTTTCGGTGATGTCTGTCTTTGTAAGTGACATAACTGACACGCTTGGGTCACGTATATGGGCGTCACCATTTTGAGTCTGGTTTTGCGTTTGTTCCTATAAAAATAAAGTTGTTTTTTATTGTGTAGCTCTGTAACTCTGGTTTAACAGATCGGTACCATTTTCAGAAAGTTTTTATATCACTTTCTTTAGGAAATATTTTTTTCATTTTTTTCATTTTTTTTATCTCAACTAACAAAAGGTTCACGGTCCAATTTTCAACAAAGCACTATTTTACCCGATTTTCCTTTCGACATCACGTATTTTTATTAGCATAACGTTTATAAGCATATTCAAGCTTAATAGGGGAATATTTTATGCATATGCTAAGCCTTGTAAGTGCTTTTTGATATGTGTTGATTTTTGTGTTGATTTTAATTAGACACAGGTTTTTCTTTTTCCTTGTACACAATAAAACCTAATTAAAATCGACCACTATACTGTTTGAGCCTTCTGTAATTACATATTTAGTTTTGTCGATGTTCTTTGAAATTATTATCTATCGATCATTATAACTTATAAAGAAAATTTATGTTTTTAAGTTTTTCTGCAATAAGCATAACGTAAGCATACTTCAAGCCTGGTTGTGTTTTTCGCATAAGGATATCCAAACTTGATTTCGAATTTTCACTTACTTATAAACAAAACGTATATTGTTATCGCTAAAGCTTTAATTAAACTCTTTCAATGGAGACGCTCGCTGCATTAAATATAATTTTATCTGCGATTGTCTGCCCTAAAATTTCTGGACTCATCAATATCGATACTTTGTGAAGAGAATTTCTGTACAGTAAATAAAAGTGTACCTCTATCAAGCCACCGTACATTAAAATCTGATGCTGTTTCAAACTGACATAACCAAGTACTTCTTTCGAACGTTTTAATAACCGTTTCGAATGTTTGACTTGAATGTCTAACCTCGAACGATGTAAGGTGGTCCTACTGACATCGGGTATCACTAAAAACTCATTCCAGTTGGGATTCAATGTTTTGGGGTGTGCTTTTGTTTTCACTGGTAACGTGTTTTCATCACTGTGTATTGTACTAAAAATAAAGAAAATCATGCAGAATTATTTATTTTTTTAAAAAAAAGGAGACTATAGTAGTGGAAAGAATACTCAATTTTGTCGAGTTTTAATACCTAAAGCTTCAAAAAGTTTCCTAATTGAACGATGCTGTTGTGAAATCGAAAGCAAATGCTCACCTTTAACAATTTATAGTAGCTTGCCTCCACCTTATCATTACTAGTGGTAATCCGGGCTATATAGCCAATAGATTTTCAGTTACCCGGTACAACGACTTTTATTACAAAAAATACGTATATTTTGAAAGAAGTTGCTTTTTTCTTTACAAATATCTTATACTCGAATTAATCATGCAGTTAATATTCAGTGTAGCTCACACATGAGTATTTTGAGGGAACCTGATCGGCATGGAGTGGCGGAACCGAAACTTTCACTTTAACAAGTAAACTGTTACTACTACTATGAAAGCATACCATTTGACTTTCGGTTCAGCATAACTTCCATTTCTTCGACAAGGTAACCGCTTGGCGTTCTGTACATGTATATGCACACAGCCTTCAGTCACAGGTGTCTGTGATTTTCTACTTTTCTTGTGTGCGTTGTTCTCGTTGTTACTGAACATTAGTCCCAGAAACAACAAACTGCGTCCAGGCGTGAAATCTGGTCGCTAAAGACAATTCATGGTAAAACAGACAGTAATTACATAATTTCATCAACATATTGAGTTTTTTTTACATTAGGGTGACAGGAGAAGTGATCAGTATTGGTCAGATAGAGGTGGTTACTTTAGGGTTCATCTTTTCACGCTTATGGGAGCTAACACGTGCGCTAATGGCCTACTTGTATTAACAGAATCCTGAAGACAGCTTTTTTAATTTAACCCCTTTTCAGCCATACGAGGACATATTGGGGTTGTAGGAAAAGCCTGATGTCTTGTTCCGACGTGGTTGGAGGGCGCTGTTAAGTACTCGAAGTCACCGGAAGAAGGAGGAGCTTTTCAACGGTGGCCAAGAATCCAAAGCAAATTTGGGCATTTTTCTTGAAATTTGAAAAAATCCTTTTGCATCAAAAGGTTAATTGCATTTTGCTCTTCCACATTCCCAGTGTGTTTCTGGATTAAGATGATTTTTTCCATTTGCTTATATTTTTTAAAAAAATCGAAAAAAATGAAACGTCCGAACGCTTTAAACTTTAACCGCTGTTTTAAAAAAATTTTCTTTTAAATATAGTCCAAGAATAATTTTTACTGGTCACAAAACATCACAACATATCATCGTCAATGAAAACAACGTCGTCGTCATCGCCATCTTGTTTTTTCTTTCTCTTCGGCTTCTTTAATCTCCGCTTCATATGGTATTGAAGAGGGCCCCTTTTAGCATTTGCAAAGTGTTAAAAGTAGAAACTACATGATATGTCGTAAACTTTGATTTTCTTATGTTATTTGGTAGAATTTTTTTCTGTTTTATAAATTTCATGACCTTGATAGAAACGTCCAAATTTCGTCCGAAAATTTATGTATGTAAGATTAAAATAACAATATGTTTGACATCTTTTATCTCTCTTTATTTTTAGCCAAAGAGAAGTCTCACCTGCAGTCGTATTTGAACATCGAATGGACAATCGAAGTCCTCCTTTGATAATGGCTGTGTCATAATTCGAGTGATTTGCCCTTCGTCCTCGCCAATGAGATTCACTGCTATCATTAGCGTTCGCGAGCCACTGAGGCTTTTCATTGAGACGAAAGTTCCAGCTAAAAAAAGTATTAAAAATATGATGCAGTTACTAATTTGGTGCATTGTACTTTAATAGAATAAAAATATCGAAATGTAACATTTATGCATTGTCAGGGAGGAAGAAATTTACGATATTTTCCCGCGAAAATTTAGATTAGAACAGAGTAGGACAAGCTGGAACAACCTAGAACAGTCTAGAACAAGCTGGAACAACCTAAAAACAATCCAGAACAGCCTAAAAGCAATCTGGAACAGCCTAGAACAGAGTAGGCCAACCTGGAACAGCCTAGTACAAGCTGGAACAGCCTAGAAACAACCTGGAACAGGATTTTTCGTCTAGCTTGTACTTGGTTGTTCCAGATTGTTCTATTTTGTTCTGTACTTTTTTAGGGTGTTACCCTTTTTAGCACTTCTTTAAAAAAGCACAATTTGGCTACTTCTATTACCACTTTAAGTAAATTCCCTTGGTTGCGCTTTTATTTTCGCATAGAGGAATTTCTCAATGGCGACTATTCAGCACCGAAGAGAGGTATTTCCGATCATAAATCATCGTTGTTAAAATGACATGTTTTGTTCAAAGATATAATTCCTGCGAATTATTTGGATCGATTCGCGAAAGTAAGTCTCGCGAATGGCTCGATTCGCGGAAATTTATGGTTCCGAAAATTTTTGACATTTCATGAGTTAAAAAATTTACCCTCAACATACCAGAATAGTAGGGTTCCCATTTCATTCCAGTATCTCCAGATACACACACTGCCACTTGGCCACCAACTTTTTCTTCAAATGGCATTTTCATGTTAACCCGGTCTAACACAAGTCCTGTTGTTGTGAAATCAAATTTCCAACAAACTCTAGCATTTTGCGCATGGTTTGTTCGTTCCAGGTATGCCTAGAAAAAAATGTTAGTAATAAGCTTGGTTTCCAATAAATTCAATACTCAACCCAGGGCTTTTTTCTCTATTGTGTTCTGTTATAAAAAAAGAGACAACGAGCCCCTGGGACCAAGGTTGACTGTTAAAATGGAAACAAGGTTTTGCATAGCATTTGCGTTGCTTTGTTGTGGAGCATGCGTACTTCCAAGTAAGTCATAATGGTTATCTGTTGTGCGGCTGTTGCGCAATAATTTTTGTGTTATTAGAACTGTAAACGAGAAATATTCACATCACGCTAAATATTACATCGAACTTTATGCAACCTCAACACCAGACCCTATCCTTTCTAACAATTTTGCGAGATTTAACTTTTAACGGTATTACCTCGTCGCACGTGCTGTCGATCACTCGGTGTATATTTTCATAGGAGTACACTACTGAATTCCAACCACAAGCATATGCTTTCTTCTGTGTTGTTGAGAACGTTTCTATGCCTCCCATGTAATATTCGTTTTTGCATGTATTATAGCGAAGTCTAAACCTAAAAGATAAAGTTTGAATACCAGTCAGTAGATAGCATTTTTCTTGCTTTTTTGACGGTAAATGTTGTAGAAAGGCGAAGATATTTTCGTCCACAAGGTTTGTTGCCTGGTGTGTCAAGCGGTCAGCGCTTACTAAACGGCTAACAAATTCAAGGACCCCTGGGGATGGGGTTTAAATGATAACTGTTCATCAGTTATTGTATACCAATTATTAGAATCTCACCTTTACAGGTAAAATTCAACAACCAATTATAATTTCCCTCGCAGTCACTTGTTTTAGTCTTCCAGACAAGTTTTTTTTTTTAATAATCCTATTCGTCACCCTTTTCGATTCGGGGTTTTTCGAACATATTATCACCGGGGGTGGTCCGCACCCCTCCCCCCCTCCATAACATTTGATAGGCTTGTCCAAATTTAAAGGAAACAAAATGGCGGCTAGAAGTTTTTGCTTATGTCAGCACTTTTTATGTGACGTCATGGGAAGCTTGAAATTTGTCCAAAATACGTCTATCTGCTTAATATTTAATACTTTGGTTCTAGAGCGAATTTTCACATTCTGTTTAAAGTTTCTGACAGGCAAATAAAATTTATTTAACATATTTTCCGATTTTTACATAATTCGCCGTTGTTTACATCTAATTTTCGGCGATGAATACAACTACCATAATGCATTGCGAATCTTGAGAATTACGGGAACGGCGAATTCGCATGATGAAAATACGCCAAAAATTCCGCGAAAATCACGTGTTCAAAATTTACAGAATGGTTTCCCTTGATGAAATAAAGTTGTGTTACAAGTTTGAAGTTCTAAGGATATTCCTAACGTAAGTTATTATATTTCCCCATTTATAAGGATTTCATAGAGATTTTAGCTAGTATAGGGGGTCATGATACCCAGACTTTTCCAAAAACCACGGTCAAACTCTCATAAAAAATAACATACAGTTTTTGACTTGTGACGTCACATATTTTTCATCGCGCCTTATCCAACAAAATCCGCTAACATGCTCAGCAATCTTCGGACTTTGTTGAAATGTGTATACTAAAATGGTACTCTGTTACTGGTGCTCTGTAGAACTGTGCGACAAAATAGGCGTCAGGTGCTCCATGAGATACAACCCCCCTCAGGTGAGTACAAAACATACGACGGAATCTGGCTTTTTTCATGTCAAAGAAAACATGGCTGCTCATATGGGCGAACACGACGACGACGACGGCGGCGAGTACGTGTACGAGGGCTACTTTTGTGGAAATGCGTGCTGCTTGGCTTACGTGGAGGAGCGAAAGGTGTATGACAGCGCGTACGAAATGTCGCTGTGGTTGTTGAAAAGGCGCTACAAAGGAAGGGCCGCCCCAGACTGGAGACGCCTCGTCAGATTTGGGGGCGACTTGACGCAAAAGGAATTCCTGGCATCGGGGTAGGGTCATAGGATGCTTTTCGGAGCCCTAGGTAAGTTATCTCATAGCCCCCCTCGGGGTTATAAGATAAATGGAAGAACAATGTAATGACTGCGAATGTGTGCTTGACGAGTACGATAGATGCACCTGCGGACGAAGGCTGATGATAAAGGCTAAAATGCTGTGTTGGTACTGCTATCAAGAATATATCATATATAACGGGGTAGTTGCGCATGTGCGAGTAGAAGCAATCCTCGGACCTTGTTAAAAATTCAATAAAGGATGCTAAAATTTGAGAACGAAATTGTCAAACCTCGAGAATTCTATAGTTTTGCTGCTACCTTTACCAACATCGGTGATATCAACGTGGACTATCTGACAGTGTCAGACCCCATTCCTGCCAATGGAGGCAAGGATCAACGGTATATCGTGGGGTATCATACACGGGACCTCATAGTAGCTCTGAGGATAAAGACTGGTCTAATGGGGTCAGTCAATACAATACCAGTGCAGTACCAGCGACGAGTCTTGATTTCGAAGAGTATCCCGACTGGGTTGAAAAGTATCGACAAATTTGGGTTAAAATCGAAGAGTTGATATCTCAAAAATTGATGACGGAACATGTGAAAAAAGATCGCTATATCAACGCCAAGCTCAAATACTACAAGGACGCAATCACGACTAACTTCCATGGTCAACCAGTACCCTATAACGAGCCTTGCAAACTCAGTGGTGTGCTGGCGATATCATCCGTATATGTTCAAGGTAAAAGCTACTACCCGCAGGTGCAAGTTGTGGAATGTAAATATAAAAACATGAAAACATGGTTGTTATAGAAAAACCAAGGTTTTATAACCCATACAAGGGTTACAAAACATGCTAAGGCTCGTAAACAGGTGGAGACTCTAGGTACTGCTTGCATACTGTACAGATTGAAGTTTTTTTAAGACATCATCTCTACCTTCCTGTCTTCCTTTCGCAACTAACTGGGCGCGTTCTCGTTCATTGATGGAGTCAACAATACGCTTGAAGCGTTGTCGCATCTGTTCCTTTAGCAGCATATACCGTTGTTTTTCTTGCATAATGAGACTAAACTCGTAGTCGCTGATAACCCCATTTTCTACGGCTTTCAAAATCAGATCAACGATGGAATTCAATTTCGACTCCGCGAGTAGCCTTATATTCTCGTGTTTCTTCGATTTCACACCTAACCTCTTTGAAGCGTTCCTCAAGCCAGCCTGCCCGATACCTACGGCAATCGTTATTCCACCCATGGCAATGCACAGTGGAGCACCAAGACCCGAGGCTAACGCTCCGATTCCAACACCCGAGGTGATAATACTAACACCTAGTAGCCCATGATCGCAGTATCGAACCCAGGTCCCATGCATCTTGAATTTCTTTGCGAGTCTGTCCCGTTCTTTAATCTCACTTCGTAGATACTTTTCAATCTCTCCGATCTTGTCAAGTCTATAATTTTGACTTTCATCCTGCATAGTATCTTCCTCAGGCGCACTAGCTATATTTGGGTACAATTTTGTTGTATCGTTCATCGTTTATTCTATGAGTAAACATATCGTAATTCCTGTAAACGAAACATTTTTGTCGTGGTGAAATTCATCTGTCAGCATAAACTCGAGGCGGTCCGTAGAACCTTTCAAAGAAGGTATATCGGAGTGTCAAAACTCCGTGTAAGCATGTCCCCCCAGACATTTAACTCTTTGGTGGGAAGCAAAGCGAGAATTTTTGACTTTTTACCATCAAGTAGGCAGTCGTCTTCGTACAACTGATGTCAAACAAGTCGTAACCTAATGTAAACGTCAGTTTTGTAGAAGGAATCATAGTCTCCCTTTGTGTAATACTTACCACCAGCTGGAGCAGGTAGGCCCAAGAGCTCTTGCAGTTGTGTGTTAATCACCAACGTGTACCCGTCACTGACACGGAGCCTGCAGAGGCCATTTTTCAGGACAAACAGCTTGATTTTGTCCTGTGCCTGACTGTTGACGATAGTTTCCAGATCCTCGATCTTGTACAATCCATTCATGATTTCAATTCGGGTAACCCTCTGATCGGGCCCTGTCTTACGGATGGTAAAATCATTGTCGGTATAAATGTTAAGCCACATGGGTCGAATACTGATGGACTTTAAGGCAATTCTCGTATCCTGACCTAGGTAATCCTCAAATAGTGTGGGTTTTTCAATATCGGTAATGTACAGTTGCTTCATCCTTTCTTCTAAGAAAGGATGAACATGTATTCATACAACCCAAAGGCAAAGTACAAGTCAAACAGGGGAGAATGGCCCCTTGGTATAACAAACCTGGAACACCGGGACCTGTATGTGTCTACAGAATCACACATTTCCGTGGTCTTTCCCGAGTTTACCAAATATGCTATCAAACTCCCAACAACCTACCTCAATGACCCCGTCATAGTGGGATGGGCGGGGCAAGCCTTGGATTACTGGAACATTCAAGTTAATTTCGCAATCCATTGCTCAACCACGGCTTTAGGTACCTCCGCCAAGCATATGACGGGCTCCTTGTGAACTCAATCTTCAAATTTCACGTGTACTACCACATGCGTCGCATTCTTGCCAGAATGAGGGTACCCATGCCTTTTGACGATGGGTTTAGTCAATACAAAAATCCCTACTCAACCTCTGGATTTGCGCAGGTATGTCGCGAATACGGTGCGGACCCTAACGGTCTGTACAAATTCAAAGCAGTATCAGCATCATTGACCAACGGTTCGTGGTGGCCTCAAGTTGATGGGGATTACGCAAAGTTTATCATGCCAACAAGCCAGGGTCTGACGTCGGAAGGCCTTACCAAGCTAAGTGAAAGTATTCGCGTCTACGTGCTCTTGTTGCTTGGATCGCAGGCGGGGGCCAAGGCATCCCTACTTGGTTCTGGTGCGGACAACTATACGGCCAGGCAAATTCTGTTGCAAAAATTTGAAAGTATAGTGCGGCGGGAAGAAAATGTAGGGCAAGACATAACACAATTCCAAAAAGTGCTGCAATATGCCAAAACTCCGGTTAATTTTGCCGTCATGCCCAGCGTGTACATGTTACCCTCAGACATGACCCTGCGTATAGGTAAAATCGAGGGTTATAACAACAACATCTTTATCGCCCCTGCTAATGTAAACGTTGGGGTCCAAGTTGATGTGAATAACAAGCCTATTGTGAAGCCTACAGAGCGGGCTATCAAACCACCTCCTAAGCATACTATCAAACCACCACCTAAGCATACGGAGCAGACCATCAAACATGCGGCAGATATCAAACCACCACCCAAGCATACGGAGCAGACCATCAAACATGCGACAGTTATCAAATCACCCCCTAAGGATACGGAGCAGGCCGGCGCTATTAGGGAAGCCCCACAGGGGGAACAACATGAGGATACAAAGGCAGTGTTGATTACCACCGGAGTAGGGCTCATCATTGCCTACATCTGGCTTAAAAAATAGGTCTAATGTGTTTGATGAAACATATTAGACTTTCCTCTTTCCAACATAGGCCACAACGAACGCGGCGGCAGCAGCGATTGCCATGTACAGGTGTTTGGCTGCATATTCGACAATCTTTGCTGCTACTCTGAGAAAGAACGAGACGACCGTACCAATAATACCAGGTAATGCTGCACCTGCCTTACCTGCCAAGTATTTCAGAAATTTTCCTAATCTTTCCAGCTGCTTTTCTACAAACCCCTTTCCTGCGGCATTCCTCCTGTCGCGGCACCTCCCCCTGTAACTGCGAGTACAATGGTGGAAATCAGTAGACTAACAGCCGAGACGATACTCGCTATAGTCAGACCCTGCTCTTTGAAGAGGATCCTGAGTTTTTCAAGTAGAGACGTATCATCTCCGGCGATTTTCATCAGGGTTTCCTTGATGGCTTTCAGCTGGGGGTATATGTCAGAGGATAGTAGGCCGTGCGCTTCTCGCGTGGCCTCTTTTTTATCCTTCAGGTTTTCTATCTTTTCCTTGATCTTTGCTATATCCCTCTCGAGGTTAGCCCGTTGTCCCTCGGTTGCCCCAACCTTCAGTGCCTCGAGTTCTTTCACCTTGGCTTCTGCCTTGTTGATCTCGCTGTCGTATAGAATCATCTTGTTTTTCAAGTTCTTTAAATTGCCTCTTATTGTCTGAAGTTCGAGGTTAAGCCCCCTTCTTTCACGTTCAGTGATACCTTCATCATCACGTTCAGTGATACCTTCATCAGTGCCGCCAAACGAAGTTTCTTCGATAAGACTCTCCGTCTCATCTAGGACCTTCTCAACATATTTCATCAATTCAATATCATCGCCCTTCTCCTCGACCTTCTCATCGACGTGATTAAACTTTTGCACGAGTGTCTGAGCCCTTACTTTACTCCCTTTGTTGGGTGTAGTGACATAGTCGGTAAAACCCAAGGCTCGCACGGTTTCTACCTTCAATTTCTTTATTATCTCTCCAGCAGCCCGCAACCCACCCTCCTCTTTTGTAATAGCTTCCATAATATCTACACCGTTGAAAAAAAGACGATTCCCTTCCATTCTAAACTCATCGTAAGGTTTCTCATTGGGCGACCCCAGCTTCTCCCTAAGATGTTCGTATAAAGCGTCGACCTTGTCCTTTACCGCATCTCCCCTCAGCCTTGGCAGGTTGTCTCCCGGAACACCCTTTTGTTCTCCTGGCCTTGGCGTTGCTGGAGGCCTTGACGTTGCCGTAAGATCTTCAGGTCTATCATCTGGAAGATCCTCCTCTGTCGTGACATCGTGCTCATACGTTGGGTTTATTGGCATTTATTTAAAAAAAATTCTCCCCAATAAATGAGTAACTTCGGAGCTAAACTTAACCCCTATGCAGAACTGAAAACGATGCTGGCTATCAAAGGAAGAAGGCAGCGCGCCAAGGTAAGCCACGTACCCTCTACGATCAACCAGAATGAAGACCTGTACGTGGATATTTGACAAAGTAAATCACGAGGGTCTCGCGAGTGCCATGATGTCGCGGTATAGCTACCAGCTACAACCTTCAAATCGACACCCCAGCAAAGAGTCTAAAGGGTGTACTATTAATCTTCGTAGACCCTACAAAAGTGAAGGCTTACTCTGGTGCTAACGAGGTGTTCTATAATCCAAAGATCGAGAAAATAAGCATCACTGTCGAGGGTGAGCCCAACGAGTTGTACTCGCACGCTATGTTACCCAAAGACCATCTCGAACAGATTGTGAACCTCTTCGGCAGTCACGATTCCAATGTGACAATTGGGCAGTTTTTTAACGAAAGATGCGCCCTGTTTATCGATTTCCGAACTTCGCCCGACCCTAGTCTGCATGGTTCCGGAAGGCCTCTACAACGCCTGAGTGACGGCATTACGTTGCATATGACGAAGAAAGCTGACGGAACTGGGGATATCCGCTGCTATGTGTACCTGCTCCAAGATGCCCAGCTAAACATCCTAGATGGTAAATTTCACAGCGTTGAATATAAGTGACCGAAATTTGTGTTTGTCGTAAAGGCAAATACAAAACAATATGGAAGGAACCAAGAGCTGCTCAAATTGTAAACACGTTTTAACCCTAGAAAATTTCAGGATCAGGAATGATAAACCGACAAAAAGTTGCATATGTTGCCTGGATAAAAAGAAGCAGCGGCGTACCAAAAACAAGTGCCCCCATGAAAGGCGGAGGAATCAGTGCAAAGACTGTAAGGGGATGAGTCAGATTTGCCACCATGAAAGGGTGAGGGCCTATTGCAAGGACTGTAAGGGAAGTCAGATTTGCCCCCATGGAAAACAGAGGGCATGTTGCAAAGACTGTAAAGGGAGTCAGATTTGCAAACATCTAAGGATAAGATCCAGTGCAAAGATTGCAAGGAAAGTCAGATTTGCCACCATGAAAGGCGGAGGGCTCAGTGCAAAGATTGTAAAGGAAGTCAGATTTGCCCCCATGAAAGGCTGAGGTATCGCTGTAAGGATTGTAAGAGGAGCAAACACTCAGAATAAATGTCAACTCTCGCAATCATGGCAGGGGGAGCTCTTATCAACGCATTGGCCTTTTCTGGTACCAAATTCCTATTTAGCAAGCTTTCAGGACATGGTGAGGCAGAGCGCAAGAGGCACGATGAAGCAATGGAAAAATTGCAATCAACAAGCGCAATGGGTAAAGGACCAACAAACAAAAATAGATTGGTTCAACAAGCAACGGGAAATGCAAATACAGGCCGGAAAGAGCCTTCGGGAGCTTGAAGATGATATGTACAAGTACTACATCGCATCGAACGATAAAGTTCCGAAATTGTCAGATTTCTACGTACCTTCGAAGAAACAACAAGACGGTGAACTCACCTTCATTGTTGGCTCCCTGACTTTTCTGGGATTTTTTTTGACATGTAATAAACAACATGTCAAAAACATCACATATCGTTACCGAGAAGGAGGCGGGAAAATTAAGCAATATTTACTACACCCCGGAACATCTCTGGACTGGACGAAAAGGCATCAAATTGCTCACTGCAGAGAGTGGTCTATCAAAAAAGCTAGTCACTCACTGGCTTTCTCGTCAACTGCTCTGGCTCCGCCATATTCGGGGTCCGAAAAAGATTGATTACCCGCATTTTACAATTACAAGACCTAACGAGATGCATCAGTGGGATCTCTTGTACATGCCTCATGACAAACTATACGGTAGCACCTACAAGTACATTCTCACGGGTATTGATGTAGCCTCGAGATATAAAGTGGCGAGACCCCTACGTACGAAAAAAGCCAGCGAGGTCGCGGATATGCTCAAAGACATTTATAAAGCAGGACCTCTTCGCTATCCTGCAATTTTTCAGTGCGACAATGGTACTGAATTCAAATCAGATGTAACGAAGTTACTAGAGGGTAAAGGTGTGGAAATTAAACGGGCCACCACCAAGTACCACCATACATTTACAGCATTTGTAGAGGCCTACAACAAGGTACTCGCTGAGAGACTCTTTAAACCCCAAGATGCGCAAGAGTTGGTCTCTCAGGAGACTAGTACCATTTGGGACAAACACCTGTACACTGTCGTGAAAAGTCTCCACATTACAAAGACTGTCATGATTGGCATGAAACCTAGTAGGGCGATTAAACTCGAGGAGGTACCGCCCGCGAAGGGTGAACAATACCCTGAGGAAAAGCCATTGCCTGAGGATGGGTTGTACCTCTATCTTTTGCAGCCTGGGTAAGAACATGGTGACGCGAGAAGACGTGCAACTGATGCCTTTTGGAGCAAGAAAACATATAGGTTGGATCGTATTGTAGCGGGTAGTCGTGTTTTGTACTATTTGAAAGACGGTCCTGATCGTAGCTTCATGTCAGCAGAATTAATGCTTATTCCTGAAGATGTTCAGGTACCTCCGGAGCATGTCAAGGAGTGGTAAATTTTTTTGTGGTCTTGTTAAACCACAAAAAAAAGTTCTCATTAAGCATCCTCGTCATCTTCATCCTCATCTTCATTCGGATCCCTTAAATAATCCTTTGGATGTAGGGTATAGAAAGGATACCCATATACTAGACCTTTAATCACATTGGGTTCACTATCAAGATCAATGTAAGCCAATTGTCTATCTTCTATCGGAAAGTTGAGGATATCGCCTATTCTTGTGTATCAGCTAAATCTGATAGCTTTAATTCCTGATTTTTTACGACCTCGTAACATAGTACACCATACTTGTTCACGGCCGCATCAACGATATGCAGCCCTAGGCTTTGAATATCATCCTCCAATCCTCCTCGTCGATCTCGAGTCTCGCGAATGTTGCCCATGCTTTTTCACCTGACGCTACCCCTGTTTAAAAGCTCTTCATCATCGGGGTGCTCAAACCCTTCGTAGTATTCTCCATTTCTAAACCTAAAATTTTCCAAACACTGAGGGCAATACCCAGTCACTGACGCTGCCTCAATACAACATCGTAGTACAGTTACTTGTATATTGTATGATAGGGTATGTTGTTGTTGTTGTACGAATTCTTCCATTTTTTGTTGTTGTACGAATTCTTCCATATTTTGTTATTTCAATAGCTTTTAGCATGGGGTCAAACAGGTCTAAAATGTCTACCTCTTTCCAAAGTGTATAGCACCACTTTGGAAAAAACCGTCGCCTATTCTGCAAGTTCTAGGAGACGTTGGTGAGTATAATGTTCACCAAGTCTAAAATGTCTAACACGCTCCGGGTTGACCTCGATACACCCACGCTCTCGAAGCCAGTTATAGTGTACCATGGCATTTGGTGTTTCTGCTAGCACCACAATCTCACCGTTGGGGTAGTCAACAAGTTTGTTTCGAATCTTTTGAGCCACGAATCCCTGTTGACCACAGATGGCGATGTATGGAAAGGGATCGTTGTTGTTTTTTTGGATCACAACCAGCCGTTATCCTTTCCCGGATCTTCGAGGTAAGGCACGGCACGTTGCTGTAATGTTTCTACTTGACCTTGGAGCACTGCAAGTTGCTGATCCCTGTCCTCAAGCTCGTCCCCCAGCACCACGAGTTGTTCATCCCCGGCATCAAGATCGTCCTCTAGGATGGCGATGGCAATATCCCTTTCCTCAAGCTCATCCCGTAGTTTCTCGACACCTTTTCGAGCAAGCCATTTGATTAGCTCTACGGCCTTGGGTTTCCTGGAGCGGTGCACAATCTCCAGGGCTCCGTCCAATGTGATGAAGATATTATGCCAATTTTGACCTTCCTTGAGGGGGGCGGCATGGCATGCCGGGCATGTTGGATCCTGACCGCGTAGCTCAGAGCGCGTGCTCTCCGCTATGTTAAGTGCTCTACAGGAGCACCGAATATCAGCAATTCCTAGAAACCTCCCCAGGTCAGCACGTTTAAAAAGAGGTTGATTTTGTTCATTGAATAGAGTCTCGATGACTCCTGCGGGCACTGCGTTGAAAAGGCTAAGTTGCGACATTTTAATATACCGATGTTCAGCCAGAGGTTTTCACCCCTAAGTGGTAAATTTTACTACTCACAGGAGTGGTAAAATTAGTGCCTCTCTAGTCCTCTAGTGCTGGAACACCCAAGTCATACAAGTCGTCTCGAGTAAGGTCGATAAGCCTAAAGTGACACCGGTAACGCTCCACATGCTCGTCCTCTTCAAACCTATTAAACGCGTTCATGCTGTTGGGATTCTCGATGACGACAATCTCTTCGGCTTTTGGGTAGTTGTCTCGCATCCATCTCCTTTTGGTGGGAAGAACACGTCTTTGAACACGCGCACAGTAGTACGGAAGATGATGATACTCGTCGTCGTCCTGTGTGGTATGCTTACGATAGATCATGATCATGTTGTCTTCCATATTTTGTTTTTGTCATTCTTCAGGTAGAACCAGATTTTTTGTATGGACAAATCTTCTATACAAAAACTTCGACGTTTAACATTCACTCGAGAATTTTCCAAGTCCTGGGGTGTTCCAACCTTACATACAGGCACGCATGCTTTGACTTTTTCAATTCAGTCTTGATTTCCTCCCAATCGGATATCATGTTAGTCTCTTCATCGATCATCTTCATATCAGACCGTTCATGGGGGTACCAGAGGAAAAGCTGTTTCTTCTGTCTTCTCAAATTTTTCGGAAGGGCTGTATAAGACTGGGTTAGTAGCCACAAACTATGCTTGCGATGCCTACCGCTAATGGCAAGCTCAAGCAAGGATTGACGTTTTTTGTCGAGGCTCTCGTCAGCTATACAGTCGTCGACGACAAACAATGTCTCTTCGCCCGCCAGCAACGAGGACAATTGTTGAACCCATTCGGAAAGCTGATCCTTGGGGTTTATCAGGAACACGTAATCATCTTTCCAAAGTGAGGCTCTCTCGAGGTAGGTGCTGTTCCATTGTATAATAGGGCATAGTATGACTATGTTGTAGTAGTGTCGCTTGTAATTGTTCTCGAGCAGGTCTAGAACACGTTGTGTTTTCCCGCAACTTGTAGGCCCCGTGAAGATTGCCGTATGCGGTTCCTTGACAACGTCTAGCATTTATATTAAACGCCTTGTTTTTTTATGTATTTTCGGTATAGTGGAAAGACAGCTGGAACAAATCCACGCGCCGGCGTGGTTGTTGACAAGATGCCCATTGCAGGCGGGGCAGTACGTGGTCCTGTATACGAGGGGTATAGGATCACACGATAGCTTACCCTCCAGGTACCGCAGTACCTTGCGGTATCTCTCAACGAGTCGCGCCTTTTCCTGAGAGACAGGGCAGGGCCCACGGTTAAAAAGGGGATCTTGATCGGTATTTTCAAAAGTTCGACGTACCGAGGTACAATGTCGTGGGAAAACAAGGTATAGAGGCGCAGGTAAAACTCGTCTTGTTGGACCTTTTTATTTCCTTATCAATTCTGGCTACATCAATCATTTATTGTTTCGGAACGATACTTGCGGGGATCCACCCCTTGGAGACAGCCATCTCGCGACTAGCTCTGCCTGCTGTAAAAAAGGCCGTCAGCTTCATGACGTTGTTCATGTCCATTTTGGCAGAGGGTTGTGCAATGCCCAGGAATTTCTTACCTGCAAGAGCGTATGCAAAGGTAAAACTGAGATCTACGACAGTCTCGTAGAGCATATCTAAAATTTCCTTCTCTTTGGGTGTTATGTTGCTTGTTGCTTTACTCGTCATTTATTTAATGCATTTTAAAAATATCTATTTGGGGCTGAGCTTTGCCCTGTTGAGGCTCAGGATGAATCGTGGGCTTGTGAGGTTCTCCACCATTTTTGTTTTTAAATTTATACCAGACCCCTACTCCTATCGCGAGCACGGCAAGCGTCCCTACACCGTATATGTAGACGTTTGACTGTACGGACCTGACCCCAGAAGAGATTTTGACTGTAGGTTCTACGGTATCCTCAACGCTATCAATGTCCACGAAATTTCCAATAAGGTTTGCGTACAGGTTGACTACGTGGGTAGTTAACGCTTTGGCCGTCTTTTCTCCTTTTTCGTTTAGCTCTCGTTGAACATACTCGGTATGTACCTTTTCGATTGCCTCATCAGGAGCCTTGTCAATAAAGCCTTCGTTACATTTTTTCGGTAAAAGATGTCCCCTGCCCTTACGCAGGGCTTCCTTCAGGACCCGGCGCTTATCCGTGGGCTTTTCAATATGTTCAAATTCCGCGGAGGTATTGTCAAACATTTGTGCGAGCTCTGTCATTCTCTTTATTGCATTGCGGTATCGCAAAAAACAAAACGCAATCAAGGCATAGGGTAAAATTACAGCTATATACAATCACACTTCCATTTATTCGAAGTGTGTTTGATCAATCGCGCTAGACTCTACTCGGAGATATATCGATAACCTTTCGTTTGGTTATCTACAACCCACATGGGTTGTATGTTAGTGTAGTGCAGCCTTTTTAATTGTTCTTCCTCGCTAGGATATTCTCCATTCTCCCTGTATTTTATCGGTATCTTGTGGTCAAACTGCCAATGCCCTCGGTTGCCCCAGCTCATTCCACCCCTAAACTGTGACTGAATATGACCTATAAACGTTACAATGTCGCATCCCAGATATTCCTGGGATGATATCTCTATATCATGAAATAGGGCATTACGAATCCTATTCAAAGTAAGATTATGGAGATAACCTAGGGGATCGCATGTTGGACATTGTTTTCTTGTTTTTTTATGTGGGCATTTGGTACGTTTTTTTGACGACATCTTCATATTGAGGCATTTGGCGCATTGCTTTGTTCGTTGTCCATTACATTGGATCACCTTGAAGTTGTATAGTGGTAAAGCCTGATTACATTGCGTGCATTTTCTAGCCCCCTCCATATTGTTTTTGTTTTGTATTTTTTTTTTCAAAACTTTGGACAGCTTTTAGAAACCCTCGTTATTCAAAAATGCTTACAACATTTCTGAATAGGCAATTAAAACATAAGCGGGGAGGTATGTATCCCGTCGTCATGTACAACTCTTTTGTCGTAAAACGCCGAGGGACCGAGTTTATTCTGTTCGTACGTGATCATACCTTGATTGTGCACCCGAAAACCTACGTTTTTGGCCATGTCTAGACCACCCTTTAGCGCACTCATGTACCTAGACCAAGTCACGGCATTTTGCTTCTTTGACATGCCTTTACACGAATATTTCGTACCATTTTTACCCTCGATAAAATAGCACTTGGCTGTCGTGGCAGCCATCCGAAACACGATGAATTTTGGTTTGAATATGCCTCCTGTTCGACTCGAGTATTTATCAGTGACGAGCCAGTTTTTCACGCCCTTGTTGTAAGTGTCAAGCAGTTCGGGGCGAACTACATCCCGCAACTCTTCCCCGGAGATGGCAAAATAGGCACTGTCAGTGTCCATGTAGATATACTCAAAGTCTCGACGATCCACGTACTTGTCGAGAAAATCGTAGTAAAATTCCAACATACAAAATTTGGCCAGTTGATACACCGCAATACCACACTGGTAGGCTCTATCAATACTGCACTTGTGTTTGCCCCTTCTGAGCTCGTACACATCTCCGATCTCTTCGAGATCTTCGAGGTACGGGCTTCGCAGGGCTGCATCAACCTCCTTTTCATTGCGTGTAAATGTAGTATCTGCGTGCCTCGCTAGGTCTTCGATCATCTTGCCGTAAAAGCTGTTACCTTTCAATTTGGCTGTATCTCCCGCAATACGCTTGTTGGGGTCTTTATCAGCCTGTCGTCGTGAATCGGCAAACTCTTCTGGAAACCATGCAAATGGCTTACCTCGAGTGTACTTGAAGAACTGGTGAAAAGCAGTCACCTTTAGCCCATGGTCAAGGTACCATTTCAGTACGGGCGTATACAGTAGGATTTTTTCAGCTTTTAGCAAACCTAGAAGCTTACGCGTACCCGGAACACGCTTGCGACCCGTAGTTTTTAAGTACTCGTGCATGTGCTCTGGGATTTGATCGTCAGGTATTTCCTTAACGACAAATAGTGGAGCCATTTCACTGAAATTTTCACGCAGATCTTCAGGTACCTCGATATCAACCTGCGCAAACCCAAAGAGGGATTCATCTCGCACACCTCGCGTTAGTATCTCGATATTGTTTTCTGATGTTGGTGTAGCCACCCTGATCAGCTCTTCCTTCCCACAAGGAAAGTCTTGCATCAGGGTACTCGGGTAGAGCATGTTTGCGTCGTACCCTAGTATGGTCTTACAAGCGTGTGGCTCCTCGTACACGTGAGATCTGATACCCGTCACGTCTCTTTCGTGGTACCTACAGAATACGATCGCGGGGCCACCAACCATCCCTGTCCGCAAGAGCTCGTAGGCCTCATTCCTTGTACATTTTTCACATGCTTTCTGTACCTCTTTACAACCCTTACAGCCTTTGGTGTAGCAAGAGTCCTCGCACTTGTGCCTGCATGGTTCCCCCGGAGCGTATAGGTCCAACTTGGGGTTCAGTCGTAGAGACTTGTTCAAGACATAGCGCATCGATACACCCGGGATACTTACCGCGTCCTTCAAAATGTCTATCTCGTCGTCGTAATACTGCAACCTCGTCTTGGCCACGGCTTCAATGAATGGTTCCACATCGGCTAGGTTGTACTCGCGCAGGCAGTCCATCATGGTGACGCAGCCTCGCCTGTAAAACTCAGCGCGGAATGTTTCGTACTCTTCACGAGATAGTGTATTTTTCCCACTTAGCCGGCTATAGAAGTCCTCGTGCTCGACAGGGCCGACATGGTCCAACTTGCCGTGGCTCGTTAACCATTCGTATGGAAACACGAGCTTTTGGAGCTTACATTCCAGGGATTTGCACCAACCGGCATAGCTCATACCGGGAGCAAGGAAATTCTTAATGTCAATAAATTTAAACCTCGATGTTGTGAGGAACATGTAGTTGTTATCTTTCTTCGCTACCCTGATCTTATCGCCTTGCGCGATTTCTTCGACAAAATACCGCTTGATCAGGTTGATGTCGTACTTGCCGCTGTTAAACCCGATTACAGCTACTTGGTTTACCCACTCTTTCCACACATCCTGGTTCTTTTTGGATAGGATGTAGAAATCGTCAGGCTTGGGGTACATGCTCTCGACTTCTTTCACAATGAGGGCATGCCTCCTTTCCAGCTGCTCCACAAACTGTTTAAGCAAGACCTTGGGATCCTCGTGCTCAATGAACGTTGGGTGGTTATTCAAGCTATCGGCAATACCAACGCTTACGGGGATATGTCTCGAAAGATATGTTAGATCGGGGGTTTGCTGGTAATTTAACGGTAGTAGGAGTGCTTCGAAATCAAACACGATATAGTGGGGATAGGGCCTAAACTCTTTCGTAAAGTACCTCTTGATTTTGGGTGGTTTTTCACATTCCCAGGCTGTGACGAGGTTGTAGCCTAAACCCTTTATCAACCTTTCCTTAGACATGGTTGTACCGTAACGATTCTTGTCCGCGTTGGTTCTCTCGGGCCGACAGGGACATCCGTGCCATTTACACCCGTTGTATTCATAGACGGTCTTTGTGATGGGTTCGTAGCCATCAACTTTCCACTCCTTTTTACCCTCGCGGATAACGCGTTTACCACCATGACCACATAAGGCATGATGGATATGTCTTCCAGTTTGCTTCGATATGTATTCGATCCATTTTGAAGCATCGTAGCTAAAACACTCACCATAAAGGACCTTCTCCGCCTTGCTCGGCATACGTTTGACCTTGCCGCCTTTGCAGATAATCGTCGTCTTGACACCCTCGCAGTCATTCTTCTTATGCCGTGATAGGTGGTTGCTTTTGGTAAACAGTTGTTTGCATACCTCACATTCCCATTTCTGGGTCAGCACGTCTAAATCCTTGATGTAGAAACAGTGCCCGTCCAGCATACCAAGATTGACAGTGTCTAAACCTTTAAATGGTTTTGCCCATAGACGAGTCGCCTTGGTGCCTTCTCGGAGTTTGTCTTGGGCTCAAAGACTCTGATGTTGATCCCGAATTGTTTGGCGACTCCCTCAAGATCCACCAGCCTTGTGGGGCGCACGTCCTTACGTTTTAGCTTAGGGTCCTCGTAGTACTTTCGGGCTAATGTGAGGGCTGGTCTTGTTAGAAACTCTGTTCCTCGTACAACGTTAACCCTCTCTCTTACAGCTAAGCACCTCCAAAAGCATAAGTTGTCCGTTCTGGCATCTTCACCATCCATGGCGTAGATGCACCTCTTTTTTCGCAACCAATCCGAGAGAGGGCCGCATCCCAGAAGAGGTTCACGCGTGCTTATCACCCTGATCTGTACGTGACCAAAGACGATTTTCCCTTCATATGCTCCTGGGGTCTCGGTGGTCCTAACGGGTGGTAATTAAGCCTTAGTCCAAAACTCGCCATCCTCCAAATCGAGGCGCTTCATCTCGCATTCTTTAATGAACGCTTCGATTTCCGCTATACTTGATAGTGACCTGGAGCTCTTAGTTTTGTGATATAAAGAAACACCACCTCCACCTTGATGAATATCACAACCGAAACTATACACGATCTTAACACGCATATCTATGTATGGTGTAATTTTTCGCATAATAGCGTCCTTTAGAGGTTGGTTCAAATTCTTGTTGATTCTCCAGGTTTTAACTCTATTTCCATCCTCCAACATATTTATGTCGTGTTCGTCAAATATTTGGTATCTTCAATACCTGGGGTTTCCTTATTTTTTCGTGGAAACAGATGTTTAATGTCTTCAATACCTGTGTAGTTGTCTTGTATGTTCTCCGTGTCGAAGTAGTCTTCCTGTGCTTCCTGTTCGACCTCGTCGTGAAGCGTTGTCCCTCCCGAAATTTGTTCCTTTGCCTTGTTGTAGTAGAAGGTAACGGTATCCCGCACACTCTGTAGTCGATCGGCAAGAGCGTCGCGAGTTGCTGTCACTGGTGCAGACACGGTGCTATATAGTTTGCTGATTGCATTCTTGAACCAACTCATCCCTTTCTTATATACCGATTTCAACCAAGTCCGAAGATTGCTGAGCATGTTGGTCACGTTGCGCATGCGTTGATTTTTTGCTGATTGTTAGCGGATTTTGTTGGATGAGGCGCGATGAAAAATCTGTGACGTCACAAGTCAAAAACTGTATGTTATTTTTATGAGAGTTTGACCGTGGTTTTTGGAAAAGTCTGGGTATCATGACCCCCTATACTAGCTATTTTAGAGGTAGTTTCGAGTAATAGCTAATATCTAAGGCTTTGAGAGGTATGGGACCGAATAGGGTTAAGTCCCAGCCGTTAACGTCGGGTGTCGACTAGATTTAAGTTTTTCACTACACGAGCAGAAAGCGGTGTAAGAAAAAAGGACCTTTCTTCTGAAGAATCCCCTGCTTGTGTGAGCATCGCCTTTACCCATATACAATATTTCTCTCCGTACGATACTTTTAATTCTCCTTTTGAGAATAGGGACAGACAAAAACAAAGTTATTTGGCACACAAGATAATATTTTCGGAATACTTGGGCAAATCATGACAAAACAAGAAACAAATATTTATGATATAAACCACTCTGTTCACATTTTACCACTGCACTTTCTCTTGACTGAAAAGAAAAAATTCTTCTTATTAAATCACACATACGGAGTAGTGTGATATGTTGGTTTACCCTTTCGTCGGGGCGGCGGCAGCGGCGGCGGTCTCATTTCACTGGATAAAAAAATTCTCTACTATTTTCTCGCGTATAAACGGAAAGCTGATGTTGTGCTATCCTGATATAAAGTTAAGGAATAAGACCTTTATCTTTAGCTGTTTTTATTGAAGCATGGCCCTTAAGTCAAGATGAAGAAAGAAGCTGTTGTTGCTGATATTTTTCAAGCAAAAATGAAGTGAAGTAAAAAAATAATTTTAAAACCAGTAATTTTAGGATGACTTGAAAGAACGCTATGTTTTAAAGTGTTTTTATGTTACAATACGTAAAATTTCTTTTTGTTTGTAGAGTTCCTTATAGCTAGCCAGAATTTAGAGACTTTAGCAAATTTTTCTCCTTTTTTTCAGCGAAACAAACGAACAAACAAACAAACAAACCAATTTTCATTAGCTATGTGTATTTCGCCATGTATTAAAAAATCGTAGCTAAGAATTTGTGTGTCGTATAATTTATTGTGTTTTATCGGGACAATGTTGTATCAACATATAAAGTTTTAAAGTTTTTAAAATATAAAGTTTATGTTTTTTATTTTATTTTTCACACGCGCTCTCACAAAAGCAAAACTCATTCGGTTTTGCTTTCTTTGAGCATATTCTTTTGAAATAAGCTCTCACGCGCAGAGGAAATAGCTTCATACAAAAAACATTTTTGAAAAGAAGCTTTTGTCCGGAGTGATCAGAATGTTTGATAAAATTGTAAAGCATGCAGAAAGTTTGACGACCTCCTACACAGGGCATTTTTACAATCTTAATCAACACGTCAAAGGCTGTGTTTATTCTTGGCTAGTTTTTTTTACCTCTTTTCACACCATGTTCTAATTAGTTTTATGAACAATTTGGTTTGAGTTTTATCCCATCCTCCTCAAATACAAAATTTACGAACATGCAAGTGATGCAACTGGATGGAAACGCAGCTTATTATTTTTTAATAATATCTGGATCGGAATTATATCGACATATTCTTTGCAGGAATGCGTAGACTGAAATGTTTTTTCGTTATGTGTGATTTCAAACCGACCGCGGTTTCTTGTCTGAATTAGAGAAAAAGATAGACACACCCGTAGTAGAAAATCAATAATCATAGTTAGGTGGTGGCACTCTCGTCCCCAAAGCTCTTTAAGAGGACGAGGATGAAAAGAGATGGGAGACACAGCGGAAGGGCTTACCTTCCAGACATGACTTGATCTCTGCCTGGTATGAACACGAATTCTTCAGTTTTGCCTACCTAAAGTGTAAAATTGAATATTTCTTCAAGAAAAAAAATTAAATTAAGTATTTCCCTATTTTTTTAGTATAGTACAAAGTAAAAAAAAAATAACATGCCCGACCATGAGAAAGGCCAATTTTCCGTTAACGGAGACGAAACCTGTCGACGGCCTCTTTTAGGGGATTTGGTTTTCGAAGAGAAAGACATTTTTATAAGGCTACAAAATACAACTCAGGGCGGCTTTAAGCAAAAGATCATAATGCAATGCTTTGAAATGAATAATGGATTTGCGATAAACAAAAAAACTTACCACGCTAGATACTGTTTGATTCTCACTGCTCTTCATTTTCGCAAACAGCTATAAGATAGCGCACAGAAAGTATTATCAGGAAATTTGAAAAATATTCATATTTTCTACAATCTATTTTAAGTAAGCCTCATCATTTACTCTCCTGCCTTGATGTTCTTGCAGGATAAATCCAAAAAAATCTCTTCTTCGCTAATGCTATGTATTATTGATAGAACGGTGGAGAGAGTGACAACTATTCGATTCACGCATGAAAAAGTTTTACAGTTTCGTTTTTAGTGGGAAACCTCACTTTGAATCATTTATGTAAAACATTTCAAAATAGCAGGATGATATGTTATGTTTAATTCAACTTCGATTCAATCAGAAACCAAGATTTATTTTGCGAGTGTTACACATATATATAGTTTGAATTGTCACTAAGCAACATACAAAAAATGTTTAGCTACCATAAACACGGGTTTAGTCGCATATTCAATTTTTTTCGCTGGGACAAATCTGGGAGGAGACAAGTGTACCTTCTTGCGCAATTAATTTAAGCTCGGCCCGCAACCTTGTTTCCAAGACTTTTTACATTAGGACGAAACCTTTGAAAAGTTTTGTACCAATGTAAAAAACCTAAAAAGCCATGGGGACAAGGTTGCCGGGCTGTAATAAGTTTGAATTTTACATTTTTAATAAGTTCCCGTTTCACTTTTTGATGACAGTGACGCAGTGACCTAATATTAAATACGGGAAAAATCAATAAAACTATTGGCGGTAAAAAATGATTTTTTTTTACATTTTTTAACACTTGTGAATTTGAATGAGAAAACGAGCTGTGTTAAAAAATACGGTGGAAAGAGGATTTTGCAATAAAAATTTATAGTAAGGAGAATTCAAAGTGGCTTGAACATTTCACCGAACTATGATAAAAGGACTTGATATGATAGGAGGACTTTTTCTATCAAACAAGATCTAAGACTTCATGTTATGTTATCATCCTCGTCCCCAGGGTTTATTGCCTAAGGTCAAAGCGGCCGGCCTTGATGTCAACAAAGCAATAACCCCTGGGGACGAGGTTTACTTTTTACAATACTAGATCAGGTGACACTTTATGCATGGTGGCCACTGAAAGGTAAAGCATTTACATTGAGTGAGTGCTGTAGTTTCAACCAATCGCATCAAACAAGGTTTTTTGTGTTACAAACAAATCTAATTTTGTGCACGCTCGTTCTAAAAGGTTGTTACCTGATGTCAGAAAAGGTATCACTTACTTAATGGTAAAACAACAGTATCCATAATATCAGAAAGACACTAACTTTTATCTTCGATGGTTTCAAGGTTTGCATCCTGTTTTTATTGCACGTCAAAAAAACGTCGCGAATTTCAAAAATCGCGAAAATTGGGAAATTTATAATTCATCAATATAAAAGGGGGCTCTGACAATGTTCAATGCACGTCACATAATTTGCTCTCCCTGGAGATAAAGATAATTTTTTTTTAGAAAAAATACTTCAAAAACTGTTAGCGTTGGTGAATTCGTGATAATCAGTAATATGCAAAGGGGACGAAAAATTTTTGCAACGTACAGTTTACTAACTCTTTATTTATCCCACTTCAAAAATAAAACGAGTCGGAATGGAACGGGGAAGAAAGATACTTTAATGCGATTGGCCATTCTGCTAATTATGCTTTCGTTTTTATAACTTTTCCATTCCTGTGGGCAAGAGAAGTAGTAATAATTCCAACTTGGATCGGAACAGAAAATTTTATGAACCAATCAGAATCCAGAAGTCACATTTACTCACTCACTTACTTATTTGTCCGGTCGGATCCGTTCCTGAGCGGAAATTCACTGCGTAGTTTTCTACTTACCCCTGTCATTTTATTCTATGCGATGGCTATGTATATATGCATGTACATAGTAGAAGTGTATGTAGAACTTTTTACAGTGTATGTTGTTTTGGCGAAAACCAAAACCAGAACAAAAGTTATATGGTCCACGTTGAAATTAGATGTACCCATTACATTTAAAATTTAACAGAGAAAACTAACTGTCGTTTCTCGAGAACCAGAGAACGGCGAATACATTCGAAAATAAATATGACAGAATATCATCCATACGCATAGAAAATGCTGGCGGGGACGAGGTTTGAAAGAAGGAAAATTGTTTAATTTTATACTATAAAGGACCGAGTTCTGTGAGATTTCTTAAAAGTAGTAAAGTAAAGCAAGATAATGCATAAACATTCTGACTTAAAACTTTCTCGTAGTTTAGTTACTTAGTTTCAGCTGTTATTCTTTTGTTCTCCTTTTGTTTTTCTGGTATTTTGTATACCGGGAAATCAAACTACCTTAGGTTCGATAATGAGAAACGAATGGCTCATAGTGGAAACTCAGCAGTTGAAAGACCCAGCACTAGACAATTTCATCAAACACAACGTTTCATCAAAAACTCCCGCGGTCGCGCCCCCCAGTCAAGCGCGATTAGCTCCCAAAGGAGGAATGAGTACTAGATTGCTCAAGAAAACCCAATTATGCGCATGCCCAGTGGGTCAATATTTCAGTTAGCTGTCCTCTTTGGCTCCTTGCACCGAAGTGAAGGCAACGAACGAGCATCAACCGGACAGTCGTTATAAAACATAAAAATATGTATTCCTGTGCTAGATACGCTGTTCCTGCACTCAGAAATGCTGTAAGTAATTTTCATTTTCGCAATTGTGGAACAGTTTAAATGCATACACACAGAAATTCTCTGTTAGTCTAGTGTTTAGCTCCATTTTTCACCGCCTACTGCAAGTTTCTTTGGTTTAGTGGATTAGGCTGTAAAAAAGGATGCAATAATTGCTCTATCAGTTAAAAAAACAAATGCTTAGGTTATTGAATTTAAAAAAATGACTAAAACATACAAACATTCGATGCGAGATGCATTTAGCTAAGAAGGCCAAGGGAACTTGTCATCAGTTTCTTGTCGTAAACACATTCAAAAACACATTCATTATTTCCTAAACAAATTTGTGCAATTAGGCAGGGAAATTATACATGTCTATTGCATGTCTACTGCATGTCTACCATTCAGTTACACAACACAACCATAGATGAGTTGCAACATGATTTTGCAACATGATTTTGCATCGAGAACAAAAATAATTCGATTTACCCTCTCAGTTAAAACAGGATATCTCAAGAACAATATAAGATTTTTATATTCTGTAAAAAGAATAATAATCTCAGATAAATTGTCCATATTATTAAAAAAAGAAAAAATATGGACACCTGTCCGAAATTGGTAAATTTAGGCCAAAATGTCTAAAAATGTCTTAAAAATTATCATTTTGGCCTCAATGTATGCTTA
This sequence comes from Hydractinia echinata, assembly GCA_030067915.1. Lineage (NCBI taxonomy): Eukaryota > Metazoa > Cnidaria > Hydrozoa > Anthoathecata > Hydractiniidae > Hydractinia > Hydractinia echinata. The sequence continues at coordinate 1,151,818 of JASGCC010000017.1, read as the reverse complement.
AAGTTTGTTTATTAACTGAATAAAAAAAATTACTTTGGATTCTAAGGCCATTAAAGATGATGTAGATGAAATATTAGTCTGTCCGAAATTTCTAAAGGGTTATTTTTGGGCCAAATGTGAGGAATATGTGAAAAACGCCCTTTAGGGCCTGAATGTAATGTTTAAAATTCGTTTGTTAACTGAATAAAAAACATTACTTTTGATTCTGAGGCCATTAACGATGATGTAGATGAAATATTAAACTGTCCAGAGGGTCACTTTTGATCCTAAGGTTTTTCGTGCCAAATATGTGACATCTATATATTAAATAAAACGTCATTCAGAGTTGACGGTTTCAACATTCTAGTTTATCATGCTAGTAGAAAATATCTAAGATGTGCATAAATAGTTTATTTATTAGGCCATCCATGAAAGATTCTTTGGTTGCCGTAACCCGACCGATAGCGTGAAAATGGCTTCAACTGAAAAAAATTTGGGTCGGGGGGGGGGACATTTTTTTTTAGACCTTTTTCACCGACCCCGAGTCGATTTTACGTAAATCGGCGACGGAATTTTTTTTTTTTTTTTTTTGCTGTTTCCCCGCCCGCCTGACTTGAGTTATTTTTTTCGAGTCGGGTTACGACAAGGGAACTATTTCTTAAGGGTGGCCTTATATACATTAAATATATACAAAGCAATCATTTTGTGTTTTATAAATTGTATAAAATAGCACCCAATCTTGTGATAAAGCCAAATTAAGCTAGCTAGCTAGCCCACCAAAGTCTTAACTAAATATAAAAAAGAAGGATTAAGTTACTTAGCTACAGAACACGATGCAAAATGCAAAACTGTAGGACCAAAAATTAGCTACTCTTTACAGAAAAATATAAAACAGGAGAAACAAGATTAAAAAAGATAACAATTCGCTACGGTTGAAGTTTTACAACCTATAAAACAATTTCTCAAAATTAAGGGTGCTCTAATAGCAACAAAGTAATATCAAAATCCCTGCAAAATAAGACACAGTTGTCTCCCTTATTCCAACATTTTCTAAAAATTCCGGTTTCGAACTAGGATTTCCGGGTTGAGCAATCAAGTCCAAAGTAAACACCAGGCCGCCGTAATTTTTTGGGAAAAAACCATACCTAACAAAACATTAAACGCCAACGCGACTATCTTAGAAGTCTAAATACTTAGAACAGAAAAGGGATCACACTACATAAAATTGCCGTGTACCACTTTGGCAACTTTTTCTCCTCTCTTTTAGCACCTAAAGAAGACTCTAACTTAAAATTTAAGTAGTTTATAGTTTGCGAGATGAACGGTGCACAGTACTGGCAGATAGCACCATGTTTCCAGCCCCCCCCCCCCCCCCATACCAATTTTCAAGTCCGTAGCTATTAGCGCGTTGGCACAAGGTTGGAAAGATGGTATACTTTCGCCAAAAATGTTTTTTTTATTTTGTGTGTTTTGTTCGACGAAATAACTCGAAATCCATAACACATGTATAAAACATATTTAAAAAAGTAGAAAAGTAGATCGTTTTAATACTTTTTATTTCAGTAAAATTAAAACAATACAAAAAAAGTTTCATTTTTGTCACAGGTTAGCGCAACATTTTATTTGTGAATTTGATATAATCCTAATTACTTACTCCTGTTGTGGTATTTGTGTCATGTTTACTTTATTTTTCTTTAGACTCGTACTGTATTGAGACCTCAGAGCAGTACATTAGCTACTCTTTCCAAAACGACTGTTATTCCAAGTAGTCAGGTATGTACACTTTCAAAGAATATTTTAAAGTTTAAAACTCAAAAAAGGCTGAAAAATATTAAGTGTTAGTATTATATGGTAATCGCACATATTTTAATTTTATAGGCTTTAGTCCCATTTTCAAACCAATTACATACATCACCAGCAACGCGTGATATTGAACAAGCTGCCAAGTTTATCGGTGCTGGCGCAGCTACAGTAGGATGTGCAGGTAATGTTTTACAGTTGTCAGGGTATAGTGTGACATCATGTTATTTGTGAACAGATGTAATCTGATTGATTTAAAGGCCATTAATAATTTTCCTGTTAAAACATCATGGAGACATTTGAATCTCAAAATTAAATATGCTAACTTTAGCACATTTAAAAACAATACTAACCTTGTTAACATCAATGATTTCGCTGGCGAACAGGTTGAAAAACTCAAAATTTACAGAAATTTGAGTGTCAAATAGCGAGGTAAATTCTGTTACCATACAAAATAGTTTGTTCTCATTGTCGTTAAATATTGATATAGCGTAGAAGTGTTTCTCAATGCATTTCGAAAAGACTTTAATTGTGTTTGTTTCGTTTAGGTTCTGGTGCTGGTATCGGAACAGTGTTTGGTAGTTTAGTCATTGGTTATGCGAGAAATCCATCCTTAAAACCACAATTGTTTTCCTATGCTATTTTGGGATTTGCGTTATCCGAAGCTATGGGACTGTTTTCCCTTATGATGTCGTTTTTAATTTTATTCGGTTTGTAGACTGCTTCATTGATGCACGTAATCTGAATGAATGCGTTGCTTGTTAATTAGTTATACAGTAAATACATTTTCAAATTATGTTAACATGTATGCTTCATTCTGCAAAACTATAGTACACTACCAACCTAAATAATATTTTATCGTTTATTCGTTCAGTCACTTTATAAACCTGTTTTGTATTCTGTTTCTTTTAAGATAATTTCATTTCCCTCAATGTCATTGTTTGGTTCTCGTTTTTGTAAGAATCCAATTTTTATCAAGTCGATAACTCGGGCAGATATCCTGTTTCGCATAGGTTAAAATGATTACAGAAAATGGAAAGAAAGCAAGCGAAAGATCTTTGAATGAGGTTTTCATTTATTGTTCGTGGCTAGGAAACTTGAACTGCGTGGAACCTAAAGGAGAGTTCAGTTATAGAGATTTCGTTGTTGCAGGATGCTTGTGTTTAAAAAAATGTTACATGAACTACTCCGCCCTTATAAGTGAAATTTTGAAAGTCACTTAAAAAACTACTGATCCCACAAACGATAAATTTCCGGACAAGTCAATAATAATGATAAACATAATGGTCATCCTCTAATATTAAAGACTACTATTATCTATTGAGATAGCCTTAAGGTAGCCTTTAATATTACATCTGACTAATTCGCAAAAATTAATCCTCGCGAAATGCATTTTTTAAACCTCGCGACAATAAGTTTATGCGAAAACTAATCAACCTAAGGTAGCATATCAAGCAGCACTACATCTCTGGGGACTAATCTGAGAATCACTCTTCTTACCCCCGTTAATTTCGAATGCAATACCAGCAGCATATTCCTGGATGCAGGTAGCTACGGAAACACGTCTATAGTCAACCCTATTAGAATCGTTCGAAGGAAATGGTTAAATGTGAATTGATGGGACAAAATTAATGTGCAAACTTCTTGATCGAGTATTCTCCAGCAGCAATGTCGCCATCGATAGTTCACACAACTTTTTCTAGTCAAAAAACGTTCTGCCAATTACGCGCTGTTTTTGCGGGAATTTAAAAATTTCGACACGGGCATCAAAAAGCGATCAAATGGAAAAAACTCAGCGAAGAAAATAAAGTTATTCAAAAGATGATAAATAAATGTTTAAAATGACAAATTTTAAACATTTATTTGTCCTTTTTCCGCTCATTAGAGAGCGAATACATATTACAAAGAAAATCTGTCCGCTGTTGGCTCGGTGTTTGCCCGGTTGGCGGGTCAACGCGTTTGAAAAAATTGCAAATTATATGGGAAAATTTAACCCGGGACAAGACCTACACTGTTGCCAGGTTGAAAAAAAAAAACGCGTAATTTTTTAAAAATGGCGGATGCAAGATGTAAACAAACAAGAAGCCCTGCGGCTTAAAGATTTCCGCCATTAGAAATAATCTGAAAAAGTACTTTGAAGAGGACTGAGTAATATGGGGAAACAAAATCATTGAATATTCTAAAATTTTAAAATTCAATTTTTGGTTATTGTAACTGTAAATCATAGCTAACTTAACTTACATAAACTTCATTTCTCTATAAGAACAATTTTAAAAGAAAAAAAATAATAAACCTTAAAATTGATGAACAATAAAAACAAAATAAGAACAACGGCAAGGTTGAAAATTTATTTATTTTCTCTTTTTCTCTGAAAAACAACTTGGAAAATATCTTTAACGGTGGCAGCAATTTTTTTTTTTACATAATCAGTTACGAAAGGTTATTTTCAGACTACATATTCTTATTTTTTCTTTTATAACACACTTGTCACGATTTTATAGCTATAATACATTATCTTTCACCAAAAATATTCAGCCTCAACAATTCCTCTATAAATTAAAATTCATTAAAGGGAAACGTTAATAACATCAAAGATGGCGCATTATAAGACGATCTTCATTATGCTACACTGCACGAGCTTTAACTTTCGATAGCATATACTTTAAAATAAAGTATGATAGATAGATAGATGTGCATATTTTACATGGCTAGCCTCACAAATATCGAGGGATATACCCTGTCTATTATTTCCAGGAGGGGCCATGGCTTAGATGGAGAGTCCTAGAGTATTTAATGCTCATTTTGAGCTACGCAGACCCAATTAGGGCCCCGCGCTCTACTAGACAACTCCCGGCAACATCCAACGGCCCACGTTAATCGTGATACTCGTGATTTGTTTACCCCATAATTCTCCGTTTTCAAGGTCTACTTTAAATTTCAAAATCTTTCAGGCTAATGTCGGAAATCTTAAAGCCGCAGGGCTTCTTGTTGTTTTTCTTCTGCTTTGGATCGCAATCCGCATGCTCTTCTTCTTCAATCTGGCGCCTGGCTCGGCAAAGTGATTTCTTAGAAGTTTGTTTTGTTTCTGTACGTTGATTAGAGGTGTCCGCTGTATTATGTATCAGTTTTCTTGACAATATACAATGGAAGAAAAAAGCTGCAAAAAGACAATGTTTACATCGCCTTCATCACTGATTAATTTGACAAAAACATTTCGCTCAAAATTTACTTAATCAAAGTCGTTTCAATTTTTGAAAGATTCTGATAATGATACTCTTATCTTTCGACCACACAGTATCTGCACGGTTGTCACGCCCTCTCAAAATTCATACTTTCCCTCAATTTCGAAAAGAGTCCTTTCAAGTTACTTAGTGGATTTTTAAACAAATTTCTCCTTAAATCTTATGGTTTGTCGCATGTCTCTATTTTCAAAATGCGGTTACGGTTCAACAATATTTTGTTCTCACTCATTATCTTTCCTTTTCCAATCTCAAATTTACCCAGATTTGACTCCAACGCCGTCCGAGAATGTACAGAAAGAGAAAAGGAGCACTGGGGGGCAAGGTTACGGCAACCTTCCAGTGCGAGTTCGCGGGTACCCGTATTAATTTTTGCGGATTCTGGCCAAATCCTTCCCTGCCTTCCCTCCTTTTCTCAAAACATCCAGAAATTGCTTACATCCCTCACCCTACGATTGCATTACGGTTACGTATGATGTCCACTATATTAGGAAAAAAAATGTTCAAATACAGTGTCCAAAAAACTGTATCGCTTCACAAACGCGCTTTTAGATTTTTGAATACACCGCTGGACTAACCCGTTGATCAGCGTTTCAAGTGCCACACAATATAGGCGACGGTTTAGGACTTTTTTTGTGTATGTATCGAATGATCATTTGTTCCATTGTTCTTGTCTAAACTAGGCCTTAGCGCGAATGACCAGCTTCTCCAAATCGGATAATTCTTGAAAAACCTCTAATGACGAAAAGAAACGAAACCTCCCCAAACGGACATCCCTATAAATCTCACACTTTTTTCTGGTCCTGGCCGCGCATTTCGACCGAAGCAAACACCTCTTTCTACTTGGGTTTCGTTGCACACAATATCGAGATTTTTTTCTCTTTTTGACTTGGATTTTCAAGAATTTTCAAAATTTTTTCAATTTGCAAAAATAAATTCTCAAAATCAAAAGAATTAATTACCTCTATTTTTTTTTAGTTTTCCTTTAACGAAATTTAACAAATATGTTTTGATAAGTTTTTTTCCGTTCTACCGCAAAACGTTTTTTCGCCCTTATTTAGAAGATATTGTGCTTTTTATTTTGACACAAAGTATTTGTGAAATACGGATATATAACTAACAACTCAGTAACAAGACAGATTATATTTACAACAATATTCTTCTACAAAACTGTACACATGTTGATTATCAATGTTGTGTTGCACTTCTGTAAGAAATTATGCCCAAAGCAAACTAAACAAAATATATTGTTTCACTGACATAAACACAAAATGGACAAAAATTTCTAAAAGCATTTTTACGTTTCCAAAAAGACATGAAAATATATAGAAATCTGATAACTGATAACACTGCTTGAAAAAATAGATTTTTTTAACAAACCTTAACAGTGTTGGCTCTGGCATACCAGGATCGCCACCTTTCTTTAAGCCTAAAGAAAGAGGAACCGGGAAATACAAGATGTGTACACAAGAAATGGAAAGAAAGAAAAAGAAAAAAGCTAACTCATGCTTACATACAAGTGAGATTATTATGGCTTGTTCAGAGTTTTCTATTTTATTTTGGTTGTTCTGACATATAGCAAATATTTCCTATTCTGTTAATAATTAATTACGATAGCCAGTAAATACAATCCAACAGAGTAAATAAAAAATACTTTTTGGTGTTTTGGTGGTTTATTTGAATGATGGCAAGCTTAAAGAAATGTCATGGAGGAAAATGACGTCGGACTTTGTTTGCATAAAAAGTTATTAACAACTATTTATAACTTTTTTTAAAGATATTTGCATTTTGCAAATTTTACTGCATATAAATTATGTCATATTGAAATTTCATCAGAATTGTAGAACCGTTACGGGATACATACTCAAACTTTATCAATATATATATATATATATGGCTCCATAATATGGGAACCTTTTAAATAAAGTGTGTTGTGGCATTAATGCAATGTTCACATAGTTTCATCTATTAGAAATCTTATACGTTACCTAAAAATATAACAAATGGGATAAACCCCCAGTGAAATGTTGTCTTTGATACTTTTACTACACGTTGTAAGACATTCTTTGTTGTAGGTGAAAGTTGTACCATTTTTTGTTTATTTTACTGTAACATAAAATAAACAATTTTAGTAGTAAGATATTTTAATAGGGTGGATGTCATAGTGCAAATTATTGCATACTCAGAAACACAATTCAAAAAATGTTCCTCTTTTTGTGAGAACAATTCTACAGTAGGCTTGATTTTGATTAAAATGCTAAGAATCCTAACAAGGTGTGGTTTACCTGCCTCAATTTTATAACATGAAGAGGCTATCCTGGGTAAATAATAGTAATAATAATAATAATAACCTCTCACACAGGATTTCGCTATTGAATAAGTCCTGCAAGTCCTTTATGATGGATCAACAACATGGTAAAATACTATATTGTCCCTGTTGCCTAGCTAGCATGTTTGAAAGATTTCTTATTATGTTAATGTCTTGACTGCTCCATCCTCCAATAATTTTCCAAATACCTTTTCTTACTATATAACAATCTTCGGATGTGGCTTCACCTTAAAGTAATGATAGCCTTTAACTTTTAGAGTTTAATGTTTATATTCTTCGTATTTGTCTTATATCTCACAAACACAATCAAACTCAACCATGTACATGAGCCCATTGAACAACAACAAAAACAACAGGTTATTAGTGTTACGGCTTCACATATAGAAATAAATTCAAGCAGGTGAGCCCATTTCTAATGTAGGGGCTGAATTTTCCGTGAAACCTTTAGTTTTTATGTAGTTTTATGTGAGTTTATACTACTTTAGCTCTTTTTTAATTAAGCTATTTGTAATCTATAATTAACGCAATTTTCGAAATTTGCGTTAATTTTGTGTCTCCTTAATTTTCTAAAATAAGGTATGTGGTCCCTAGTTGGCAGAGGGTCAGAACTCATCTATTTTTTAAAACAACACCCCTATTATTAGGAACCCCACCCTTCTTTTTTTGAGAATAATTCCCTATTATTTGAAGGTTGAGTTATGATTTTTATCCTGTAACAAAAGTTACAAGAAAACCCTATTAATTAAGCATTTGTTGTTGTTGTTAAAAAATATGTGTAGCAAACCTACCAAAAACGATGTTAAATAGTTACAAAAATTTATAGTAAGAATAAGTTCTAGCAAATTAAATTGTGCTTTGCCTTTCATAGCCACCAAATGTGACTAAAAATACCTGGTATATATATATATTTTTAGAACTATCAGCAGATCTCTAATGCATAGAAAGTCTCTCTTTCGCGGGCGCCGTAGTTTAGTGGTTATAACTCCGCACTTTGTACAGGAAACCAGGGTTCGATTTCCCTTGGCAGCAATTTAATATGGGCAAGTGAATATTACCAGATAGCCCCATGTTAACCCAAGTCATGTGAGGGAAATTGGGGAGATGGCACACTGTGTGGGCCGTTGGATGTTGCAGGGAGTTGTCTCAAAGAGCGCAGACCCAAAAGGAGCATTAAATACTCTCCCCATCTAAGCCTTCTCCTGAAAATAATAGACAGGGTATATTCCTTGATATTTGTGAGGCTAGCCATGTAAATAGGCACATCTATCTATCTCATTTTCTAACTTTGCCACCCAAGCTTAGTTTACTGAAATCTTTTCAGAATTGTCAACTTCAAATGATTTTCCTAATAGGTTTTGACAGAGGCAGAAACTTGATTTTAGATATATAATGAACAAGTCTGAGCAAGCACTGCACACTGGCGTTCTAGTAAGAACAAAAAACTTTTAAAAGAAAGAAATAGAAACTTCCTGCGAACTAAAACAATACAAAAAATGGGCAATTGCTGTTTGAAGGCTAAATTAAATAAATCAAAAAAATGATCTGTCTTGCTTACACAGTAGCTAATCTAAGAAGTAAAAATTTATTCTGGAATATAGAGCAATCGCACCCTTTATAACAATCCTTCTATTTTGCTTAACCCCACCACTATGTTTATCTTGCAAAATAGTAAGTTAAATTTAGAGAATAATATTTAGCTAGAAACCAAACCATGATGGCAGACCTTTCTCTGTCGTGCACATGTCAAGGCAGTATCCAACACGGTTACTTCACATAACCAGCCATAATAAGAGTAGAGCATCCAAAATAAGATTAACTAAATATATCATAACATAGGTCTAAAGTTTAAAAAAGGGTAGCATTTGCTAATAATACTCATAAAAGTTATCAGAATAATGTTTTTTAGATTTATAAGGAAGCAGCCCACACATGGTAATTTAAATTTTCATGACACGTGATATCAAGTAGTTCCATGAGTTTTTAGCGCCTTGGCGATTTAAAATACTTTATGTATATATATATATTTAAGCAGTTAACTGGAAATTTTCTTTTTGCCATCTGCCTTATTAGAAAATACTATATTGTAATAATTGTTATAATAATACACATTTTTTAATATAATCAAGACGGTCCTATCAGCAGACCAATTTTGTAAATTTTTATTCTGCGCAGGAGAGCGTTTTCAAGATTTTCTACATCGCACCAAAACAAATCGCGGCGCAACATAATGGTGCTGGTGTCGTGTATAAAAAGAACATTACTATAAAGTTGTACATTTTTATATTCGTGGGCTGTGCTGTCTGGTTAAGCTAGCTATCTGTACCTCATTGTCAAATTGTATATTAACTAGGTTTTTAGTATTGCCATACTAGTACCAGCTTTTTAGTATTTTCTACGACCTTTTTATGTTATAGCTAGCTATATGTCATTAAACATAAATTTTAACTTTTGTGTTTTTGCCTTCATCCCACAAAAACCCCTACTAAGAAGCTTTGTGAGCTAGCTAGCTACCTAGTCCTGTCTAACTACAGTCTAGTCTACCATGTTGTATTTAACACTTGAGGGTCTCTCCTCTCTCTATGATGTGGTTCTGTGTGTTCTGCTTGCCCAGATTGCGAACGCGGCCTCCTGTTTATAAACAGGACGGCCAGATTAGGTGCACATGGTCGGATTATGTTTATTTTGCCCTGATTATATTGTGGTGACTGGATTATGAACGCTGATATGCATTATCGATGGCCAGACTGTGAGTGGCATTTTCTTCAAATTTTAAAAACTAGGCATATAGCGAAAAAAAGTCTTGACGTAACTGCTCTTGTGAGTACATTTCAACATAATGTAATTTGGAGTAAATAAATTTCACGGAACTAGATTTTGTGGATGAGTGGGCTCATTTTTATTTTTCGCAGGAATTGAATTCTGGGATGACCTATATAATTAAGAATTAAGTTTTGTGGAAAGTTATTAAACTTGTGAATCCCAAAATTTAGTTTCCATGAGATTTCATTTCACTTGAGAACAACAATAAATTTGCCACCAGGGCTTGTCAGAAGTAATGATGAATGATATAAAAGCCAGTGGGGCCTGATTATGTTCGTTCTATAAGTGAGGAATAATGTAAAAGTGTCACACATAAGCTGGCCTGCCCTGATTATGTTCGTTATATAAGTGAGAAATAATATAAAAATGTTGTACATAAGCCTGCCTGCCTCGGTTATGTTCGTTCTAAAAGTGCAAAATAATATTTTTAACTGTCGTATATATATAAGTGCCAAATAATATAAAAAAGTGTCGTACATAAGCTGACCTGCCTCGATTATGTTCATATTATAAGTGCCAATACAGTACCGCTTAAATGTAACTTTACATGTGCACGATATTTATCACCTTCACACGAACCTTCGGTAGCGTCAGAACTTTCGATGTTATTGTTAACCCATTGTTAAATACATGAGCTCTTTATGCATGTTAAAAACAATAGAGTTCATGTGTCACATGCGAACTTTAATTAGCTCATGTAAACTTCACGTAACTCATTGTTGTATTTAATTGCTATAGCTGTCAAGGGATCAACGGAAGAAAAAATATAAAATTTAACAAAGCTTTAAGTTTTTATTGTTTCTACTCATGAACGGCAACGTATTATCTTTTGTTTTTACATATGATTTATTATGATACTTTGATAGAATCTTGTGTAAATGTTGTATTTTATTTAGGGACCATGATTTTTAAACGATCTACTGCAATCTTTTCGCTTTCTACGATTCCGTTTTCATCATTTTTAAACGATCTACGGCTATGTTTTTACTTTCTACAATCCAATTTTCATGATTTTTAAACGATCTACGGCTATGTTTTCGCTATCTACGATCCCGTTTTCATGATTTTTAAACGATCTACGGCGATCTTTTCGCTTTCTACGATTCTGTTTTCATGATTTTTAAACGATCTACGGCGATGTATTTACTTTCTACGATGCCATTTTCATGATTTTTAAACGATCTACGGCGATCTTTTCGCTATCTACGATCCCGTTTTTATGATTTTTAAACGATCTATGGCGATGTTTTTGCATTCTACGATCCTGTTTTCATAATTTTTAAACGATCTACGGCGATCTTTTCACTTTCTACGATTCCGTTTTCATGATTTTTAAACAATCAACGGCGATGCAACAAAACGCAACGCAACAAAAATTAATAAAACTTGGGATTCACGAAAATGGCAAATTACTTTATTTATTTTAATCTTCGTCAAGTAAGTTTCATTTGATCGACCAAAACTAGTATTCGAAACTACTATTTTTAGCCGCATGCACAAAAATCGAAACAATGTTCTCAAAATAGAAATAAAAAAACAGGTCGCAATGCGCAAGTTACAAAGCTATTATAAAAAGTTTTAGTAGGATCGCTTTGATTTTACATTCTTCACACAAACATGATTTTACGTTAAACACAAAATCTTTAATGCTTTACGCGTGTTTATTCATTTTTTAAAAAATATATATCTTTTCATAGCTTTCATGATCGTTAACACTTTTAAACCATAGCATGCATGTTACATGTAAGAACAAAAGGATTCATCAAATCTTATTGTTATGACTCGCGAACGACGATAACAATAGAAAGCAATTAAGTTCATGTGTAAACAAAAGAAATGCTAGGGTTCTTTATGTAGACATGAGATCGTTACACGACGTCGTCAAACTCGCGTACATGTAAAGTTACATTTAAGCGGTACTGTACATAAGCCGGCCAGTCCTGATTATGTTCCCCGATTATGTATTTTCTGCCCTGTTTATAAACGGGGCAAGCTGCCGTACATAATCCGGGCAGAACAGTTCCCCTGTAAACTCACATGGAGCTAAAACCTATTTTTTGACTCATAGCAGCCAGTTCCCAGTGGGTTGTTAACGTATACTGTCCATATTACTTGAATGTTTGAACTACGTGATTTCACTTTTCTCACAAATTTTCTATGTTCACTGGCAACACTGGATGGTTATGACAAAACGTCACGTATATCTTTTATAAAAAATTTAATCGCTGATGTGAAGTATATCTGCCATCTCTAGAAAATTGAAAAATCTCATGGAAGACAATCAGGTTTCACAACACGGCAAATCGCTGAAGATCACACCAATAAAATTGTTAAAAATGATAATAATTTTTTTCAAACCTTTAACATGAACACAGAATATGTTATGCTATGAAATGTAAACAAAATATACATCACTAACAACTTCAAAAATATTCTCAATGTATATACAAGAAAAATTAGGGAATCGCCTTATAAGGTCACAATCAAAAGCTTTAAACTAGACACGTGAAGATTTACTGGTACTCTCACTTTTGTAACGCACATTTAACACTAAGATTGGCTTGCAACCTTGACTGTTAAAGTTGTTATTTATAGCAGCCAGGTAAGCACCCATAACCATGTGATTGTGCTCAAAATATACAGTACTGGAAAAAGGTTGTTTAACATATCAAGCGCGCAACGTGCGCGTACTCCCTCGATACGCGATGTACCGCGTTTATAATAATAAGAAACAATTAAAATAAATTGTCGCGATCTATCAAGAATCTAGTATCGCGACAAAATCCGTCTCGATGTGTCGCAATGGTAGGTGATAATGAGAATAAAGAGAAAGTTTTTTTAATGAGAACAGAGAGAAATTTTTTTTTATTTCAAACACATCTCTGCTTTATCTTTTTTTTTATTTTAAATAGGTGTATATATATTATCAGAAAATTTTTAACTTTCGTATTTATTAAAGTAATTCTAGCGCATTACTTTTTCAACGTATTTTTTTTCTAACGCTGCTTTTCGTTTTTAAACTTTGAAAATGCGATCTCTAACGAAGTTTTTTTGTTGCCGCTTTTCGTTCTTAAACTTTTAAAATGCGATCTAAAAAAACTTTTCTATTGCCGTTCTTCGTTCTTAAATTTTTAAAATGCGATCTAACGAAGCTTTTCTATTGCCGTTCTTCGTTCTTAAACTTTTAAAACGCGCTCTGAAACAGCATTTCTATCGCCGCTTTTTGTTCTTAAACTTTTAAAACGCGATCTAAGAAAGCATTTATATCGCCGCTTTCCGTTTATAAACTTTTAAAATGCGATCTTAAAAAAATTTCTATCGTCGCTTTTCGTTTATAAAAACTTTTAAAATTCGATCTAAAAAAACATTTCTATCGCACCATTTCGTTCTTAAACTTTTAAAATTTGATTTAAAAAAACATTTCTATCGCCGCATTTTGTTCTTAAACTTTTAAAATTCGATTTAAAAAACATTTCTATCGCCGCTTTTCGTTTATAAACTTTTAAAATGCGATCTTAAAAACATTTCTATCGCCGCTTTTCGTTTTTAAACTTTTAAAATGCGATCTAAAAAAACATTTCTATCGCCACATTTCGTTCCTAAACTTTTAAAATTCGATCTAAAAAAACATTTCTATCGTCGCTTTTCGTTTATAAAAACTTTTAAAATTCGATCTAAAAAAACATTTCTATCGCCGCATTTCGTTCTTAAGCTTTTAAAATGCGATCTAAAAAAACATTTCTATCGTCGCTTTTCGTTTATAAAAACTTTTAAAATTCGATCTAAAAAAACATTTCTATCGCCGCATTTCGTTCTTAAACTTTTAAAATGCGATCTAACGAAGCTTTTCTATCGCCGTTCTTCGTTCTTAAACTTTTAAAATGCGATCTTAAAAAACATTTCTATCGTCGCTTTTCGTTTATAAACTTTTAAAATTCGATCTAAAAAAGCATTTCTATCGCCGCATTTCGTTCTTAAACTTTTAAAATTCGATCTAAAAAAACATTTCTATCGCCGCATTTCGTTCTTAAACTTTTAAAATTCGATTTAAAAAAACATTTCTATCGCCGCTTTTCGTTTTCAAACTTTTAAAATGCGATCTAAAAAAACATTTCTATTGCCGCATTTCGTTCTTAAACTTTTAAAATTCGATCTAACAAAACATTTCTATTGTCGCTTTTCGTTTATAAAAACTTTTAAAATTCGATCTAAAAAAACATTTCTATCGCCGCATTTCGTTCTTAAGCTTTTAAAATGCGATCTAAAAAAGAAAGATTAACGCTAGCTGTATACCCTAGATTGTTATGCATAAGTTAAAAAAATATAACACAAAGGAAGTATAATTATATTTAAAAATCCGCGATCATTCTTATTTTTAAAATAGTTCTATTATGAAAAAGTGTTAATGGCCTCGATAGCTTCGAGAATGATATCGAGACGGATGCATCGCGAAGCCCTCTCGATACAATTTGAAAGTAAAAAAACGTCTATTGCGGATCGAGAATACCGTCGCGATACGCGAAGCGCGATGTTAAACAACCTTTTTCCAGTACTGTACTCCAACAAAAGATTGTTGAACACTTTCATGTTTGCTGTATGGACGACTTCTGTCAAGTATCCAATGTAATTTTTAATGATTTGTCACGTACAATGCCACCAAATACTGATGGGCTGGTGAACCTTCTGTGAACCAATTCTTTGTTCTCTGCTATTCCTTTGTCAGCAGATTATGCCCACACTTTTTAAAAAGCTTTCAATCAGGCCATTAATGTTTGTTGACAGTGTGATAAATAATAGACCAAAACCTTTCGTAAATAATGCAGCATGGCCATGGTATGTTGTGACCAAAAATAGTTTACTATTGATGCCACCCATTCTAACAAACATTCATGACCTTTCCTTTTGTTATTTTGTTGATTTTCTTATTGATATTCATGGCAACGTTCCACAGATCAAACTGATGTTTAATTGCATTAGAATGTGTGAGAATGAGGGGCAAGTAATAACAATTGAAATATATCCCGATTTTGTTACAAAAAGTTAAAGAGAAAATCTATTTGGCTTTTTTATTTTGGTTAGCTTGTGGTCTATTAACTTGATACATAAACTATTCTTGTACGATTAATTTGGGTAGATTACACATAGCTTGTCAGAAGCCATAATGTTATGTATAAATATCATTTTGTATATTGATGTGCATGTGTGAATTACGTAAATAATCATCCATCTCTTATAATAATACAGATAGTGTGTCTGTGTGTCTGTAACAGGCAAAGTGGATGTGTTCATTTTCCTTTGATGTAGCCGAAAAAGTTAATGTCTCAAATGTTAAATTATCTGACGTTACGGCGCGACGTCAATATTACTATTTTAACGTCAATATCTTAATTTAAATTAATGAAGCCATTACAATACACTTAAAACTTTGAGGCCAAATAACTTGGAAACGAGGTGGTGACGTCAGTCATTTTTCACCACCTGGGATCAATTTGGGTAAGTTTCCCAAACCTGGGTCCCTGAATCCGTTTCGGAATGGACGACTTGATGACGTCATCCAAAAACCTTTAAACCCTAATATCTCTGCAAGCGTTTGTCAAAGATACATGATCCTATATATTTTCTTGATCAGCGCTTCAAGATCTATACCTTGAAGGCAACAGGTATACAAATTTCGAAAGAAATATTTTTGTGTTTTGGATGGTCTTTTAAACCCTTATATCTCATTAACCATTCATCAAAAGCACATGATCGTATTCATTTTCTAGATCAGCGCTTTAAGCTCTACACAATAGAGGCTACGTGAAAACAAGGTTATAAATTATTTTCAAATGACGCTTCTTTTTCATTTTTACCCTGCCTCAGTGGAATTTTCCACGGGCTTCATCGACTAGTATATATAATAATACAAAACTTCTGTGTGTCTGTCTAATATATTTTTGAACACATTTCTTTCACTTTTGCAAAGTGGATTTTATTTTTCATCATTTTCTTTAACAAAGTATGTAAAACATCACCTATAAAATTGAACAATTTTGGCAGCAAAGTAAAGTATATAAAGATTAGTGAAGCCATTGTATTGCACTTTTATAAGTTTGAGGCTAAATAGCTTGGAAAAAAGCAAAGTTTTGAAGCTCTTATATCTCCTTAACCTCTAATCAAAACGGCTCGATCCTATACATTATTTTGATCAGAGCTTCAAGCTTTGATCAAAGGGGCAAAGTTCAGCAAATTTCTAAAAATATTTTTTTACGTACTTTATTGGGTTTTAGCTGACTCAGCAAAATTTCAAACGCTGATATCTCCTTCCTGATATCTCCTTGAAAAAACACATGATCCTATACATTATTTTGATCAGATCTCAACAAAAGATGCTACAGGTTAACAAATCTCTAAAAATAATTTTTATGTATGTATATATGAATGGGACGTTGCTGATATGTCATCAAAATTCAAGTGAATTTTTCCACAGGCTTAACAACTAGTCTTTGTTAATAAAAAAAGATAATTTTCAGGCAATAATGATTCGACATGAGGAAGAAAAAGTTGTTATGATTAAAACGGATCCTAGATAAGGAAAACATGACCATACGTTAAAAAACATCAAATGGGATCGTAGAAAGCAAAACATTGTTGTACATGGTTAAAAAACGATCAAAAACATTCCCATGGGTCTTTAAAAACATTTGAGACATGTATTCGGACGCTTTCTCTTTGTATAAATCTTTATTTCAGCTATCAGACAAGAAAGTCAACACTGAGAAAGTAGCTAGTTCAGATGCTCGGTTCTCATATTTAGGGTTCGTGAATTTAAACGTTCCCCACTTGCCTCCAACAGAAATAATGACGAACATTATGATTTAAAGAAACAAACGAATAGTGTTAAGATACCTTTTTACAGTACTGTAGAACCACAATATTTTTAAAAGTAAGTACACACTTTTTTGTAAGAACTAGTAAAATTTGTTTTGTGGGTGATTGTTCTTATTTTTGGAGCATTTTTCAGCCCAGTAGTAAAAACATAACTTCCAACCTCATTCTGTTGTCTCTTTTTCCATATCTGGACAAAGAGATGTTCATCTTTATTTAGTACTCTGACTCTGACACAGCAAAATAGGAAATTATTGGGAAGGTTTATATAGCATCATATAGCTCGAGCCTGTTGCACCAAAGTTAAGTGTCACAAAGCCAGTACTGTATTCTGAAAATGATATTTTTTATTTTTATTTTATTTTGTTTATTCATTCACTGGATATGCATTTGTTTACATCCCTGTAAGCGTACGTCACATGGTAGTACAATTTGTCCTTAAAAATCTTGAGAACCAAAGTAAAAAAATGCACTTATGTATTCATTTATGATACATTATTAACGCTTTATTTTACATTATATATATATTATACACTATTATACAATTCCTTGTTTTAGGGTATGTGTATATTTTTGTATTTATACATAATACTGTAAGATATCTCATATTTCTTTTAGTATGAACTATATGTGGCACCAAATTTGGAATAATGCATAATGTTAAGATGCAATGGCAATGCTTCAAGAAGAACAACCTAAACACCAAACTTCGCAATGGCAGCTTGGCAGTTTTCTTGCAGCTCCATTAAAACAAAAAGAAAACCTACATGAAGATCTAAATATAAATTATTTGAAAGATACCTTTGTAAAATCTTGTATTCAAGCCTTGCAGTCTGATATATTTGGACCATGGATACATTTGACAGAAGTGTTAAATTTAATTAAGCCGGTGTCTCATGTCCTTTGTACATCAAACCAAGTTGTTCATTATGTACATCGCATTTATAACTATTGTAAACAACATGAAGACATCAATGAATTAAACATTATTCCCTTACTAACAGAAGTATTTGTAGATGTTAATTTTAGCATCTCAAATTTTAAATCTATTGACGCAATAAACTCTCAGGGAAGCGATACATTAACAAAAGATGCTCCATTACTTCCAGAAATTTCAGAATCAAGAGTACGTGTTCATAAAACTGCTTATTTTTCAGGGTCAGATCCAACGGCACTGTTTGCAATACTCCCAGATGATCTCAGGGAAAGAATGTATGAACCAAGGTCTTTAAACGTTACTGATTTGCAGAAGTACCTTCCACAAGTTGTCTCTGATATAACAAAACTGGAAAGCACATGGGATAATGCACTAGGCTTAACCCTAATCAGCTTAAACACTAATATTCCGCAAACTATTCTCCCAGACATCTCTACAATAGAGAGTACAGTTTCGCAGTCCACATTGCGTGAAGAAAAACGAAAGATAAGAAAAATAGTAGCACCTAAAACTGGACGTGAAGTTGTTGAAAGTTTGGTAAAATCAACAAATGAAAACATAGTTAAGATCTGGTATTTAAACTTTATCCCCACAAAATTATACGAACCATATAGTTTAGTTGTTGCTTCAAAAAACACAGTAAAGAAAGAACATGCTGTTATTTCCATATTTGGTGTATTGTATGTAAATATGAATGGATATTCAGAGCTAACCCCACTTGGTCAGTGGTATATGGAAGCAGTGTTGTTCCACAATATTCGGCATATCAGTTTTTTTAGAAATTTCCTATCAATGAAAGTATTTCAAATGTGGAGAAGAAATGTTAAATATCAACAGTTCTGTAAAATTCGAAAACAGATTAGGCTTTCAACATTGTTGAACATACCATCAGTTCCAACTAGTTTGTTGAAAGTCAAGCAGCTTTTACTTCAGTTGGAAAAACTTTCTTTTTTTCCAAATTTTGAAGAAGGTGGGGTCAGCGTTAATGTGTTTCGAAAAAGACTAAAAGAACAATTTGACAGTTGTTGTAAATATCTCCTTAAATTATTCAATATTTCTGAAGAAATTCTTAAGTCATGTCATACTGATTGTCGAAATTATAATGCGTATTGTCAAGCACAACTTGAGTGTGTTGACAGGAGTGCAAAAGAATCCATGACTATAACCAGAAAGCGAAGGGATTGTCAAACTAAAAACAAGAAAGCAGCCCAGTATAACTTGGAACGTTTCCATCTATTTCAGAAACTCGTTTACTCTATGATATTCTCAAGGTTAGCTTGCATCTTGAGTACACAGTTCCAATGTTTTGTTGATCGTGGTTTGCTACAAAATGAGAAGGGATGTTTGTTTATTACAACTGTGGTTACAAATTTAAAACAATTAAGTTTCCAGCCAGAAGTAGAGCAGCTGCACAAATTAATCATTGAAGCATTTAAAAATGTGATACTGGAATTGCAAGCAATGATAAATAATCAGTTCCATTCGGAGGAAGTGATAAAATGTGAAAAGAAGAACAAGGAAAATGATGGTGGGCTGAAAGTTGACGAGATGTTACAAATTCTTGACGAAAGAAGTGACTCTACATTGACGAGTTCTGATGCAAAATACAAAGATGTTAAATTTCACAACATTGTAGAGGTTATATTGGCACAGTAAGTTTGGATATTATATAATCAATAGACTCTCTATAATTCGAACTTGCAGGGCGACAAGAAAGTTTACTGTAGTAATATTTTTTTATTAATAGCAATCATACTCAAAAATCTTACAGTATAAGGCTTACCTGCGAAAAAACAAGTTGGTTTTTTGTGTGGAAGAGCTTCAAAGTTGTTTAGAAATCTTTTTATTTTTAAAAAGCTTTATTTGTTATCAAGATATAGCGTTCAAAAGGTTCACTAATTATGCAAAATTACGACATTATCAGCTAGTCCTAAGACATGTGGAGCCTTTAAATCCAAAATGTTAGGGACCAATCAAACTCTTCTAAGAATAATACAAATTTATAAAAAACTTTTTGAACTCTTTTATATGAAACTAACTTGTTTCTTTGTAAGATTTAAGCTTGTAATTTTCATTTTGTATTTCAGAAAAGTTGTTGAGAATTCTATCAAAAAACTCAAGGAAAAACTTGCTGTTGCAGGAGATGATGCTGAAATATTTTTATCATCTCTTTGCTGGTTGGAAGAGATCATCGTATTTGTAAGTGAGTGGGAAGATAGCAACTTCAATGACTGGAAAACAAAATCAACCCTTCTTGTAGAGGTAGTGGCCATTTTTTTCTTTTATGTGTAATGAATAGAATGCTTAATTTTTTAACATTTACTTTTGAAAACACTTCTTTTGTAAACACAAAGTCATGGAAATTCATCATTTATCAGGTCTTAAAAGTATTATAATAATTATTTTAGAAGTTCATAAATCTACTTTTACATTACTTACATACTTAATTATTACTTTGTTATTATTATTATTATTATTATTATTATTACTTAATTATTACTTTGCTCTTTTTTATATAAGAAACACATGTTAAAGCTAAAATCCTGGTCTGCGCAAATAGAAATAATGGCCACAAGTTATATCACACCAAATGGCTTATTATTTATTGATTGTCTTCCTGTACAACAAATGCTGTTGCCTCGATTGCAAGAAATATTTGAAAACATTGTAAAAGTTTTATCAGAAGATTATCACATAAAGGCAAAGATGTTTATATCTCAACTGCAATGTATCACTAAGGTACTGACAGAGTTCTAGAGTTTTGTCTTATACCTTGCAAAAGATTGCATTTTTGGCAAGAAAATCAATGCTTCCAATTATCCATGCCCTAATAGAAATGTCATGGTAATGTGTATAAATATAAATAAAAAAAGTAAAGGAATGTATGTATGTACAAATATTTTTTAATTATTACTGGTGAAAATTAGAACAAAAATATATATTTGAAAAGATGCTAAAAGTTTAATTTTTGATTTTAGATATATTACCAAAAATAATAGTAAGCAAGAGGGACAGAATGTTTGTAATAAACTTCTTTTCTGTTTTCAGAACTTGTTGGTTCCAAGCTTGGAAGTGGACAAATTTGCAAAGTTTTACATTTATGTGAAGGAGATTGAGAAACAGCTGTTTGAGTTCAACCAAAAAATGGATCATTTAAAAGCAACTTCTGACGTGATTAAGCATTGTTATTGTCAATTGTCACTGGAGGAGGAAAAGACTGAGAAGCAGGTTTATTTTTATTTTTATCTTATTTGCGAATTTGCGAAATTTACCGAGTAAAATCTTTTTTTGTTAAATGTTAAATGTCAGAAATACTGATGTTTGTATCAATACTAAGAGGTGTGTGCATCTTTTTTTATTTATCGGTCAATGCTACTCTTAATCAGATCTTAAAATTTATAGAGACGATTTTGATTGAGAAATTCCTATTTCGAAGAACTCAAACCTACTGTTTTCATGTTGACAAACCTCAGTAGCCATTTTATCTTGTCTGCAAAGTAAAACGCATAATAAGTACTACCTGTTGGAAAATCCATTTGGTACTTTACTACAATAACACTTGCAATAATGTCGTCTTATTTGGTTTAGGATTTTCTAAAATTAGGCTTGGATTAAATTCTATTCCAATTAAAATAATTAAAATAAATATTCTAATACTTATACAAAAGAAATGTTACCCTAACCTTTCACACAGGGTAATAAATACAGAAGCAAACATTGCCCAACAAAATTTCAGAGACTAGAAATTTAAACACAATGCCCTTTATAAATTCTGACTTCTTTGTCTGAAAGTTAAATTATTTCTTGTAACTTTTATACTAGTATTTATATGATTTATTTATATGACTTAATATTAAAAAATACCAAAATACAAAATACATTTTTTTTTACTTTCACAATTTTAATAATCTCTTGAGAATTAGGGGGTGGGGTGAAATAGAAAGGTGGATTTTTGGATTTTTTTTAGCATGAAAAATTTTATTAAATAGAAGTGGTTTTGTAAAATTTTCGAAATTTAACATCAGTTACAACAATTAGGTTACGAAAATTAGCTCTTCTTTTTGTGGAATATCAATATTTTAAGGTTTATAAACCGGAAAGATGTAAAAATTTATTGAATGCCCTTTTCAGGTTGCCTATTCTCAAATATCACATAAAATCACACCATTTAAGCCTGCTCCACCTGAGTACTACATTAGTTTCTTAGAGCTCAGCATGTCCAGAATAATAATATTTTAATTGTATCTTGATATTCCTTAATTCTGATGCTTGTAAGTTCAAAATGTTGAGTTGTATCAACTAAATATTGTATTAAGATATTAAGTTCATAGTTTAATACACTTCATTAAATATAAACAAAGAAAATATTTTTCGGTATGTTTACATTCTTGGAATGATGTTGAACTGTGTGAGATATGTTATAATGATCCACAATTGTGTTTCTAATTAATTATTTATGAGTCAAACTTGAATAATTAAAGAATTTCATCTTCATTTACAAATTTGGAAGAAAACTACATCTTTAGCCCCAAAATTATCTGCATGTTTAAACAAATTAAGTTTTGTTCACATGGAAAAGGGACCTGATTTTACATATCATATCTCTCCCCATTGGGATACAGTGGCTGACATGAACAGATTTTTTCCTGCCAAGTAAGAGCTGTGTCAATTTACAAAGAGGTTCAAATAAGTGAACTATTTCAGTTTGAGATGCTGTGTTTATTTGAGGGCACCTGCTTATTTGAAAAAACAGGTAGAAAGTGCAGTACTTAATCAAGGTGGCTGGGGTGGCGCTTATCAAGCATTTGCAGTGATATTTTAAAAATTAAAAAATAGTGATTTAGGTGATTCATACTTGTAAATTTTTTTTTGATGTAGCAGTGATATTATAATTGTCCAATGCAGATATGAATTAGAAAGGTTTGGGTCTCAGCTGATGAGGCAACCATGCTTAAATTTTCAAAAAATATTGTTGAAAAGATTTATATTATGCAAACGTATTTGGTGATATATGTGATCAGAATCTTAATCATTGTTTTGCCAATTAATTTTATTAACAATTGGGACTGATTGCTCAGTCGGTAAAGCGTTCTACTCACGTTCACAATGTTGTGGGTTTGATCCCATATAGCTGTGGTCTAGTTGGGCAGAAATTGTAAAAGGATTTCTGTAGCACAAACGGGAGCTTTAGACATTCTAGAACCGCCCTTATTGCTCCTCCTGAAAACAATTGAAAGGGTATATCCCTTAAAGTTAGTGAAGCTAACCACATAAAATATAAAACACTTCTAAAATATTTACTGTCCTGGCTTAAGCCCTATAAGCTAGAGAAAAATTTCATGCTTATAATGTGCCATTAAAAAAAATAATTTGCTTTTTTTCTTTAAAAAAATAAATGAGATCATTTTTAAGGAAATGTATAATGTATATTCATCATCATTGATTTATTAGTTTGGCAAAAAAGTTTAAACTACTTTATAGCTATTTGATCAATAAAGTGAAGTTTTTGTTTATTATTGCTACATTTACAAACTGTTTTTTTTTTATTTAAGCTGTTGGTGACGTGGGAGAAATTTATCTTCTCACTGCAAACTGGTCAGGATTACATCAGTGAACATTCTCCAGCAGTGACAAAACAATTGAAGAAAGATATTATGGTAATAACTTGTTGGTTTTAATATTGTATTTATCTGTGAAAATCACTCACATTGGAAGCTATATGGTCACCAGTATTGCCTTTAAACAATATATGCCTTTTTCATTAATTTTTCTGCATGTTTTGATCAAATAAGGGCAAGTTTTTTGTTTTCTTTTAACTAGTAGTATGGAACTACATTCCTTTCTTGTCCAAAACATTGTTTAGCTAACTTAGGCAAAAAGGCTTCAAAAAATTGTTTAGTTATTGTTAACACGGGTGAGATCATTTATGGGAATAATTTATTTTTCTAACTAATTATTCATTTATACTATTTTTTACCACAGATCTGTCTTGATTAATTGTTTAGCGATTAATTGTTTAGCGATTTTTTTTGACAATTTATGGGGCAATTGTTTAAACCTTACCTTCCTTAAAAAAAACAGTCTCTGAATTTTTTATTTGTTTAAGAAATCTGTATTTGTTTACAAGATAATAGATCTTCATTAATGCAAAATTAAGCATAAAATTAAGCATTACTATAACTAAATGTTAAATTTAATGTAAAATGTTCAAAAACTCAAACTGAATGACGAAAGAACATAAACTTTATATGGCTTGGCAAAACTGTTGAATGCAAAAAAGTTAATGCAAAAGTCCATAATCATAAGAACCAAAAGAAAAATATTTCCTAGATAACTTTTCAAGCTCTTTTATATGAAATTAACTTGTTTTTTTATGGAAGGTAAGCTGTAAATTTTAGATGGTGCATAAAAAAGTGTATACCAGCGAATAAAGTTGGTAACTGGAAATGTTGTTTTCTTTACGTCTATGGATGCAATGGCCGTACTGTTTGTTATCTCTGAGGACCGTTGATATTCATAAATATACGCTCTTGTTTTTCAATAAATTTTTATTTTATGCTAAGATCCACCAAGGTTAGCGTCAGTGAATAATCCTCAAACTGTTGAATTGCAGAATTATAGTGTAGGACGCATTAAAAATAAGTCAAGAAAACCTATGCAAAAATTAATGCTCACACACTTAAATAAATTCGTATCTTGGTGGATAATAAAGTTTCAAAGAAATTTTTGTATGCAAATGCAATAACTCTACTTCATAAAAAAAAGATCACACAAGAACATAATATTTCAAATGAGTATTTTTTTGAAATTATACCTGTGGAGAAGTAATTTCTCTCTTTTTTTCTTAGAAAATGATAGCTCAGGCTTTGGAAATGGTCAACAAGGCAACAACTGGGCATTTTATCGATGAAACCCAACAATGCAATTACATTCTAAAGGATTTATGTCAAGTAAACATTGACTCGGATTTTTTGTTTATATTTCTCCATTGTTTCTGTGTCTCTCCAACCTTATCTGCTCTTTATGATATAGGTAAATACTATAACTGTATGTGAGAAAGTCTCTTAAGGGTATTCTGTTTTATTATAATGCTCAAGGTTTTCAAAAATCTTTTTAGCTGTTTGATGACTTCAAATCCAGAGAGAAAGAAATTGTCCTGTATTCCAACTGCCAGCAAATGATAAATGGAGAGACAACAGATTTAGCACAGTTAGAGTTGGCTGAAAAAAAGATTAAAGCCCGATTTGATTTATGGAAATACCTTGATTTAACTATTCAAACTATCAACGAATGGAAGTTTACTTCCTTTAAGCATGTAAGAATTCTTACAGATTATTAATTCTTTTGTATCAAAGTTGGTTAAGTTGAAGAAAAAAACTGACTAGAGAACTTTGTAAGAACTTGCACCTCCGTTTTGAAATTTATGTGGCAATGCAATCCGTGTATTTACAGAGCAAACAACTGAGCATATGAATTTTAGACTATAAAATTATGCGTTCATTCATGAACACTAAAATTTCTATTGAAATTCCTGTTTTTCTTTTCAATTAGGTTTTCATCAAAACTTTGGAAAAATCCACTTAGGCAGAAGAACAATTAAAAAAATAAGTTGTTTTAGATGTTTTGCTGTTGCCTGTAATGTATAGGATCATGTGCTGTTGTCGAACGTATAAAGGAAATATAAGGGTTTGATATAAGGAATATAAGGATTTTGCTGACGTCGCAAGGACCCACCCAAATAAAAAGTTTTTTTAGAAATTTGTATACCTGCTGTTTATAGTAAGGATCTTGAAACGCTGTTCAAGAAAATGTAGAAAATCGTGTACTTTTGATGAACGGTTACAGAGATAGTGGTTAAAGGTTTTTTGATGACGTCATCAACCCATTTATTCCAAAACAGGTGGGTTGACCCTGCATTAGGAAATTCGTCCCACTATGATTCCAGGTGATCCAAAACCTGTAAGAGTATTTAAATATGGCAATGATCATAATAATGGTGTCAGATTTTCTTTTTCAAACAATCAAGAAAGTGGTTTTAAAATTATGCTTTGCTTTTTTTATAGTTTCAATTGAATATAAAAAAGGTGTCTGAAAAGGTTCAACAATGGAAAAAGGCTTCAGTAACCATAGAAACAAGTATTCCAGGAAATGATAAAGTATTTGCCATGTGGAAAGAATTAATTAAAGATTTTCAACAAAAGTTAATTGTCCTTCAAGAATTAGCGATACCAGCACTAAAGGTTAGAAAGCATTTCCTACTAGAATTTTCAAATGCCCAAAACAATTGAGGTTCGAATTAAGAATTTTTGTTAATGCCAAATTAGGCATGAAAGTTATTGGTTGCCATTGTACATTCTTCATTGTACATTCTAACAGTAGGTTAATTGTTTTATTACATGACATTAACAAGGCACAAATTCGAGGGGTAATTTTGAACTTTATTAAATGTTAAACGAGTTGTTTATTAAAAAAACACGTAATCAAGTTGAAAAATATATTTTTCTAGTATGCTATTAAATAAAAAGATCTATTCAATCTCCTTTTTAAGCACTACTACAATATCTTGTATGTAATATTGAACAGTTAATTGTAGCAGTTGGTACACAATACTGTGTAATTTTATACAAGAAGGATATAAATAGTTCACACATTTCATTTCGATAATGCTTAAATGCGCAGAAAACAAAAGAGATATTCAATTCTTTTGATTAATTTCTTTGTAATTGTTAATTTTCTGGAATAAGGTATATTTTTAATAATAGTAGCACCAGTCATATGGTGCACAAAGAATGTCCTACCCCCTAGTAGGAATAGATTTAAGATGTCACTATGATGTTTTTTCAATAGTCAATAGGAAATTCTGAAAATACCATTGCACTATAACTGTGTGGATATAAATTGGAATTTTGCCATGGTTGTGGGAACATTTTTAGACTTTGTTTACCCATTTAGCACTAAGTGCTAGGGTATACTAAAATATGATGCAGGTAAAAAATTATTTTTTGTTCTAAATATTCATAAACATCTTTGAAAACATACCCCAACAAAGAGACAAGCACCAATGTGAGACTTACTACAAGCAAAACTTTCTTTTTATAAGTGTATTACGAGGGACATATCAGAAATATGAGTTAAATCTGATATTTTTCCCAAGTTAATAAGTTTTCTTTCAAACGAAACTAACTAAAGTAAAAAAATCCAGATGAATGTTATGGATTGCAAAGCAGATTTTTTTCTCTCACCTTATGTCAACTTGAACCATTTTAGTAAACAATAGCATCACCTGTCGTAAATCTAAAACTTGGATATTTTCAATTTGCCATTGCTATATATATGAAAATATGAACCTAGCGTTTCCCATAAACATTTGTTAGGTGATATCAAGTATAAAACCCATGGTTAACGACCATGATAAATTAACAAGTTTGCATACAATCTAGATTCATCATTGGAAAGAAATTTTTGTTGTACTTGGCAATGCTTATGATGACTCAGTTACGTACAATGTGTCTGACATTGTCTCCATGCCTATTTGGGATAACTATGATAAGATACGTGAGATTTGCATGGCTGCCACATCAGAATGCGCATTAGAGAATTGTCTTGATTGTTTGATTAAAGAATGGAAAAAGAGAAATTTCAAATTGGCAAAGAATGTCTGGCCAAGCAGTTTTTGTAAGGTAACAGTAACATATTTAAGGCAGTCTTTACATGGATCCAATTATTAAATTACATGGTATGAGATATTAATATGTCTTTGCGTGTTCAATGGGTTCATGCACATGCATAATATGTAAATCGTATCAATCCTGGAACAGGAACAGGGAAAAGTAAAATTTCAAATTGGTCCAATCAGTTGATGTGGAAATATGGTTGTAATGGACTCTAATCGGGCATCACGTAAATTTTCTTATGCTCCAACTTTAATCTCAAATACCAATTAGGATCCATGTAACTACTGGCTATTTAAAATTTATACGGGAAGATGAAGAACATGTTTAAAAAGTATTTTATCCTTTGAATGTTTTGATCAGAAGTTCTCTTATCTTCAACATAAATTCAATTAGTATGTCATTATTTCACTGCACAAAAACTAGCTACAAAATGCTTCTCTGCTTTAATATTAAATAATATAGGCAATTACAGATTTTAATATTTTATTAAAAACTAACTTAAAAGGCACAGCTAAATGTAGAAATAAAAATACTAGAAGTTTGAAATAAGACCATATGATATTTTTGACATTTTTGCTTTATTTTGTTTGTTGAGAAAAAAAAGATTTTTTTTTTGCCGATTATTCTACCCTTTTCCTTCTTTGTATCTTGAATTTGGCAAACAAAAAATTATTCAGACTGCGTTACTACAAAAACCGTCTATTGCAGCCACTTTAAGCATGATGTAAAAAAACTGCTTGGTGAAAATTTGTGGCTGTCAATATCTTATAAACCGTTTTCATCTTTTTCTGTATTAAGGGTCACCAGAGAGACACAGTCAGTGTTGACTACATTTTGACTGCAAGTCATGAGTTGTTGTGTCAAATCGAGGTATAAAATTTAATACCCCTAATTTATTTTTTATTTTACTGTATTAATGTGTGTGTGTAATTGACAAAAATTGTTTTGTGAAAAGCATTAATATAAAGTTTATGATTTTTAGGATAGTCTGGTAACGCTGGAATCCATGTTAGTATCGCCACATGTAGCAGGAGTCGGGATTTGTGTATATCGATGGGTTGTTATGTTGCAGGAGTTAAGAGAAATCATAAATTTGTGGACAACTGCTCAACAGCAGGTAATCAATAATTTTTTTTGTTTATGAAGTTAGTGGAGATTACTTAAATCTTTACCTGTCAGCAAAAAAACTTGTATAATTTCCAGGAATACATCTTAAAGGATAATTATACGAAAACTGCTGGAAATGTAATTGTTTTGTTATAAACGAACAAAGTCAATTAACATTGTTATTGTTGTTGTCTATTTTGTTTAAAACATTTTTATCTATCTTTTTAATTGTGATAAATTTAAAGGTGGATATTTCCATGGTTTTAAGTAACTAGTAACTTATACGACTATGAGACGATTTAAAACTGAATTACACGAAAGGCACTGATAATGTAATTTGTTTATATTATATGAAAGAAAATTAGTATGCAACCTCCAAAGCATTTAACAAACTCGAT
Organism: Hydractinia echinata; assembly: GCA_030067915.1. Taxonomy (NCBI): domain Eukaryota; kingdom Metazoa; phylum Cnidaria; class Hydrozoa; order Anthoathecata; family Hydractiniidae; genus Hydractinia; species Hydractinia echinata. Next base: position 1,122,668 of record JASGCC010000017.1, on the reverse strand, counting down.
AGCCAGTTACAGCTAATATGTAACTGAGGTGAGAGAAAAAGGTGCACAAGTCGAATTCAAACTAAACTTTGTGTGTAAAAAGACTGTAAGGTTCAAGTTTAGGTTAGACCTAATAGATAATACAAAAAGTCTATAACCCTCAAAACTGAGCAATTCTGAATATGTAAATGTTAACTAAAACACCACAAGGTTTTTAGGAATGACATTTTTTCTAGTGGAAATATCTTGGGAAAATGTTTTCATCCTCTCACATGCAATCCGAATATCCTGTTGAATACAATGTATTTATTGCAGCCAATAAAATATTTAAGGTATGTTAGTAATAATGTTCCAAATGTGTTTAAGGATTCGATCACAGTAAAATGCAGCCATTAATTTATGTCCAGATTAATCGTATAGGCTTGGCATCTTTGTTTAAAGGGGTGGGGTAAATTTAAAATGGTAAGCCATTTTGCAATTGTTTAAAAGTAATTATGACCTATTTTCTTTTTCATACCTTTTCTCAATTGATAATGATTAAAGAATTGCACAAAAGTAGTCTTTTGCATTGCAACAAAGAAAAAATTTGGTGGTAATTTAATTTTGATTTTTGGTGCTACAAAGCCCACCTGTGAAATCATTTCCAGCTTTCAGTCTCTTACAATAGCAATGTTGACATGTTGATAGTTTTTGTAAAACAAAACTTATATTATTAGCTATAAATGTAAAATCATGGCTACAGCATTTCTTGTTGTAAAAGAAACCACATAACATTTGCAATGGCATGGGCTTCCATTGATTTCCATCATTTCTTATATTTTAGGATTTGACTGATAGTATTATTAAAGATTCCAAAGTTTTGCATGTTCTTGAGCAGAAGATAAAGAGCGAAGGTTGTCGAGAATTACAAGGAGAAAAGTTGAAGGTATCTTTAAATGAAGTGATACAGAAACAGGTATGATAAGCATATTATTTTAATTTTTTTATTGTGAATTTTTCACCTTGAGCTAACTACTAGTCCCTAATAAGTAAAATTTCCACCTAGAGTTCTATAATTAACCTAAACTAGTTGTTTGACCCTGTGGAAAAATCCTCTCAGAGAGGCAGACAGTTACATATAAATATATTTTGATGCTTTCATCAAAGATCCGTTATATACAAATTTTTTTATAAACTCGTTGCCTGATCAAGATGATGTATAGGATCAAAGGTTTTGACGAACAGTTAAGGAGATATTAAGTTTAAAGGTTTTGTGATTACATCATTAACCTGTTGGTCCCAAAACTGTTTTGCATTGGGAATTTGGCCTAATTTTGGTCTTAGGTGGTCCCTATTTACTCACACAGGGATAAAATAACTGACATCACCATCCGTTTCCAAGTTATTTTGCCTCAAAACGTAATTGCAATGCAATGCTTCCAGTAACTTAATTAAGTTATTGATGTCAAATGAATGTATAGACATATTTTTTCAGGCACTTCGAAAAAAAACACATGCTTCTCACAGACGGAATTAATAATATATAAGACTAGTTGATTGCCCTCTGGAAATAACTACTTGATTTGGGAGGCCCTAGTGCAAAAAAAATTCATTTAGAAATTTAATAATCTGTTCCTGCTATTGCTAGCTATTATTATAGGCAATGAAATTCCTGGGAAGAATCCACTTAGGCAAACTAAGATTAGAATAATAATTGATTTTGCAAATTTTGATGTCAGAATGGACCTGTTCATATTCAATGAAAAAATAAAAATTTGGTTAGCAGTTGCTTCTATGGTACTAGACTTAAAATGCAGAACAATAGTATAGATCACGTGCTTTTGACATACAGTTACTTTGGGGAATTTGGGGAATAGCTTTCCCAATTTTATTAAATGTATTGACGCCAGGCTAATGCATTGATGTTGTGTCCATAACGTAAAAAAAATTAACAATAAATCATACTTTTTTTGTCTACTTTGAAGGAAAACGAACGTATTAACTTTGCCTGCCACCAACAAACAGATACAGTGCAATATTATAAAGATCTACTCAGCCACAAATCAGGAGAGTGTTTTCCTAAGTTAGGTAACATGTAGTTTATTGGCAACAAAAAACTTAATGGCAAAACATTTTGGTTGAAAAGGACTTCCTGAGTTTTAGACTTAAACTCTTCCTCTGCTTCCCAAAAAGGACATCAAAATCATTGAATACTAAATAGGTTTAAGATATGTTTGCTTAATTCAAAATTATAATATCCATAGTTGTATGTTTACGTTAATTTACAATTGTTTTTGCATTATAGTCTGTGGTAATAAGACAACTAGAAGAATATGTTTTAACAATCCGAGATAGCTCACCACGGCTATATTTCCTAAGTAATGATGAAATGTTAAAACTTTTGGCTATCAATCGTAACCCAAAGGACGTTATTCCATTTGTTCGGATTTGTTTTGATGGTATGACAAATTTGAAGTTCGAAATGCCACAAACATCGACAACAAATACATTCTCAGCAATTGATATCAGTTTAAATAGTAAGTACCTCTATATGTTATATTTTTTATGGTTTTGTACTTGAAATCCCTTGCATCCCTATGATTTGGAGTATATTTCAAACTACTTGAGTTTTCATATATTTGTTCCTGGCTCTATCAATGAAAAAAAAGCAAAAACCTATTAAATTTCATGTGGTCACTTATTATATTTAATTTATTTACTCTAATACTCCTGCCATGGGATTAGTGTTTCAATCTACAAAATGAAGGCAGGGTTTACTATAGCGGTAGAAATATGAGAAAGGCAGGATTATTAAAAAGCAGTAAGTTTTCAGCAAGATCACAGAAATATAAAGTATAAGAAACATAAAACTAAAATAAGTTTATCACATATCAGTTCTGTGTTAATGAAAACACAACTTTTACAACTTTTAATTGAAATTATCACTATATATTCAAAATTGTTGTAAGAGCCTACTCACACTGCTACAGTAACTCGTCGTAACTCGAACCTCCAAGGGACCGAGGAAAATTTTTTGACTTAACGAATGTTCGAGTTAAACAAAGCTCTCATTAGGTCGAATTTAGTCTAAAATGAGATTATCTGTCAAGTTAAAGCGATATTTTCAAGACTGAGTTTGATTGGGATGAGGATAATTTGCCTGATGATGATGTTGTAGAAGGGCCAGCTATGCAGATCAAGACAGAATGGGTAGTGGAGGCTATTAGGAAATTGAAGATTGGCAAGGCTGCAGGAGTATCAGGTATTTTTGCAGAGATGGTAAAAGCATCTGGATATATTGGAGTCGAGCTTATTACCAAGGGTGATGCATTAGAAAGAGGTAACTATAGAGGTTTGAAGTTGGTTGATCAAGTAATGAAAGTTATTGAAAGAGTGATTGATAAGTTACTTAGAGAAAGAATTGATATAGTTAAGATGCAATTTGGTTTTGTTCCAGGGCGTGGCACTACAGATGCAATATTTTTACTCAGACAGCTTCAGGAAAAGTATTTAGGAAAGAGAAAGAATCTCTATTTTGCCTTTGTAGATTTAGAGAAAGCTTTTGATAGAGTGCCACGTAAAGTTATTTGGTGGGCTATGAGAAAATTAGGTGTGGATGAGTGGCTAGTTACGATGGTACAGTCTATGTACAGCAATGCTAGAAGTCGTGTCAGGATTAACGATTCACTTAGTGATGAATTTAGTGTAAATGTTGGTGTACATCAGGGTTCTGTACTTAGTCCTTTGTTGTTTGTTCTAGTCTTAGAAGCGCTGTCGATGGAGTTCAGAACAGGTTGTCCAGGGGAGTTATTGTATGCAGATGATTTAGTTCTCATAGCAGAGTCGATGGAAGAATTAGTTGAAAAGTTTGAGAAGTGGAAGAAAGGACTAGAAGAGAAAGGGCTAAGGGTGAACACAGCAAAGTCTAAAGTCATGATTAGTAGCATTGCAGCCAAGTGTGACCTTGTAGTTGGAAAGTGGCCTTGTGGAGTTTGCAGGAAAGGGGTTGGTAGTAACTCAATTTTTTGTCAGACTTGCAAGCATTGGGTACATAAGAAGTGCAGTAGTATTGGTGGAAGGTTAAGAGCTGACATTCAGTTTGTATGCAAGCGTTGCAAAGGTGAGATTATAGAGAATGAAGTATTTCCAGCTTTAATGATGTACAACAGTGGCTCGTTAGAGATAGTTGAGAACTTCTGTTACTTAGGTGATATGTTGGGCAGTGAAGGGGGTGTTGGTAGAAGTGTTACTTGCAGGATAGGTTCTGCTTGGAAAAAGTTCAGAGAGTTACTTCCTTTGTTGACTAGCAGAGTCTTGTCAATTGAGGTAAAAGCTAGGTTGTATGAGGCCTGTGTAATAAGTGTTATGTTGTACGGTAGTGAGACATGGGCAGTGAAGCAGGAAGATCTTGACCGTTTAGAAAGGAATGATATGAGAGTGGTTAGGTGGATGTGTAACGCCAGTCTGAGAGACAGAAAGAGTTCAGATGAGCTAAGATGCAGGCTAAGTATCCGTAGAATTAAAGATGTTATCCAGATAAGAAGATTGAATTGGCTGGGGCACTTGGAAAGAATGGAGGGGGATAATTGGGTAAGAAAGTGTAGAGACTTGATAGTTCCTGGGGCAAAGCCCAGAGGCAGACCGAGAAAGACTTGGCAGGAGGTTATTAGGACAGACTTGATACAGAGGAAGTTGAGTTTAGATCTAACACAGTCTAGATCAGATTGGAAGAGGGTCATTAATTTACCACGTCCAACCCATGCTAGCATGGAAAACGGACATTAAGCCGAGAATGATGATGATGATGGGGCAATCTTGGCGATGAAAAAAGCATGCAAGTCCCTTGTAAATTGAATTTTCCTTGACAGGCAACATTATCTATCTATATTACATCAAGAGTTACTAGGAAGTAAAAAAAAGGAAAATCTGACATTTATCTAGTCTTTGATGTCCTTTTCTTTGGTAAAAAGTTCAAGTTTTCGGAAGAAATTAGCCCCAGGGGGTTCAAAAAATGGGTCGAGTTAATGAATGTTTGAATTATCTTTGGTTCGGGTTAACCAAAGTTTTTTATAAGAAAGTATTAACGAAAGTTCAAGGGACCCAAGAGAATGGTTCGAGATAATGAAAGGTATCCCGGAAGATCACTGTATGTGGTGAAATGTGAACTCGCATCCAGGATTATTGGAAGGCAGGACTATTATTTTAACTTATGCCAACAAAGTCCGATTATCAGAGAGATTAAAATGTCAAAGAAGCAGGAATATTAGTGTAAGTGCAGTACACAGTTTTAAATCTGTATGAAGATAACAGCTGGGAGGGGAGAGGGTATGGTATTGCATTATTTTGGTAAACACTCTTCCTGCAATTATGTAAACTATTTAGCACACCTACTTGAAGTTGTGGCTTTAGTTGGTGAATATGGTGAAGAAGTCATACTGAAGAAAAAGATACCATTTTCTGATTCTATTGAAAAATGGTTTAAACAACTAGAACATGTTATGAAAGAAACAGTTTGGAGTAACCTTTTTAACTGCATGGAGAAGTATACAGCACAGTTTTCAGGTATGATATTATTAGTATTTATTCAGTAGTTTTTAATATATGGAAAATAACATAAAAGCTTCATTCTGCAATTCTCAATCTGAGGCCAACTAACAATAATTCCACAAGTATTAAGTTTGCTTAATGTCCTAAAGAAATGCAGGAAAATGATTTTTTTAGGTTCAAAGCTAATCATTATTTTATTTATGCCAAGACATAGAATTACTCAGGCATTATAGTTCGTTTTAAAGCAAAATGTACATAAAGTCAACCTAAAGCCAGTCTCTGAAACGACGGGACAGAATTGTTTTCTTTTTCCCAATTCAAGCATTGCAAAGAGAAATCCAAAATGATTTCAAAACTTAGATTGTAAAATTTATGTTATAGATGAATATAAACTACTTTTGTAAATGCAGTTTTTCTGATAAATTATAGTGAAACCTAATGAACAACATTACAAAAATGTTAGTTTTCCTACTGTTTTCAATACAATTAACTTTTACCACTAAAACATATCTATGCATCTAAAGTTAACAAAAATGTTTTGTTACATTTTACCTAATACAATACAGTCTAGCTAGCCAAGATATAAAACAAAATATGATGCACATCCACCGCTTTGTATCTGCACTGCACATAAAATATTCAAATTATGATAACATGAATGGAATATTCACATCTAGAGCTGCTTTAAGTAAACAACAAAATTTAAGTTCTTATTCAAGCAACTAAATTTTCACGCATACTTTCTGTTTGCTTTGATTGAAAATCACTGCTATTAGGCGATATTTGCAAGGTGCAGTGAACTAATTTTTGCTTACAGATAAACCACTAGAGAAACCACTAGAACAACACACTACACAAATGAATGAAGATAAAAACTATAATATTTTTGTTTTTATAGGAAAAAAATATTGCTTGGATCTCCAGGTTCTTAAAGAAATGTTATTCAACGAAAAGATTTCATCTCAGTCTATTGTTTTATTTCATGATGCATTATGGAGTGATTTAATTCAAGATGCTATACATGGCAAGATTTCTAAACCCAATGCATTGTAAGTACGTAATTATCTTAGCTAAGTAAGACATTATTCACATGGTTTTCTCATTTGTTTTTACATCTGGTTTAAACTTTCATACTGGAAATTTCATACTGGAGTTTTCGTTTGTGCAAAAAATTTGTTAATTGTATATTTTATTTATTGCACATGTTTTCCTACGAAAATGCATTCAAATTTTTCAATATTATGAAGATATTTCATTTTATTCATTCGTATTTTATTTTGATATGCTTCGAACTTTTTATTTCCGATACTTTTTTTGTTTTTTCACTTTTGAAGATGTTAGACTACTGTAAGGCTTTATGAAATTGTAAACTTGTGAAGTTTCACTTTTTGCTCAGTGCATCGGTTACCAGAGGAAGTAAAAAAAAAGCTCTTGTTTTTAAAATAGAAAAGAAACTGAAAAAATAATGGGTCATAAATAAAAAAGGAAGTTCAGTTGCAACAATTTTTTGTCATTTTATAACAAGCATCTCTACATCTCTACATCTCATAGTTTTCCATGGTTTTAACAGAAACATCCATATGTTTTTCATGGTTTTAACAGAAAATGTTGAAAATGCTATTTGCTTGAATGGGTCTATGAAATCATATCTAAATATCATTTCAATTAAGAATTTTAACTTATAAATATAAATTATTAATTTTCTTTATATTATCATTCTAATATGTCAACAGGACTGGAAAACTTCATTTTATATAGTTGAAAGAGTAAACAGTTATCCTTACGTTTATCCTAACTTTTTCAGCTAAAGCCACGGAGAGTGATGTGTGTTATTAAACAAACCCAATGTATTTGCTGCTATAACTCCTATTAAAATTATAAAAAATAATATCAGAGATGCTTATAACCTCATCTGTATCATCATAGCTATTTTATCTCTAATGGTGTAAACAACAGGTTAGCTAAGTGTTACAGTTCATCATGTTTCTCTGTAGGATATATATAGAGAAAGTGTTGGTAGATGTTACACATTTTCTTAAAAGTTCTTCTCTGATAAATGGCACAAATGTGATGGACAAAAGATTGCTTTTATTACTTCAAGTATTATTTCTACAACTAAGGAATTACCATGGACAGTTACAAGGTAACCTTTTTTTTCATAACTTGTGACGTAAAATTGTGAAATATGAAATATCCTGCCTCGGCTAGTAAATATACACAACAGCCACTTCACATCTGCAAGAAACAGCAACAGGAATTATTCAATTTTCTTTTCATTGGAAATTTACAATTTCACCTTAAGCAAGAATGCCTTGTTTACCATGACACTTGCCAACATGGATTAGAAAGGTTCTACCGCAATGAGTTGTAAGGCCCATGGAAAAATTCAGATGGGGAACAGCTATTTAGATGTATTTTGATGAGATCATCTGTGATCTGTGCAGAGCTTAAAATACTGATCAAGATATTGTATATGATCATTTAATTTAGGTGACTTGTTAGGAAGATATATTAGATACAAAGCTTTTTGGATGAGTCTTAAGCCACCTAGCGGATAAACTATACTAATGAAAACTGATTTTAAACATTTTGGTGACATTAATTAATGATCTGTCCATACACAAGTGATTTTGGTCCATTTATAAAATAAATTTGGAAAATCACTGAATGGTTAAAAAATTTGACCAGGTATTTCCCTAGTAAACAGAATGGTTATAAGTTACAGGGATTTGCGAGTCAATATTTCCTGATAACCCTTTATTATTTTTAGTGACTTTACCAATGTTGTGATCACAATTTAGTCTTTTTTAATAGAATTGGACTTATCAGGTGAAAAGTCTTCTTTTCAAAACTTAATGCGTTTGTCCACATCAATAAAAACAAGTGACAATGATCTTGATTTCAAAATAAAACATAGTGAGTTAGATACTTTATTTATATGTTGCATATTAATATTGTTGTTTCATTGATTCTAAAATTTTGTGTTGCGTCTTTGTTACAAAAAGCTGTCTTCTTGAACGCAAAAATCTTGCGCCCTCGCTGGTTATATTATCATTTATGATACACAATAACTGTTTAAAATAATCAACTGTCTTTAAAAATATTTTATACATTACAAGCAAATGTTTATAAACAAACTGCTAAACAGTTATTCTTATCAGTAAATAACAATTTTCGAGAGACAAATGCAGAGTTTTTGTAACAAAATAGAATACGGTAGAATGTTAAATTTAAATTGCTAAAATCGCTAATTAGTTCCTTCTTGTATTAATTAGATTTTAAGGTGGAATTGAAGTGTCTTGGTCATGTGTTATGCTATGGCTACGAGTATGACAGTACATTAACCAGACTTGTATTAACTCCTCATACTGATAGATGTATGTTGTCATTGGTAACTGCTTTTCAAGATTTTAAAGTTGGTTGTCTCACCGGAAAATCACAGGATGGTAAATCAGAAACAGCTCATTGCTTGGCCAAGGTTAAAAATACTTTGTTTGTGTTTTTGTTATGTTTGATGTTTTTGTCAACGATGTAACAATAATTTATTTGCAACATTGATTTATATGTCCTCTTACTAAAAGTTTGTGACATGGAATATTATGAATTGAAACAAAAAATAAAGCTGAAATAAATCACATACACTGAAATGTCGCAATCCATAATATACATAAAAGTTAACTACTGTTGAACTTAATTCTTAAATGAATAATTTTTTGGCGTATTGTATGTTTAGAAATTGGGTCGTCACTTCATGACTTTAAATTGCACGATGGATACTCCTTTATCTTGTATCGTTCAAATGATGTATGGTGCATTGGGTGTTGGAAGCATTTTGTGTTTAGATAATGCACATTTCTTATCAGCTGACATGTTATCTGTGATTGGACAGTATTTTTATAACATTTTTAATGCTTTGAAGTGTGTAGCTGTTAGTCGTGAGGTATGATATCTACAATGGGATATTTCTGGGTTTGGCTTGAAAGTATTTCTTTCCTGTCATCTGAATGGGTCCAGGAAAAAAGTTTAAAATCCCAATCTAGAAATTTGCAACTTTTGGATAGTAGGTCCTTTTTTCAATGAGGGTTTTTCACTTGCCTTGTTGGGAATCTTGAAGATTTTGAAGAAGACATCCTCATGACTGTAGATTTCAATTGTTATGTGAAAGGAAATTGGTTTAGTGCAATGATTTAAAAATAAAATCCCCTGCCTCAATGAACAAAGTTATTAAACAGTTTATAACTTGACAGTCACTTGTTTCTTGCTCACCACTTATGTTTACACTTTTAATTATGTTGATTTAGAACATCCCGGAGTCATCTCGTTGTCATTCCGTAGCTGAAATATACAACATTCCCAATCCTTCAACAAGTAAACATCTGAACTGCAATGGGGCAATTGATTTACCTCTTGTTAAACCACAAACCAACGAAAACAACCATTACATGGCACCAATGCTGGGGAATATATTATTTGAAAATCGATTAGTTGAAGTTAGTTCACTGTATGCATCAGTTCTGGTGATCAAGAATGGACTTGATAAATGGAGATCAGTTCCAGATAATTTAAGGGTACGTTAAATAAAAGAAGTAACAATATTTAAGAAAGTTTTGTACCAGTTATACCAGTTTTGTTTTTTCTTTGGGAAAATTAGCCTCAGTGTTTAAATATTTGTTTACTAGGAAATGCTTCGCCCTGTCTCTATTCACAGCATCAGTAAGCAACTTATATATGAAGCATGGTTTGTGATGAATGGTTTTAGCCATGGTGTTGCTTTGGCAAAAAAATTAAACATTTTTCTTGAGTGTCTACCCAACACGGTAAGTTTGTTGTGATTTTATAAAGTATTTTGCACCAGACCATTGCATATGGTAATTTATTAGAAGGATAAGGAGATCCACTCTTTTTGGCAATTACTGTCCTCCTATTACCATTACTCTTTAATACACACTACACTAAGATAAAATGTTTAATTAGTCCTGTTCTATAAAATAACAATCACCTTGTTACATTCTAATACGATAACATAGTCCATTGATTTGCACAATTCCATCTGCATCAATAATAATCACCAGACATCATATTAACTTTCAACCATTGTTTGTAATAATACAGATGTGTTTGCTTTGCCATTTAATTATTTTTATTGGTCTATACTGTTTCAGGATGCTCATCTGTTGTCTGTAAAGAAGATTGGATGTATTATTGATCAGACAGCTAAAAATCTCAGTGAAAGTGGTTGTAAGTTTGGATGAATTTGATATATTGTTGAGATTGTAGTGACTTGTCTATCGATGGCAACAAAATGATTTACACAGTCATTTCTATTATAGTTCAAAGCAATGATGAAGAAGTACTTTTGGCAAGAAATATACTTTCCACGCTTGCAGTTTCATTACCAACTGAAGTACTCCAGTGTATTACCCAGAAAATGAATATTATATTTCCATGTAGGAGGTGCACAAGCTCATCATACCGTGATACTCTGTTGCTTGAATCAGTCAAACATCAGATACGTGCTGATAATCTTACTTTGACGCCAGAATTTTTAAATAAGGTATGGCTTGCAAAATTATACCGAACTATAAAAAACAACGCTTCCACAAATTGTAAGCTCTTATGATCTTAAATGTGTGCTAAAACCTTGTAGTTATGGAATAGCTTGCTAATATTTTTAAATCTTGTTATGATAAGTCACAAGTGCTTCATCTTACTAGACAATTTGTTAAAATGATTGGCTGAAGAAATTTCTAATTCTTTATCATTTTTTCCTTTATTAATTTAAGGCAGTTGAGTTATCATTGATTTTTGTGTTAGAGTGGTAAGTTGGAGGATTATTGTGAAACTGATACAGTTTTAGAACTGATCAACTGTTTTAGGTGCTAACACTTCATGATATATTATCACACAGCAGATCAGTGATACTCCTTGGCAATACAGCCTGTGGTAAAACAGCATGTTACGAAACCTTATCAAGAGCATTATGTCAGTTTTATTACCCATGGTTGCAAAGCAAAGACCTACCAAACAAAAAGATCAGTGAGAAATTAGAAAGAATTAATGTGAAAGTTATATATCCCAATGTTTTTAAGACTGAACAGGTAATGGGGACACATTTACATTATTCAGGAAGAATTTCTTGTTGTACATGCGCTAAACTTGCTACAATCCCCCACAACTTATATTGAGACAAGGTGGCAAATTTTGAAGTTCGTTTTTTTCTGTACTAGTTTCGTACAATTCAAACTTTAAATTTTAACAGCGGAAGGACTTAGGATCTTAGATTATTTGGTTAGATCCAAACTGTAAAAATGGGCTAATTGTTTCTGACCTCATCATGCCCGCTTTTCTCAAATTTTGGAACCTTTGTTGGCCCTGACGTGGATTATTTTGTAAAGCAGACGTGTTAGGAAGTGCATCTAGCGCAGTGTAAACGCTGTTTACCTAACCTACTTTATTCCAGGAAATTAACGATCATTAAAATTCGCTTTAATTAAATGTGTCTTATTAAAGTGTAACCAGTGAGTTGATGCTTTTTGCCAACTTTGTAAAATGGCAGAAAAATTGGTATTGTCTCAATATTTTAATGAGGGGTTGTATTAGTGTAATGGAAATGTAATCTCTGTCCTCCTTTTGTTTCAATGTATTTTTTAAAAAGCTCATTGGAGTTGACAAAAACCACAACTCTGCATAAGTTTTTAATTTCTAAAGTAGTCTCCTGACCTGAAAGCAATAGTGTCATTTTCACTTCTTTTTCCATCTATGACAACAGGTATAGAGAATTTAGAAAATCAAAAATATTTTAATAGAGTGTAACGTATGCTTTATAAGCTTATTTTTAATTAAAGATGAAAGCATTTCTTGAACTTGATTGGCTGCTTATCTGCCTTAAAAGTTTTTTCTAAAACTTTCAAAATAGTATTCCAGCATGTATGCCAAGATACAAGATATTGGAAGCTTCGTCCAACTTTATTGGAAACTGATCTTCAGGTTTTTCCATTATTATATATATTACAGATGTATGGTCATTTTGATTCGTCAACCAGCACTTGGATTGATGGGTTGTTTACTAAGATGCTATGCAGTGACAACGTTTTAAAAAATGCTGCATTAAAGGCTGACAAACAGTGTGATATACAGAACTGGTTTGTGATGAATGGGAATATAAACAACTCGTGGGTAATTCCATTTGAGTCTTTACTTAACCATACCAATGAATTTGTGATTGGTAATGGAAAGAAAATATCAGTGGCAGGTAATTTATATCTTCTGCAACCGTATCAACTTATACTTGTAGGCCACGTTTTTTCAAAGGTTGCTCTGTTGTTCTTTTGTTTATGTTATTGACGTTACATGAAGTTTTGGTTTGGAATAAATTTAGACAGGTACTATCGTAAATATAAAGCAAACGTTTTTGGTGTACATTCAATTTTTTTGTGTCTAGAACATGCTAAAGTATTGTTTGAAACAGACACACTTGAGGCTGTATCCCCAGCTTTAATTTCAAGAAGCACAATTCTCTATTTCCATGACGATCAAGTGGTCGATTGGAAATGTGTGTTTGATGCTTGGAAAACAACAGCACATAATAAATTTTCATTAGATGTTGATGAGTATGTTTATCTTTTTTATGATTGTTTGCGGTAAATTTCTTTCTTGTATGAAATAAAAAGTCTGAATGTTACAAACAATACAGTCTTTTGAGTATTATGACTGATTACATGACTGCTAAATTCCAGTTTTCAAATTTGAACAAGCATAAGTGAAATCTAAGAAGGTTGAGAGCCAACATGCAGTTCAGTAATTGTTTGTTAGACAAGGAGCTGGTATACCTGTTAGTTAAAACTGTATATTTTGTTGTTGTTATTTCATAAACAAAATTTATAAAAGCATTTGCAATGTATGTACTGGATGATTTCTTAAAATAATGCGCGATTTCATATTTTTAGGTTGAATGCAATTCTCAATGTTTTAAATTACACATTAGAAAATGTCAGCAAATGTATGAAAGAAGGCTGTTCTAATATACTCTCTGCAAACAACGACCACGATATTTCCACTCACAGTCATTCAACAGTGATAAACTGTATGCAAGTTCTAAATATGTTATCTGCTGTTCTCACTGAATGGAAGTCTCGAGATCAAAACCAGTCGATGGATGTTAATAAAGAAAAACGAAACAAGTTTATCTCTCACGTGGTTGCTTACTCTATGTCAAATGCACTGGCACCTTTAGTTCATGACAGGTGAAAATGTTTAGACTTGTTTTAACTAGGAAAAGATTTGTAAAATTTGTTAATAAGCTGTTCATTTACACTGTATAACTTTTCAATTGTTATAGGAAGTTAACCCTATTCATACCAGGGGTGGGTGGTGGGGGAAAATGCTTATAGTTATTATGTCATTCAAAATACAACATAATACTTAATTTGGATAGCTTTAAGCATATTTCGCCAAAAATATATGCCAAACAATAGGTCTTCAAAAACTGGAATTTTAACAAAAAATGCTGATATCAGCAAAAATTATTGCTGAAGTCATCATTCGAGGCATGATTTTTACTTGTCATGTAACACACATATGTACTAACTTTTATGACTCACAACCTAACACAAGGAAAATTATACTTGTAGGGCTTTTTTGCACCTAAGTTTTGACCAAGCTTTTGGGGTTAACTTTTTTATCCCCAAAAATTTCTAAAAAGTCCTATTTTCTTTGTTGGATTTTCTTCTCATCATAACTCTCATTGGAAAGGGATTCCTTTGCTCTTTTAATTCAACTGCTTTCTAATAAAATAACAGGAGGTTATAAGGACAGACTTGATACAGAGAAAGTTGAGTTTAGATCTAACACAGTCTAGATCAGATTGGAAGAGGGTCATTAATATACCCCGTCCAACCCATGCTAGCATGGAAAACGGACGTTAAGCCGAGAATGATGAATGATGATGATGTGCACAATTTCTCTTTAAATTCCTTTTTGTTTGTTTGCATGCAGAATTAAGAAGGCTTAAGAGATAAAGAGCAGTCCATGACTGAAGATTAAAAAATACACTTTGGGAAATAATTTTTTAAGTACTCCAAAGGACCCAAGATATTTTTCTCCTTTGGTGAATTCATGAGAAAGGCGAAACTCACTCAAATTATTTTGCCAGGTAAAAAAAGCACATAGGGAAGCCTTTTAAATATTGTCTGGGTAATGTTTTTGGTAAATAATGTTTAGCCTAAAATGAACTATTTCCTGAAATGACCTGTGGTTTTTAAAACTTGGAGGTTTTGACATAATGTTAGTTTTGTATACACATGTACTTTTAGATCTCTGGCCCAACTAGATATTTGTATTCGTCAAATATTTTCTACATGTCCAATATGTCCAGTGATTTTTCCATGTCATGTTCTTGATTGTTATTTTGATGGTGATATTGGAGAATTGGTGCCATGGAGTGAACACCTGTTTGCAGTAAAAACATCACTAACTTCGAGTTTTGTGCTTACGAGGGAGGTACGTGAATTAGAATTTCTTTTTTATGGCTAGATATATGATTCTTTACTATTAATTTTTGTAGAAAAATAAAAGTTAGCTAAACTTTTAAATTTCTGCTTTTAGAATTGGTAAAGTCCCTGAGTGCTTTTATAATATTTTGACTTTCAAGAGGGACTCTCATTAAAGGAATGAGGGAAGCATTTATTGTTTATTAAGAAGTGCATTTTTATAGGAAAAATAGAGGAAAAATCTACTTAGAAGTTCTGGCCAAGTAGCTACACAGCAAACAAAAATGTGCTGAAATCTTGAAGTTATGATTTCTTTAAAAAAAAATTATAGACAATGTGTATAAAAAATGATTTGAAAAAATATCCTTGCTGCAAAAAATACTTTATAGTTTTTATCTCAGAGGCTTTATTATTGTTTAGCAGAGTTGACTGTATGTATTGCTCCTAGTTTTAATAAGCACTGATTTATGAGAAGAGGGAGAGACCCTTATTTAAGGAGACCTGAAGACCTGAAGACCTTATTTTTTCAAGGGGGCGTATATTCAAGGGCGCTTAATCTTTTTTTTTACAATAGTAATCCTCTCAATTTTGCTTTGAAATCTTCAAAATGTACTTTTCATATCTTTTAATAACGACACCTCTTATAATATTATAGCATCAAAAAATATTTCATCTCTCTGATATGCTGTTAGCATCTGGACAAAACATAATGTTGATCGGGGAACCTGGATCTGGTAAATCTGCATTTGTAAAGGTGAAATAAAGTTGCATTTAAATCTTAACCTCTATCCTCGTTTTTATGCCTGCATAAAATGTATATACCTTATTTTTTGCAAAATGAAGATCTGCTTTTATGATTTGTTATGTAACGGCAAGGCAAAGTTTACTGTTCATGAAACACCAATATTTCCTCGACCTTCATTTAGCATGCAATTTCTACTAAATACACTACTACAAAAATTCAAATATCAAAAGCAACATCTGTCGAACATTTTCAAAGTAGAATGGTGGTAAATGCAAAAATATTCTCACAATACCAAAACAAGAAAAGAAATCTCCCAAAGAAATCTGAAAACGTTATCGTTTTTGTTGATGATTTGAATTTATCAGCACAGCATGGTTACTGCAGTGACACACCCCTGTCTGAATGCATCAGACAAATAAACATGGAGGGTAAGTAATTGTGTTTACTTCATACAAAATAATTAGGAAGGTACTCTGAGAGCAATTTTGGTAAGAGCATAACCTGAGAATAATATTGTTTTGGGCCTCTGTGTACATTTCTGAACTATCGTTTTTATTAGAGCAGTGCAACTTCTGATCCATTAAACCTTATGTTTTAGTTTTAATTCCTCTCAACTTTATAAATCACATATTTTCTTATATATATTTTTTTTCAGGTAGTGTGCATGATTGTGATGGGAAATATTTTCATCATCTTCCAAACACGCAGTTTATCACAACATACAGTCCACCTATAAACGACTTTGTTGGAATTAATTCGAACTCTTTGTTACACCCGAAATTCTACCGACATTTTAGCATTCTAAAAATGCCGCCATGTACAGGCGACCAAATGGTGCGTTTGTTTTCTCAGCAATGTGAAAATTGGTTAGAACGTTTCTCTTGGTTACCTTTTAGGCAAATGATTGCTTGTGTAAGTTGACTTTTCTTTTTCTTCATGTAATATGTATGACTAGTTATTTAAAGTTTTGCTGACTGTTGGTGTTGACGTTCAAATGTCACTATATGTTAGTAAAACTAGTAAACCCAATTGTTTTATTTACGTCAATAAGTTTTCTGTTGATTTTCACATAAAATTATGTATAGCATTATTATATTACCAAATTTGTAGCTGTATTATATTAGGTAAGACCTAAAGTATTTTGGGCCAAATTATCCTAAAACCTTTTTGCAATTTTGCCTGAAAACCCCTTGTCTTGTTTTGATTACTCTTTATCAGTTGAAAATATTTTTTTAAAACCACTACAAGCAAGCTAACCAAAAATATTAACTTCAGAGCCACACAATAACAGGTTATTTCATAACATATTTTTCACATTGCACACAGGTAATATCGAAAACAGCCATAAATCTTCATCAGTCAATAAAAGATAAGTTTACATGGATAAATTCAGTACCTCAATATGTGTTCTCACAACATGATGTTGCAAGAGTGTTCAAAGGACTGTTTTTGTTTTCATCGAATGTTGATGTGATAAATAAATCGAGGACGAGCCATGCAGATGTCATCACAAGTTCTATGAAGGGAAGGTAATTCAACATTGTATAGTTTTGATTTTTGTACTTGTCTCCAATTTAATGTTAAGAAAATGGTATACCCAATGCTGGTCATTTTATGTGAATTTTTAAAAAACTGTTCATGGACATTTATAAGAATCATCAAGTTAAGGTAGCCTTTGCATGGTCCCGAAATTTCATCGTCCCTACGTCGAGTTTTTCATATTGGGTTATGCAAACTGCACTTATTCCATAACTTATGGAATAAGTGCAATACCTTTTTCAACATGGAATATAGCCTTGTACACACGCACAAAAGTTCCATTTTGGGTAAATTGTGTTTATATAAATATTTTGAGGATAAAATGAAATTTTAATTTGGTCATTTTGACTGAAATGAATCAATAACGAAATGAGATCCGAAACCATTTAGAAAAACTAGACTGGAGATCGAAATGAAGTTTGGTCCCAGAATTTAAGCTTACTTCCGCAATACTGTGACCTCATTAATATGCAAATTATATTTCAACTTTGGTGTACATCGTAGTTAGTGTAAAATTAATGTAAATAATATTTTCAACATTCACATGTGAGAGATTTGCCAAAAAGCTGCCAATAGAAAGTAAGACATCATATTAATTACCAGATCAGATTTCGAAATGTGAAAATCTGAAAGCCTCATATCAGCATAAAGTTCTGGAAATAATGAGCAGAGACTTCCTTATATATATTTATGGAAGGAAAATTTGTCATTTGAAATGGAGAAGCTGTCAATACAAATACAAAAAGAACTTAGCATGTTTTTAGTGTTTATTTTTTCTTTTTTTTTTAATCTTAATAGCAGGTCAGAATTGCTACATGATGACAAAGAACAAAATACAGAAGACAAATTGACTGAAACATTAGGTTCCATGGTTCACCTTCTCTGTCATGAAGTTCAAAAGATGTATGGAGAAAGACTGTTGCATCAAACTGACTATGAATGGTTGATGAATAGAATACAAGAAGAAGTAAACGTATCGTTTGGTAGTGAGGCTGTATTACAAGGTATGTTTTAAATTAGGTTACCTCTGAAAACATGTATGTTCTGTCAAAGCGGGTTTCCACGTATAAGAAATTGACGGAATCGAGTCAAGTTGATCGATGCAAAAGTAGGGTTGCTTCCTACTGTTTGTCAATCAATGTCAATCGATTTCACCACGACCGTTAAAGTGAAAACCCGCCTTCAAAATTATGTTGCCTACCTTTTTCTAAAATCATTAATTGAGTTAGTTTTAATTACCTTTTTTTCACTACTGCTGGAAATATTTTATCACTAAAGAATGTATATTAGATTCCTTGACTATATATGGCGGCCACTTCACATATTATTGATTGAAAATCCAGATTTTAAATAAGAGCATAAGTTGATAAGAAATAATATTTTTTAGGAATAATCTTAAGTTTTAAGTTCATATACTGGCTAAATAACAACAGTGAACATATGCATGTGCCAGAAAGAAGAAATCAGTTGAAAGTATAGAGGGACTTTAGGAGAAACAAAATATTTTGACCAAACTTTAAGAGAATCTAGTAGAAATTAGGTATTTCATTTCTTGAGAGCTTTTATGGAAGAGTGGCTACCTTGACTTAGGTTTAAACAGGGAAGCTTTCAAATAAGACAAATCACCGAACGACAAACAACAAAACAATATTAAAAACTTAAAAACTCGGATTTAAAATAGTTACATACTTTGTCAGGTGTATCTTCATATTTCTCTGTGTTGATTTCTATGCACTCTTGTGGCTTTTATCAATTGCGTACACTACATTTTAATTATATGCTTTTTTATCCTCTTGTTAAGTTCTGATAGCCAAATTTTTTCAGGTATTGAGACTGCTACCAGCTCCTCGTTACAAGACAGTCAAAAGTTTATTATGCTACTGAAGAAAAGCAGGCAGAAATCTGCTCCCTTATTTAACTCGTACTATATTACCATGCCGACAGGTCACAGTTCGAATGTTTATAAGCGTGCTACCAGAACAGAGTTTAAACGAATGTTGTACGATGCTATGAACTCAGTGAATGAAACTAAAGTAGATAACATGGAATTGATATTTTTTGACGATATGCTGAGACATGCAGAAAATCTATACAGAGCCCTGGTAAGATTTTTTATGATCTGTATGATTTTTCAGTTTTGTTGCTATCAGAATCCTTCACAAGCTCACGAAAGCTCATGATTTTAAATGGAACGTTTACCAGAATCTAATTTTTAATAAATGTTTTTTGTTGTGAAAGTATTTCTGAAAGACTTTAGAGAATACTTAGAATTTAGGTCAAGATTTTCTTCTTTAATGGTCTAGTATTTTGTGGCCCAGGGGCTATAACAATTGTTAAGCAGCCAAGTCATGGCTTTTGATCAATCCGCCATCTTTGTACAGCTATTGGAACATAAATAACACGTTTTGTCTATAATTTTTTTAGAACATACCTGGTGGCCATGCTCTTCTCATATCTCAAAATGGGCATGGTCGAAAAAAGATATTTCGAATTGTGTCAAAGTTACTGAGAAGAGAGGTAAGGAGGTTCCTTTGATTGTTTATGCTAGATATTTTAAGTACTTTTTATCTGCTAGTTCTAAACACAAGAGTATATTCTACATCAAATAAATGCTTAGGTTCCTTTTTTTCTCAATCTTAAGTGAGATGAGCATACGTAGGTTCCTTTGCAGCTAAAAAGATCTGAAGACTTGTTATCCTACATAAAAGTGAAAATTGATATGTCAATTTGATCTTCAGTATACTCTTTCTTTTTTGTGAATTACCCCTATGCATACGACGTATTAATTGGAAGGAAATTGTTATGGTTAGGGAGAGGTGTTGATTGAAATAAAAACTCAATTTTATCGTAAAAAGTTCCAGGTTAAACATCTATGCTTCCATAATATACCGTTATAATTCTAGTAACCGACAAATAAAGTGTTAAAAACCTACAGGTTACATTTACCGTAAAGTTGTTTATGTCAATTTATTCTTTTTATTATTCTTTTTTTGTGTCTAGGCTGTGGAAGTTCATTTCTCCTCCTCGAAACACGATCAAATTGCTGCAGTTAAAGATGCATGTAATATGGCTGGTTTGAAAGGACAACCTGTACTGTTGTATGCATCGGAATTTTTAGCTGATGAAACTCTAATGAAGCTTTCTGCACTCATTAATGATGGTGTGTATATTTATTGATTTATTGTTGGTAAATTTGTAATTTCTTCCAAGGCTTGATTCACAAAAAGAGATAATCCTTTCGACTTGTAAACTATTTTAGTCGGATGAAGAACCGCCTTGATGTTATCACAAGGGTTTTCACTATTTTTAAATATAGAAATTTCATTTTTTTCGATCAATTTGATTATAAGAGAAATCCTTGTGAACATGAGTAGGAAATGCCTTGACTCTCAAATGCCTGTGTTTACTAAATACACTTGTACAGATAAGAAAAGTTTAACAGGTGAACCAATCTATGTAAGACTTGCTGGCTTGTGAAACAATAAGCCTTTTTGGGTTAAGATATATGTGTGCAATCAAATGTGCAACCAAACAACCCATAAAAGTTATGTATGTTTCATTGTGAGTTGAAACACTTAATTTTTATCTTGCCTTGTCTCAACAACAGCTTGTCAAATAGCCTGTTTTTATCTTTCTATAATTGTCTTGTTTTTTTTAGGTTATTGTCCTGACCTTTACTCATCGAGTGAGCTGCTTCTCATATGTACAGAGATGTTACCAGGTGGTCTGAAAACTAGCAAGAAGGGTGAAAGCTATGAGCGAGCTGAAAATCGTTTCTTTCAAAGAATAAAACAAAACTTACATATTGTTGTATGTGAGAACCAAGAAGGTTTAAGAAAGCTGTTGAATGTTTATCCTGTGTTTCTTAACAAAATGTTTTGTGTGGACGTGTATAAAGAATGGTCGAAGGATGTGCTGCAACACATCTCTTTGAAGTACTTACTGAAGCGAAGTGATAGCATGCTAGGTGTTAATAGGAGAGATCTCGAACAGGTATCTAACGTGGCTGCCAAAATTCATCAAAGCGCACGAGAATTTACGAGCGAAATATTTACCGAGAAAGGAATTGAAGTCTATTCGCCATTGAAGTTTTTTGAATTTATTGATTTGTTTACGAGGTTGTTTGGGTTAATGACAAAAAGGAAAATGGTAAGTCGTTTCACCTTTAATTGCTTTTTCCAGGCAAGGATCCCATGAGTTTACGACACCTAGTTTGACTTTCCACGTTGTGAAAATTTCCAAAGCTACAAAGAAGATTTCGATAAGAGTTAGGGAATTTGAAGTTTTCGCCACTGAGGCCTGATTTGAATCGGTGTAGCTAATAAGAGAAGTTGATAGTGTCACCACGGCGCATACTCATGCGAATAATACACGTAATATTATTCCTTATGATTATAGAAAAGGCTGCAACATGTGGAGAGAGGTGTGTCAAGAATAAATGAAGCAAAACAAACAATTGTTAAAATGTCAAGCGAGATAGAAGAACTTGCGCCAGTTATAGAAGTTACTAAAAGTGTTGTAAAAGAAGCTGAGAGAGAGATGAAAGAAACGAAATCAGCGTACACGAAAATAAAAAATATTTGTCAACAACAGGAAGAAAACATCGAGCGTTTGCAAGTATCATGTGATGAGTTGAGGAATGAAACAAATCGTGATTTTAACAAGGTTTGTGATATTTCCCCTGTTTTGACATTGCATACGTTTTTTGATGTTGGAGGTGTTTTTGTGATATTGCAAGATTTTTTGGGCCTACTTGTTACAGGTGAGGTCCTATAAATTGACCTGTGTCCGTCCGTCCGTTACCAGCTTTTCTCAGGATTGGACTAATTAGTTTATTTTGATTTATTGCACAAAGATAGAGAACAATAGACCCTCGAATGTAACGAAGTCAATTTTTTGAGAATTTTTTTTCCACCCCAATAATGGCGGATTTGAATGTAAAATGGGTTAAAACGGTTAAAAAATAAGGATTCTCGAACTTTTCTGAGGATTGAATTATTAGTTTCTTTTTGATGCTTTAAACCCAGGTAGGTCCATTGAAATTTCGCTTGTTTTATTCAAAATTGAACGTGTTTTTGTGACATCACGTGTTTTTTTTTTAATTTACGTGTCCGTAGGTATTTCTTGGCTTCAAATATCAAAATCGTTTCGAAAAAATGCAAATTTAAAATAACATCTTGATGCAGTTCAGATATTGCAACCTCATACCTTAAGTTTTGTCATGTCTATTATTCTTACTGTTTTCTTTCATAGCAGAATCTTTTTTTATTTTGTAGTTAAGTCCTCTATACGAAGCTGCTTTAGCTGCACTGTCATTGCTGGATTATCATGCTGTTGATGAACTTCGCAGTTACCGTGCTCCACCGCAGGGTGTGAAATATGTTACCGACATGCTTTGCGTTATGTTTGGTGTTGTTCCCCAGTAAGTATTTTTAGTCGTTGCTAAATAAGGTTTGGTGTAGGTTGTCCGATACAGTTCAGGCTTGTCACGCCCCCTTTAGAGCCTCTTATTCTCCTAAATTTTTAAAATTTTCCCTAAAAACACTTAATCTCCTCAAACAGTTTTGTATAACTTTTTTTGTTAGTTTAAGAAAGAGTTTAGTCATCGTAAAAAGGTGATAGCCTTTTAAAGGGTGATAGCCTTTTAACGGGTGATAGCCTTTAAAATCCCCCCAAAATTCCTCTGATCTCCAAAAATTTGACCTTATAATAAGGGTGGCTACCGCATGGCCTTATATTAGACTATTAATGACTTTGGGTGCGAACATTTGGGTGCGGACATTTAGGTGCGAACATTGTTATTCAATTGGGCGTTTAATTTGCTTCCTCCTGCACTTACCAATTGAAAATATGTCATTAAATCAAGTAATTTTTTGGAAGCCTTTTGAACGAAGATAAAGGAATAGCGATTTTTCTAGAAGTCTTCACTGTCTTATTTTTAGGTGGGAGGAAGCCAAACTTCTTCTAATGAGAGATAAGTTCATTCAAGATTTACAGTTTTACGAAAAAGATCATATCATTGATGCGACGTACGACAAATTGTCGTCCTTCATCCAAAACCCTTCATCGCAATGTGAGGAGTTAGTGAAAATCAGTCACGCCGCTAACCAGTTGTCTGTTTGGATTCAAGCCATTTACAATTACGCCACTGTTTTACGTGAACTTCAACCAAAGAAGACTGCTTTGCGGGATGCCGAAAATGCTATCTTGCAGGTAGGAGTAACATTTCCACATCTTTAGTTTAAATAATCTCAACTTGGTTGTTATTAGAGACAACCAGAAATCATTGATCCATTAGCGTGGTTAGCGTGTCCGTAGGTTCCTACCTTTTGCTAGCGTAAGAGTGATTTGTAGTCCAATACACCTTTACGATAATTCAATTGAACATGCGTTCCTACGGCTCTCCATCGTTTTACAAAAACGGAAAAAAGGAGGTAAAAAACGTGTTTTTATGAGAGTTTGTTAGAGACGAAAGCGTGTTTTCTCCAGTTTTTTAACTTCCTTTGTATCAATTTCTTTCAAATTTTCAGGAAACGTTAATAATAATAAGATACAACTTATGTGTACTTTTCATTAAAAACAAAACGCGGCAAGAAAAGTTATCACGAAAGAACGAGTTTTCTCCTTAATAAACTCTTATAAAAGTGTGATGTTTACCTCCTCCGATCGCAAAATAAGCTGCGATGGAGTGTTAGTTTTCCCGAATTATCGTAAAGGTGTATTCTATTTTTCTTCCTCTTTCCTCGTGTTATTTGACCTTAAAATTATGACTGGCCATCTCTTAATTCTAAATTCTACCTTCTCGTAATACCTAAGCACATGTAGATATATTAAAACAGTGAAAAGGCTTGCGCATTTGCAATTTTTTCATCAATTTAACACATGCTGCATCTACTTTTTGGGCGTTGCACGTTAACCATCAGATCATTTCTGACGTTGTTTACGTGTAGCAAATTTTTTGCCGGATAGCAGAAATAAGGAAAAGACCTTAATTAGCATGCGAGTTCTAATCATCAATGATGAAGTAGTATCTCGAGCAGCCTGAATACTGAGAAAACTTTGTGTTCAAAATTGGAAGCTGTACTTTTAGTTAATTTAGCAGGTTTGGGTGGATAAAATAAGAACTGCCTTAAAAACAAAAAACCAGTCACATCTTAAAAATTTAGGACGATAAACTTCCAAACATCTCTTACTGACAATAATGGTTACTAAAAAGCACTGAGAGGTGTATAAAATATATTGTATTAATTGCCAATTCGCAAAATATAAATCAACTATAATACGTATAAATTCATGTTTTGGTAATTCCTGATGAGCAAAACCTAGAAATAATTGTTCGGAAATAAAATTTATTGTTGAATAAAAATGCATTTGCAAAATTTCGTAAATTGCCAATACCCATTGTTTCAGCGTGACAAGCTTTCGACGTCATTGTCAACGTCACAAGTAATAATTGGGACAAATTTTCATCACACTGACACAATTATTTCTTATGTATTGCTCTTAACTACAGGCGGAGAAAGAACTTGGCAATCAAAAGATGAAGTGCAGTTACACGAAAAATGAACTAGAAAGCAAAATACAACACTATAAAGAAAAATCGAAAGTACTGAAGTCTCTGCAAAGTCAGTACCAGGTAAAAAAAAAAAATTCAATTTTATTTCAAAAATAAGGAATATTACGACTTGGGACCCGCAAGAATGTACCCCTGGGCAGTACATTGCGGCCGACATTATTGGTTTTCGACAGCGAATTGTTGATAACGTTTGTACATGCTAAAATTGATAGCTGGGTCTGATACGAACACCATGACCAGAAGTCATTACTTACCAGAACTGTATTTATTTCGTGTTTAAAGCTTATCGAAGAAAGAGCTTATAGACTGGTAACTTTAACTTTGTTCTGATGTATATACTCTGCATTTATATCAATTTTATGAAAAATGTTTATGTTTTAGTCACTATGTAAGAAGAAAACACATGCCAACTCTCTGCTCACTACAATGCAGCTGTTCACTGATGATTGGTCCACACATATCACGGCATGTCACTCCCACATGTCATCAGCAATCGGTGACAGTATATTGACAGCTGCGTCCGTTGTGTACATGGGAATCTTAACACAAGTTCAACAAGAGGAACTGAATCAAATATGGAGCGATTTCTTCACCAAAGATGCACTGCTTACCCGTGAAAATAATGACATGTTATTGGTTGGTTTTTTAAGCTCGGATGAAGAGCAAGATGATTGGTTAAGAGCGAATGAATGGGCGCACGTGTCTACAATCGACCACGTGTTGCGGATAAGGACTATTAATCTTCTATGTGCAAAGTGCTGTCCACTGTTAATTGACCCGCACGACGTAGGAGAGCGGTGGGTGAGGGTGATTGAAAATGGTTTGTATGTCAAGGGTATGTGTTTTGTTCATAAGATCCTTGAAAAAAATATATTGTGGGGATGTTATTGTTTCGTAAACCAAAAGACAGATAAAATAACTTCTCTCGGAAGGTATTATGTAAGCTGCATTGACATGAGCTACGAATTCGACTGCCGGTTACGAAACAATGGTTAACAATCCGTGTAAAATTAGGGCTAAGTCTGAGTCACTAGTCCACATTGATGGAGTACACAGAATGTCGACCCCTTTTTTAATTAACGCCAGCCCTTAATCGACGCTAGCTCTTTTTATGTTAAAAATCCAATTTCTCTTTAATCTTTTAAACTTGTTTGCTTCAAGAAATTTCCATTTTTACTATTATCAATGAACAATGCCTAAAAATCGTGCGCAGTAGCAAAAATAAGTGTTACAAAATCGACCCCGCTTTTTGTGAAAGTTCCAAGTTTTTGTCCCTTTTTACATCGGCCTTTTCAACACCATGTAGAAAATCTTAACGCTATCGATGGGCGGAGTAGGAAGGCCCGGTGAAGTGGGCACGCATTTCATTGCACTTTGAACAGCTGTTAAGACACTGATTATTTTTTTTAATTGTATCAAACTCTGACACGCCTTTTTTTACCCACCACTATGTCTCACTTTTCCAGCTAGTCATTGTGTAGATATTGTTGTTTAGATTTGGAGGACAAAGACCAGTATAGTGTCATCAGAACCACTATTTTTGACGAACCATTTCAAGAAAGCAACAAAAGTAAAGTTAGTATTGAAAATGTAAGTGAAGTGTAAACAGTGCTGAAGACCTTATTGGTCTATGCGATGTAAATTTTTTACCCAGGGTTTTCGCGCTGCTTCTTTTAAAATTTTGACTCGTAAAAGATGGCGGAATTCGTGACAACAAACTTTTTGATTTTGGGCGGAACCTTTATTTACTGAAACGATCGTTATCATGATTTCACGTCTCCTTGGATAATGTTAAAAAACACTGTACATAATCCAACTTTGCGCAGCAGTTTTTGTTTTGTACATGATCCAACATTGCGCAGCAGTTTTTGTTTCGACTCTGATTAGTGTTGTTAAATTTAGTTGAATTCAAATTCTCTCGCTATATTTTTGCAGGATAACGTACCAATTAATGGAGAAGATATCAGAATTTTAAACGCAGACGATTTAGATATTGGTAAGGTTGACCAATGTTCTGCTTAAACATGATAAAAAAGTCATCATAGCATAAATACTTAACACATTAGGTCAATTTCTGTTCACTTTTTGTTGTAGATGAAAAGCTGACGTCAGCAATGTCCTCTGGACGTCCTGTTTTCGTGAAACATATGGAAAGGATGAAAGAAGGCTGTATGTTATCGCAGTTTATTCATCAATACAAATCTTCTGTGGTCAGCAATGTGGTTACTATTGGAAAAAGACGCTTCAAGTGTAATCCGGGTTTTAGGTTAGATCTTTTGGTGTAAGAAACTTATAATACAATCCAGGCTTTCGGTAACAGGGCATAAAACACTGTTTTTAAGATAAATGATATTTATACAATGAGATCTAAGATTTTCGATGATGATAAGAAATGTGTTCCTTGATACGCACATCAAGTGAAATTACAGCGCCCTTATCTTCTTATTTTTTTTCTATGTAAGCAAGAAAACCCTATGTATTCCCTAAAAATGACTTAATTGTCCTAAATTTTCACCTTTTTTGATATATCATATGTTCAAAAGGAGTGTGATTTAAGTTTTTGCTCTGTGTTAAACCCTTCGTTGGATTTATTGCGTATATAAATGTGCCTTCAAACTTAAAATTTCTAGACATATCGGAAAAACATCCAAAAGTGTTCAGATTTTAAAGGAACTTTTTCAAGAAAGTTGTTATAACAGCCCTGTATAAATGTGGTTAAGAAAATTTCACATTCATGCGGTACATCTAGAAAGAATACGTAATTTTATTATGTTTAAGAATTTTTATTGGTGTATTTTTAGATTATATCTTTCGGCTTCCGTAACTATGGAGTTTTTAAACAAGGAAAAGTTCACGTTACCGCTACACAGAACGATACCTATTAATTTGGAAGTCGAATCCTGTTCACTAACCGGAATGCTGCATCAGAAAGTGATTCGCGCTGAAAAACCTGAGTTGGAGACACAAATACATCGAATAAAGTTGGATGTTTGTTTTTTAAGAGATGAACGAAAGTCCCTACAGGTTCGTACACGGTTTTGCTTGCATTGAAATGTTGCGTTTGTAATGAGAATTGCGAGACTTGCAGATATATCTAAATGTCTTACAATGTTTCATCAAAACCCGTGAAGACCTATGAGTGTATGATTTCCATCTTAATGTGACCACTTTAGCGAGTGTATGAAAATAAAATAACGAGGATTATATATGGAAATGAAGTTGAAATTGATACACCTATCGTTAACTTATGTTCAACTTGGTGGAATTCAGTCTGTATAAAGCCCTTATTTGTGGCCCTTTAAATGGGCGTAAAAAACTACCTAAAATTGCCTTACGTTTTCATATTTTTATATGTTTTAGTAATGTTTTTATGCATCATTCTTTTTTAAATATTTTTGCGTGTGTTTTTAGGAGCAGATATTAAACTATGTTACGTCTTTACCGTCGCAGTTATTGGAACAGAAAAATATTTTTGATTTTATGGGGTTTTATCAAGAAAAATTGCTGCTAACCGAAGAAAAATATTTTGAATGCAAGGTAATGTAAATGCCAGAGAAAATTACTTTTAAACATTCTAATAAAAAATTTATTACTACGCTGGATATTAATTCCCTGACTACTAGTACCAGTCCCCAAGGCTGTTCCAGCTTTGCCCTAGATACTAGCCGAAGTTTCTATTTAACCCTATTCAGGCCGGGCTATTTGGGGGCTCTGAGAGGCCCGGGGGGGGGACCCCCCCCCCCTCGAAAAGCAATGAAGGAAACATGGTATTGTATTGAAACTTGGTACACATGTTGACTAAGTCATTGGAACATCATTGGGATAAAAAAATTGAATGACGTCATTCCGTCAGCGATGACGTCATCACAAAAAATAGAAAGGTTGAATATATGACAAATTTGAAAAATTAATTTAAGACATATAGTAAAAGATTATAACCCATAAACAAATAAATATGTTTAAAAAACATATAAGTAATGCATAAAATGAATGTAAAACAATTTCTACAAAAAATTAATTTTTTTTTTTTTTTTTTTTTGATACCACCTGTTGACAGATTTGTCACCATGACAACAGGTGTGAGGTTATATCAAAAAAATTTATATATTCGTGGAGCTTATTAAATTTTATGAAAAGTCAGAAAGTTTTACCCCATAATATGGCGTACTTCAAAAGTTATCACAAAAAAAGTAAGAGGGGGGGCTTTTTTAGCCCCCCCGGCCCGAATAGGGTTAAGGTTAAGATGCTTGTTTGTGTTTATAAGAACCTAGCAATAGTTCTTATTTTAATTGTGTTTTAACTTCTACTATAGTTTAACATCGCTTCTTGGGTTTTTATGACTGATCAAACTTTTAGTTGAGAAAATAGGTCTATATATGATTAAGTATGCATTCGAAGTCCTGTATAATCTCAGCCCAATCAATTATACTATTGATTTTTGTTGTGTTGAGACATGTCACTATAGAAATTGATAAAGAATATATCCAGTTAAAAATTGGGAAATTATTTCCTTTTTGTAAGTTCCTTATGCCACAATGATCTATTCCTTTAGCCCTATAGTTTTCCTAACTCTTAGTTGACATTAGGTTTCGTATGACAAAAATAATTGTTATGCAACAAAATTACATAATTTGTACATGTTTCTCTCCTTTAGAAGTTAGTTATAACAGATGTTTTCTTTATCAATTTTTTCAGACGTATTTGGACAACATGATGAAGGAGGTAAAAGACTATAAAACACTGGCTGTGTATTCTGCTAATATATACACCATCTTGCAGAAACTAATCCGCGTGCATCACCTGTACAATTTTCCTGTTCATGCTTTTATGAGCGTATTTGATGAAACTTTAACACAAAGTCACGCTACGAAAGCAGCAGCATCGAACGTGTTAGCAAGAGCTGAAGAGATGAAAACAAGTTTTACTGGAATCATGTTCAAACAAATATCGATGTCAATCTTTTTAGGTATGATTTTCTATATCAAGATGTCGTTTTTTTGTATGCTTCAGTTGAATAATTTAATAAGGGCTGTCACGTTAGCGTAATCTTGGCTCTTTTGATTGGCTTACTGGCTGGTTATGGTTTTTCTTGCTTTCATTAAGCAAACAAATGGCTGTTTTAATGGATTCGGTAGTGTGTGATCTTGTGTTTTTTACACATGTAACTGAGGGAAGATTTTTAAATCTTCCCAAACAAGGATAGACTCCATCTTAAAAAATATTGATATAGTGTTACAAATTGTTGATATTACACCAACTCTCCTATTTTCTCCCATGCTATATCCCATGTTGGATTCATGCAGTGCATATTGTACCGACCAAAGTGATACGTTACGGGAAACTTGAGAAAACTTTAAAATAGAGGACAGGGGGATTTTGGAAGCCGTTTTATTTATTTTGCCTTTGATTTTTAAATTGACTAGAAAACTTCCTTATTACTCTATTATATTTTCTTTTTCTTAAAAGAACACATATTCCTGTTCCCGTTATGTATTGTGCTCGACAAAGTTAAAAACCACACTGCTGTTACTGAGGAGGAGAGATGTTTATTTTTCACTGGATTTAATTTCTCCATCGCTGAATCCTGTGCATTTGACAGACCACATTGGATACAACAGGAGGTAGTAAGCTTTTCTGTTAACATTAGTTGTAAACCCATGAAAGAGAAATCCACGGATTCGCCCGCGTAGTGAATATGTATTCTTGGCTTCTCTATTCCGTGCATTTGTAGCACAAAATAGTGATTTGGAAGCCATTTTCCATTAACGAGATACGGGTATTAACAGAGATCGAGTTAATATTACACTTAACAACTTGTAAAAATACAAGTTTCTGGTTTCTTAAGAGTAATGGCTTTTAATTACTGTTTGCCTGCTGGGTGAAAATCTTTCGTAATTTTTCTTTTTTCTCTTTTTTTTTAGTCTTGGAAAAGATTTGTTCATCTATCTTATACCGTTCCCTGTTTTGAAAACCTGCTTCATAGTTTAACCAAACGAACACATGAATGGAAAGAATATTTTGAGGTACTTGTTTTTTTGAACCTTGAATTTTCACTTCTGTTTCGGTTACCGTTCAAATAGTAAAGGACATTCCACGTCAGCTTCGTACTTTTTTCTACTATACTTATCTAATTACTTCTATATATGTGCCTCGATTTCTTTTTTAATCTCCCTCGATAGTACAAAAAACAAGAATGGTAAAACAAGACGTGTTTTTTTAGTCAATACCAATGATGGTGTGTCCGCCCTCGTTTGAAGAAGTAGATATGCACAAGTTTCATCTCGCGTTACTGTGGCTTGCTTATGATACATCACTGGTTCGTTTGTTTGTTATTTAATATCATTTTGTGTTTATTTGTGGTTTGTTTAAATTGTCTGCATTAGAAAGAGTGTGAATTAAAATACCAACTGATGAGTGTCGGAGGACAGCAGGGAACTCTTGATAATGTTAAGATTAGAGCATTTTTTAATATCGATTAGTGGAACTCCTACTGCTTTTTTATTATTTTGAATAATTTGAATCTAGTTTTGAGTAAGAAGTAAGTTTCTTGTCATTGAATTGGCGCATGGCCGAGTGGCTTGGAGTTCGCTTTGAAACCACGAGGTCCGTGGTTCAGTCAACAGTGCGGGTATGTTGAGCAAGTGGCTTTACTGCAAATATGGGTCAAACCATGCCACGTGAAAGAAATTTGGTAGGCATTGCAGTGTATATCTAATGTGAACGTCAATAACATAGGGCCCACATTAATAAAACTGAAAGCTATCCAGTATAAATATTTAGAATACCACTACATGCGTGAGAAGTATGAGTATAGAAAAAGATGCAGCTAAAATATCACGACGTGGAGGTATTTTATAATAGAGCACCTATGTGGAGAGGTCTGAACATACAGGACCCACATTGATAACACTTAAGTAGCTATTCTTTATATTATATTTTTCGGAATACACCTACTATTCGAATCAACAGGGAAAGTCTGGCGTATAGATCAGCAATATTTAGGAAATATAGTTAGGATTGGTGTAGTGTTTTTTGTTTGTTATTTGTTATTTGATTTTGGATAAAAATTGTACCGTTTAGTTACCAGTTATATGCGAGAATATGATTTTATGTCATCTTGGTCCTGATTTTCTCGACCTTCCAACGTTTGACGCCAATCAAATCATTTCACACAGCCTCTCTTCCATGATTAATATTGTTCTGTTGCCGGATAACGAAAAACCAGTCATCCAAGGTAAGTTTTTTTTTCTTTCCGTAAGTGAATTTCAACTCGATAAGACGATATATAACGGGACGAAAGTTTGTTAGTAGTTTCAGGCCGACCAGAAGAACTCCAAAGTTAAATCAAAAAATATTCAAAAGTAATTGAAAAGTAATGGAAAATAAAAGAATGCTTTGATATCCAAGTCAAGGATATCTACATTTTAGTTATGGAAAAAAGGTCATGGAAAGGTCTGAGTAATGAAGATAATATTGACTGGCCATTCTGAGTTTTTTTTATCGTTTTTTTGTCTCTTAATGAAAGCGAGGCAAAACATTGGTGGTCACCAATTCGGTGCATGTAGTGATGGATAGAATGTTAAGAAAACATGATTTGGTTAATTTTGGCTTCTGTACCATCAAAAGTTTTCCGTCGGTTTTAACTGTAAATTTGCTGTAAATTTATGTTGCAATAACGTCGTTTGGTTAGCTGTGTCTACACGTCGACCACACGGCTGCATTTAACCTGTAACTTGAAGTCGACCCGCCTTCAAAACTGATAGATAGTTAATAAGGTTGGCTATATATCAGGCGAAGGTAGGTTTTAGAAAATGTTCAACATCACGTGCTATTGTTTAATATTAAGTTCGCCTTTGTCTCTCGTTGTCTAGATCCATGTTTGGCTTTATCGAAGTTTGCTGACGAACAAGCTGCTTCAAGTGTTTCAGTGATCAGCATAGGTGAAGGAGAGCAGGTTGGTCATGCATCGCGAGCCATTCGTACTGCTGCTAAGCGCGGAGGTTGGGTGATACTTCAAAACTGTCATTTAATCAAAACATGGCCACGAAAGTTTATGAAAGAAGTCATGGTGAATAAAACTTTTCCTTTTATTTGTTTGTGTTTGTTTTCCCATCAAATTCTAGCATCGAAAGTCTAAAATTTTTGAATAGGTTTTTGGCCAGGCTTTTACTGTCATTTAAATCACGGAATTACGTAACCATATCTGTCAACTTGAAGAAGATTTCTCTTTTTGAAAAAGGAGTTTAACAGAAGTCTTGACGGAGATGGTTACGGTTTTGTCATTTTAAGCATTTCTAACAAATTAAAAATTGTACCCTACGTCAAATTTCCGCTAGCCTGTGTATAAGCAAATATTCATAACAATGAAGTTTTGCATCTCATGTCAAATATTTATAAATTCAATACTTACTGCAATTAAATTTTAAACGTCGAGACGTCAACCCCGACATCAACGACTGATTACGTCAATGCGACCTTCAGCGTACACTTCACTTTGTAGGTCGGCAAGTTAATTATAGTTTTACCAGCGTGCTTTAAAATCTGATTATTTACAAGTCCCTTGGTCGGTGTGTGCAAAAAAATACATTGTCCGTTTCTTTCTCGGTATTGGTAAATCAAGCGGGGAAATTGTGCACCTATAGAACTTGCATACGAGTCTTGGAATATCAGTCGTGTGGGCTTTTACCTGTTTCTTCACTTTTTTGTCCATTATAGAAAGTTTTCAGATATACGACTGATGAGTTAAACACAGGAAGCATGAAAGCGGACACCTCTCGCCGATTTCGTATATGGATGATTCTAAGAGCGACGGGAAAAGAAGACGGCTTTGTTTTGCCTGACTACATATGCCAAAACAGTCGCACTTTCGTCTGGGAGTATGAAAAGAACACAGCGAAAGATATTAAAAGTATATTGAAGAAGTCTTTGGATGTGAGTTAGATTTACGTCTGATTAATTATGTTCGTTATTCGGTAACACGGAGCTATTCGCCGTTGTTTCCATGGCGATGTCATAAACAAGCGAAAGTACCGTTGAGTGTCGTATATTTGAGTAAAATACATTCACAGTTTTTAATAAGTCGAAGACTTGTTAACCTCGCTTACTTTGCTTTTTTTGTGCTAAAATTTAGGTGTCTAAAAGTCATCGAGACATGCTTGTTGATGTATTTCAACATGAAGTGTATAAAAATACCATGTCGCTGTACAGTAAACAAGTGAAGATGTAAGTGAAAATTATTTACGGTGTTTTGTTCGTGATCATTTCTGCGTAAGATTGTGGAAATGGTGTCTGGAGGACAGTTTGTATATCAAATGTAGAAAAACTTTAAATTTAGGTTCTCGTAATACGAGTAAAGTGCTGGCCTCATTTACCATCAGTTGTATCTGTTATTTGAATTGTTTTTTAGTTCATCGTGTGACCTTGATTTTTCGGCCACATTGTGCAATCACCTGACACGCAGCTACTTCAAGCCGTCAATTTCGGTTGTGAAAGATTTGGTTTACTCACCGCAAATGTCAACCAGTTACGATGTTTCTTTGTTGACAAAGGTGAAAGAAATAATTTTAAAAAGAGTGTCTGATTACCATGGTTACGATGTCTTGATTGTGTTATCGGTATTTCGAAATTCTAACCCTGTGTGCGAAGGACAAGAAATAGCGTGCTGAACTTGTAATCGTATAAAATTTTGTTTTACACCCAATACTCTTTTCGATTCTTTCTTGCTAACTGCTTACCTTATTAAAATTTTCGGCCCAGATGTTTGGCCCAAACAAAATCAAACGGTTTTTGACCTATTTCAGCTGTTTTATGTTTGTAATTTCAGACGTGATAAAAGGTTTTAACATTTTTTTGCTCAAGAATCAATCCGTTTAAATGTAAAAAGAGGAATTAGCCTGACAAACAAAATAAAAAGTCATTCATTTCCCACGGATGCTTTAAATGTGTCCTGTGCAGAAAGAGATTATCCTCTGATGACAAGATCTTTTTCATTTGAAAAAGGTTTTGCAACCATTATTTCTTTATTTTTCTTATGTTATCAAAAGGATTCTTGTGATTAATATGGCGAAAATTAAATTTATTTTAGTCTTTTTTTGGTCTGTTTTCCATATGAGGAAAATATGTTTAATGTTAACTTTTGTATAAAAATCCGATATGTTTTTTTAGGAGATCGAAGAGAAAAGAGACATGCGCAATGAAAGGTATACCGTGTCCTCCTTGGTAATTTTTCGTTCTTATCAACTATGCTTTGTTTTTACATGTTTACTTTTAGAAGCAAGATCACTTTCGAAATGTTAGGAAAGTTTTATAATATCAGCCGGCAGCCGAGCAAGTTATGTAACATTGATGAGGTCAAGCAGCTATACTCGCGCGTGAGAAATATGAGTACAGAAAAAGATAAAACTAGAATAGCACTACGGGGGAGATATTTTATTACAGAGCACCTACGCGAAGAGGCCGAAATGTACAGGAATATTTTGCAGAGATTTGCGCATGATGTTAGCCTTCTTGAGAATGTCATGCAAGGGCGTTTACCTTGGAGTAAATATTTAATGTCATTTCATGAGAAAATATCAAGTAACTGTACACCTGATGATTACAAGCCGAAATGTGCAGAAAATACAACTTTGAGCAGTTTCTTGGATACTCTTGGTACGAGACTGACTTACTTCAATTCATTGCTCGATGAATTCAATGTGATTGTTTTTGATTTGTCTCA
Organism: Hydractinia echinata; assembly: GCA_030067915.1. NCBI lineage: Eukaryota > Metazoa > Cnidaria > Hydrozoa > Anthoathecata > Hydractiniidae > Hydractinia > Hydractinia echinata. Next base: position 1,087,098 of record JASGCC010000017.1, on the reverse strand, counting down.
TTTTACCAACTCACAAGGATTTCTTTCTGCTGTGAAACTACAATACGCAAACGATTTGGATTTATCACCTGAGAAAATTGACTGGATTGGTGAGGTAAAAATTTTACTCCAATACCTATATTAATTACGCATGCGCAAGTTCTAGTAATATATAACTACCGTGAATGCTTAAATACATGCCCAGGAAACTTTTTATTCGGCGTTTATGAAAATGCTTTTACAAATATATTATTTAAGGTTTATCGTTTTTTAAATACGAAACGTCGCCTACCAAACCGTCATGTTTAAGAAAAAAATCGTGAATAATACATCACTCACGCAACTTCTATTACAAGCTGAACATCAGTCATGCTTTTAGTGGCAATTCCTAAAGAAATCTTGGTCTTCTCCACCTTTCAGTTTTTCTATGGTTGTTTATTTGAACTTTTACATACAGTATAATGTTGGAAGACTGTGCAACATAGCAATCGCTTAACTAGACAACCGACAATTCAAAATATGGTGTAATTTATTGCATGAAAATTTGGCGACATGAAAATTTCGCGAATGTTTGCTTTTTGCGGGATTTTAGTTTCGCGGTTTAAACAAATAGTGCATTTCGAAGCATGAAAATTTCCCGGTCCAAGTAAAAGAAAGAGAAAATTATAGAATAGTTTTTTCGCTTGCAAGGTCCCAACGACAACAATGTTCTTTGATTAAGGGTCAAGCTTGAACTTCATTATTGCGAAGCGAACTCAATAACCACCACGCCACACGCCACTTTTTTTCAAACAAATTCGATATTTTTTAATTTCGCTCTTTGGAATAAACTGCGCATATTAATTACTGCTAAATCGCGAAATTTTCTGCTTCGAATTTTTCATACAATAGAGTAGGTAACTTTCCAAAGAGACGTCATTTTCTCTTGTATTCCTTTCGTATTTTTAGCGTGCTAATACCGTACCTTCTAACGTCTCGTCAATAATCAATGGCGTTTATCTACAAAACTTGACATTAATTAATACGATAGCTACTGCTGCAACCACCAACGGACAAATAGCAGAATCCGCCATTATTCCATTCGTGCAATACAAACCTCGTCAAACGTCCGACAACGTGGCAGTTTTAGAGGTTTATCAGTCGTTGGGTGAGCGAGGAGAAAGTTTATTCTCAGTTACTCGGACATCAGTCGAAATTTTGGACGAATCTTCGTTTGATCAATTCTTGGTGGTACAATATAGCAGCGTGTAAAATATCTTAGGCTTACTAATTTTCGCGGATTTGAGCTAAATTTCTTACATTTAAACTATGCGCAAAAATTTAAACGCTCTTATTCGCGAAAAAAAAGTATTTGGAATTATCAAGCGCGAAAATTAGTATGCATGAACGCAAATTATGTTTACCAGCATTTAATATGTTTTGCTTCTGAAAGCGTTTGAGTTTCAGTACATCGTTGAAGCACCTTAGCGCGGTATTCACTTAACTTCTTATGCGTCAGTAAGACGAAGAATTTCCTCGGCTTTTATGTAAGCACCTGGTGCAAATATGTTTTCTATGTACATACTATGTTTTTTAATCAAATGTTAATGTAATTTTGCAATATAATTTATTTCAGATGTTAATATATATTTTCGTTCATCATCATTTTTGTCTGTCTAAAACCTCATACCGCCTGCTCACCCGTCCTATATTTACCGCATTTCGTCGTGTGTCCCGCCACTGCGGTTACCATTTTGCGTGACAGATAGACTTATACGGGTATTATTTTATTGAAAAATGCACCGACATAATCTTTTATTACCCTTTTCAATGTGGATTAGGGGGAGGGGTTGAAATAAAATAGGTTATAGGTATTTTTTAATACCGGCCCCGGTCTCTCTCTAAAAAGTAAGTCGAAATGAGAGAAGCAATAAAGACGCTATGACAAATTAATCTGTGTTTCTCAAAATAGGTTACAGGTATTTTTTAATACCGGCCCCGGTCTCTCTCTAAAAAGTAAGTCGAAATGAGAGAAGCAATAAAGACGCTATGACAAACTAATCTGTGTTTCTCGTCACCTACCTTCGTGTAAGACTTTTTTTCGAATCTTCTGAAATTCCCGTCCACATAGTTTAAGAAAATTCAACTAGATACGATAGGGTGAAAAAATTAAAACAAATTAGGGATTTCTTCCAATTGTATTTTTTTCGGTATAAACAATCAACAAATAGAAGCTTCAATTTTACGAACAACAACAACAACAACAACAAACGATAAATACAAAAAAGCAACAAACGTGGCAGGTATTAACCTCGAAATGCATGTAAATATTTTCGCGAATCTAGAATAGAAACAAAGCGCCTGAGATTGAAGTGTTAGGCAAGCATTGTTAGGCAACACGGAATCGAATAGAAAATTCCGTATATCAGCACTGGTTTTTCAAACTTAACATTTGTATTGATAAACACACTTGAAAATGCGCAACAATATTCCAGAGAACATGCAAAATAAAAATAGCTGTTACTTCATACACCATGACATGCACGATACGAACACAATGTAAATCGAGTACACTTAAATACAATCTTCATTCTCAGCTGCTTATGACACAAAAAGCATCATAAAGAACTAAGTTGGTTACCCGTCTAAAATTAAAATATAACACAGTCTACTTCCATTGAATGACGTTTTTGAAGTTCTTAAACTCATCAACGTGGGACAGCTCAACTCAACGTGGAACAGTTTAACTCAACGTGGGACAGGTTGAGATGGTTTCCAAAAGCGAAGCAAGTTTGTCAAGCAGGTTACTTTCAAATATCATCTAGTGGAATTCGAGTCGCTAAGGACGGTATGTGTGCGTAGTAGAAAAATCTAATTACATAATATTACACTAAAAAACAAACTCGTTGATTAAAATAAAAAGAAAAAATAACACTTTAATAAATATAGATTTTTTCGTCTGTAAATCGGTCAACAACATGGGCAAAATTTTGTGCAACAGTTAAACCACTAGTCTGTTTAAATGAGAACATGGCGAAAAATTTCTTCACCAAAAAACACACAGCTACCATTTTTAAAATTAAAAGAGCCTGATGTCTCCCTAAGTCACTGTTCACAATGCAGTTAAATCTTTGCCAATTCATGAAAACAAAATCAATTTTAAAAGGGTTAGGTACGAGGTTGGTGTATCATGCCATTATGATAAATTAATTAATCAATAAATAAAGTCCCCAACCAAAAAAGAAGTTGTTAAATATAAACGATAACATCAAAACTATATCCCAGTGAACAAAATTGTTACTGGACCCGAGGTTGTTAAAATATAACGGTTAAAACATTTTGTAAAAGATAAAATATTGTACAATTATATTTTTTACAGATAACAAAAATTTGTGCCATTTATAAAAACAAGAAAATAACTCTTTTCCTAAGTTGATTCTGTAACAGTCAAAACTGGTGGCGACGAAGTGTCTTCACCGGAGACTGGTGACTGACTTTCACCACTGGAAAGGGACAATTGCGTAGTACCATCATCGTCTTTTGTGGGCACGGTATCTATACTTTCATCTGTAGGCTCAGGGACTGGAGAATTTCCATAACTTCCATCATTTAACGAGGGTGGAGAGTGAGTCTCTCCATCGTGGTTACTTAAAAGCTCAACAGAAGAGTTCAAGGAAGAATTTAACGACAAGTCACCATTGAAAGTGGAGCCATTTAACGACGAATTTAAGCTGCCGCCGTTAATTATTAGTGAATCATCCGCCAGGCCCTGCTCTTGTTGTTGCCGTAACTTCGCTTGTTTACGAGCAGCTGCCAACCGGTTACGAGCTTCTCTTTTCACCTTTTCGTTATCAATCGTATTATTATTTTTTATTTTTTGGTCGAGGAGATTTATTTTGGGTCTTCCGTTTTGTTTTTGGCGTTAACGAGTTTGGTGATGCAGCCTAAACCAGACAACACAACTCAAGATTATTCGAACACACACACTAAAAAAACATTCATACATGTTATGTATACTACGCACACATACCGTTGGACCATCTAACGTGTCTTGTGATATCCAATTATTTGCTTTCAACTTTCCAATTTCGACAAACAATGACGAAACATCATCAATCTAGACAGATATAATCACGTTATTTTGAAGCACGTACAACAAACTTGTGAAAGTGAGTTCAAACTTTGTTTACAAAGCTGACACTAGACGTTAGGCGAAATATATCACAGTGAAGTGTCGATGGAAATATCAAACACCAAACAAAAAGTTTCATTGCACTCACTTGTATAAACATCATCTCCCAATAACCCAACAAATCTGTTGCTTTCGTTTCTTTCTTGTCAGGATCGTTTTCCTACAAAAACATAACACTGAACATAAGACAGCTGCGGTGGGGGTAGTGGTAGCGCGTATAACTTGGAACAAAAGATTGCAGGTTCGAGTCCCCGCCCCAGCAAATTTTAAAAGTAGTGTTGACAGCCGGTTTGGAATCACCGAGTGACTGCAAACTGGCTTGCGTGTCAGGCTAGCACGTTAGAAGAACGCTGCATGTATTATGTGACTAAGTTTTAATAGAAGAGGATAGGGTATACCACCAGGGAGTTACAAATCTTTATCAGTAGCTGTGTCACCAGGTTCAATAAGCAATTCTAGCAAACTACCCGAATCCCCTTGAAACAGCAGTTTAGAAACTTTTGCAGTTATAAACACTCGTAAACTTCAGCCTTATTTTAAAATTTCATGTACGCGCATTTAAAAATGCAACATTGTATTTTGGTTTTTTTTACTGCTTCTATTTTTCTTTTTTACTTCAATCGTATAATTAAGAATGTAGCCTGTTATGTTTTATCAGTTTTTTTTTCCCGTAAAAATATTTCCTCGCACCAAAAAAATGTTTATGCCTTGCCACTCGCGAAATTTGTTTGAGACAAACTTGGCCGTCTCACAAAACTTGATGTTCTCAAAAATGTCAAAAATCGTTTTTTAATACTACAGTACTACGGTACGTAAGCAGAGGAATGGGAACTACTTACAATATTATCGTGACAAAGGTCTTCAAATTGTTTAAATCGTTTCGACAACAATAACTGAGCTTTTCCAATAGCGTTTCTTACTTTTCCATGCGCTAAAAATAAAAACATAAAAAGCATCATTTGTAAGCACTTCGTCACGCCACGCGAACGGCGTACTTGTCACGAACAAAACAAACACAATCCAAAAAATATGCACTCAGGTGACATCATACTAAAATAACAATTTGTCATGTCAGAAGGCAAAGTTTTTTAAGTGTTTCATCATAACATTTAAACTAATGTTGTTTTTATTTAGCTTGTCTGACAACTTTGCCTGAATTTACAGATATTTTGTAGACTGTAAAAAATACTTAAGAAAATATAACGCCTCCTGTTTAAAATACTCTTGTGCGACAATCTTTCTAAAAATCCTTTAGGCAATTATTATATATATATATATATATATATATATATATATATATATATATATATATATATATATATATATATATATATATATATATATATATATATATATATATATATATATATATATATATATATATATATATATATATATATATATATATATATATATATATATATATATATATATATATATATATATATATATATATATATATATATATATATATATATATATATATATATATATATATATTATATATATATATATTATATATATATATATTATATATATATTATATTATATATATATATATATATATGAAAATTATAGAGGCCATCAAAAAGGGGTTTCAGCCAGAGAGAGCAAAACAAATGGAAGTTTAATGAAGCTAGTTGTTTGGGTCTTCTCAAAGGACGTTGAAAAACTGCTTAATGACTCTTGATGATTTAGTTTGTAAGCAAATCACTAATTAGAATTGCATGCATGCCACTTGAGAACATGCATAAATATTCTAATGAAACATCGCCGATACACACACAACCTTTTGAATCAATGGTTGGGAAGGAATTCAACACAGACGTTGATATTCACAAAGATCATAACATTTATAAATTCAAAGGAAAATCAAAATCAAAAAGACATTGCAATGCATGTCGAACAAATAATTTATTTGCAGATGAATTCTGTGTATTGTAAAACTAAACCATCATTTAATCAATGGATTTGTGCCTTGTTATAAACAAGTCACAATTGTGTATTTAATAAAATTTAATCCTTTCCATTTCCAACACAACTGTTCCCTTCTTCAGGTAAATCCAACAACCTAGCATCTCTTTCAGACGCATCTATTAATGCATTCAATTTCTCTTTCTCCATTTCTAACCGCACCAAATAATACTTCCCATCTTTTGATTTGTGCCGTTTATAGGCGGCATGTTTTCTTTGACTTCTGCTTTATTCCGTATTTTAGCCAGTTCAGCCAGTCTTAATTTAACAAGAGATTCTTCCATATCTTTAACGTACTTTCGTATTTGCTGTTGCTAAAAACGAAAGTTTAAAAAAAGTTTGTTCACAAAAATAAAGCAAAACTGAAATTAAAAAAAAATACAAGTTGCCACATTTCTAAAACATGTAACTGCTAACAAAACGTTAGTATCTAACTTAATCACTTCCAGTTTTTCTTTAGTAAAAGAAAATGCAGTTTATAATGGATAAAAACTCTAGTTTAATTTCATTGTTATGTTAAAGTAATGTAAATTCAATCAAGCTATAATATCCTAATTAATCAAATAAGAGTTTTAAATTAGAAACATATCCTTTTCACTAGACCAAGCACAAGAAATTGTTTATATAAAAACTTTTGCATTTGGATGAGAAAAACAGTTATCCTATTTTGATCAACCAAAAATTAAATGCAAAAATCCACAAAATCGTGCTTTGTCTTTCAAACAGAGATATGCTCATGAGAACAAGAAAGCTTTTTGAACTCACTTCTCATTTGACAGGATGATATCATATAAATATGTAAAATCAATAAAAAGCACAACAATGATAAGCCACACCATGTATACAGATATATACTTGTATACAATGTGTTTACAATTTGAGATTCAAGTCTTAAGAGAGTTCTTTATCACAAGGATGTAATTTTTATAGGAATATCATTTTTATGGAGCATTATTTTTAGTTCTTTCAAAAAAGAAATTAAAAAAAAAATTCTGGCCTTTTTGCATGAAAAAAAAGAACCTAAAAGGTTTTAATAGCATTATGACCAAAAAACCTGTCTTCAACAAAAAACAAACTTAAAAAAATAACTTTCCAGTTGTTTTTCCCATTTGTGCAAATTTCCAGGAGCAGACATTATATTACACAGGAAGGTGTTTAAAATCAGCAAAATATTGTTAGAACAACACCCTTTAGTCTTCGTTTTTTGTGGAATCGGTTAAAAACGTTTGAACACAATAGCCATTCGAAATTTTCAAGACAAATGTTACAAAATTCTTTTGGAATAAATTTTTGCAATCCAAATTTCGAGGTTAAGAAATTCAAATTAATATTTTTAAACAAACAGGAAGTTTTAGTAAAAAACATTATCATCTAGGGGGCCTATTAATAACAAAAGAAGCACCCACATGATAAATATGCACCAAAAGTTACCGTAATCAATTGCTGTGGCAAGCTATATCCCAATAAATAAAAATGTTCACAAACTCCTAATCAAACATGACTGTCTTTGTATATTAGGGGATTCTAAAAATCTTATTCCCCTTTAATACTATAACAAAATCAACGAAAAATCTGTTCTGCATACATAAGATCAGCCAATAACTAAAAGGTATCACAAATATCATCCTTCCTGGCTTAACGTCTGTTTTATATATGGTATATGGTAGCAATTAACCTTGTGTTTAAACATTAACAATGAATCATAACATCCATAATATCTGGCATTATTTTTTAGTATAAGGCGACTCCAACTTAATTAGTTGTTCTACGGGCCCGACCGACCCTAATTTTCATGAAAACAAAAAAATAATAATATCAAGCAAAATAAATTTTAGTTACGTGGTTAAACAGAAGTTTAAATTTTTATGTGATTTATAACAAAAATTAGCTACTTTCGCTAAAATAGTTATAATACAAGTGAAAAACAAGACAGATTATTGTTGTAACACCCTCCTTCGTTATGATTAATATATATGTTTAAAATTACGCTAGCTAAACTGTAATACAGCAAGACTTTTAGTCGATACCATTTAGGAAAAATAATAAAAACAAGGTAGAATACGCTTGTCGTAACACCCTCCTCCTTTATGAATTTTAAATAAATGATTTTAACGCTATGAAAGACTTTAAATATTGTCAACTAAACCATAGTCCGTAAAAATAATTTGCACTTAAATTTAGATTTTCCTATAAAACTGTGCAAAAAACATTAAAAGAACACTAAAATTGTTTGTTTTATTATTTTAAGTAGGAGAATAATAACTTGCTGTATAAATTACAAGTATATTCTGTACAACTTTCAAAACAGCACAAGAATAATTCCTGCTGTATTTATAGCAAGTATTTTTATCTTTTCACCTTAAGAACTACTTACATTTTTTTTAGTGAGACAAATTATTATTATTTTTCCTTCGCAACTAAAAAATATAAACTGCATGCGTTATGCGAAAATACATAGAAAAAAATTGTTGTCGTAACACCCTCCTCCGTTGTTATTTTTTATTATTATTTTTGTTGTTGTTCTGACCATACAATACATTCTCGATAAATTATTTTTATTTCGCCGACCGACCGACCATAAGCTACTATTGACTTCGCCCATAGAACAACTAATTAAGTTGGAGTCGCCTAAATAGTAAGATTATTGATTTGCATGCATGATAAACTGATGGCTTAGCTAGACAAATTTTTGTGGAATTGAGTGTTGAGTGGCATTGTTCAATAACAAAAATTAATATTTTCTTTTTTAAGAGTGTATAAAATATTTCACATGGATTTACTCAGACATTTTTTTATTCTTTATGCCTCATTTATTTCAGTTATCTTATGTAATAATATGCTGTGTCTGTGACAGGCATAGTGAATGTGTTCATTTTTCTTTAAAGTTGTTGAAAAATGCAGGTCTCAAATGCTAATCAACAAAGCTTAATTTAAAAATTAACAAAGTCATTATATACAATGAAGTTATAACTTTAAGACCAAAAATTTGAAAACAAGTGGAAATAACTGTTGTCATCTTCCACATGGGTAACTAGAGATCACTTGATACCACAATTAATCAGATTTTCCTAGGTCAACCAACCCTTTTCGCAAAAGACAGGTTGATGACGTTGTTTAAATAGGGGCAACCTTTGTAAAAAATTGTTTTTGCACAATGGTGTTTTTTTGCCGACTTCAGCAAAAATTTTAAACCCTCATATTTCTTTAACCCTTCATTGAAAGCACATGATCCTATACATTATTTTGATCTGAATTTCAAACTTTATTCAATAAAGAAATATTAAAATAACTTTGAATATGCAAATTTCTACAACCTATCTTTTTTCTTGTTTGTGGAAAAAAACATCAGCCTATACAATTTTAAGGTCTACACAAAGATGTGTGTTCTTACAAGTTATTGCTAAACGTCATCAGGTCTATAAATAAGGGAGGAGCAATCGCTCTCATGCACGCAAAGATGTGCCAATTCTAAAAATTGGGATAATAGCACCCACAGTTTCACAAAAAGTTTGGCTAGCTGAACAATTTTGATTTTCGAACTTGGTACTCTGAATTTGTTTTCTTATAATTCGTTTAGATTAACATGGAACATATTTCAGTTTCAAAATTAAAAAAAAAAAAAATTTAAATGGAATAATGTCAACGATAAATTGCCTGTTCCACTTGTAAGTGCAATTATTTAGACTTGGGTGATTCGTTTTATGATAATCTTGACAACCACGCCTTTAGCCAAATTTAGCCATTTTTCAGATATAACCGTGGTTACAGTAATAAACAAAAGAGCCATAACATAGCGCATGCGTTCTTAAATAAAAAAAAACTAAACGGTATATATTTTGACAAAGCATAATAATAATAACATTCAAAGTAGATTTGATGTTTTTTTTAACTAAAAAAAATTGTTGCAACTATGTGAGGCAGGGGTATTAGGCAGAAAAAAACATGTTGTTAGCCTAATTAGGAGAGAGTTTGCCCTATTCGCTAACAACTGACCACTGTAGTTTATTAAAGACAATGGGCAGACTACGTTTTTGTGTGAAATTAGTATCATCTACTTCGCTATAGTAGATCCAGCATAAACTTATTTGTCATTGCCTGCCTCAATTTTAGTTTGTACACTCTTATAGCTAGCCAAGGCTAGCAAGCAGGGTTAAATCTAATTTAGTTTGTGTTAAAGCTACCTCTTAAATATCTCAATTGACCTGATGAGATGCTTTAGTACTATCTTATTTATTTTGACATCTTACCACCTTGGATGCAGTAGTTTGGCTAGAATAAATAAACATCCAAAACCCAACCGCATTTTTGTCCAGTATTTGAGACAACCGACATGGTGAGTTTGGCAAGACAGTGAGCCTAAGTTCAACAAATGCATGCTAGTTATAGAAGTACAACTAAGTGTGTCACCATAAACAAAAGTTATGGTAATCATTTTACTTCATATCTCTATACTCATTTATTTTTCTTCACAACTTTAACGCCTCCTTCTTCCCACATCTGCAGCGCCATCATGTAAAATATTCATCAAAATAACATGGCCGACATGACGTAATGCATACAATAAGCAAAACAAAAAGAACTTCCATATCGCGAATGTTTTATTTACTTTTACTGCAATAAACAATAAACAAACAATAAAATAAACATTGAAATAAACGTTATTTTTCGCACCTCTTATGGTTGTAGTTTAAATAAATAAATAAGAACAGTGCCACTTCTAAAACTTGTACAATAGTTTATAACACAACGATTCCAACTTTTGAACCGAGATGTCATTCTTTAAAAGGAGGATTAACCTCGAAAATACATCCCAAATAAACACCTCACGTATAATCAATATAAACTTACCAGAAGCCATCTTTGCTAGGTCGTTTAACTCTCAGCGGTTTTTTTTATAGTGTACTGACTCGTTGAAATTAAATGAACTCAATAAGTATAGAGAAAGATATGAATGTCGGTGTCATAAATTTTTAACTATTTCTCGAAAAAATATTTCTCAATCTCCGCAAAAAAAAGCAATAAACAGCGCTCTGCGTTTGTTATATATACATATGTAATTCTTTTAATGTGCTTTTGTTTTTAATCAGAGAGATATCCTGCATCGAGTTCACCGATTTTGACAATTGTCTAAACTCGCAAATGTTTTTATTAAACAGCGAGCTGTTTGCTTTTAAAGTTTTAAACATTACAAAATTTTGGTTATCTTTTTAGAGCAATCTTACCTTCTCTGTGACAACTCCTTGGGAACTTATTTCAACTTCGTAACCGACTTTAATATTATTGTTCTTTCATTAAATTATAATTATAATTAATTACCAAAAGTTTCGTTGCACGTAACGACTTCCAATTAAACGAAATCCTCAAAGACTTCTCCCATTACTGAAAAAAATTATTTTACAAAAACGTTATGCTTCACAGAATATTTTTTAGCTGCATTAGCTACCCAAAATTGTTTATTTGATGCAAATATTTGATTTCCTAACAACTGATTGGAAGCTGTGTACGAGGTTGTTACGATTTGTTCGAAGAATCTTGCCAATAAAGGGAGTTTCTCAACAAAATCATGATTAAAATTTTTTAAATTTTATAACACATATATGCTCATTACAAATGATAATTACTCTTGGTTAACATATCAAAATAAAAAGTATGTATAAAAAGGTTTGGAAACGAAGGTGCACTTACTCATCCGGATTCCAGCATAAACACGCCATATGATTGATATTGGAAGCTCTAGCCTTCAAAAAACAACAACAGAGAAACAGATGGATAAACTGTGTCGTAAATTTAAATTATATGGCTTTTTATCATCCTAAGCTCGACCCAGGTTTCCTGGACCTGTGCTTAAACCTAAAACGAGGTTGTACACAAGCTCCATATAATTTCTGCAAACTCGCACCCATTATACCAAGTTTGTTTTTATATATCAATCCAAAGAGATTTAGACAATAACTTTATTCTTTATTGTAGTTTTATCTTAAACTAAACAACAGTTTAACGAGATTTTTCGCTCGCAGAAGAAACCCAATATCATAGAGCGAAAAAAAAGACTGAGAACGAGGTTTTTCATGTGTGTGTATAATTTCGATGTTATAAATATGTCTGATAATTTCCAACGTTGATGTAGACTTCCTGGGAACAAAGTTGTGTTGTTTCAATTGCTGTATCACATACGACGCCCATGTAATGAATTGATAAGTGTCAACACATCAAATAGATGTAAAATACACATTCAAACCTGCCTCGTTCACCATCCTCGTCCCCAGGGTTTGTTGCCTCGTTCACATGACTTGATGTACATTTTTATAAATTTTTGGTTTAATAATATCACACATATGCAGATAAAAAAAAACACTTGGTGACAGACAGCACAAAATGCTTTTGAGAACTAGTTAGTGAGTTGCAAGCAACCCCGTTCCCAGGTTTCTTACGCTTATGATATATTGACAGGACGACTCCGTAGTACAGACGCCTGGGGGCGAGTTTGGGTTACAACCGTAACCAATAGCTTTTTTCGTTACGCAAATTCAACTCGACGTAACAATCTTGTCCCTAGAGCTTCTTTTTCGCTTTCTAATATGTGCGCTGGCGTTAGTCACGTATCCAATGCGAAAAAGAAGCTCTGGGGACGAAATTGCTCGACGTAACATATTAGAGTTTACTTCCCAGGAAAATTTAGAGAATAAATAGAGTTATTTTAAAAAAATTATAATAAAAACATAGCATAAAACAAACATAAAAGTGGGCGTAACATTGTTCTGAAAAATAACCTTTGAAAACGTAAACAAACCGCTGGTGGAAGGAGTTTAAACTTTGCAGTAACGATGATAGTAATTTAACTGTAAACCGAACCGGCCAATAAGAGTACTTACAAGCTTGAAACTGTCTTAGAACTTGAGAGTTTTGTAAATCTCAAACCGAAGTATCTCGTTCAACTTCGTCTAGTAGTGTCAATTAATATTTCATCATGTTATTATTTTCTTTTTTAACGCCACAGAATTCGAGTAAACCAAGCTTTTGGAAACATCTGCTCCTTATATACATTACTTTAAACTATAGAAAAAAAATCCAAAGACTTGAAGACTCTCCATACCTGAGCTTTTTCTTTGTGGTGCTGGGTTTGTTGCAGAGATTTCTTTTGTTGAAATCACAGTGGGGAAGCTTTTGAGAAGACAGAAGAATCTTCTCTATAGTGAAACAGAAAAAAAAGATAATTCTGATGAGATGTAATTAAGGACTTATAAACTTCGTACCCGGGTCACATCCTGGTAACTTTCACTAGGACAGAAAAAAAGAGACATTGATACGAGTTTTTCACAACGCACTATTTTTTCAAATATGGTCCTAAACATTGTGATCATTCTTCGAATTCCATTCATAATTTAAGTCTTTTATGCTATAAATTCCTTTATATCTATAATAGCCCCTTTTTTGTCAGTTAAAACTTTTTAGCAGTACTAATTACACCTAACTGTATAATTTACATTTTCAAATTAAAATAAGATCGATAAAAGAAAAAGAGGTGATAATTCTAACATAAATACTCTTATCTTGCAAATAATCAGGAATCAGTTGTTTTCACATGTTACAAAACAGATAAGATCTTTACTTTTTTGATTGGTATAAAACCTGGTAGCGAGTTTATCAATGAATCTTTTCATCTCTAGACTACATCATTAGTCAAAATTTAACGCAAGAAGAAATTAAAATGTAAATAAAAAAATTTAGCACTGCACCAACCTCCACCCCTCACCCCCACCCCTTACCCACATTTTCTGGATTTGTTTTCAAAATTTAATACCGGTTGATTTTAGGGTGTATTTCATCTCCCTTAATTCTTAATAAAGTTTGTTGCATGTCTGACAAATTAGGAATAAATAATGTTTACACTACAACCCCAGACAGATCGCAACCACAAGCAACTGAAACGAAATTCGCAACCTCGTCCCCAGGGGCTGTTGCCTTTTTGACATCAAGATGTTTGGCCTTCAAGTAAGCGCTAGCGGCTTTGACATAGGCAACAAACCCTGGGGACGAGGATGACGAACTTCGCACTTGTCAAAGTTCAATTATCAATGCTCACACCTTCACAGCGAACTTTTGAATGAAGATCTTAGGCTACTTGATTACAACATCTTAAAGAGTGCTATTTTTTGCTGACGCCAGTATGTCCAATATTCTACAATACATCGGACATTTCCCAGGCGATGCGGACATTGTGGAAGGTTACTTATCCTTAACCCCTGCCAAGGGGTTTAGGCCAATTCTGTTATAAATAATTTTTTTCCCACCGATTCGACCAAAGCGTCAACATCGCAATTCTCTCATAGCTTCACATGTAATGTATTTCTATCTAGAAAATCGGCGCATATCAATTTTCTAAATGGAAAAAGTGCAATTATTGTGACATCATCGTTTTATAACTAAGGCTGAAGAACGTAAATTGCTGTCTTAGGCGAGTTTGGTTATTCTCACTATACAGCAGTCTATTTGCCTAAAAAGCTGATCACAAAATGCTGGTTTGAGCTATGGTGAATAGATGTCTTATCAGTAAGTACTTCAGCCAGTGCGAACTCATTACTGCCAACAGATATAGCTGCAAGAAAACAAAGATGTATAATGGTAGGACAAATATGTTCTTCCAAGAGGGGGGAGGAGCCCTTTTTCGAAATTAAGCGCTTATCCGATCATTTACGGTATAGACGCAACAAGTTTTTTTATTAGTTATTTTCTTATTGGCAGGATTAAACCATGAAACTCATACATTTTAAAATTCACATTTGTTTTCATTCTCGACCCCAGAGCTCTTTGAGAAAAAATCAGTTTTAATCTCAAAGAGCTCTGGGGACGAGAATGACTTGTTTTGTGATGATGGACGGCGATAATGACGAATTGAAGTAACATTAATTCAGCTACCACCATTAATTAAAGAAGTTTCCATTGCAATTCTTACGCCCCAACTTAAACAGGATGCTCTTTAGGCCAATTAGGTGGCGTTAGCATATATCTATTAAAAAATCATTACTGGACAGAGCAAGCTTTTTACAGTTTTTTCCATGTTGAAGCTTTTTGTTTCAGCTACTTCTCTTCTACCAGTAGGCGAGACAAATATCTTGTTGCCTCGTTTAACTATAAAATAATTATAGCTGCTCAAAGAAAAGTCACGAAGCTGAATAAATATATGTGATTTAAACTTAAACAAATGAATAGTGGTTAAATCACATGCAGTGAGAAAAAACAAGATACGTGAACATTTTTTATATATAAAAAATTAAAACTATGAAGCATTTTGAAATTACTTTGCTGGTTATCTGTGTTACTATAGCATGCTCGACAGCTTCCGACATTTTGATCTTTGGAGGAAATGGATTTTTAGGTAGCCACCTGGTGACTAATCTTTTAAGGAAAGAACACAATATCACCTTAGTGAACCGTGGAAACGATTATTTTAACTCACGGTCAACTCTAGAGCCATTTGTACAACGCATTATCGCATGTGACAGGAAAACGTATTTGCGTGAAACATGCAAAGAGTTGTTGGCGAATCTTAAATACGATTACGTCATTGATTTTAGTTCTTATGGAGATAAAGAAATTGAACAAGTAATTGATATTTTACAGAACAGAATCGGATTATATATTTTGATCAGCACGGATGCTGTTTACGAGGTGCGCGATAAAAAACACGAAGGAAAGACCGTTGAAGAAGATGCAGGAAATAAAATTGAAGCGAAGAAATAGAAGATAAATTAACGAAGAAAACAAATATGGCGCAAGTAAAATTGCTTGTGAAGAGCGGTTGAAAGAACAAAGGAAAAGATTTGGTTTTCCATATGTTATACTGCGACTTGCAGATGCAATAGGTTCAATTTTTTTTTGACATTTTCGAAGTCTAGTGAAAAATGTTTTTAAGCTACAACCATGCCATCGACACAAAAATTGAATGTCTGAATGTATAAGAGACGCATTTGTTTAATTTAGACTTGATGTTTCTTAACTTGATTTACCAAAATCCCTTGTTTTATACCTTTAAAGTGCTTTTTAGCAAGAGACCTGGTAATCTGTCAATATACTTTTTTCACTTTTCCCAATATTTTGCGAGTTAGCAGTTGAAAGTATCTAACCTCAGCCTATGTTTCTTATAAACGTGTTTCTTATAAAAAACGTGAAATTTATAGTTTGTTTCCAGTCTTTTTTAATAATCTTAAAAAAACAGGAAGACTTGTTTGCAAGATAGAACTTGGCATGGATAATTATTACATCATGTATCTGTATTTTAGGTGAACGTGATAACACGTTAAGATGGTGGACTTATCAACTGTTCCTGAAAATACACAAAGCTTTAAAAATAAAAATACCGCTACCTAAACCTATTATGGAGAGAAAATTTAGCATGGTATATGCAAAAGATGTTGCTGTTGCCATAGAAACAATTATAACAAACCCTGGTTTATTTCACGATCAAATAATTAATTTAGCGTTTAAGGAAGACGTAACATTACGTAGTTTGTTTACAGAAATAGGTGACTGTTTAAACATAACAAATATGGAGTTTGATTATGACGAAAATACAGCATGGTTTAGGTACCCATCGGTAGAAAAGGGACCAATAGATACTACGAAAGCTGAATTAATATTTGATTGGAAACCAAGAAAGTTTACTGACGCCGCACAGCAGACGTGTGCATTTTTTGAAAACGCAATGGTAGAACCAGAGTACGCAAAAGAACGAGAAGTGATGTTGGCTGAGTTTATAGAAGAAGCGCTACCAGATGATTTCACAGACGATGAGTTGTTTTCAAAGAGTTTAATAGATGCCTACGGCCCTTTAGTTTTTAAAAATATCGATCTGGGATTTGACGTTGATTTGGATGAAAAAAGAATTGGTGAAGTTCCAAAGAAAGAACTATAACACAACATTATATTCTTATCGTATTATCATGTTCGTCAAAAACACAGACCAACGCCTCCTTTCCACTTCATTTTTATCACATACAATAGCAATAAAACCTTTTTTAAATTTTTAAATGTGCATGATGAAATAAAAGTAGGGATAAAAATGCACGGTAAGGGTAAATTGATCGAAAAATCGCAAGCACTTTCAGTCCGCGCTACCCAAAGAATTTTAAGACAAGAAAAATGTTAAAAACGTTTGACACAACCTCGTTCCCAGCGAATGTTGTCTCTCTTTTTATAAAAAATTAGCAAAAGAGACAAAAATATTATTAAAAACATCGCGCAAAACTAGCAAGGTACCTGGCGACGGCTACTGACCATGTCTTACACCGTACTTGTTCGCAAAAATAAAAATGAGAAACATCCTCTTTTGCCTTAATCCTCATCAATCACGGCTTAACGCCGGTGTGGTATATTAATGACGTTCTCACCATCTAGTCTAGACTGTCTTAGTTTTAAATTTAAGTCTGTCCTTAAATCTCCTGCCAAGCCTCCGTGTTTCGCCCCAGGAACTATCATGTCTCTAAACTTTCTACTCATTTCTTTTTCAGTAATTTAGCAACCTATTCCTTAGGATTATTTGCTTTTCAACGGCGCTGCGCTTTTTTAAAGTCCGAACAGTGGATTTTAAACGCTATCCATCTGATTTACGCACATGCAAAAACGACTATGTAGCCTGCCAATGTATAACTGGTCAATTGAAAAAAAGCCGAAAAACTGTTATTATGACAATAATGGTTGGATTTGTGGATGTCTTGGAAGTGTTATAGGGTCGCCACTCTTTTTTTAGAGTCGTATTTAAAGAAATTCGAGGACTTTTGATGACGTTATTTTCATAAAAAAAATGAAAGAGATTTGAGGAGATTTTCATATTTTTCTAAAAAATTGAGATTATTTAAGAAGATTTTAAAGGTAACGCCAAAAGTGAAGAACAAATTATTTCTGTACCCATATAGAATTTCTATGCATTTTAAAAATAAAAACATGTGACAAAATATATAGTTTTGTAAAAGGTAAATTGAGGAGATTTAAGTAAGTTGTTCGAAAATCTATTTTTTGGAGGAGATTAGTGGGAGAGGAGACTTTTCAAAATTGAGGAGGATTGAGGAGGCGTGACAACTCTGTTGGGTTCGCGCTGCAGAAAACAACAATAAAAAGTTAGTTGTAAATATTCTAATCGAAAATAGTTAGCAACGTTACCCCTGAACAAAAAAACAATCGATTTTACAAGTTCTTGTGCTTATAATTCAAAAAGATTTTTCCTTGCACCGATAAAATATTGCTTTACACCGTTAATTCTCTCATAAATTCTTCTTGTGAATTTTAAGCGTAAACTTTCGCCAAGAGTATTGATTGGCGAAAGTTTACGAATGTAAAAGTTCGCCCCCTTCAATTCGCAAAAGGTAATGTTCCCGCATATTAAAATATTAAAATTCTTTCTTTTTTTTATCATTCGAAGCAACCTGTTTTAAGTTCATGCTTTTTAATAAAAAGTTTTTGTCCGCGTAAAAAAGTAATCGGTATATAATATAGTCTATATAAAATATTCTTACGAAATTACATCGCATGTTTTTAATATAGTCTCTATGCTATCAACAATATCTGTCCACTCTTTTGGTGCGTCAGAACTCGAACGAACATTATTGCAAATTTTACTTATATCCTTTTTACTGTCAACAAGCTGTTTCAAAATCTCTTTAAATTTTTCACTATTAAAATTGTACATAAGATCTTTAAAGAAATCCAAATAGACTGGTATATACACGTCTTCCTTTGAAAAATCCAGGCTAGTTTTGCGCGAAAGTTCTTGTATCAAAACCTCTACTACAAGCGTATTATCTTCTATAAGTGCCAACGTCTTCTCTGGAAGAACCGACAGGACAGAATTGAGCACGGAATATATGGAAGAATAATACCGAGTCTGATTATCAATCACATACCAACCTTTCCGATGATCATACATGCCATGACAAACAAATTCTGCTATCGATATATCCTCTGTTAATTCAATAACGCCTTTATTTGAAGTTGATACGAGTTGGAAAACATGAACTAAGTTGGATATTGTGTCACCTTTGCGCTCGCTAAACAAGACGCCGTAGGATTCCTTCAAGGCGTTTAAAAAGTCTCTATCGAAATATGCTTCTATGATATCCTCACTAGCATCAAATACAATGTCAATTATCGTTACAGCATGATCTACTAATACTCCCTCTAGGGAATTCCTTAAAATGTATTTCAACGCCTCAAAGTGCTCTGTAATGTCTTCTAACCACAAAGATGTACAGTCTTGGTTGGACAGACACGTAATCAAGCAGCGAGTAAGTTCCACCAAACTCAATGCATCTCTGATGCTAAAGTAATTCAGAAATGTCTTTCTTAGCACCTCGTTTGAGCTAAAACTAACACAGATTTTGTCAATGCATACTATATTACCAAGTATACCGAATGTGATTTCCATCAAACGTGGTGACGATGTCTTTTCCAGAACACGAAATATAATGTCCATTCCATCGTTATCATATAGAAATTGTGCAACGTCAGCATTAGCAGTCATATCCCACAATTCACAAATATCATGCTCAAAAGGATCAGACAAAACTTCACATGATGCATCGTTACTGTCATCTTTTTCACTGTCATTCTTCTGCACCTTGTATATGTCGGCCTCTAATTTGTAAAGTTTGACGAGCATTGAAAGGACAAACCTTTTGCTGAACAAAGTTTCACCAATATAATCTGCCTCTATCACTTCTTTTTCCTCTTTGGTCAAAGGAGGTGGTGAAGGATTTCTCATCTTTCAATCTTTTTTATTGTATAGTACCAGCTCCTATAAAGAAATCAGTCACTCAAAAAGTAAACAAAACTGAAAAAAAAAGTTTATTTAAAGTTAGTAAACGCAAAATGACACATACACATAGGTATCATATGTTTTTTTCATATTCATAGGTAAAAATCAAGATCAGCCTTTCTAAAATTCAATTTTTTTGTACATTGTTGCTATATTTATATAATAATAATTAGTGCAAGTAAAGGAAGACCAAGGAGTGATACAAAAAAGAAGATTTCATAAGAACTTTCACACTACTTATCCAATCACAGTACGAAACGCACATTTGTGCCACAAAACCATTAGAAGACGTGATTTTGGGTGTATTACATCCCTCAATTGTACCAATTTTGACGCACAGGAAATATTACGAAATTGGCAATTTTTGTTTAAAATTAAGTTTCCACCAATATTTATTATTTGCCACCGCCAAATTAATTGCACACCAAATTTAAGAGTTTTCACTGCAGCCAAATTAAATCTTCACATATTAATTTTTTCCCTACATTGCCAAGTTAAATACATGACAAAGAATTATTTAGACCCATCACTAAACTAAATCCTCACCACAATCTGTACGAATAAGACAGTTGAAGAAGTTGAACGAAAAATTAACTACGGTATATGTCACAAAAATACAGGAATAACAAGTACAAAAAGGAAGGCTGGATATACTTCTCACAAGATATAGTTGATCTCCCAAAAAGGGAATTGTGAAAACGACTGAGAAACACTCAGCCTAGAAAAGAGAACTGCAAACAAAGATTAAATACATATAAAATAAAAAAGAAATTAACATTACAGTATAGAATAGATAAGCAACCGAAAAAAGAAAACTACTAAGAACAAGTAGATATAATTTAAAGGATCTTATATAGTTTCCCTATGGGTAAGAAGACTTTTGAACAGCACAAAGCTTGCAAAAAACATACAGTTTTCCATAAAAAACAACACAACATGGGTTTTAATTTAGAAACACTTGCATCGCAATATTTTCATGGAGGAGGGGGGGGGGGGATTAATTTTCTTTGCATACTCCACTGACGTCACATTCCGAAAGTAAGCTCCATTAAATGTTGTGAAAAAAATATTTTCTTATATCTGGAGTATAAGTACAAATTATACAAAAAGAAGGGTCTATTGTTAAATCTGTCGATTCAGATAAAACTTATTTGTCATAGAAGTTAACATCTTAAAATAAAAAAAGATTTACAAAAATCAAAAACACTCAACCCTATGAACATTGGGCTTTTCAGGTCTAATGTGAAACTAGGGGGGTTATGAAGTGCAACATAAAAGGATTTTCGAAAAACCTGTGTTAGTTAATATTCGTTACCATAGTGACCAATTATTTATGCAGAAGTATAAGATTTCTGCTAGAACCTTTAAAGCTCTTTTTCACAGTGTTATTTTTTAAAAGAGTACCTCCTACGTTTTAAACCTATTTTACAAAACTATAAAGCTCTGTGGTGAAGAGCACGCTTAGTGTGGAGATAAATGTTAAATCTAAAAACGATTTTTTTTTATTTCATGAGTTTGAGCAGAACGCGAGTTATGAGTTTTCCTATGATCATAGGTTAAAAATTTTGGAAAAAAATGTAATACTAAATATCTCCAAAAGTAAAAATGTTGAGAAAAAATTAAAAATCGTTTTCAGATTAATGTTTTATGATCCCAAAAAGCAAACAGCAAACATGAGAACCTAGTAGTTTTGTAAATGGGATCTCATTTGTAGGAGATGGGTCGTTTTTATTATTGTCTATTAAACCTTCAAACTTTTTTTTCTTAATAATTTTTATACCATTATATAGGAAATCATAGAGGCTTTCTAAAAATATATACATTATTAATGTATCAAAATAAAGTTAATCGCATTTTAAAATATGACACCTTTTTTGTATACTCATGCCTTTAGTGATAAAAATTGGCATAACTTGCATAAAATCTCAATACAAACTGATTGAGGTAAAAAATTAATTTGATTACGCCATCAGGATCAGAACTTAGGTCACACAATCCTAATAGGCCATTTTCCCAATTTTTCAATAAATTTGAATTTCTCAAGCATTACTGACAATACGGCCCTAATTTTTAGTATACTTTTTCACTAAATAGAAAGAAGTTGATTTCATATTAAAAAAATTAATTTTGATTTCATTGGGATAAAAAATGACATCATATTTTTATAAAAGTTTCTTATTTAACGACACAGTTAAAAATATCGTTTTTCCAGTATGCTGATATTCATGACATTGAACCTAGTACTAGAATATGACATTAATAAATGTTCAAGGTAAGGAAAACAATACAATGACATCATTAGGATCAGAAATGACGTCATTTCGCTGGATTGATATTTCCTTGAAATCTGGTCTGTATTTTATCCATAGGACCTACATATCTTCTTAGCAACACCTTAGTAACTACCTGAACAGGCATACATGTAATAAATAACTAACCAATGCAATATCCTACAGCACACATAAATGCATGTCAGCACTTTTTAAAAATTACAAAAATCACACCAGTCCGAAAAATGCTATACCTCACGAAAAGTATAAAATTTCTTTAAAATCTTTTTTCATTACAAGCCCAAATAAAGTTGGGAAAGGTTACATAGTTTCAGCACTCAATCACACGACAAAGAAAAGTTATGACCAGCCAAAGAGGCTGCGGGCACTTTATGCCCTGTGTGCTAATAGGGTTAGCACAGAGGGGAAGGGAGGCATAAAGTATGCATAGAGTGGGGAGTGGGAGGGAAGTATAATAGGAAGTTTTTCAGAAAATGTTGACATTATATATCTGTTTCTACTTATAAAGATGATACCATTATTAAACTACACCAAATGCCACATATTTAACATTTATAGTTCACACTGCTAATAGGTTTTAATATTGTGTAAATTCGGAAAAAATCTGGAAAAAATAAGTAATTCCAAATTTCAACAATCTTAGCGACACTTCCTTCTTTTATTTTTAATCATCATTATCATCATCATCATCATTCTGGGCGTAATGTCTGTTTTCCATACTAGCATGGGTTGGACGGAGTATATTAATGACCATCTTCCAATCTGATCTAGACTTTGTTAGATCTAAACTCAAATTCCTCTGCATCAAGTCTGTCCTTATTACCTACTGCCAAGTCTTTCTTGGTCTACCTCTGGGCTTCGCCCCAGGAACTATAAGTCTCTACACTTTCTTACACAATTATCCTCCTCCATTATTTACAAGTGTCCCAACCAACTCAATCTTCTTATCTGGATAACATCTTTAATGCTACGGATATCTAGCCCGCTTCTTAGCTCACCTGAACTTTTTATGTTTCTTAGACTGTTTTCTTAGACTAACCATTTTCATACCATTCCTTCTCCTCATTCAATGTTATGGTAATACTTTTGTATTAGTCAAAATCACAGTCATCAAATTGCTCATTTTTGTTTCATTTTAACCAATAATTTTTGGCTTTAAACTTGCCCCTAAAACTTTTCCAACTATATACTAAAAGGATAACTCCACTATCAGTATATTAGATGCATAAAAAGCCCCAGAGACAGGGTTAGGTGGCCCTGGAAACAAATTAATTTTGGTTGTCATTAAATTCTGAGAAATAATTCAACCAACTTCAGGCCACAAACATAATTAGATGGTGGCATGAATTTCTTAACATGTATACATGACCTACCATGGTTGTCAATGAAGAAAATTTCTAAATACTAAATCAGAGTCAATTTTGGGATTGTTATTCTT
Source organism: Hydractinia echinata (assembly GCA_030067915.1). Lineage (NCBI taxonomy): Eukaryota > Metazoa > Cnidaria > Hydrozoa > Anthoathecata > Hydractiniidae > Hydractinia > Hydractinia echinata. Next base: position 1,063,438 of record JASGCC010000017.1, on the reverse strand, counting down.
AGCAACTGGCACCATTAACACCATTTTGGTCTTTTTTCTACTAAAACTTTTTAAGATGACTATATTTATACTCACCAATACATCATGGCTTATATGTTGTAAACAATAATGAAACAATATACTTTTTCGACTATTGTAGCTACTCAGAACATTTTGTGAGAAAATTAAAATTGCCTGGAAGGAAAAACAAAAATCTATAAATAACACATACATTGTAGGGTACTCAGTCAAAAAATGGAAGGAGGGGGAGCGTGGTAAAATTTAAATGTAATCAAACGAAACTTAAACAAAACTCAATTGCAAGAAACCTACATTTTTGTGACGCATGATCGAACGTAAGGTCGATCAAAACAAAAGAAACCTGTATATAGAATGTTTTTAGCGTATGATCCGCCAACTCCATGAATCCGATAACTCTGTGAAACTGCTTTCGAAGCCTACAACAACTTACATACCACAGCTCTGTGTACCATTTTTAATGAATGAATTCGATTCAGGGGGTTAATCATTTTAGGGGTGTCGGAACTCACACATGACAAAAATTTGGCAGTAAGTTCAGCCAGCTACACCTTTTTGTGATTTTCAAGTCAAGCGCGACGGTGGTCATTTTTTATATCTATTGATAACGTACTACAAATGGAAATAATGGTACCTTAATATCTTGAATTTATTGTGTGTTTTTTCCAGCCGCCATATTTAACAATCTTGTTGATCTCTTATTCTTGTCTAATAAGCGGGCCGGCGCAAAATGTTCGTGTGAAACCGTAGGTAAACAAACGGCCTTAACTTTAAATGAGCTCTGAGATGGAGTTCGATAAAATCGCCAATATGGTAGGCTCCGTTCACCATGCTGTTCTTTTTGGCTTGTTTTTTCTTTGCAAAACATGGCATCAAAAAGTGGAAAGAAATTTTGGTTCTGTTTAAAAAAGTGGCCGCGCGTAAAAACATCCGTATCACTTTCTCCACTTGTATTTAATTTTCTTCTATTCTATTCGTCATTGTTTTTGGAGACCAGACAAAACAAAACAGAAAGAAGAAATCACAACATTGCCTTGTGGTTATTAATTATGATAATTAATGTTTATCACGCTCTTTCTTTTTTTATTAGCATGACCGGGATTACTGCATATTATAAGCCAAAAAACCCAACGGGGGAGAATGCTCATTGTGATAGTTGAAGATAGTTGGAGCACTATGGAGATAATTAAATTTAGAGCATGAAAGGGGAAATTCTGAAAATTTAGGTATTCTAATTGTCTAGCTCTGATACTGTCTCCATAAGGAAACGACTAACTGTTTGAACAAAGGAAAATAATCAAAAAGTAAGACAGCTAGCGAGGCGAAGCTGTCTTCAGAAACAACAACAAGAAGTGGTCAGTGTTGCAAAGAAGTCTGATTTCAGTAAGTTAAAACATTTAAATAATAAAAAATAACGCAGAAACTTCGATTTTATGTGATTTATCATGTTCGGAACTTAGTGGATACTTTTATAAAAGCATTATGATGGAAACACAGCTACGGATACTCTCCCTCATTCATTATTTTTTCTGTAATGGCATGAATCCAGCAACCATGTGATCGATTTTGCCGTGCGTTTATTATCGCATGATTCGTGCAATGAAATGCAATGGCGGTTCTGTAGGCGAAGAGAAATTGGGGTGAGATGTTATTTCTATGAAACATTTGAACATGTTCTGGTTGTCAGTTTTCAATAAAATTTTCAGGATAATGTTTTCTTATGTATATCTTTTAATTTTTACAATATAATAGGCACCTCTAAAAAAAGTTGCCTACAGGGTGATTACGCGCCTTTAATGGATTATAATTATGGCCATGTTATAACTTTTCTGAGGGCCCAATGATTCGAGAATGTTTTCTAATGAATATTTTAATTTTAAAATATTTTTGCTAGTCATCAGAAAGCAAGAAAACGTGTTTTTCAAATTTCAAGGAGTTGAAGGATCCATTCACGGCTTTATCGGATGAAATCTTAGTATGCCTGATTAAGAATACTTTGAGGATCTAACTACATTCGTTCACTGACTGCCACTTCTGAATGCTTGAACTTCAAATTTTGTGCAGGATTGGAGGGGACATGGGACGAAAAAGAAAGGCCCCTTCTGTTTTTCCCCATCCCCCCCCCCCCCCCCCCCCCCAGACACCAGCGCCGCAGGAGGGGAAAGGGCGCTGCTGGAGTGGAAACGGAGAGAAACGAAAAAGTTAAAATCTACAGGGCGAGGTAAAGAGCCAACTAAGACACTGGCTATGTGATTACACTCCATTTTTACCAACAGACACCTGCCTGACCGAACCGATGACAAAATAAAATGAAAACACGTTCTAAACACACGGCATGCACGGCTACGTCTGCCATTTCGAATGCTAATTTTCCGCAGACCTCAGCAAATTGTTTTGATTTGAGGAATTTTCAAGCCGTGACACCCCTTCTCTCCCTTGCTCCCCTCCTCCCCCTTACTCTACCCTTCCCAGCGCGCTAAAGCTTTCGAGAATCTTTGATGTGTTATGTTAGTTTTAACATATCCAAACTCGTCCCTGGCTTGTATGTGGTTTTGTCAATATATCACAAGGTATACGCCCTGGGAGGAGGCTGGGAAATGTTTTTGTGAAAAAAAGAAGGATAAATAAACGCCAAAAAGTATATGAAATTTTACACGCCAAAAAATTTAGCTGCGACATTTGAAAATATTAAAAATACTGTAAAATTTCATATACCTTTTTTTTACGTACACGCTATCTTAAATCTCAAAATCTCAAACATTATTTTTTAGTTTCGTATTTACACCATGTGGGAAGGAACACCAGTTTATTTTCACTGGCTTGTTGGGATTGCGTGTTACAGAAAATGTAGTTTAACTTTTCAATTCTAGTGGACCGAACTACTTTTGGCAATTGTAACAGCGCCAACAATTCGATCAGTTAAAACAGATCAAACATCTGCGAATGCGCAAGCGTCTTTTTACTGATAAGAAACAGGTTTATAAAGGGCTTAACTACACTACCTAGAATAGCATGAAACTACAAAAACACCAAAATACCAAAACACGATAGGATTTAACAGATGACTATATTTTAACCGATGATAAGTAAGTGGAGAAATTTTAGATTGTAACAGATTGATTGGATGGGGGCTTGGTTGCTCCTGCCATTTTTAACCACTTTGGCTAACCTTTTTAGCATATGCAACCATATCTCTTGATTATATGATATAATAGCAAGATTTGTATCTTATTTTTACGGAAAACTGTAAATTCTTCAACGGCAAAAAAAAAAAAAAAAGCTCGTAGAGAACGGCGTCATTTAATAAAATTGTAACGACCTAACCTCGTACTCAGGCCTTATAACGTTTTTGTATTGAGACAAAAAACATCTCTTGGGCAAAGTTTTACAATGACCTGAGTAGATGATGGGAGTTTCTCAAAGTACAGTTTTGAAGTGTAAACTCCTCACTAAAAAACACCCCTCAAACTGTACTTATAAAACCCCGACACCTCCCGCTTGTAAATCTCTTGTTTGACACCTAACCCCCAAAGTATAGTTATAAACCGCCCCGCTTCTCTCGAGCTCCCCCTACACCCCATCTGCGCATGCGCAAATAAATTCGGAAAATCTGACGGCATCCGACAAAATCTGCGCATGCGCAAAACTTCAACGATATCCGACAGAATCTGACGTCAGATGACGTCATCGCAATGCGCATGCGCAAGTTGAATAAGGGAAATAAAAAATTATTGATAAATAAAATGTGTATAAATAAATGAATGCCTCAGAAGTATTCACCGTTAAAGAATTACGTGCAATAGCAAAGAGTCGCGGTTTGACTCGTTACTCTAGGCTACTCAAGGCTGATCTTATCTCCTTATTGGAAGCACCTAGGGAAATACCACAGGAAATACCTCAGAGGCCTCCACGATCAACTGTCAACATATTCGAGCTGCTTTTTTCATTAGAGAATTAGAGGAGGAAATAAGAAACAGAGCCATTGACAGATATCCCCAGGCGCTCAAGTATTTTCCGGATCGATTCAAGACGCAGGACATGTGTAATAATGCCGTTATGGGTGATCCATGGATGCTCGAGCATGTTCCAGATTGGTTTAAAACCCTTGATATGTGTGCTAGAGCAGTTGAAGAACAACCCTACATAATTAAGTATATTCCAGATCATCTCAAGACTTAGGAAATGTGCAACAAACTCGTTGAAGAACAAGCACATATGCTCCAGTATGTTCCAGATCATCTCAAGACTTGGGAAATGTGCAATGAGGTCGTTGAAAAGGACCCTTGGATGCTCAGGTATGTTCCAGATCACTTCAAAACTAAGGAGATGTGTAATAATGCCGTTATGAATGATCCCTATATACTCACGTATATTCCAGACTGGTTCATTACGCCTGAACATCTCTCAAATAATTTCAATTCACGGATCAAGACTACGTATCGCCAGCGGAAAGCACAGAAGGCTAAAATTAAAAATGAACTACTTCCATTAACATGGCATCCAGCTCAATATTGGGATTGGTGTATGCCAGAGGACGAGAAGCAAGAGATTTCAAAATTATGGGAGTAATCGTGCTTGAATCAGGGAAATACTCTAATTCAAAAAATATTGATAAAACCTTTTTCATATAGAAAAAATGAGTTGGTTTAAAAATGTTCCAGATCAATTCAAGATGCAGGAAATGTGTGGCAGGGCTGTTGAAGAAAGGCCTTATATGCTCAGGCATGTCCCAGATCGATTCAAGACCCAGGAAATGTGCAACGAGGCAATTGAAGAAAAACCCAAGATGATAGCGTATGTTCCGGATCGATTCAAGACAAAGGAAATGTGCATCATGACCGTAGCGTGGCACCCCGAATTGATCAAGTATGTTCCGGATCGATTCAAGATAATTTGTGGATGGTGTATTGAAAAAAATTAAGCCGTGGATGGTGTATTGAAAAAATATATATATATAATAAATGAAGCAACAGCAATCAACACTCGACATATTTGTGGGGACGGCACTCACGATATTTATGGCTGGTATTGGTATCTCTCTGCCACTTATGGTCATGGCTCTCGCACAAGAAAGCGAGAAGGAGAAGGAGAATGATAGATTGATTAAAGACCTGGAGGATAGGGTTCATGATTTAGAGAAAGAGTAATGAAACTATACAGGATTTTATCATAAGATAAACGATGAAAGAACAGTGTGATGATTGTGAATATGTGCTTGATGAGTATGATAGATGTAAATGTGGGAGAAAACTTGTGGTGCAAGGCAAATTTTTATGCTGGCGTTGTTATCAGGAATACACTTTATATAACGGTGGTTTTTGTAAGTGTTTGAGCAAAAAATAAAAAAAGTATTGATAAATTTTTTTCATATAAATAAAAGAGCATGTTGAAATTTGGAGACAAAATTATTAAATCAAAAGAATTTTACAGTAATATCACACCTTACACTATTGAAGATGTTAAAATTGAAAACCTAGTGGTGAGTGATTCCATTCTTGCAAACAAAGGCAAAGATGAAAGATTCGTGATTGAATATCATGACCAGGGCGGCAACCTATCCCCGTTACTAATAAAAACCCCTAAAAAAATCTACTCTCAGGGTGTCTCTCAATATAGTCAGAATTCAGCGTTCACCATGTCGTTCGATCTTGGTGATTATCCTGAGTGGTTGAGTAAATACGACGAGATCTTAAGAAAAGTGGAGTAGGAAAGTGGGGGTTACTTCACCAACATAGGTGTGAAGAAAGATCGTTATATTAATCCTAAACTCAAGGAATGGGAAGATAAAATTAGAACAAATTTTCATAAAAAAAAGATACCCGAGGAATCTTGTGAATGTACGGCAATCATTAAAATAGGAAGTATTTATAAGCAAGGCTCCAACTATTACATACAAACCTACTTGGAAGAATGTAAATATAAAGAGGTTGAAAGGTATGGTGCTAATTATCTTACGGAATCTGAATCTGAGGATGATGATGACGACGAGAGTTTTAGTGTGTTGTAGTATGTAAAGGTTTATATAGTTGAGAAGAACTATATGAAATAAATGAACGCACTTCGAAAAGAAGCAAAATTATTGAAAATTCCCCGTTATTCTACACTGCATAAGGAAGATCTTGTTGAGGCAATCCGCGAAATCAGCACAAAATCAACGCAAACAGATGATCCTTATTGTAAACCTTGTGTTGAAATTGCGTACGAAAAAAATCTTGAAAAATACTTGCAAAAACTCGCCAAAAAATCGCGACGTATAGTACATGATGGAGACTGTAGGAAATATATTTCCTATAAAAGTCGCAAAAACTTATACTCTATATCGAATAAGCAGACGGGGAATCTAAGTACCGCTGACATACTGTACAGATTGAATTTTTTTTAAAAAGTCGTCCTTACCTTGCTGTCGACCTTTTGCAATTAACTGGGCACGCTCTCGCTCATTGATGCTATTGACGATACGCTTAACTCGTTGGCGTATTTGCTCCTTTAGCACCATATATCGCTGTTTTTCCTGGATTATTAGACTGAATTCATAATCACTGATAACACCATTTTCGATTGCCTTTGATATAAAATCAACGACATAATTCAACTTACTCTCGGCCAGTAGTCGGATGGTCTCATGTTTCTGTGATTCAACGCTTAATTTTTTTGAAGCATTACTCAGGCCAGCCTGCCCGATTCCCATAGCTAATGCAATTCCTCCCATGGCAATTCATAGGGGAGCTCCAAATCTTGTTGCTAATGCACCAATTCCAACCCCCGTAGTGATAACATTTACACTTAATAGTCTATGGTCACAATAGCGAACCCAAGTACCATGCATCTTGAAATTTTTCGCGAGTCCATCACGCTCTTTGATTTCCTTACGTAAATATTGTTCGATCTCTTCAATCTTTTTTAATCTGTAGACTTGACTTTCATCCTCTGGCTCAGGCGCACTTGGTGATAAGGTTGGATATAATTTCATAGTATCCATCTTCTTTATTTATTCTATTAGAATTTGCATAAGGATTCTTCCAAAAGCTACATTTTTTTCAAAGTGATATTCGTCGGTCAGCATGAACTCGAGCCTATCCGTAGAACCTTTTAAAGGAAGGTATACTGGAGTGTCAAAGTTCCAGGTGAGCATATCTCCCCAATTATCTAACTCTTTGGTGTGCAGCATCGCGAGAATTTTTGATTTTTTGCCATCAAGCAAGCAATCATCCTCATCTAGCTGGGGGCATATAAGGCGTAGTTCATGATATATGTCAGTTTTGTAGTATCCATCATAGTCCCCCTTCATATAATACTTCCCACCAGCTGGATCAGGTAAACCCATGATCTCTTGCAGTGGTCTGTTAATAACGACCGTAAAACCACCATTTACACGGAGCCTGCAGAGTCCATTTTTCAACACAAAGATCTTAGCCTTTCCTTCAGCTTGGTTATTAATAATAGCTGCCAGATCCTCGATTTTATACAAACCGTTCATGATCTTAGTTCGGGTAACCTTCTGATCAGGCCCCACTTTTCTAATCGTGAAATCATTATTACTAAATAGATTCAACCAGACAGCTCGAATACTAATTGATTTTAGAGCGACCCTCGTGCACTGCCCTAGGTAATCGTCAAAAATCGTAGGCTTGTCGATATTAGTGATATACAATTGTTTCATGTTTATTTTAGAAGAAACGATGAATATTTACTCGTATAACCCCAAAGCAAAATACAAATCAAACAGGGGAGAATGGCCTCTGGGTATCACGAATCTTCAACATCAGGATCTGTACATATCAACAGAGTCACATATTCCTGTAGTATTCCCAGGGTTTAGTAAGTATCCCATCAAAGTTCCAACGACTAACCTTAACGACCCCGTTCGAATTAGATGGGATGGGCAAGCATTGGATTACTGGAACGTTCAAGTTAATTTTGCAGCTCATTGTGCAACGACAGCACTAGGCATATCTGCCAAACATATGACAGGATCCTTGCCCCTTGTCAACTCTATCTTTAAATTTCACGTATACTATCACATGCGTCGTATATTGGGAAGAATGAAAGTGCCCATGCCTTTTGACGATGGGTTTAGTCAATACAAGAATCATTATTCGACATCTGGATTTGCTCAAGTATGTCGCGGGTACGGTGCAGACCCCCACGGTCTGTATAAATTTAAAGCAGTAGGTGCTTCACTAACCAACGGTGAATGGTGGCCACAAGTTGATGGGGATTACGCAAAGTTTATCATGCCAACTAGGCAGGGTCTTACATCAGAATGTTTGATCAAAATTAGTGAAAGTGTTCGTGTATACGTGGTCTTGATACTTGGGTCACAGGCGGGAGCAAAAGCATCCTTGCTCGGTTCTGGCGCAGACAACTATACAGCGAGACAAATCCTATTACAAAAATTTGAATGTATGGTGTTGAGAGGAGAGAATGTAGGGGAAGATATAACACGTTTCCAAAAAGTGCTCCAATATGCTAGAACCCTAGTCAATTTTGCTGTTATGCCCAGCGTGTACATGTCGCCATCAGACATGAATCTTCATATTGGTAAAATTCAAGGGTATAATAACAATGTCTTGATTGCACCTGCAACGGTGAATGTTGGGGTTCAGGTTGATCTGAATAAGGTGAAGCCTATTGTGAAACCGAGGGCACTCCCGAAGCATCGCCTATCGACTAGTGGCTCCGCAGGAGCACCACAGGCGAGCCACGTGATCCCTAAACCCGTAGGGCATCGTCCAGCGACCCCGCAGAAGCACGAGGTAATAGAAGCAGATCAACACGATGACACCAAGGCTGCGTTGATTTCAACAGGGATAGGTGTTATTTTGCTTTACATATGGTTCAAAAAGTAGGAAAAGTTGTATGTGACTTTTTATTTACGATCTTTTGCTTTTCCTACCCATGTAGCCTACAACAAGAGCAACGGCACCTGCAATCGCCATTTACAAATGCTTAGCCATAAATTCAACAACTTGTGCGGCAACCCTAAAAAAGAAGGATACTACCGTCCCTATGATTCCGGTAAGAGCCGCACCTGCTTTCCCTGCCAAATATTTTAAAAATTTTCCAAGCCTCTCCAGTTGTTTTTGTACAAAATTTCTACTACCCCTCTGCGTTAGCAATCTCACTATCATAGAAAATTATTTTACTTTTTAATGATTTTAAATTCCCCTTTATGGTTTGAAGTTCGCGATTAAGCCCTCTTCTTTCACGTTCCGTAAAGACCTCCCCCTCCCCCTCCCCATTAAAGGACGTCTCGTCTATGAGACTCTCCGTTTCATCAACAACGTTCTCGGCTAATGGTATAAATTCTATCTCATCCGCCTTGTTAGTCTTAGTAAGCTTCTCAATCTTGCTCGATATGTTTTTCGCTATGGCCATGATCCTCTTAGTAGGTGTAGCATTAAACCCTTTACTAGGTGTAGTATAGTCGGTAAACCCTTTACTGGGTGTAGCATCGTCAGTAAACCCTGTATTTGGCGTACCATAATCCGTGAACCCCATGGCTATCAGACGCTTTTGACCTAACTTCCTCTGTATCTCGGTGATGACCTTGAACTCGCCGGTCTGTATCGTTAGTTTTTTCCCATCATAGAAGAGTTGATTGGATACACCTTTATTATTCTTTCGTATTTCAAATTCGTTATAGGTCAATTTTCTCAAACCCATATCCTGCTTCCCCAGCTTCATCTTGTGAAGATATTTATAAAAGGAGTCGATCTTTGATCTTTTGATCTCTTCCATCTGACTTGGTTCGACGTCATCCTCCGTTCGTTGTTCTTCAGATGTTGGCGTAGAGCTGGTGCCAGGCTGGGCAAGGTCGTCAGGTCTACTAAAAGTTACATGATCATCCTGATCATCTGGAATATTTTTCTCTGGTGTAAAATCTTCCCCTGGTTCATAAGCTGGATTATCCATTTTATTTGAAACAAAAATCATCTAATAATAAAGTAGTAGCATGACTAATATATTTGGAAAAACACTTGATCCGTATGCGGAGATGAAAACGCTCTTTGCAATGAAAGGAAAAAAACAGCGTGTGAAGGTTAGCCACGTGCCGAGTACGATTAAATAGAATGAGGATTTGTATGTGGATGTTCCCAATATGGGGCAGAATGATGTCATTTTCCCAGGGAGCCTTCGGTTATTATTTGATCTTGAATTGACCGGCACCAATACAAAACGCACCATCGTTTCAAATATCGGGAAGAGTTTGGTGCAGAACCTGAAAATTACACTAAATGGTAATGAAATTCAAATTATCAACGACTACAGAGTTTTCGCTGCCTATCGCGATCTCTGGTTGTCAAAATTCGACCTTGAAAATAATTTGATCCTAGAGGGGATCAATCCCAAGGATGGTACGATCCGTGCCTTGCAGGTGAAAGCTAGCGATCATGTGGGTACTGATGAAGAAAAGGCGGTTGCAGCACTGTATGGTAATAACTTTTGTATCCCTCTGGGGGACATGTTTGAATTGACAAGAGATTTACCATTCTACCAACCTGGATTACACGATCGGTTACAATTCGTGATACATTTTGCATCATATGGAGATGTTATCAAAGATGCAGGTACAGCGGCTTCGGGGTCTACGGCAGCAAAAGCGGCAGATGCTGCATACAAGATCAGCAACATTGCACTAGAGTTTGATAAAGTAAACCACGACGAGCTTGCAGGTGCCATGATATCACGCTATAGTCAGTTTGCACTACCATTTGAGAGAGTACTTCGAAGCAAAGTGATCACGATGAAAAAGGAGGATACCAGTTATAATTTAAAAATTGACACCCCAGCAAAGAGTTTGAAAGGAGTTTTACTGCTCTTTGTAGACCCATCAAAGGTTAAAGCGTACTTCGGCGCTAACGAAGTCTTCTACAACCCTAATATTGAAAAAATCTCGATCACTGTCGAGGGTGAACCCAATGAACTCTACTCCCATGCGATGCTTAGAAAAGATCAATATGAGCAAATTGTGAATCTCTTCGGTAAACATGACTCCACGGTGACGATAGCAAAATTCGCGACTGACAAATATGCACTTTTTGTAGATTTTCGATCATCTCTTGATCATAGTTTACATGGTTCTGGAAGACTTCTTCAACGCTTAAGTGACGGCATCACTTTGCATATGACGAAGAAATCCGACGGAACTGGAGATATCCGCTGCTACGTCTATCTTCTCAGTGATGCTCAATTGAACATCTTAGATGGGCGTTTCCATAGCGTTGAGATTAAAGTTTAAAATAAATGACTGTCGAAGAACCGCACACATCAATATTTACAGTACCAACATCTTGTGGGAAAACACAACGTGTCCTTGATCTCCTCGAAACTGATTACAAGAAACATTTTCACAACATAGTTATCCTCTGTCCAACTATACAATGGAATAGCACGTACCTCGAGAGATCATCTCTTTGGGAATATGATTACGTGTTTCTGATTAATCCCAAGGATCAACTTTTTGAATGGATTGAAAAATTATCGTCGCTGCTAGCTGGCGAAGATATTCTGTTCATTATCGATGATGTGATAGCAGACGAGAATCTCGATAAAACTCGTGGACCATTGATACAGCTAGATGTCTCTGGATGGCATCGAAGGCATAGTTTATGGGTGCTTACACAGAGATATAAGAAAATGCCAATAACGGTAAGGGATCAGATGAAGATGCTTTTTGTATGGTACCCAAAAAATCGGAAAGAATTTGATCTCATTCACGAAGAAAATGATGTTATTTCAACTAAGGAAGAAATTTCCAATATCAAGTCTCAACTGAAAAAGTCAAAACATGCGTGTCTATACGTAAGACTGGAGCACCCCAGAAGCTATAAAATTCTCGATCGCGAAGCTCCGCGTAAGGCGCGGTGAATTGTGGTGCTCCTGCGGAGCCATTGCTTTTGCGGAGCCGCTAGGCGATAGGCGATTTTATGGATCGATTTGGTAAGTTTTGTATAGATTCGTCCATACAAAAAATCTAATTCTACCTGAGGATATAACAAAAAGATGTCTTCCCAAAAGCTTGTTATGGTGCATGCCCCACACGTAGAAATCATATATGACGATTGTCAGGTTCCATGGTTTAAACGAAGCCATGTTGGTAAATATTGTGGGGTTATAAACATACGATTAATATCCAGAAATATTGAAGGACGAAGCAGATATGAACTTTCGCGATTATCCTCGTCCCGGTCTGGCTTGTTAGGACGTGAAAAAAATAGGCACGATATATTCATTTCCGCTGAGGATGTTAGGGAAATCATAATGCAATGCAAAAGTTTGGATGCTATTAAAATTGCAAAGCGTTGTGGCATAGAAATTCAAAACATAAAGATTTTATCGAAGGAGGAAAGCACCCTTAACAACATCCGCACCGCTTTTGATGGCGAAGAGATGGTGGTGCAGCATCATGTCGATGGATATAAGATCGACATGTACTTCCTAAAGTACAGATTAGCTATTGAATGTGATGAATTTGGACATAATGATAGAGATATTGACTACGAGGTAAAAAGACAAAAACATATCGAGCAAGCCTTGGGATGCACCTTTATACGATAAAACCCTGATGCGCCCGACTTCTCCATATATCACATCATTAACAAAATTTATCGCTATATTACGCAGTGAAGTTTCCCATATGTTCTTGTAAGTCCCATAAGACTTACAAGATGACAGCAACGCGGAACATATTTTTTTTCTTGGATTGTCCAAGAAAAAAATTTCGGTTTTAAAAATTAATAAGATAAGATGTCTTCTCAACTTACCCTGTTCAACGCCGTACCTACTGGAGCCAACGAGACTTTGTTCGATGAGCACTCGAAACCTCATTTCAAGCGTGCTGATCTCGGGAGATTCTTAGGTATTGAAAAAGTTAAAAATATGGCGATACCTTCAATGTGTCTAGCTACCAGGTCCGAAATAATAGGGGCCCGTCGGATGGGCCCCCTTGGAAGGGGCAGAAACCCGCACGATGTCTTCATCTCCTTGGATGGTGCTCTGGAGATTACGCACCGCTCGAGAAAACCGAAGGCGGTACAACTTACCAGGTGGCTTGCGAAAAAAGGTGTTGAAAAATTCCAAGAGGAGCTTAAGAAGCGAGATCAAGCCATTGAAGAACAAGATGCTGACATTGCACTCCTTGGAGATGATCTTGATGACAGAGATAGACAACTTATGGTGCTAGAGAACGAACTTGAGGATAAAGACCGACAACTTGCAGTACAGCACCAAGAAATTGCAGAGCTTCGACAAAGGTGTGTTCCACATGCGCAAGATCCTAGGAAAGATAACGTGATTATGATATACCGTAAACACACCACACAAGACGAAGAAAAGTATCATCATCTGCCATACTATTGTGCACGTATTCAGAGAGGTGCTATCCTTAAAAAACGAAGATAGTTCCTAAATTTAGACAATTTTCCTAATTCTGAAGAGATTGTCGTCATAGATAATCCCAACTGTATGCACGCCTTTAATAGATTTGAATGTGGATGGCATGTGGAGCGATATCAATGCCATTTCAGACCTTACTCGAGATGACTTGTACGATCTAGGTGTTCCGGCACTGGAAGACTAATATTCTTGTAACTCTTATGATTTACAAGAAGTAAAAAATGGTTAGGTGACGCTATTACTGATCTGTCCACACCTTTGAATACCACTTAACCACTAAAAACAAAGAAAAAAAGCGATGGAAGCATACGTACAACAATTGCAATTTACGGATCTTTACAATATCTCTGTAGCTGTGCTGCAATGTTGTTTGAATGCATCGTCAGTTACTGGTTATTGCCCGCAATGTTTAGAAAATTTTAGATTTCGAAATGGACCATACTACGAAGGCTTTGAGTACCCAAGTGATGAAGAGCTTTTACACAGAGTAGCAGCAGGCGAAAAAAAGCATGGGCAACATTCGCAAGATGTGAGATCGACATGGCGTTAGAAAATGATATAAAACGTCTAGGGTTGCTTATGGTTAGTGCGGATGTGAACAAATACGATGTTATCTGTTATGAAGTAATCAAAAATAAAGAAGCAAAGATATCAGATTTAGCTGATTTGGAAAAAATAAGCGACATCCTAGACTTTCCCATAGCAGATAGACGGCAGGTTGACATCAACCTTGATAACGAGCCAAATGTTATTCAAAGAATCCTCTATGGATACCCTTTTTATACCTTACATCCTTATGATTATTTACGAGATCCAGCTGAAGATGATTGGGATGACGATGATCAATGAGGAATATACAGGTCTTGTAACTCTCATGAGAGTTACAAGATGACATACCATTTCACCATTCTTTTACATAGTCCGGAGGTATTTCGACATCTTCGGGAATCACCATTAATTCTTCTGCAACAAAACTACGGTCAGGTCCGTCTTTCAAATAATACAACACGCGACTATTCGGGTCCGCTACAATGTGATCAAGCCTATATGTTTTCTTACTCCAAATAGCGTCGGTTGCACGTCTCCTTGCATCTCCATGCTCTTCTCCAGGTTGCAACAAATATAAATACAGCCCATCCTCTGGTAGTGGCTTTTCCTCCGCGTATTCTTCGCTTTTCACAAGTGGTACATCCTCCAGCTTGATGGCTTTTGATGGTTTAGCTAGTATAGGGAGTCAGTATACCCACACTTTTTCAAAAACACGGTCAAACTCTCACAGAAAATAACATACACAAAAACGCTTGTGACGTCACAGCTGTTCATCACACCCCATCCCCGCAAAATCCGCTGACCATCAGCAAAAAATCAACGCATGCGCAAAACCAACAATGCTATCATGCGCAAGTGGAGTAGGGTAAATTCCCAACAATCAGCAAAAAATCAACGCATGCGCAGGACATGCGCAACAACGATTGACCTTCTCGAAATTTCACAATTTTGTAAAATGTGTATATAATAAAGAGAATGAGTTGGTTCAAGTACGTCCCCGATATGTTCAAAACGCAGTACATGTGCAAGTGGATAGTTGAAGAAATACCCCACATGTTTGAATATGTCCCAGACCATTTCAAAACGCAGGACATGTGCAATATGGCCGTTGAAGAGATACCACATTTGTTTGATATTGTACCAGGCCGGTTCAAGACGCGAGACATGTGCAACGAGGCTGTCGAGGATGATCCCTATACACTCGAGTATGTCCCGGACCAGTTCAAGACGCGGGAAATGTGCAACAAGGCCGTTGAAGAGGATTTCGATATGTTCGAGTATGTACCGGATCAATTCAAGACGCGGGACATGTGCAACGAGGTGTTTGAAAAACACCCCTGTTTGTTCGGGGATGTACCGGACCGGTTCAAGACGCAAGACATGTGCAGCAAGGCTGTTGAGGAGATGCCTCATCTGTTCGATTATGTGCCAGATCAATTCAAGACACAAGAAATGTGTAACAAGGCTGTTGAGGGGGATCCCCAATGGATCGAGGATGTGCCGGACCGGTTCAAGACGCGAGACATGTGCAACGAGGTTGTTGAATGGTATCCCGACCTGTTCGAGTATGTTCCAGACTGGTTTGTCACCCGGGACATGTGTAGTAAAATTAAGCCTAAATTACTCGAGGCCTACCGCCAGAGGAAAGCGGGAAAGGCTAGAATTAAGGAGGAGCTGCTTCCATTGACCTGGCATCCGGATAGGGTCATGGATTGGTGCTTTTCAGAGGATGAAAAGGCAGATCTCGAAAAGTTGTGGAGCCCCGAGTAAGTAATCTCATAGCCCTTGGGGTTATAAGATAAATGGAACAATGCAGCAACGTGACCAACATACTCAGCAATCTTCGGCTGTTGTTGGTGTATACTAAAATGGTGCTGTGTTACTGGTGCTCTGTAGAACTGTGCGACAAAATAGGCGTCAGGTGCCCCATGAGATACAACCCCCCACAGGTGAGTACAAAACATACGACGAAATCTGGCTTTTTTCATGTCAAAGAAAACATGGCTGCTCATATGGGCGAACACGGTGAGTACGTGTACGAGGGCTACTTTTGTGGAAATGCGTGCTGCTTGGCTTACGTGGAGGAGCGAAAGGTGTATGACAGCGCGTACGACATGTCGCTGTGGTTGTTGAAAAGGCGCTACAAAGGCTTGCCCGCCCCGGACTGGAGACGCCTCGTCAGATTTGGGGGCGACTTGACGCAAAAAGAATTCCTGGCATCGGGGTAGGGTCATAGGAGCCCTAGGTAATTTATCTCATAGCCCCCCGGGGGTTATAAGATAAATGGAAGAACAATGCAATGACTGCGAACGCGTGCTTGACGAATATGATAGATGCACCTGCGGACGAAGGCTCGTGATAAATGCTGTGTTGGTACTGCTACCAGGAATGTATCACGTATAACGGGGGTAGTTGCGCGTGTGCGAGCAGAAGCAATCCTCGGACCTTGTTAAAAATTCAATAAAGGATGCTAAAATTCGAGAACGAAATTGTGAAACCCAAAAATTTCTACAACTTTGCTGCTACTTTTACCGACATCAGTGATATTAATGTGGACTATCTGACAGTGTCAGATTCCATTCCTGCCAACAAGGACAAGGATCAACGGTACATCGTGGGGTATCATACACGGGACCTCATAGTAGATCTGAGGATAAGGACACCTGAAGTCTGGTCCAATGGAGTCAGTCAATACAATACCAGTGCCTTTCAGCGATGAGCATTGATTTTGAAAAGTACCCTGATTGTATCGAAAAATATCATCAAATTTGGAACAAGGTCGAAGAGTTGATATCTCAAAAATTATCAACGCTAAGCTCAAATACTACAAGGACGCAATCACGACTAACTTTCATGGTCAACCGGTACCCTATAACGAGCCTTGCAAACTCAATGGTGTGCTGGCGATATCATCCGTATACGTTCAAGGTAGCAACTACTACCCACAGGTACATGTTGTGGAATGTAGGTATAAAAACCTGAATAAATGGTTGTTATAGAAAAACCAGGGTTTTATAACCCCTACTGCTTGCATACTGTACAGATTGAAGTTTTTTTAAGACGTCATCGCGCCCCTCTTGCCGACCTTTCGCTACTAACTGGGCGCGCTCTCGTTCATTGATGGAGTCAACAATCCGTTTGAAGCGTTGTCGCATCTGTTCCTTTAGCAGCATATACTTTTGCTTCTCCTGCATAATGAGACTAAACTCGTAGTCGCTGATGATTCCATTCTCAATTGCTTTCGAAATCAGATCAACGATGGAATTCAATTTAGACTCCGCGAGTAGCCTTCTCGTGCTTCTTCGATTTCACACCAAGCCTCTTTGAGGCGTTCCGCAGACCGGCTTGCCCGATACCTACGGCAATCGTTATTCCACCCATGTGGAATGCACAGTGGAGCCCCAAGACCCGAGGCTAAGGCTCTGATTCCAACACCCGAGGTGATAATACTAACACCCAGCAGTCCGTGATCACAGTAGCGTACCCAGGTCCCATGCATCTTGAATTTCTTTGCGAGTTTATCCCGTTCCTTAATCTCACTTCGCAGATACTTTTCAATCTCTCCAATCTAGTCAAGTCTATATTTTTGACTTTCATCCTGCATAGTATCGTCCTCAGGCGCACTTGATAAATCTGGATACAACTTGGCTATATCGTTCATCATTTATTCTATGAGCAAACACATCGTAATTCCAGTGAAGGAAACATTTTTGTCATGATGAAATTCATCTGTCAGTATAAACTCGAGGCGATCTGTAGAACCCTTCAGGGGAAGGTATATCGGAGTGTCAAAACTCCAGGTCAGCATGTCCCCCCAGGCATTTAACTTTTTGGTGGGGAGCAAAGCGAGAATTGTTGACCTTTTACCATCAAGGAGGCATTCCTTTTCATTCATGCAAAGAAGTCTCAATCTTTGGTAAACATCAGTCTTGTAGAAGGCATCATGGTCCCCTTTTGTGTAATACTTGCCACCAGCCGGAGCAGGTAGGCCCAAGAGCTCTTGCAGTGGTCTGTTAATAACCACCGTGTACCCATCACTGACACGGAGCCTGCAGTGTCCATTTTTCAGGACAAACAACTTGATCTTGTCCTGTGCCTGACTGTTGACGATAGTTGCCAGATCCCGAATCTTGTATAAACCATTCATGATTTCAATTCGGGTAACCCTCTGATCGGGCCCTGTCTTACGGATGGTAAAATCATTGTTGGTATAAATGTTCAGCCACATGGGTCGAATACTGATGGACTTTAAGGCAATTCTCGTATTCTGACCTAGGTAATCCTCAAACATCGTGGGTTTTTCAATATCGGTAATGTATAGTTGCTTCATCCTTTCTTCTAAGAAAGGATGAACATGTATTCATACAACCCTAAGGCAAAGTACAAGTCAAACAGGGGAGAATGGCCCCTTGGTGTAACAAACCTGGAGCACCAGAATTTGTACGTGTCTACAGAATCACACATTTCCGTGGCCTTTCCCGAGTTTACTAAATGCCCCATCAAAGTTCCAACAACCTACCTCAATGACCCCGTCATAGTGGGATGGGCGGGACAAGCCTTGGACTACTGGAACATCCAGGTTAATTTTTCAATCCATTGCGCAACAACAGCTTTAGGTATCTCCGCCAAGCATATGACGGGCTCCGTACCCCTTGTGAACTCCATCTTCAAATTTCACGTGTACTACCACATGCGTCGTATCCTGGCAAGAATGAGGGTACCCATGCCTTATGACGATGGGTTTAGTCAGTACAAAAATCCCTCAACCTCTGGATACGCGCAAGTGTGTCGCGAATATGGTGCCGAGCCCAACAGTTTGTACAAATTTAAGGATGTAGGTGCTTCACTCACCAACGGTTCGTGGTGGCCTCAAGTTGATGGTGACTATGCAAAATTCATCCTACCAACAAGTCAGGGTCTGACGTCGGAAGGCCTTACCAAGCTAAGCGAGAGTATTCGCGCTTACGTGCTCTTGTTGCTTGGATCGCAGGCGGGGGCCATGGCATCCCTACTCGGTTCTGGTGCGGACAACTATACGGCCAGGCAAATTCTGTTGCAAAAATTTGAAAGTATGGTGCGGCGTGAAGAGAACGTAGGGGAAGACATAACAGCATTCCAAAATGTGCTCCAATATGCCAAAACTCCGGTTAATTTTGCTGTTATGCCCAGCGTGTACATGTTACCCTCAGACATGACCCTGCGTATAGGTAAAATTGAGGGTTATAACAACAATATCCTGATCGCCCCTGCTAATGTCAATGTTGGGGTCGAGGTTGATGTGAATAGTGTGAAGCCGAAGCCTATTGTGAAGCCCATCAGACCACCTCCTAAGCATATTATCAAACCACCCAATAAGCATACGGAGCGGGCCATCAAACATGCGGCAGTTATCAAAACACCCCATGAACACAGAAAGCCCCACAGGGTGAACAACATGAGGATACCAAGGCAGTGTTGATTACCACCGGAGTAGGGCTCATCATTGCCTACATATGGCTAAAGTAAGGTCTAATGTGTTTCATCGACATATTAGACCTATTTCCTCCTACCAACGTAGGCCACAACAAAAGCAACGGCAGCAGCGATTGCCATATACAGATGTTTGGCTGCGTATTCGACAATTTTTGCTGCTACCCTAAGAAAGAACGAGACAACCGTACCAATGATACCAGGAAGGGCAGCACTGCCTTACCTGCCAGGTATTTTAGGAATTTCCCCAATCTTTCCAGCTGCTTTTCTACAAACCCCTTCCCTGCGGCACTTCCTCCTGCACCCGCCACGGCACCTCCCCCTGTAACCGCGAGTACAATGGTGGAAATCAGTAGACCAACAGCCGAGACGATACTCGCGATAGTCAGACCCTGCTCTTTGAAGAGGATTTTAAGTTTTTCAACCAGTGATGTGTCTTCCCCGGCGATTTTCATCACCGTCTATTTAATGGCCTTTAGCTGGCTGTGGATCCCCGAGGATAACAGTCCGTGCGCTTCCCGCGCGGTCTTTTTTTGATCCTTCAAGTTTTCAATCTCTTCCTTAACCTTTACAATGTCTTCGTTCCAGATAGTTTGCTGTTCCTCGGATACTCCGGGTTCAGCTTTCTTCGTCTCAAGCCTTTTCACCTTGGCCTTTGCCTTGTCAAGTTCGCTATCGTATAGGATCATCTTGCTTTTCAAGTATTTCAAGTTACCCCTTATCGTTTGTGCTTCCTGGTTAAGCCCCCTTCTTTCACGTTCAGTGATACCTTCATCAGTGCCGCCAAACGAAGTATCTTCGATAAACCTCTCCGTGGCATCCACAACCTTCTCGACCTGCTCCAGATCATCCATTTCAATATCATCGCCCTTCTCCTCGATCTTCTCTATGACAGGATCAACCTTTTGCATGAGATTCTGGGCCGCTGCTTTACTGCCTTTGTTGGGTGTTTCATAGTTGGTAAAACCTAAGACTTGAAGACGCGTACTACCTAACAACGTTTTTAACATAGAAATTACTCTATGTCGCCACAATATAAACTAAAACACGGCTAAATTTATAACACCACCTGAAAACACTAGAATGCCCCTATTTTACATACTGCCAAAAATTCATAAGGATGGCATTCCAGGACGACCAATAGTTTCAGCCGTTAACTCTATAACTGAAAATATCTCAGAATTTTTAAATCTTTGCCTGCAACCTCTCTTACCAAAATTAAAATCCTATGTAAAGGACACCAAACACCTAATACAACGGTTACAAACCATACCGGCACAAAATGAACACGTTTTACTTGTATCAGCAGACGTATCCTCACTTTACACCAATATTCCTCATCAAGAAGGAGTTGATGCGTGTATTCATTTCATTAGAAAATACAGAAACACACTGCCTTCATTCACACCCAATGAACATGTAATACGAACGTTGTTTTCGTTTATACTGGAAAATAACTATTTCATGTTCCTAAATGAAATATACCTGCAGTTACTTGGCACAGCCATGGGTACGAAGGTGGCACCACCATACGCATCATTATTCCTGGGTATTTTTGAGCAGATGTTTATTTTCGATAAGTTTCCAGATTTAATCACTATATTTCTCCGTTTCCTAGACGACATATTCTTCATATGGGAACACGGTGAAGAAGAACTACACAAATTTTTCATATATCTAAATTCAATACACCCTACAATAAAATTCACCTATGAATATTCAACAGAGGAAATTAGTTTTTTAGATACGACTATCTATTTAGATAAACGCTCGAGAAAACTCAAAACCAAATTATTTATAAAACCAACTGACGGCAGAGCACTATTACATTTTACGTCGTATCACCCTCACCATACCAAAAGGGGTATAATTTATTCGCAAGCACTCCGCTATCGCATGATAACAAGTCAAGATAGCATTTTAAAATGTGAGCTCGGTGAACTTAAAAGTATTTTGCTGACCAGAGGATACAAAGGTCGGCTTGTTGTTGAAATATTCGAGAAAATCGCCAAATTAAAGCAATCAGACGTACTTTCTAACTCCACGCACAAGTTTAATAAAAAACGAATACATTTCAGAACCGCTGACAATAGCGGGGATGCTGACAGAGAGCAAAACAAAGACAAACACATTCTACCTTTTATTTTACCTTACCACGAAAAATTTACAACGCTTAAACGAATACTACACAAGTATTGGTTTATAATTGAGAGCGACCCTGCTCTGCGACTCGTTTTTCCAACCAAACCATTCTTGACTTTCACCAAGCATAAAAATATACAGGAATATATAATCAGAGCAAAGATGAGATCTGCTGACCACTGCCTTTCATTATGATTTTTATAATTATTACGTTTATTCGATTTGTATAACATTCAGTTTATTAATATCATAATAAAATTGTTACACCCAAAACAGTTTTTTGATATTTTAGCAAAATACTGCATGCTAACGTTTTGCCGTTTTATTTGTTAATCTGATATCCATTGATATATCATAGCCTGCGGAATGGGTTGTAAAATTAATTTACAAACTAATTAATACACACAAAACCAAGTAACTATATAACCAAAAACTCAATAAAAAACTCACATACGCGTGAAAATGAAATAATACGTGCATGTGTATATATAATATATGATAACTGTGTAAGCAGAGATAACTGGGTGCAGAAGTTAACTGTTACGACCTTGGTACTACCTTACTGTAAAACGATACGAAGAAAAAATCTCGTTTCCATAACAACATGACAAAACCTTTCATCTGCACTCACATTCGGTTTGACTAAAAAACTCTCATTTCTATGACAACTACACTCATCAAGTTTAAATAAATAAATCAATAAATTACACAATTACGACCCATAAAAAGGGTTCCTGAAAATACAACCTATGCACTGAAACATATGGCTAGAATTTAACTTTTCATACAAAGCTGATATAGATTACAAATAAATATTCGTAGCACTGGAAACGAGGTTGGATGTAATGATGAAATACTGATAATAACGACTTATACTATCTTAACAACACAGAAATCCTGTGTAATAAGTGATATGCATATCATCTGGATTCGAGAAAGCATACACGAATGATAGAAACCTGGGCACTATCTTGCCTTGAAACGATTTGAAGATAAAATTGCGTTTCTAAATCTGTGCGCACATTCAGTTTAAACATCGGTTTCTATGACAACTACAAGACTGAACAATAAAAATTAAAAAATAAATAAATGAAAACGACCCTCAAACGGCCCTACCGAAGCAATATATAAGGCTGAGAATGGGCATAAAACGACCTCTTACAACAGAACCAAGAACGTAGCAACACTATTCAAGATACTGCTTTTTAATTGAATCAACTAAATATTTCATCATGCAGACTAACGATCTCTTCAGTTCAAGCGAATTTGACGCTAGCAACGGAAATGGTGAGTAACATTTACCTACTTTACAACATTTGATACTCCTAGCTAATAGAGAATGCTTGATAAAGCATGGCCCGCTACCACGAGGAATTATTGATTAGTCCATACCCGGACGGGGCTGAAAATTCTGATGACGGTAGTAATCAACTGACGATCTCGCAATTGAGCTAGTATCTACAACTTAACAACCAATATCACCAATGTTATTGGATTATTAACAAAAAACCGAACATATGATAACCACAAAGTCAAATGTTCAAAAAACGGAAACATGTAAGGGATTACCACGAGAATAGCGCCTTTGCTAATTTTTTTACATTACATACACAATGCAAAGACTGTAAGGGGAGTCAGATTTGCCACCATGAAAAGCAGAGATCCCGGTGCAAAGACTGTAAGGGGAGTCAGATTTGCCGCCATGAAAGACGGAGATCCCGGTGTAAGGACTGTAAGGGGAGTCAGATTTGCCACCATGAAAGGCGGAGATCCCGGTGTAAGGACTGTAAGGGGAGTCAGATTTGCCGACATCAGGGGCAAGAACAAGTCAATATGGAAGGAACCAAGGGCTGCTCAAAATGTGAACACTATCTCCCCTTGGACAATTTTAGGATCAAGGGGAATGGAAAACCGACAAAAACTTGCATAGAAATGCCTTGATGCTAGCAAGGCGTCACGGGAACGTGCAAAGTGCCCCCATGAAAGACTGAAGTATCGCTGTAAGGACTGTAAGGGGAGTCAGATTTGCCACCATGAAAGGCGGAGGGCCTATTGCAAGCATTGTAAGGGGAGTCAGATTTGCCACCATGAAAAGCAGAGGGGCCATTGCAAAGAGTGTAAAGGGAGTCAGATTTGCCATCATGAAAGACTGAGGTATCGCTGTAAGGATTGTAAAAAGAGCAAACACTCAGAATAAATGGCAACTCTCGGTGTTCTTGTTGCAGGTGCCGCCATTAATGCGTTGGCTTTCTCGGGAACAAACTTTCTGTTTAGCAAGCCTTCAGGGCATGGCGCAGCTGAGCGCAAGAGACATAATGAGGCGGTAGAGAAATTGCAATCAAGTCAAGCTCAATGGGTGAAGGACCGACAGAAAAAGATGGATTGGTTTAACAAGCAAAAGGGAATGCAAATACAGGCCGCGAAGAGCTTGAGAGAGCTCGAAGACGATATGTACAAATACCACATCGCA
Source organism: Hydractinia echinata (assembly GCA_030067915.1). Taxonomy (NCBI): domain Eukaryota; kingdom Metazoa; phylum Cnidaria; class Hydrozoa; order Anthoathecata; family Hydractiniidae; genus Hydractinia; species Hydractinia echinata. Next base: position 1,039,392 of record JASGCC010000017.1, on the reverse strand, counting down.
ACGGAAGAGACTAAACCAAAATTGTCTGATTTCTATGTACCTTCAAAGAAACAACGGGACGGTGAACTCACCTTCATTGTTGGCTCCTTGACTCTTCTGGGATTTGTTGCCTACAAGTATCTGTAAAACGTTTTTGACATGTATAATAAACATGTCAAAAGCACCACCACATAGTGTTACTGAGAAGGAGGCGGGAAAATTGCGCCAAATTTATTACACCCCGGAACATCTCTGGACTGGACGAAAAGCCGTTAAATTGCTATCCTCAGAAGCCGGCCTATCCAAAAAGCTAGTCACTCACTGGCTTTCTAGGCAACTCTTATGGCTCTGGCATATTCGGGGTCCGAAACGTATCGATTACCCCCATTTTACCATTACAAGACCCCAGGAGATGCATCAGTTTGATCTACTTTATATGCCCCATGACAAGCTATACGGTAGCACCTACAAGTGCATCCTCACGGGTATTGATGTAGCTTCGAGGTATAAGGTGGCGAGGCCTCTACGTACTAAGAAAGCCAGTGAGGTCGCGGATATGATCAAAGACATTTATAAAGCAGGACCTCTTCGCTATCCCAAAATTTTTCAGTGCGACAATGGTAGCGAATTCAAGTCAGATGTAACGAAATTGTTAGAAGGCAAAGGGGTGGAGATTAAACGGGCTACTACCAAGTACCATCACACGTTTACAGCCTTTGTAGAGAGCTACAACAAGGTACTTGCGGAAAGACTCTTTAAACCCCAAGATGCGCAAGAGTTGGTCTCCTCAGAGACTAGTAGTACATGGGTGAAACATCTATACACCATCGTGAAAAGTCTCAACAATAGCAAAACCGCCATGATTGAGATGAAACCTAATAGGGCTATTAAACTCGAAGAGGTACCACTTGCAAAGGGGCAACAATACCCCGAAGAAAAACCTTTGCCTGAGGATGGGTTGTACCTCCACCTGCTACAACCAGGGGAAGAGCATGGTGATCAAAAAAGACGCGCAACTGATGCCTTTTGGAGCAAGAAAACATACAGGCTGGATCGTATTGTAGCGGGTAGTCGCGTGTTGTACTATTTAAAAGACGGGCTTGATCGTAGTTTTGTCGCGGAAGAATTAATGCTGATCCCAGAGGATGTTCAGGTACCTCCAGAGGATGTCAAGGAGTGGTAAGTTTTTTTTTGTGGTCTTGTTAAACCACAAAAAAAAGAAGTTCTCATTAGGCATCTTCGTCATCATCTTCATTCGGATCCCTTAAATAATCCGAGGGATGTAGGGTATAGAAGGGGTACCCATATACTATACCCTTAATCACATTGGGTTCACTATCAAGATCAATGTAAGCCAATTGTCTATCTTCTATCGGAAAGTTCAGGATATTGCCTATTCTTGTGATATCAGCCAAATCTGATAGCTTTAATTCCTGATTTTTTACGACCTCGTAACTTAGCACACCGTACTTGTTCAAGGACACATCAACGATATCCAGCCCTAGGCGTTGAATATCAGCCTCTAGATCCTCGTCGATCTCGAGTCTTGCGAATGTTGCCCATGCTTTTTTTCCCGATGATACCCTTTCTAAAAGCTCTTCATCATCGGGGTGCTCAAACCCTTCGTAGTAGAGCCCATTTCGAAACCTGAAGTTTCCTACACATTTCGGGCAATATCCAGTCACTGACGCTGCCTCAATACAACAACGTAGTACAGGTACCTGTATATTGTATGATAGGGTATGTTGTTGTTGTTGTACGAATTTTTCCATTTTTTGTTGTTGTACGTATGCTTCCATATTTTGTTATTTCAATGGCTTTTAGCATGAGACTGAACGGGTCAAAAATGTCTATTTTTCAAAAGTGTAGGGCACCACTTTGGAAAAATTGTGTTTGGTTGGGGGTGGACAGACTGTCCACCCTTGGAGACCAGCGAAACCGTAGCCTATTCTGCAAGCTCTAAGAGACGTTGGCGAGTATAATGTTCACCAAGCCTAAAATGTCTAACACGCTCCGGGTTGACTTCGATACACCCACACTCTCGAAGGCAGTTGTAGTGTACGATGGCATTTGGTGTTTCTGCTAGCACCACAATCTCACCGTTGGGGTAGTCAACAAGTTTGTTTCGAATCTTTTGAGCCACATACCCCTGTTGGCCACAGATGGCGAGGTATGGAAAGGGATCGTTGTTGTTCTTCTGGATAACAACCATACCGTTATCCTTTCCCGGATCTTCGAGGTAAGGCACGGCACGTTCTTGTACTTCGAGATCGTCCCGGAGCATTGCAAGTTGTTCATCCCTGTCCTCAAGCTCGTCCCCCAACACCACGAGTTGTTTGTCTCTGTCGTCTAGGTCGTCCCCTATCAGCGCCAGGGTCATATCCCTTTCCTCGAGGGCTGCAGCAAGCTTTCGCATTTCCCTGGGTAGCACCTCTTCTACAACCCAATCCAAAAAGGGTTCTGCCTTCGGTTGATCACACCTCAACAGAAAACAATAGAGGCCAGGTTCCGTCAGTAAAATTGTATTTGGTTGGGTGTGGACAGTTCTGTCCACACCTTGGAGACCAGTGAAAGCGTCGCCTATCCGCATTTTATACTTCTTAGGAACATATCGCTGAATGGCTTTTACTCCCGCTCCTCGTTTATATCATGCGGCTCTCCAAACATCGGAGGCTACGATACATTGACCTTTATCCTCGACATAAAATAATCGTACTTGTTTTCCTTGGAAATAATCAACCGTTGCAAGAGACATCTTTTCTCTTATAGGATAGATTCGGATTTTTTGTATGGTCACTTGAGAATTTTAGAGCTTCTAGGGTGCTCTAACCTCACGCACAGGCATGCATGTTCGAACTGTTTCAATTCAGCCTTGATTTCTTCCCAATCGGATATCATGTTCGTCTCTTCATCGATCATCTTCATATCAGACCTTTCTTTGCCTTCTCAAAGTGAGGCTCTCTCAAGGTAGGTCCTATTCCATTGTATAGTAGGGCATAGTATGACTATGTTAGAGTAGTGTTTTTTATACTCTTTTTCTAACAGGTCTAGAACACGTTGCGTCTTGCCACAGTACGTCGAACCCGTGAAGATTGCCGTGTGCGGCTCTCTAATAACGTTCAACATTTTATTAAAAACCCTTTTTTTTTCTCGATTTTCGGGATAGTGGAAAGACAGTTGGAACAACTCCACACGCCGCCGTGGTTGTTGACCGGCACGTAAAAATCTTTGCAGGCTGGGCAGAACGCCATCGCGGGCGCGAGGGTCTTGTAGACGATGGGTAGAGGTGTACCAAACACTATCTTACCCCCCAGGTACCGGAGTACCTTGCGATATCTCTCGACGAGGCGGGCCTTTTCCTCAGAGACAGGGTATAACATTGTAGGGGTAAGGATGGGTGTTTTTAAAAGCTCGACGTACCGCTCCACAATGTTGCGGGAAAACAAGGTGTAAAGACGCAGGCAATTTTCGTCCTGTTGAGAATCTCTAATTTCCTTATCCATTCTGGCTACATCAATCCTACCATGCTCGCTGCAAATCTGACTCGCCTTACAGTCCTTGCACTTAGACCTCTGCTTTTCATGGGGCACCTTGCACGTTCTTGTGACGCCTTGCTAGCATCGAGGCATTTGATGCAACTTTTTGTTCGTTGACTTCCCCTTGATCCTAAAATTTTCCAAGGGGAGATAGTGTTTATATTTTGAGCAGCTCTTGGTTCCTTCCATATTGACTTGTGTTTGTCCTTAGGGCAAACACAAATTTTACCGGACGGTCCTTATCCATTCTGGCAATGTCTAGCATTTGTTGTTTCGGAACGATACTTGCGGGGATCCACCCCTTCGATACAGCCATCTCGCGGCTTGCCCTGCCTGCGGCGAAATAAGCCGTCATTTTTAAAGCGTCACTTGTATCCATTTTTGCAGAGGGTCTTGTAATGCCCAGGCATTTCTTACCTGCAAGAGCATAGGCGAAAGTGAAAGATAGATCGACGACAGTCTCATAGAGCATATCTATGATTTCTTTTTCTTTGGGAGTTACTTTGTTGCTTGCCATTCATTTAATGCATTTTGAAAATATCAATTTTGGGTTGAGCTTTGCCTTGTTGAGGCTCAGGATGAATCGTGGGCTTGTGAGATTCTCCACCATTTTTGCCTCCAAATTTATACCACACTCCAACCCCTATCGCGAGTACGGCAAGCGTACCCACGCCGTAGATGTAGACGTTGTCCCTCGACTTGTGCGGACCTTATGCAGGTTCCTGATCATCTGATGAAGAACTTTTGCCTACGTTCTTCTGTAAGTTTTCCTTGTTCCTGCGATTCCATTCCGCAAGTCTCTTGCCAGCAGCAACACGTCCTTCCTTCTTCTTGACTATGATTTGTCTCTCTTCTTCATTCATTTATTTAAAATGAATGAAGATTCTTCTGGATGCTGCCTCATTCGTTGGCACCCTCCTGCTCCCCCTCTTTTTTGGACATATATCTAGCCGTATGCCCCAACACCAAGATGGGCGCTAAACACCTGCCAATTGTACAGTACACGAGAACCCCGAGGTCTGCCATGGCGTCTCTGATAATGGCGTCCTCTTCGATATCTTGCCGGAGATCGTCAACGCTGTCAATGTCCACGAAATTTCCAATCATGTTTGTATACAGGTTAACTGCGGCCAAACTGCCACTGCCCTCGGTTTCTCCAGTTCATCCCGCCCCTAAACTGTGCTTGGATGTGCTTCATGAATGTAACAATATCACAGCCTAGATATTCCCGGGAAGCTATCTCTGTATCATGATTTAGGGCATTACGAATCCTGTTCAAAGTAAGATCATAGAGATAACCTGGGCGATCGCATGTTGGACAGTGGTTTCTTTGTTTTTGATGTGGGCATTTCATACGTTCTCTTGACGACATCTTCATATCGAGGCATTTGATGCATATCTTTGTTCGTTGTCCGTTCCTTTTGACCCTGAAATTATCTAGTGGTAAAGTGTGCTTACATTTTGTACATTTTCTGCCCCCCTCCATATTGTTTTTGTTTTGTGGATGTGATACCTTACAAAACTTTGGACAGTTTTTAGAAACCCCCGTTATTCAAAAATGCTTACAACATTTCTGAATAGCAATTAAACCGCAAGTGGGGAGGTATGTATCCCATCAGCATGTACAACTCTTTTGTCGTAAAACGAGCTTGTTTTGTTCATAAGTAATCATACCCTGATTGTGCACCCAAAAAGCTACGTTTTTGGCCAGGTCCAGACCCCCTTTTAGTGCACTCATATACCTTGACCAAGTCAAGGCATTCTGTCTCTTCGACATGCCCTTACAAGATTATTTCGTACCCTTTTTACCCTCCACAAAGTAGCACTTGGCCGTCAGGGCAACCATCCGAAACCCTATGAATTCTGGCTTGAATATCCCTCCCTCACGACTTGAGTACTTATCAGTGACAAGCCAGTTTCTCAAATCCTCATCGTAAGCGTCAAGCAGTTCGGGGCGAACGACATCCCGTAACTCTTCCCCAGAGATGGCAAAATAGGCACTATCAGTGTCCATATAGATGAATTCAAAGTCCCGACGATCCACGTACTTGTCGAGAAAATCGTAATAAAATTCCAACATACGAAGTTTAGCTAGCTCATACACAGCAATACCACACTGATAGGCTCTATCAATACTGCACTTGTGTTTGCCCCTTCTGAGCTCTTACGCATCTCCAATCTCTTCGAGATCTTCGAGGTATGGGCTTCGCAGGGCTGCTTCAACCTCCTTTTCATTGCGCGTGAACGTGGTGTTTGCGTGCCTTGCCAAATCCTCAATCATCTTGCCGTAAAAGCTGTTACCTTTCAATTTGGCCGTATCCCCCGCAATACGCTTGTCGGGGTGTTGATCAGCTTGTCGTCGTGCATTGGCAATCTCTTCCGGAAACCATGCAAAGGGCTTACCTCGAGTGTACTCGAGAAACTGGTGAAACGCAGTCACCTTTAGGCCCTGGCCAAGGTACCATTTTAGTAAGGGGGGTATACAGTAGGATTTTTTTAGCTTTTAACAACCCTAGAAGCTTACGCGTACCTGGAACACGTTTGCGACCCGTAGTTTTCAAGTACTCGTGCATGTGCTCTGGGATTTGATCGTTAGATATCTCCTTCACAACAAATAGTGGAGCCATTTCGCTGAATTTTTCACGCAGATCTTCGGGTACTTCGATATCCACCTGCGCAAACCCAAAGAGTGATCCATCTCGCACACCTCGCGTTAGCAGATCGATATTTTTTTCTGATGTCGGTGTAGTCACCTTGATCAGTCACCTTCCCACAAGGAAAATCCTGCATCAGGGTACTCGGATAAAGCATGTTTGCATCATACCCTAGAATGGTCTTAAACTTGTGGGGTTCCTTGTATACGTGAGATCTGATACCCGTCACGTCCCTCTCGTGGTACCTTTCTTGTAGCAAGAGTCCTCGCACTTGTGCCTGCAGGGGTCTCCGGGAGCGTATAGCTCCAACTTGGGGTTCAGCCGTAGAGACTTGTTCAAAACGTAGCGCATCGAAACACCTGGTATACTTACCGCGTCCTTCAAAATGTCTATATCGTCGTCGTAATACTGCAGCCTTGTCCTGGCTACAGCTTCAATGAAAGGTTCCACATCGGCTAGATTGTACTCGCGCAGCCAGTCCATCATGGTTACGCAGCCTCGCCTGTAAAACTCAGCGCGGAATGTTTCGTACTCTTCGCGGGATAGCGTGTTTTTCCCACTTAAACGGCTATGGAGGTCCCCGTGCGCGACAAGCCCAACATGGTCCAACTTGCCGTGGCTTGTTAACCATTCGTATGGAAACACGAGCTTTTGGAGCCCACATTCCAAAGACTTGCACCAATTGTCATAGCTCATGCCAGGAGCAAGGAAGTTCTTAATGTCGAGAAATTTAAACCTCGAGGTTGTGAGGAACATGTAGTTGTTATCCTTCTTCGCTACCCTGATCTTATCGCCTTGCGCAATTTCTTCGACAAAATACCGCTTGATCAGGTTGATGTCGTATTTGCCGCTGTTAAAACCGATTACAGCTACTTAGCTTACCCAATCGTTCCACATATCCTGGTTCTTTTTGGGGAGCATGTCGAAATCGTCGGGTTTTGGGTACATTCTCTCAACTTCTTTTACAATGAGGGTATGCCTCTTGTCGTGCTGCTCCACAAACTGCTTAACCAAAACCTTGGGATCCTCGTGCTTAATGAACGTTGGGTGACTATTCAAACTATCGGCGATACCAACGCTTACAGGGATATGTCTCGAAAGATATGTCAAATCAGAGGTTTGCTGGTAATTCAAAGGGTGCAGGAGGGCTTCGAAATCAAACACGATATAGTGGGGATAAGGCCTAAATTCCTTCGTAAAGTACCTCTTGATTTTGGGTGGTTTTTCACATTCCCAGGTTGTGACGAGGTTGTAGCCTAAACCTTTTATCAACTTTTCCTTGGACAGGGTTGCACCGTGACGATTCTTGTCCGCGTCGGTTCTCTCGGACCGACAGGGACATCCATGCCATTTACAAACATTGTATTCATAGACGGTCTTTGTGATAGGTTCGTAGCCATCAACTTTCCACTCCTTTTTACCCTCGCGGATAACGCGTTCTCCTCCGTGCCCACATAGGGCGTGATGAATATGCCTTCCAGCTTGCTTCGATATGTATTCGATCCATCGGGATGCATCGTAGCTAAAACCCTCATCGTAAAAGACCGTCTCCGCCTTGCTCGGCATACGTTTCACCTTGCCGCCTTTGCAAATGATTGTCGTCTTGACACCCTCGCATTCATTCCTCTTATGCCGTGATAGGTTGCAGACTTTGTTAAAAACTTGGCCGCATACCTCGCATTCCCAGTGCTGGATCAGCCTGTCTAAATCCTTGATGTAAAAACAGTGACCATCCAGCATACCAAGATTGATAGTGTCTAAACCCTTTTTGTACTGCTTTTGCCCGTAGACGAGTCGCCATGGTGCTTTTTCAGAGTTTGTCTTGGGTTCAAAGACTCTGATGTTGATCCCGAATTGTTTGGCAACTCCCTCAAGATCCACCAGCCTTGTGGGGCGCACGTCCTTACGCTTAAGCTTAGGGTCCTCGTAGTAATTCCGGGCTAACGTGAGGGCTGTTTTTGTTAGACGTTCTGTTCCCCGTACTACGTCTGCCCTCTCTCTTACAGCCAGGCATCTCCAAAAGCATACGTTATCCGTCCTGGCCTCTTCACCATCCATAGCGTAGATGCACCTCATGTTTCGCAACCAATCCGGGAGAGGGCCGCATCCCAGAAGAGGTTCACCCGTGCTTATTACCTTGATCTGTACGTGATCAAATACGATTTTCCCTTCATAGGCTCCCGGGGTCTCGGTGGTTCTAACGGGTGGTAAATAGGCCTTAGTCCAAAACTCGCCATCCTCCAGATCGAGGCGCTTCATCTCGCATTCTTCAATGAAAGCTTCGATTTCCGCCATACTTGATAGTGACCCGGAGCTCTTGGTTTAGTGATATTCAGACACACCACCCCCACCTTGGTAAATATCACACCCGAAGCTGTACACAATCCTAACGCGCATTTCCATGTAGGGTTCAATTTTTTGCATAATAGCGTCCTTCAGCTGCCACTGGTGCCGACACGGTGTTGTATATTTTACTGATTGCGTTCTTAAACCAACTCATTCTCTTTATTATATACACATTTTTACAAAATTGTGAAATTTCGAGAAGGTCAATCGTTGTTGCGCATGTCCTGCGCATGCGTTGATTTTTTGCTGATTGTTGGGAATTTACCCTACTCCACTTGCGCATGATAGCATTGTTGGTTTTGCGCATGCGTTGATTTTTTGCTGATGGTCAGCGGATTTTGCGGGGATGGGGTGTGATGAACAGCTGTGACGTCACAAGCGTTTTTGTGTATGTTATTTTCTATACTAGCTGGTTTCATTCCAATCATTGCAGTCTTGGTATTATTGAGATTCTTCACTGTAGTGTACAGGTGTTTCACCCATATTTTACTTGGGTCCTCAATAACTAACTCCTGCGCATCTTGAGGTTTATAAAGTCTTTCCGCAAGCACCTTGTTGTAGGACTCAACGAACGCTGTAAAGGTATGATGATATTTGGTGGTAGCTCGTTTAATCTCCACCCCTTTACCTTCCAAAGGTTTTGTTATATCTGATTTAAATTCTGAACCGTTATCACATTGAAAAATTGTAGGATAGCGTAAAGGTCCCTTTTTGTAAATATCCTGGATTCTGTCTGCAACCTCACTAGCTTTTTTCGTTTTTAAAGGTCTCGCTACCTTATATCTTGAGGTTACATCGATCCATGTAAGGATATATTTGTACGTGTTCCCACCAACTTTATCATGTGGCATATACAACAGATCAAACTGATGCATTTCATTCGGCTTTGTGATAGTAAAATGGGGATAATCAATCTTTTTTGGCCCTCGAATATGTCGTAGCCATAGTAATTGCCGAGCCAGTCATGTTTGACTTTCTTTTTGGATAGTCCACTCTCCTCAGCGAGCAATTTGATAGCTTTTCTACCAACCCAAAGATGTTCTGGGTTGTAGTAAATGCTACTCAATTTTTCTACCTCTTTTTCTGTAACAATATGTTGCATTGCTAGTGACTTCTTTACTTTTGACATGTTTATTATGTTTTTTTTCTATATTACAAATATTTATACGCTGCAAACCCCAAAAGAGCTAGAGATCCTACAATGAACGTGATTTCACCGTCCTGTTGATGTTTGGAAGGTACATAAAAATCGGAAAGTTTTGGAGCTTTATCGATCGTGGCGATATAGTATTCTCTCATCCCTTCATCAAGAGCTTTCAAATCCTCCCCCGCTTGCCTCTTTAGCTCTCTTTGATGGTTATACCAATCGATTTTTGCTTGTCGATCACGTACCCATTGTGGCTGAGCAGCCTGTAGCTGTTCTATAACTTTATCGTGCCTCTTTCTCTCTTCTTCGCCATTTCCCCGAAGCTTGCTAAATAAAAAATTTGATCCTGAGAACGCTGGAGCATTAATTATTGCCCCTCCCGCTATTAGTGCTATAGTTGCCATGTTTGTTTATTCTTTATTTTTTGGGAACAATACTGGCCGGAATTCATCCTTTTTTCACAGCCATTTCTCGACTTGCACGTCCTGCTGCAAAATACCCTGTCATTTTCAGCACGTCGTCCATGTCCATTTTTGCAGAAGGCCGTGTAATCCCTAGAAATTTCTACCCTGCCAGGGCATAACCGAGGGTGAATCCCAGATCGACCAAGGTTTCGTATAACATATCAATTATTTCTTTCTCGTACGGTGTAACGTTTGACATTTATTATATGTTCAACGCATTTTAAAAATGTCTATTTTGGGGGGTTGAACTTTTTTGCTAGCGCAGTGCCCCTGCGGAGCCTCAAGGCGATCTGCGACTTGAACAGGAGGCGGCTGCTCTGATAATTTTTCAGGTTGCTGCTGCTGGTGGTTTTTAAAAAATTTATACCAAACACCGACGCCTACTATAACAATTACCGTTACTGCTGTTGCTCCTAACATAGCGTTAGAACTTGTACTTGCTGATGTACTTGACGAAGTACTTGACGAAGTACTTGACGAAGTACTTGATATTGAACTGTCTCCAGAAGAGTGCCTCAGTTCTTCTTTCCTTTTCTTCATCATCGCTGCTAACTTGTGTCCTTGTGCTACTCGACCCGGATGCTTTACTGTTTTTGTTATTATATGCTGTTCTGCACCTTGTTGTGTACTGTCGCTCATTTATTATTATTATTATTATTTTATAGAAGATGTACCTCTATAAAATCATACAACTTTCACGGGGCGTGTAGCATTCTCCAAATACCATTTAGAATACTGTTCACCTAATTTCAACTCACAAACATGAGCTGGGAACCTACCTGCAGGCGGAGTGAGTACGATTTTTCGAGCCACATCAAGACCATAGCTCGGCCAGGTGTCAAAGCTTGGTATACGAGCACTAGATTTTGTCTCTTTATTTTTCGCGTAATCCTACATCTACTTTTGACATATTATTCCCCATTTTCCTCTTCCTCCTCTTCCTCCTCTTTATCTTCATTAATTTTTTTTTGGACAGCTTAGTATGATTCACAGTGTGTGCCAAAACTAAAAGTGGAGCTAGAAATTTACCAAAGGCAGAGTAGACGAGTATTCCCAAATCAGCCATACTATCTTTTATAATTGGATCTTCCTCGATATCTCCCTTTAAATCTTCAGCACTATCGAGTTGAACAACATTACCTACAACATTGGTGTACATACTAATCGCATGCGAGGAGAGTGCTTTAGCAGTTTTTTCACCCTTTTCATAAATTGCACGTTGAACATATTCGGAATATACCTTTTCGATCACATCGTCTGGCGCCTTTTCTACGAACCCTTCAGTACACTTTTTTGGTAAAAGATGTCCTTTGCCTTTACGATGCCACATTGGTAGGCTCTGTCAATGCTGCACTTGCGCTTGCCTTCTCTAATCTCATAAGCATCACCTATCGGCTCCAAGTCTTCGAAATATGGAGATCTCATCGCTTGATCAACCTTCTTTTCATTACTAGTAAACATTGTATTTACATGTCTTGCTAGATCTTCGATCATCTTTCCGTAGAACGAGTTGCCCTTAAGTTTTGATGTGTCCACCGAAATCTTTTTATCTGGATATTTATCCGCCTGCCTCCTTGCTTCAGCTATTTCTGCGGGAAACCAAGCAAATTGCTTACCTCGCTTATACTTGAGAACTTGGTGGATGTCACTCTCGGGCTACTTAAGGCCAGTCCTTTTTTATTTCAGGGTCATTTTCAATAAATCAAGTTATAAAGATTGTGGCATAATTTATTGGCCACCATATCATTATATGAATAGTAAAACGCAGAATTCAACTTTTGTGAAAAATTTTGATGACGTCATATGCCTTAAACGCGCTTTACCCGCGGTTTTTTTCAAGCGGTTTTCCGCGCCATTAAAGGGTCTTTAATTTCGCGGGAAGTAGCATAAAAGCAAGTCTTGGCATGAAGTGTCTTTCGAATACTCTGTATCAAATTGAAATATTTACCTCCCGCGAAGATATGACGTAGTCAATTTCAAAAAATAGCCCTAGATTTACTAGAATGCGCATTTTCGACATTTTGGCGATTTATATAAACTTACGACAGGGTTATCCTGTAAATAGACCACGTAAGACGCGCTTTTACACACTTTGTCGCAAAAATTGTAGTTGTTCAATGACGCGGAAAACCGCTTGAAAAAAAGCGCGGGAAAAGCGCGTTTTTGGCATATGAGGTCATCTAAATTTTACGGAAAAATTGAATTCTGCGTTTTACTATTCATATAATGATATGGTGGCCAATAAATTATGCCAGATCCTTTATAACTTGAGATATTGAAAATGACCCTCGAATAAAAAAGGACTGGCCTTAAGTAGCCCGAGCTTGTAAACCATGATCCAGGTACCATTTCAGCACAGGCGTATATAACAAAATTTTTTCTGCTTTCATCACACTCAACAGCTTACGTGTACCAGGAACACGTTTACGACCTGTAGCTTCCAGGTATGCGTGCATATGATCCGGAATTGCTTCATCTAGTATCGAGAATTTATCATACAGCTCCGCAGGTACTTCAATGTCCACTTGGGCAAATCAACGTTTTCCGGCGATTTAGGCTCATAAATCTTGAACAATTTCTCTTCACCACACGGGAAGTCATACATCAGTGTGCTAGGATATAACATGTTTGCATCTAACCCCAAGATTGTTTTGCACTGTTTTGGTTTCGTGTATACATGTGATCTAATACCTGTCATATCACGCTCGTGGTACCTACAAAATACGATAGCTGGGCCTCCCACCATACTTGTTTGTAGCAGCTCATAAGCCTCATTCTTCGTACATTCCGTACAGGCTTTATGCACCTCTTTACAATCCTTACAGATCTTGTTGTAGCAGGAGTCTTTACATTTGTGCTTGCATGGTTCACCTGGAGCGTAGAGCTCTACCTTAGCGTTTAGTTTTAGAGTCTTGTTCAGCACATATCTCATCGAGACGCCCGGGATACTAACTGCATCTTTCAAAATGTCGATATCATCTCCGTAATATTGACGTCTGGTTTTATCAACTGCTTCGATGAAGGGTTCAACATCACCCATGTTGTATTCACGTAACCAGTCCATCATCGTCACACAGCTCCGATTATAAAATGCTGTGCAGAATTCTTCATACTCTTCGGGTGATAGCGTATTTTTACCCTTTAAGTGGTTATAGAAGTCCTCGTGTGCAACAGGTCCAACGTGATTCAATTTGTCATAACTAGACAGCCAGTCGTATGGAAGCACGAGCTTCTCTAGCTTACATGCGAGAGACTTAAACCATCGCTTTAAGCTCATACCAGGAGCAAGAAAATTTTGTCACGAACATATAATTGTTGTCTTTCTTTATTTTTTCACTTTCATCTTGAGCAATTTGCTCAACAAAATACCGCTTGATCATATTCAGATCATATTTTCCACTGTTGAACCCAATCACAGCTACCTGGTTTACCCATTCGTTCCACGCATCCTGGGTCTTTTTGGGAAGCATGTCGAAATCTGTAGGTTCCGGGTACATTATTTCCACCTCGGCGACGATAACAGCGTGCCTCCTTTCTAGCTCCTCCATAAAAAGTTTCAATAAAATTTTAGGATCTTCATTTTCTACGAACGTTGGGTTATCAATCAAACTATCGTGAATACCAAAACTTACCGGTATATGCCTTGAAAGGTATGTCAAATCAGATGTTTGTTTCTGGGAATTCAAAGAAGACGCGATGGCCTCGAAATCAAACACGATATAATGAGGATACGGAATGAATTTTTTCTTGAAATATCGGTTGATCTTGGGAGGATTTTCACATTCCCACACTGTAACTAGTTTGTATCCCTGTTCTTCTATCATATTTTCCTTCTTCATCGTCTGTTCATACCGGTATGTGTGAGGTTCTGACTGGTACTCGTAAACGGTCTTCGATATAGGATCATAACCGTCTACTTTCCACTCCTTTCCTTTTTCATCACGTATCACACGTTCACCACCATGACCACATAAAGCATGATGTATATGTCTTCCAGTTTTCTTCGACATGTATTCAATCCATTTAGATGCATCATAGCTATAACCTTCACCATAAAATACCTTCTCCGACTTGCTCGGCATACATTTCACTTTCTCACCTTTACAAATGATCGTTGTCTTGACTCCTTCGCATTCATCTTTCTTATGCCGTGTGATATTGCATTTTCCGCAGTAAGCCCTTCTGGCTCTAACAACTGCGTGGCAGGCAGAAAGATGCGGAAGCTTTGTGAAAAGTTGACCGCATACCTCGCACTCCAACGTATTTGTTAACACCTTGATATCTTTAATGTAGAAGCAGTGGCCTTCCAACATTCCAATAGTGATGTCATCTTACCCTTTCTTATGCTGCTTCTGACCATAAACGAGTCGCCATGGTGCTTTCTCGTTGTTTGATTTGGGCTCATACACTTTGATGTTGATGTTAAAGTGCTTTGCAATACCTTCCAGATCCACCAACTTTGTAGGGCGTACATTCTCACGTTTTAGCTTGGAGTCCTCGTAGTACTCTCGAGCTAAGGCAAGAGCTTCTTATGTGATATGCTTCTCCCGTTGCCTTCTATTGCCACGATTATGCACGGCAAGACATCTCCAGAAGCATAGATTGTCACTTCTTTCATCTTCCTTATCAAAGCTGTAGATACATCTCTTATTCCGTAGCCAGTCTGGAAGAGGTCCGCATCCCAGCAGAGGCTCACGCGTGCTTATAATCTTAATCTGCACATGATCGAAGACGATTTTCCCTTCATATGCTCCTGGGGTCTCGATGGATCTGACTGGTGGTAAATATGCCTTACTCCAAAACTCACCATCCTCCAAATCCAGACGCTTCATTTCACATTCCTCTATGAATGCTTCGATCTCTGTGATGCTTGATAGCGACTTGGAGCTCTTAGTTTTGTGATATAAAGATACACCACCTCCACCTTGGTGAATATCACAGTTGAAACAGTAAACAACATTTACGCGCATTTCTATATTAGGGGTGATTTTATCCATGATACCACGCGTAAGCGGTTGGTTAAGGTTGTTCCTGAACCGCCATGTCTTGACACGATCCCCATCCTCCAACATTTGTATATCATTTTCATCAATGTCCTCAACTCCAGTTTTCTTGGTTGTCTTCGGGCTCATGATAGTCTTTCTGTGTTTCCTGTTCGAGCTCATCATGTAGTGTTGGGTTAATTCGTTTTTTTATTCCGTCCTTTATTTTGTTGTAATAATTACTAACAGTATCCCGCACACTCTGCAATCGAGCGGTAAGAGCATTGGTGGTTGATGCTACTGGGGCTGATACAACGTTGTATATTGCGCTGATTGCATTTTTAAAAAAACTCATTTTGTCTCTTTATTATAAGTACAATTTTTTTTATCAATAAATTTTTTAAATGGACAGAAAATTATTTTACTCCACTTGCGCACGCGCATTGCGATGATGTCATCTGACGCCAGATTCTGTCGGGTATCGTTGAAGTTTTGCGCATGCGCAGATTTTGTCGGATGCCGTCAGATTTTCCGAATTTATTTGCGCATGCGCAGATGGGGTGTAGGGGGAGCTCGAGAGAAGCGGGGCGGTTTATAACTATACTTTAGGGGGTTAGGTGTCAAACGAGAGATATACAAGCGGGAGGTGTCGGGGTTTTATAAGTACAGTTTGAGGGGTCAGGTGTTCAAGGAGTGTTTTTTAGTGAGGAGTTTACACTTCAAAACTGTACTTTGAGAAACTCCCACCATCTACTACCTGAGTTATTGATCTTACATTCAGTACAATTATTGAGTGGGAAGTAAATGACTAATCCACGAAAAAGATGTCCCACGAAATCATAGGAACACTTTTGCGGTGGTATTATTGTTGCGGTGAAATCATATTTCACGATCCACTTTCTTGCATTTCGTCTAAGTACACCATTGTAACAAGTTGGTAACGTCTTTGTAATCTTTTAAGATTTGCCGTCCTTTTTGGTGACTTTTAAAAACGTTATTATAGATAACAAAGGACAACAAAAGCACTATTGAACGTCTGGGTTTAACGTTTGTAACATTTGTATTTAAAGCTATAGCCCAAGACACATACAATGACGTCATCGTTTACTTACACTAATTGACGTTACGAGATGTAAGAAAGTGGTAAGTCCCTTTGTATTTTTAGTTGTACGTGAATAATTTTACACACATGTGTCATATATGTCATCGATAAGTGTCATCATTAATGTTGACGAAGATATTATATTTGTACTGGGTACGTAAACCATTAGTTCATCTAATCCCTTCCTTTAGCTTCTAATTTGCTTATCAAACAGTTCTGTATTATATCAACTGCTTTGTTTACGGTGATTCTTATTTTTAGAAGAAGTATTTACAATTACCGAAAATAACACTGCTATTTAAAATATATTTTAGCAATATATCAAAAAAACTTTTAACTTATAAATTATCAGCAATCTCGTCCCAGAGTTTCTTTTTCACTTTCTGATATGTCCCGGGAACAAGATTGAAATTTTTACTTCTAATGCAGACGAAAAATCATCTGCCACAGTGTTTTTCTTTAACCTTTCCATTCTTACCTCTAGTTAACAGTTTTCGTGACAAAGAATCTTAGGGTCACCAAAAGGAACTCTGCGCTACGTTTTTCTTGCTATTTAACAAGCAAGGTGTGGGAATCCCCTAGATGGGATTTTTTAGTCATTTTCCAAACGTATTTTTTTTACTTAGTAAAAAGTTATGCGGCGTTGGGGCGGGGTTGTTGGTTAAAAAGAGTTTTTTTTGTTTTTTCTTCTATGCAAGGATGAATACAATTTTACACAAAAAGAGTTTTATAGCAAATAAGCTTTTCGGCAAAACATGCAGTGTACCAAGAACATTTCACGCTTCAGCATATTTGAAATTTCCTAAAATATAGTTTCTCGACCGGCAAAATAATAAATATTGGAAATTGATCCTGAGTTCGCCGGAATCCAATTTAGCGATTTTTAGTTCTCTTTTCGCGACAGTTTTGAAATATATATGTCAACCATATCATTCATCATCAAGGCCGCTGTTGTGTTTGGGCGTCGATTTTAAAAATGCACAATTTCCAATAACACGCTTCTGTTATAAAAATATCAAATTTCTAACCAGGATGGACTTTATTCCTATTTCTCGTTCTACACAATAGACCTATTGTTTTTAATCTGAGATCTCACCTTGAAATTCAATTCTTTTAAAACATTCCCCTATAAAAAACGTAGCCTGGTATACTAAAGATGGCAGCGTTTTCTGAGATTCTATTGGTACAGTTACTAAACGCTGGAAGCTAGGCTGTCTGAAACAGCTTAATGGCAAGCGATATTTACCTTCATAATAACCTTTTTGAAAGTGCTCTTACTTACAGGGAAGAGCAGTAAATAAAATAATTATAAAAATAACTTCGTTTTCTTTGGATGACGCTAAATAAACCTAATTCTATATATAGCAAGAAAGAAAAACTAGCTAATAAAATAAATTCAATCGTTTACATTAGCAAGTTTGTGACGTTTATTTTGAAAATGTCGACTTGTTTATCTATCAAGTGAATCATGTTTTAAGAGCATGACTTTTAGTCGAATGTTGTTTACGGTTTATAAGAGCGAAAGAAAAGTAACAAGAATAGTCGAAGTAAAACTGAATGTTCGGTTGAACGGGAAAGAAATCGTGATTGATTCTGGTGAGTTCAAAGTCTATATCACTTCTAGTTTTAAAAGAAATATTTTGTTGAATTGTGTTTCATTGTGTTTTATCCAATTTTCCACACTTTTCCGACACAAGATATAGGACCTTCACCATCGGTAAAAAATAAAACATTCTAGGGCGGGAGAGTAACGCTACATTCTTTATTTTCGTAAGAATTGATTTGTTTGTAATTTTTACTTCTTTGAATAAAATATAGTTTAAAAAAAATTCTCAAAATTTAAAACAAAAAAGATTTTGATGACGTAGAAGCTACTAGGCAGACACGTGAGCCGAAACCTCCCTAATTTTTAATGACGAATTTTACCAATAACAAATCAGAGAGCGATGCCCATTGAACTATTTGGTCGATTCAAAAGAATTCGCCTTTTCAACCATACAAAGTGCTGTAGCAAGCGAATACCTCCAATATTTTTTTTTTAAAACAAGAGTATAAAAAACAAACCACGTTTACCTCGATCTTTTGAAACCAATTTGTTGCACCGTTTTTAATTCAACTTCAATGCGTTTTCCGACAATCTAAAGGTGCTAAAAACCTTCCCCTAGGACAATACCATGGTTAACACTAACACTAACCCCCACTCTTCCCCTCCCTAAAGCTGATTTGTTTTTTAGGACACTGGATAACAATTCTAATTTGATTAGTTTATATCTCCCCTGGGCGTGTCTAGCTTTTCAATTATATTTATCCAAAGGGTTTCCCCTCAAACGAAATTGGTAAGATTGCTTCCTACCTTCTCGCATCAATCGAAACAGGCGTTAAGATGTAATTTCGTTTTGATTTCCAATATCATGCCAATAAATTTGTTCCACTTGATGAACTAGCCTCGTTTTGTTATAAAATAAAAGTTCCATAGTCCGATTCCAAAGGTTTCTTGTTCGCTTTCTAATATAGCTATGACTGGCGCTTACGTCAGTGAAGCTCCGTAAACCAAGTCTTCTTCCACTTGCTTAGAGTTCAACACACAAGTTTTTAACCAAAATTTGGGGAGTTTATTTTTATCTTTTAAAAACGCATTGGCCGCAAAAACACACTTGAAAGTTCAGTAAAAGCGAAAAACTAACAAAAGCCTTTAAAAACACACTAGGGCTTATTGTTGGATTACAAAAAAAATCGTAGGATTATGTAAACTAATTCTCCAGGCGTCATCAGTATGCGTCCCAGAATTTTCATTATTTCTCGTACTTATAAATTTATTTGGAATGGAACATGGCTTGTGAGAATGTCACCATTTGTTGACAATTAAGATGAGACATTACAATCTTTTCATTTTTGTCTGGGTTTTTTAATACGGTGTGATGCATTTGAAAATCCGTGTTTGCACTACTGTAATCCTTTTTCGATGTTGTATAAATTCTTTAAATTTCTTAACGCAAGCTAAAATTTTCATCCCTTTTTTTTTGGCATAAAATTCGGAAAAAGCAGAAGATTTTTTATCAAAACAAAGAAAATCGACACGAAAATCAACATTTGTCGTCTGACACGAGCGTCGCACGACAAATGTTGTACAGTAGACTCCCGGTTATTCGAAGCTCCACGGGGGATAGGAATTTACTTCGGATAACCGAAATTTCGAATAACTGAAAATTTTCTTATTTTGGTCCAATTTTCACTCTGACGGATTTTTTGGAGGGATTTGAATAAAAAAGTAGTCATATCAAAGTGGAAAATATGCAAAGACTATATTTTACTTCCTAAGATCAGATCCATTGAATAGTTGTTTTGTGAAAGTCACAGGTAAGGCGATAAATATGGGTGATGACAAAGGAATGCGAATCCCTTGTTTGCTTGAATTTTCTGGAAATGGTGAAAGCATTCAACTTTTAAAAAAATTGCTTTGTACATAGTTTTATTTTTAGGAATAAAGACTATTTTCCTTTTATAAAAAGTGTTTGAAGTTGAAAATTCTCACTTTTACTCCAGCTATTGTCAAGAATTTTGAATAACTGAGAGAATATTGAGCCAAGGGGGTTAGAAAACCACTTCGAATAAACAAATTTTCGAATAACTGAAGTTTGAATAACTGAGAGAGATTTACTCTAAAACGAGTTAGAAAATTCAAGGGGAATGAAAATCGCTTCGAATAACCGAGAATTTCGAATAAGTGCAGGTTTGAATAACCGGGAGTCTACTGTACTACAATTACTTAGTTTATTGGGAACCGACATTAGGCCACATGTTGAAATCTCTCGTGTTGACCATTATCAGTGTCACCTTCACAAGCAATTTAGCTGTTTATAGTATTGTTCAAACAAGTGTCATTCCGGCCATATTAGTACTAAAACTTGAGTATAGAAAAACATCTTTCCGAAGCGGGCTTACTAGTAGAATGCGTTTATTATTATTATTACTTTTATTCCGAGTATTTATATAGGATATAGCCACTTCAGTGTTGGAAACAATGTTATCAATATGTTGGGTCCTGTGTTCTGAACGTATACATTAGGTATACCTCGGCATTGCCTACTCATTTTCCCTCACATGGCATAGGTTGACCCATAGCTGTGGTAAAGACACTTGCTAAACATGCCCGCGCGTGGACCGAACCACGGATCTTGAGATTACAAAACGAACGCCATAACCACAAGGCCACGCGCTACATAGATAATTTTGGATCGCTGGATCGCTTTTCATTTATTCGTATTCGAATTCGTAGCTATATTTCGCATAGAAAGATATAGTTACAAAAGTTTTCATAGAAACATATACGCGTTTTAATTTCTCTTCCTAGGTTTAATAGATTAGGCGAGATCTCGGCTAGTCGAACCAGGACAGATAGATGAAACTTTTTTGGCGCGAAAATCCTTTGAAGCAAATAAATGCACATACTTTCGAGTTATTTTGCTTTGCATGTTCGTATTCTTATGTTAACAAGAATATCTTAAAATAAATATTATCTTAACGGTACAAGTTGATAAGTAAGCTGTAAATAAATATCCAGTATTTATTTCTGTACGTCAGTACTCGTCTCAAGTTACATGATTTGCTTGATGAAATCTCCGGCTTTTTTATCAACCGTGTTTTTATTTTACTTTGGCGCTTCATAGATGGAGCTTGCTAAATGTTGAAACCCCTGCGTAACATTGGAGGAAAAAGAAACAATCGAATTTTTGTAGATTTGAATTAACATTTTACAGTTTTTTCAGTTATGTAGCCTCCTTAACAAAAAGACTGTCAGAAGGTCTCCCCAAACTAACGAGAAAGGTTCTTAGTCCATAGCAGCAAAACCTCACATAAATTTCAAGACTTGATAAAAGTACCCTCTAATTATCTTTTTTTAACGGTCAGACAACTTAATGCTTAGGCACTTTTGAACTGAAAAATGTATCTTTATTTAGCATAAAAAAACAGTTTTTTAACAGCTCACGGTAAAGCGATATTCTTTAAGCCATAAAGTGGAGAGCAAATACGTAATTAGCTCTTGCTTTCTTTCAAAACAAACCATGATAGGAAAGTCTGCAAAAATATTAATGCGCATGCGCATTGAAAACTAGGCCAGTCTGTTTGCAGAGCCAGTCCTGTTGCAAAGATCTCGGCAAGCGGGTCACCTCGCCTCCTCAAATAAACTAAATTTTAAATCCCATCGAAAATAGCATTTAGGCGAGATCTTAGCAAACGGGCTGCCATGCAACCCGGCTGGCTATGATTCTATATAAACAGCCTCTTAGTGGACGAAACTCTCTGCTTTAAAAGTATCGGGTAAATTGACGACAAGAAGTATCTCACTTACGTCAAAAGGAGAGTTAAAAGCACCGTTGATACATGTTTTTTATTTAGCATCTGATTTTCTGATATTTCTTCTTGTTATAGAAAACGAAAAGGATGGATTCTTCAAAGCTTGCATTTTTCATCTTGGTAATCGCAACTTATTCACAAGGTACAGTGCATCTCACGGCTGTAGCGGCTATTATTTGCTTCTTTGTTTTGAGGACTCACGGGAAAAACTGAACGAGTGTTGCCACAAAATAAAAAGCTTAGCTTCGAGGTCAAATTTTAGGAGAAAACTCTAAAAAACGTATTAAACTATTTCATATTTTAGGAGGAAAAAAGAGTTACTAACAATCAATTCTTTTCTTTTTTAAATGTCAGAGAGGCTGTTCGTTTCAAATTGCAGTAGTGTAAATATAGTTCATCAGTCCTGTTGCAAGATAAACATATGCTCAATTTTTTGTAAAGTAAAACGGAATAAAAAAGTTACTGCTTCAAGAAAAATAATGGACCTCACCACAAATAATTTTAGGAGATTTTAAGAGAAATAAACACTTTTGGTCCAAATTTTAGGTTATTAAGGAGATTTTAGGTGCGGTCACCATGTGAACGTAATGAAAAATACTGAACTTTCGATATAATTGTTTCTTTAGATTTCGAACAAAAAAACTCGAAAAGCTACAGCAAAATAAAAATTTCCTGGTTTGCATATATTTATTATCCAGCTATCCAGCTTATTATCTTTTGCTTATTACATAAATAGATGGGTTTAACATGTACAATATTTCTTGCAATTTAGCTTCATGGCTCAAAGAATACATTGAATATAAATATGGAAAGTGATAGAGAGTAACTATTGCTAATCAAATTTTTACAATCTTTTTATCGGTTTCAGGAAAATATCTCAACGCTAGATGTTTCTACAAAACGCAAGATGAAATACTATCAGTGGAGTGCAATCCCGAACAATCATGTTACGCTATCGTTTCGCTGAAATATGACAACAAGACATGGCACAAGAACCAATACGCGATGGGATGTTGGGAAACTCTACCGTACTGTAGTCAAGAAACTTGTGATATCTCCCTACCAAATTACATCTGGGTCGAGCATCATTTTCCAAGATTTTGTTGTTGTAAGGGAAATTTGTGTAACGGCAACATAAAAACAATTGTTTAAACCAGTGCGCTGAATAGCTGAACGAAGCACTGTCTGATGGTAAAAAAGAACGTTCTGATCGAATTTTTGAAAGAAATGCGATGTAGTAAATACTAGTAATTAACAAATAAACATGTACATAAAAAATCTACACATTCAAATTTTCAATTTTCGGTATTTTTCTTTGTATGTAAGATAACGCATATATGTATTGTGATGTAAAATATAAAAGACATGTGCGCCAAGATGCTGTCACTATTTGCGTAGTCAGCAATTTTTACACCTGCATTTCCGTTTTGTTATTCATTTTTATTTTCTGAAAATAAAACTGCTTTTTGGCTCTCTAAATTGACGAATGGTATCGACCGTCCATATAACCTTACAAACCTAAGCATTCTATTCTACTCCTAAGTCCATCTTATGTGTCTAATACGGAAAGATCGCAAATAAATTCTTCCAGGTACGATCTGCCAAATTTGACCCTTTGTGCAATTATTTTTTGATCAGAGAAATGCGAGACACATCACGGAGGTGTATACTCCAGGTAAAAATAAAAACAAAACTTCCTTGTAAACTTTCAGTAATGACAGATATTCTTAACCAAAAAAAAAAGAAATAAAAAACACTTGTAGAGATTTAAATAATTATGACAACACCACTTCTTCATGAATCAGTGGTTACGCAGTTCTTGTTTTAATGCTTCGACTGCAACATCTTCCCTTCGCTTACTTCTTTACATGTCCGTTCTTTTGCAATTCCGCTCTGTGTAAAATAAAAAATAGTTTAGTTTTATGATGGTAAATGAGCGCATGCGCCAAAATAAATATTAACAAAGTTAAATTATATTATAGTATATACATTAAAAAAACTAGCTAAGTAAAAAAAATAGATAGAGAAAAAATCATTGTTGGGATATTTTCCTCAAAAAATAGTCCTACGGTTATATATAATCCTTTTTTTCCATTTTACATACCTGTAATGACTCGATAAAGCGCCCTATTGATTATGAGTCCTCCTCGAATAACCGCCTTTTATAGCACTTGGAAATTTTACTACCACCCCCCCCCCTTCCAATGTTTTTTGATTGACTGTTCCCAATTTTCAGCGTTGTTATAGACAGAAGGATGAATAAGAAAGGTTTCGTCATACAATTAGGTCTTTTTGAGTCATGATAAAATTAAACAGGTCATAAACGGCTAATCATAGTATATGAAAAAAAGATTTCACAATGTAAAGGGTGGGGAGACGGAGTAGGGGGATATGAAGGGTGGGGGGTGATGAGTGGGAAGATGGAGAAGGAAGGGCTTAAAATAGTTAACATCTTTCAAGACTTTTCCCGACAGCTTCAAAATAAGGTTTCAAAGTTGCAACATAATTACAGATATAAGAAATCCATAGCCGCGTGACATTTCGATTTCTTACACGAGAAACAGATATGTATAACCTGGAGGACATAGAATCTATGCCAAACATAGAACTAGTAAAATAGTTTACCTTAGTTGTTGGGAAAAGTCATCTTCAACGTTATCATCATCCCAATCGTCTTCCCACACGTGCAAATCGTCTGCGTTTTCTTGATCCTCTTTCCAATCTAAAAAAAAGTTAATTTATCACAAATTTTGTGCAAACTTTTGCATTCGCCCACTTTCGAAAAATACTTTAATTGTTTTATAAGCTTTAGGGGACTTCTTAGCATATATTGATACATTATCTTTTGTAAATGTCAATATTAGGCTAATTTTTACCCCCTTCAGCAAATTTGATGACGTGATTAACAAAATGCTGAAATCAGCAATATTTTCTGACCAAGTTGTTACTTAAGGTCCGGTAAATATATGTGGTAAGTTCCATGTCTATTGAACAAAAACTTTAGAAATTACAGAGGGGGGTTTCCTCCCCAGCATCAAGGAGCAAATAACCCAGCATGAATAGAAAGGGACGAAGACAGGCTTATAGTCTTTCCTTTAAAAACTAAAAAGTTGTCACAGACTTTTTTAATAATATTTTTTATCAGCCTAGCGCCTGCCGAAAACATTTTTTTATTTTCATTTTTGCAGTCGTATGATGGTTTAGGGTTAGGGTTAGGGTTAGTATGTATTACTTTCACTCAAAACAAAAATTTGATTTGCCTAGTCTACCGAACAATTTTGTATACCTTCAGTTGGAAATTCTTCAAAGTCATCATCTTCTTCTAATGCACCGAGATCAGATTTTTTTCAACTTCTTTCTTCTTTTCTGTTTCCTTTTTGTCCTTTTGTCCTTTAGACGCCATTTTTTATAATTTTTATCTATTTTATCTATGATAAAAAGTAATTTTGTGAAATTAAAAGATTTAACTTCTAATAGCTAAGTTACATGAGAAACCAAAAATTAATGGCATGCTAATGGTCTCTACCATAGGAAACCTTTTTTACACACACTCTTCCTTTAGCTGAAATATTTCTACAAATAATTTATTCTCGGATAATCTTATGCAATTGGCAAAAAAGTTTACATTTTAGCAGTAAGCTGGTATAATAACAACACAGACAGATGAGCAAAAACAGGCTTATTCAAGACACCCCTCGAGGCGAGGAAGTTACCACCCAAGTTCCCTTCATGGAGGTGTTTAGCTTATTTTACCTTAACACAATTTTTATCTTTCTCATCAGGTTTATATTATATATATCTTTCTCTTTCATATTTCTATATTATTTATAATTTTTATATAAACTATATTTATTTTAATTTGTGCCTTAATTTAATCAATACACCACCAAAGTTCCTTCTATCAAGGTCTTTAGGTTAGTTCAACTTACAAGTTATTGTTTATATATTTAGTAAATTTTATTTTGTAGCTCCACAGGAGCCAGTGCTGACTTATTATGTGTAAACCTTCTTTACCAAATAAAGTAAGAAGCAGCAGTAGTAGTGCACACAAATCGATTGAGGTGTGCTATAGATGCAAAATTTTATAAGAGATTAAACACCTGAAAGCACACCAAAATTCACATCTAAGACACTTGACGTGTGTTTTTCGCTGCACGTGTGCCAAAATATTAAGAAAAAGCCTGCAAAAACCAAATAATAATAAATATACAATTACTAAATGTATGAAAAAAGCAAGATTTTTGTAAGAAGTGTTGTGACCATCAACATCCTACACTCACTGGGACATGTCCAGTTCTATTTTGGTAGTGTTTAAGAAACACAGACGCTTTAAAACACGCTCAAATATTTAGTAAGCACAATAAATAGTTTATTCCATATTAATAAAGTTTACAAGATGACAGAGTATAACTCAAGAAATGTAAATTTCTCAGTTTCATTAGAACTTTAAAATACTATACTATATTTACTAACATGATCATTTTCGTGGCAGTTTATTACATTCTAGTAAGTTAGAACGTTCACATATAATGCAGAATACATGACCTTTCTCTCTTTCAAAGCCTCAAGAAACTCTAACACACTTTTTTAAATCTATACAACGACACGCATGTCATTTTTCTTTTTTTCTAATACAAAAGTGAATGTTTATGCTGTCCACTTCATACATCTTGTATCCCTATGAGTTTTTAAACATCCAGCACAACAATATCGAACACCACAAGTTGGACAAGTGTAATTAGATAGATAGCCACAAACCGAACAAAAACGCCGCTCCGGAAGTATGGACTTCGGTGCTGCAGCATTGAAATAATTTGGTACTCCTTCTTTTGTTTCAGCTTGCAACTCTTCTGTTAATGCTGCAAACGATCGTTTTGCTTTTTGTTTGAAAATATCACCCAGTTTGACTTTCCTTCTTTTTCTGGTTTCATTGTTGTCATTGAAAGAGGGCAGCTTAGCTTTGGCTACGTATAAGTTCATTTGATGGTGTGGATCATCCTGGTAGTTGTCTTTTTCTAACGAGGCAAGTTGTCGCTTCTGACGCTTAGCTCTTGTCTCTTCATCAACAACATGTTTTCGCTGGATCTCTTTCAAACGAGACGAACCTCTTTTATCTGACATGGTATGTCACAAAACTGTTATCACATTTTATAAACACATTCTACAGCTAAAGAAAAAATAAGTTGATAAATTGAGTTACTACAGCAAAACAGGAGAGCATTTGGAGATCCAAACAAATGCTAAAACACCAAAAATGTTATATTAATTTAAAAAAGGATTTTGTACCCTCATATCATAAAGAAAAAATACAATATTATTTATGCAACATCCAAAGAACTGATTTATCACTACTTTATGTTGCCCTTTCTAACATAAAGAGCGTCCAGTGCATCTATATTAAAATAAGGGTATATGCAGTCTGAGAGGTTTCCTATTTGCAGGGTAATAAAAAGTGCACAATGTCTATCTAAAAAATGAGTGTATTAAATTCTAAATTAATATTTAGGATATTAAAAATATGTACATATATCCATCTCACAATATCAATGTTACTTTGAAGGAAAGTGCTATGATGCAATAAAAATAATACTAGGTAAAATAATACTAAATTTGTAAAATAGGATCAAAATAACTTTTACGCACTTATAAATATATATATATATAAAAGTAAGACGGCATGCATATGATTTATATGAAGCTAATTATTACAATCTGAAATGTTAATTTTTTCTAAACTAAATGGAGTTTGCGTTTGGAATCAATGTCCAGTTTTTTCGCACTCATAGATCGTGTCCTACGACGATCCATTGGATACGGTGACTCATTTGCTGAATCTTCACTTTCTGATTCTTTTGTCTTGTTGCAACATTGATTTGTTTTCATGTTTTCCATAATCAAACACATGTTGCTTACCTTGTCAGTTAAACTTTCATTACGTTTTTCCATTTCTTGTAATTTCATAAGTATTAAACTTAGCTGATCATGTTCTGGTTCAGATTCGAAACTGCATGAAAAATATTTGAATAGACGGTAAATTCCATATGTAAAAAAGACTGAAGCGAGTAGGTATGGATGAGTCCACAATATTAAACAAAAATGCCATATTGAACTGGATAACAAAATAAACCATTTAAAAAACATGTATGGACCAGCAAGAGTATACATCAAAAACGCGAATGACAGCCATACTACCAAGTTTAGCAGGGACGAAAACTTCAAAATCACAAATGAAACTGATATAACTTGAAAAAATATCATTATTGTCAGTGCTTCATGACTTGCTTTATCGAAGAGATTTGTAATTTCTTTCACACCAAACACGAACTCATTGTAATGGTTTGATACTTCTGTTGCTAACAAAATCATTTTTTTAAGTCTCTCTACATAAACCATTCATTGTTCTACCTATAACCAAAACACACGATGACATCAAGAAGAAAATCTGCAAATTAATTTGAATAAGAAACACTTCATTTATTTACACTGTTTCTGTTTGACATTACATAACTTTTTCAAATGCAATTTTTTGAGGGATCATATGCAACATTTTCTTGATAATAGTTAAATTATGGTTGTAGGGAGCTGTGCGTATCATGATTTTGCCATACCAGCATTTTATCAAATATGATTTGATGCCCAAAATTAAGGATCAGTAAATAGCAGGCCTTGCCATGAGTCGCGAGCAATTGCTCGCGCCCGCGTAGTGCTCGCGTAAATCCTCGTTACCCGAGCATTCTATTGCTCGCGTAAATATTAACATTTTGAGATAAGTGTAAACATTTTTCTCAAGAATTGATTGGTCTTTTAAGTGAAATTCATGCACGGACGCTCAACCTGAAACTGAAAAGATATTAATTTGGTGTGATTATTTTCCACCCATCGTGCAACAGTTCATTCGCCATTTTGTAAAACGCGTGCAATACGGGCATTAAGGTTAATCTTTGTTGCGCATTCATTTTGCAGTAGAAAAGTGGGGGACGTTTCAAATCGTGAACCCCAAACACAATGATAATCCATTAAAATAATCCATTAAATTTGGACCTGCTATGGTTTCCAATTGTTTCGTCAAATGAAGAAATTATCTACAATTAAATCAATGATAAATTGTCTGTTCCGCCTGTAAGTGCAGTTTTGCAGACTTGCGTCATCCGTGCTCCGTCGGCGTTCACCTCCGCATTAGTTAAGAACCGCATGGCTTGATTTCTTGTGTAAAACCTGGTTACCAACGACGAAGGGGCCAGGCAAAAGAGATTTATGTCTACGTAGTTTTTTAACTAAGTCAGGAGTCGGTGAATTAGCTAGGATGGTCAGGTTGGCTATGAATAGGCTTGCTCGTGGATTTAAAGGACCAGGACTATTCAATAATTCTGAGATCTAAAAGTGTCCAACCAAGACGGAAATCTATTGGACGTTTTAACCGACGAAAGTTCGAAACGAGCTACGGAATGTCCGACCAAACTGGAAATGTGGCGGACGTTTTAATCACACGCCTGAAACGATTTAGGTGTGTGCCAAGGCTCACGCCTCTCCTGAAAAAGATGCCCTGAGAGACAAAATGTAAAGTTTTTTTTGCGAAAAATATGGCGAGCAAAATTGCTCGCGTGGACACTCTGACGCGAGCAATTAATTGCTCGGGAGGTTATTTGCTCATGGCAAGGCCTGAAATAGATATGCAAATCCTGAAAACTCATGTGTTAAAAAACTTGCAATATTTCCTAAACTGTAGAATTAAAATATAAGAGACAAGAAGCCTAATGACTTTAAAGTTCAAAATGAACTACTGCGGTGGATAAAACTACAGAGAAACAAGTCACAAGGCCCTGTAAATGCCCAAAAAATTCTGCCAAAGTTACCTGTCCCCAAAATAATAAGTCCTATAGACGACTTTCATCCTGATGTGTGTTGTTTATAATCCCCAGACCTCTTACGCCAATCGACAGGAAAAATAATGCAGGCGGTAAGCCGTGAACCAGTCCATTCCAAACTTTATTGTCAGGTAGAGGCATCTTTTGATCTTGAAATTAGAATATAGCTTGCATGTAGTTTAGTTTTAGATCATATATCAGTGAAAAAATGCTAGTAGCCAAAGTACAAAAGTTTTAACCATAATTTGACTTTCTTAACCTAAGGTCCGCATTTTTTTGCGTGTCGATTTTTCTGATTTTTCTGCGCATGCGCAAGAATCCCATAAAAACGTAAACATTGAAACTCATCTAGCGTATGATCCGCCAACTCTGTGAATCCGATAACTCTGTGAAACTGCTTTTGAAGCCTACAACAACTTACCACAGCTCTGTCTACCATTTTTAATGAATGAATTCGATTCAGGGGGTTTGATACTAACACTTAATCATTTTAGGGGTGTCAGAACTCGAGCATGACAAAAATTTGGCGGTAAGTTCAGCCAGCTACACCTTTTTGTGATTTTCAAGTCAAGCGCGACGGTGGTCATTTTTTATATATATTGTTATCTCAGTTAATTGATTATAATTATGGTCATGTTATACCTTTTCTGAGGGTCAAATGATTCGAGAATGTTTTCTAATGAATATTTTAATTTTTAAAATATTTTTGCTAGTCATCACAGAAAGCAAGAAAACGTGTTTTTCAAATTTCATGGAGTTGAAGGATCCATCATGGCTTTATCGGATGATAGTACATGTCGTATCCGGCTTATTTGTCCACTGATAAATCTTTTTTTTTTCTTGTCATACCCCCCGAACGGTCCGCGACAGATAGCGCTACGATAATAAAAGTTTGAAATAACCGATATGTTGACGATATGGATATAAGGAGGTTAAATGTGTTTTTTTCACGGAGTTGGCGGATTATACGCTATATGTTACTTACTTATGTTGCTTATGTTAACTTTCGAAGTTGTAGCTTCACGCCTGTCGTGGACGACCGACGTCAGTCACTTCTTCCTCTTCTTCTACTCCATCTCTAAAGAGAGGAGGATGAGGATTAGATCGAACTACAGTGATTATACTGTTTTCTGAGGCTTCATTTGTCCCGGGGATCGGAGGTTCATCTGGGAGAGTTTTGAGAAACTTGTCGAGGGCTGTTTTAAACTTTAAAACTGGACATGAAGTGATGCTTCTTAGAAACTTGGGCAGGACGTTGAAGGTTCTTGGAGCTTGATAACGTAAGCTGTTGTGTAGTTTAGCGAAGCTTGTAGAATTGTTCAGCACCGGTGGTAGTTGAATGAGACGCCCTTTTCTTTGTGTTGCATGGGTTTGCATGGGTGGGTGAAGGTTTGGGACAATGCCTTCAGCTATTTTTCAACTGTATATGGCTTGATAGCATTCACGTCGTCGTTGTAACGAGTACAATTTGAGCTGTTTAAGTGCGTTGTTGTAAGTCATTCTGTGTACACAGTTGATCTTTTTCAAGGAAGCTCCATTGCAGAGCTTCTAGTACCTTGATTTGTCCTTTACTAGCAGGAGACCAGAGTTGAGAGGAGTACTCGAGTCTAGGGATGAAAAGGGATTTCCATAGTGGTAGGAGAACTTCTGGTGATCGCGATCGAAAGACTCGAAGAATCCAGCTTGTATAAGTTGTTTTGTATTTTCTACGATTTTATTTATATGCGATTTGAAGGTAGCATCATCTGTCATTAGTATTCCAAGATCTTTGGTTTGTGTTTTTGGTAGGATGCTGTTGTTTTGTACTTTGACTTTGACTTCAGATCTAGGTCTTTTCCGTACTGCAGGAGTTCAAACTTTGTATTGTTGAACATCATGTTGTTTTGTTTACTCCATTCGTAGACTGAGTTTAGGTCCGCTTGCATTTTTTCAATGTCACTTTCAGAGCTGTAACCTTCATTGTAATTCTTGTATCATCTGCAAAGCTTGAGAGTGATGCGTCCTTTACAGAAAGATCAATATCCCCCATAAGGATAAGGAAGATGAGCGGTCCAAGCACACTTCCTTGTGGTACGCCAGAGATGACTTTTGTGGTGCCCGTTTACTGAGACGTACTGGGTTCTGTTTTTTAGGAAGGACTTCAGCCATTTGAGTAGTTTGCCTTTGATACCTAAGTTTTCTATATTTTTAAGGGCTATGTCTATATCGACCTTGTCAAACGCTTTTGCGAAATCCAAGTATACAACATCAGCATTTGAGTTGTTGCAGAGTATTTGTAGAATGTTGTCGAAATGGTCAAGAAGCTGGCTCAGACATGACCGTCCACCACGAAAACCATGTTGGGAGCTGTTGAACAGGTTATTTTCTTCCATGAATGACACAATTTGATTTCGGACAACCTTTTCAAAGACCTTTATGATGTGAGAAGTTAGGGCAATTGGGCGGTAGTTTTCAGCTTTAGTTTTGCTTCCACTCTTGTGTTTTAGGGTTATTATAGCACTGGTTAGTGTGTCTGGAATGGTTCCTTCTTCAAATGATTTCGTCCAAATCAGCTTGAGTGGGGTGGCTATGACGTTTTTGCACTTCTTCAGTAGGATTGATGGGAAGCCATCAGGACCAGAAGAGGAGTTTGCTGAGAGTTCATCGATAGCCTTAATGAAGTGTGTTTCATCAAATATCACGTTTTGTAGTGAGGGTTTGCTTGGACTTTGGTTTTGTTTGTTTGTGTACTGTTTTGGTGTGCTGAACATCTTGCAGTACTGTGTCAGTAGCATGTCGGCTATCTTTTTTGAATCAGAGATGTAGTTCCCACTCTCGTCGATTAGAGGACCAACAGTGGATTTGACTTTTGAGAACTTTTTTGCGTAGGAGAAGAAAAATTTGGGGTTGCGCTTTATTGATTCTTTGGCTTTCTCTTCTTGCATGATGGTTGAATTTCTATATGAGTGTTGTAGTGGCTTTTCAATCTGAATGAGTTCTGCCTGGAGCCTATCAGTACGTGATGGCGATGTAACGCGTACTAGTTGTTTGTTTATCCTGGTTCGTCTTCTCATGAGTGCCATTCTCTCTTTTGGAATTTAATTTCTGTTGGTTTGTTCTATCTTTCTTGATGGGACATGTGTTTCTGATGCCTTGGCGCAGATGTAAAATTTCTTTAGCATGTCCGGTACATCAAGATCTTGGAATTCCCGCTCCCAGTTGACTGCTTGGAGGTTTTCCGTTATGCAAGTCCAGTTTACATTTTCACTCTGGTAATTTAGAAGATCGAAAGGGGATGAGAAGACTCTATGATTGTCTGTTGTGGGATATGTGAGGGTACATAAGATGTTGATATATCTAGGAAGCAGTGGTGTGATATTGATCTGAGCGTAGGTATAAATGAGATATCGTGAATGATGTTGGTGTTGTTGGTGAATACAAGGTCAAGTATGTTTCCAGCTATGTGTGTAGGTTTGCGGATGATTTGGGTGAGACTGAGTTCAAGTAGTAGGTTGTTTGTGATGGTGATCATTTCTTTTTCACTTCTGCTACTATTTTGGTTTGGGGTGCAATCGGGCCAGTTGGTGTGAGGTAGGTTGAAGTCACCCATTATGAATATGTCTGGAGATGGGGAGATGTTCAGTACTTGATGTAGCTCATTTATTGCTTATGAGTAGTTTTCTGATGTTGATCTGTTGTTTTGATGGTCATCTGGTTGGCGGTATATAGTAGCTAGGGCTAAGTTCTCAAGCTCTGAGTAGATGACGATGATCTGTATTGCATTGTCTGAGTAGTTTAGGACTGGTTTGAAGGTGGCTGCTAGGTCGTTTCGAACATACATGGCTACACCACCTGAGTACCGTCCATGTTGGGATGTCTTTTTACGAGTGCTATCTGTTCGAAAGATTTTGTAACCGTTTATGTGTAGTTCGGCATCTGTATGGTTACAACCATACAGAAACCTGGTTACACAAGCAGTCAGGGAAAACTGCTAACTAAGAGTGTACTGCTAATTAGGAGAATCTCTAAATTAGGCGTAAGACGGTAGACTAATTAAGCACAACGGCGCCTATTTAGGATAAATTAATTTTTTAAGGGCCTAGTTCAACCCCTTTAGTGCAAAATCGAACCACCAAATGAATTATTTTACCTTCGTAAATAAGGCCAGGGTCTGTAATAACGCAATGTGAAAAAAACGCGGGAGCGATTAGTTGTTTTGACAGATTTTGTGCTATGCGCGCCTAGTTAGGCGGCACATGCCGTCTTAGCCATAAATTCAAAATGGTGTATCTGCCAAATTAGGATTATATCTGCCAAATTTGGATTAAATCACAAAATGGTTATTTATTGATTTCGGCTCCGGCAAAATTTTTTGATTTTCTTAACACAAGACTGTTCATCGGTTTCTCAGAGCGTGCAACCTTGGAAAGGCACGCGGTTTTGGCTTATCTGGGCTCATTTTATGTTTATGTTTTTCTGTAGCTTAATTAGACGCCCTTTAACCAAATTAAGCTGGTGCATGCTCCAAATTAGGAGTAGTATGTCTAATTAGCAGTACACTCTTAGTTAGCAGTTTTCCCTGACTGACAAGTGTAACCAGGTTTCTGTAAGACCAATAAAGAGTTGCTTCCTGGTATATATACTAACAGCAGAATAAATCGATGAAATATTCTGACAGTAGTTACCTACCAGCACATTAAATACTATAGTTTAGTCTACCGGTAGTTACTGTCCGCAGAATAAATACCCCCACTTTATATTTATTCTGCCAGTACACACCGGGAAGAATATGGCCGCCATCAAAAATATGTTATGTTCGCGTCCTCCGACCGACTCACTTTTGGCAATAAAAACCCGAGTCGGTAAGTCGGAAAAAACCCGGAAAAAACTTTTTGATCCAAACGATATATATTTGAAAAAAAAAATTCGTGAGAACTAATTTTCCCAAAATTGACTAAAACTCGCGAAAATTAATTCCCGTAAAAATTAATATCTTTAGGGTACTCATGGCAAGTTTACAGACAGGGCGGCGAAAAAAGGGTCTGTCGAGTGGCGCTATACTGTTTTTTGGCCCTGGGAACGAATTTTGCCCCCATCTGAAAATCCCGGGAAAAAATACGCCCGACCGACCGACCGACCGACTCATTTTTGCGGGGTCTTCAGGACGCGAACATAACATATTTTTGATGGTGGCCTATCCACGCTGAACTTAATGAATGAGTAAGTAATAGTGTAGTAGTAGTAGTAGAAACTGAGACAATAGACAGGCTAATTGCACAACGCGCCTGGTTAAAAATTTTTGTTGGAAAAATAATGAATTAAGTTCCCACATGTGTTGTTGTTGTGAATGGGACAAGAAACTGTGATGTAGCTAGCTACATTCCCTTGGCATTGATTGGGATCAAAACAACAACCTCTTGGTCATCAGTCGAAGTAAATTGAAGGAAATCTTACTGTCCTAGCCTAGAATTATAAAAAAAATCGCTTTAAAATAAAACAAAAATGGCTAGTATTAGCCACAAACAACAACAATATATATCTCGTCAAGCGCGGACTGTCGAATTTTCGGAAAGGGAGACTTACATCAACTTACATATTTACTCGAAAAACATTAAACTCGACTTATTTGTTATGGCCACAACTTCCCCTTTGCAATTCAGCTAAAACTAATGCACTTAAATATCAAAACAAGTTAATCACGCGGGAAAATTATTTCACATGTGTTTTCCGAAGCTGCAAAACTTGATAATACGTAATCGCGTTCTGCAGCATTTAGCGTTGATTTTTATGGTTTATTGCGCCCCGCCGAAGGGGCGCACATTTAGTGGACCGCGGGTATATAGTGTTTGTGTTGGTGTATGGCAGAAAATTTTTTTCCACTCTCTACTTCGCGGGGGACTTCTACTCGATCTTCCAACCCGGCTCTGATATAACACAACCTATGTGTTAGGTACCACCAAGACAAAAAAAACACTCATCGAGCAAATCTTTTTTTGTCTCGGTGTCCTTGTTGTCTCTAAAGATTTGAATGCGATAAAAAATGTTAATCGAGATTCTTTTGTTATGCTAATATGGAGCTTTGTAATATGATGCTTCGTTTGCCTCGTTTAATGTGCTTAAATGTCGCTGCAGCCCACGTGAATTTATCTTCAAGAATAGATTTGTTTTTGTCTGAACCACGTTGTTGCTAAACCTGTTAACGGTAAGTAAGTGGAAGGATTACTTATGTCTTATATGAAATTAAACTTAGGACGGTTCCTGGCGTTGATCCAAAGGCCGCAATTTAGGTATGCATCGAAATTTATAACTGGAAAGTTTTCTTGTGCCGTTGATACATTTTTTGAACTTTTTATTAATGCTGTGTATGTCAATACTTGCCTTCTTGTGAAGA
Organism: Hydractinia echinata; assembly: GCA_030067915.1. Classification (NCBI taxonomy): domain Eukaryota; kingdom Metazoa; phylum Cnidaria; class Hydrozoa; order Anthoathecata; family Hydractiniidae; genus Hydractinia; species Hydractinia echinata. Next base: position 1,003,592 of record JASGCC010000017.1, on the reverse strand, counting down.
AGGATGTTACATGTTAAGGTTGTTATCTGATGTTAAGGTACATTATGATGTCAATTATCTCTAAAGATTTCGTCTATATACGGCCATGACTAAAACTGCTTACATTGTGTTGGTCTTGCCTTCCTGATCTGGCTTGTCGTAGTAGCTTTACTGATGTAGCTAGGGAGCTAAATACTATTTTTAAATTCCTCTAAAATTACTTTTACTAGCTATATATCAAGCTAGCCAGCTAGCTAGCTACACAAAATAGTGCTTAATTACCTTTAAAAAACCTTTGTCCTGCTTTGCATAATTTTATCAACAAGGGTGCTGATAAGCCGCATACGCTGTAAAAAAAGTTAGAGCGAGTCCGGCGTTTCGAAAAAATTCAAGTATTGGCTCGAAAAAACATGCATAGCCCAAAAGATGCCCGAAAAAAACGCCTTCTTCCAACTGTTGTCCGCATTGTATGTTACAAGGAATTGCATTTCGTGAATGCTCCGGGTGAGTTAGGGAGAGTTCGGGAAAGTGCGTGCAGTTTCAGAGGACAACCAATAATTTCATTCAAAAGGCCACCAAACTCACCCTTTTATATGCGTGCGTTTGCAGCTTATCGGCACCCTCTTTTTATCATGAGGGGCTGGATACCCGACTCCTGTTCTTTTGAGAAAAAAGGGGCTAAAATAACTTCCGAAGGAACCTTTGTGATGCTATTGCTATCAGGTAAAAAGATATTCGTCACAGGATTTTTTATATCTTCTGCAGAAAAGTTGTCGAAGCCTGACAAAAATTTATTGTTGCTTGCACTGAACAGTCAAGGTGAACTAATAATTAGCCAATAACATGATAGTTAGCCGTTGCAGTATAACTATACGCTACCCACAGTATAATTGTTGTTACAGGCTTCTTTGTGTTTTTCACTTTTCATGTTTTTTCTTGAAATCAGAATAGTGTCTTGTTAAATAACATGACATACTGCTACAGTAACACTATTATCTTCTTGGCACAAGCGTTTCTTGATCCTATTTTTGGTTTTAATTGAAGTACAACTTCATGTGGATCTATATAAATATAGATGGCTATGGGGAGATCGATAACGAAGAAATGTGTGGAAATTTAAGTCAAAAAAATTTATATCGTATAATTAGCTGTATGAGCAGCTAATTATACTGTACGCACCCTATATATAATTATTCTGCATCAGCTAACCATTCTGTTACTGGCTAATTATCAGTTCTCCTTGAGTGCCTAATAGCCAGATATTTTGTTGAAAAAAATGGACCCTAATTTGCTTGAAAAACTTTCTTGACCTTACCTAAAGTATCACAATATATTTTTCTAAGATTTCTTAGAAAAGACTTGATTTTAAAAATCTCATGAAAAGACCATCAATTTATTAAATTTGACAAATTTATTAATTGTGCGTTTACCCTTTTTTGTTTCAACTTGTTGAATTTAATTCGAAATTTTAAAAGTTCAACTTTTTGAATTTGTCCAACAAAACAATGACCAATAAATTTCCTCAAAATCAAAAAAGGATAATAAACGATCAATTTTTTTCAATTCAATAAATCGATTTCGGCAAAATAAATCCTGTATTGTCCACAGGTTTGAAAATCATGTACCGCCTGCTTAAAATGTTACTTGTTTAACAATGATATCGAAAGCCAGCTTGACTAAATTTATATACATATATTGATATAATATACCTTGTGCATCACGTGGCATTGATTTGTATCTTTTTAATAAATTCTCACTTCAAATCAAAAAGGGAGACAATAATTACACAACCTGGTATTAATTCAGTTCCTGGTAAAATTGTATTCTTGTTTCTTATTTTTAAATGTACTTTCTTTTTCAGATCAACTGTTATCAAACCATGCACCATCAGCATTTTCGAAAAATCTTCAACGGAGAGTAAATTTTAAAGGATTTTATTGGTAAATTATTGAGTAATAATTCATTGAACTTGTTCAGAAGTTATGTTCGAATCGTCAAGTTCATACATAACAATCTGTATCCTAGAATTTCAAGAATTTTTCAGATCAGTTATAAAAAATATCCAGTTAAAGTTTTTAGAATATATACTATATATATGTAAAAAAAATATTTCTTAATTTTTATTTATTACGTTGTATTTTAGGTTAGTGACAATAATAATTGAGAATTAGGATACTTATGATTTGTTTACCCATTGTTCTCAGTTTTCAAAGTCTATACTTCAAATTTCAGAATCTTCCAGGCTAATGACGAAATCTTCAAGCCGCAGGGCTTCTTATTTATAATTTTTCCCCTGGGCAATAAGCTTATCCACAAGTCTCTATTCGATTCCGTTCTGCATTTCTGTTATCATACCCGTTATCACGCAGTTACATGAAACATCCACCATTTTCCATTTTAAATTTCGATCCCGTTCTAAATTCGTATTTTTTAAATCGTTATTAGCAATTTGGGGCGCATTAGTGGTAACTATGGCTAGTTATAGAATTAGTAGAAAGTGATGATAAAAAACGTAAGTTTTTTTTCATGTTATTAAAAAGCAAAGATTCAAGAGTGAACTGAAAGAGGAACACATTTATTGTTTAGAACCAACAAAAGGTCTCTCTCCTCCTGAAAACAATAAACGTTCATGGCAATTTGTACCGTTGGGTAAGTTAAGCACTAAAACGAGGCCAGTAATTAGTTTATTATTCATATTCAATGCTTAAGCACAATTTGTTCCACTTTCATTAGACTCTTCGAGCGAAGAAGAAGGTTTTCGTGGCATGAAAAAACTGGATAAAATGTTCGATGAGCTAAAAAGCGTTGTATATAGTAAGGGTTTTCCACTTTTAGTTAAGTACATACGAACCCGTGATTGCAATGGTCATTTTACTACTTTCGTTCTTATTTACAGAGAAGAAAAAGAGAGTACATAAGCAAATCAGTGGCACATCTGCACATAAACACGACACAGTCTCAACTATATTTAATATAGGTTAGTACACCGTTATTAGAGTTTAAGCAAATTAGAAAAAAATTGTAAGGCTGTAATTTATTGAATATGTTATTTAATTTTAGCCGACTTGAATGAAACTGATGAAGTGGATGAATACATTGGAAATTATTCTAGTAATGCAAGTGGTATGTCAAATTTTTGTGTGCCACTTGGTCACTTGTGTGTCTACACAAAAAAAAATTCGTCTCCATGTAATACATAGTAAGATGAATTGATTTTACTTACGTTTAGAATCCACAGAACAAACTAAAGAGAAAAACGAAACAGCTACGAGCAGGAGTGAAAACAACCCAGCATCAACGTAACTATTCTTTGGGTTTTTTTAAACGCATTTTTAGGAGAATATTTAAATGTTTACTTTGATACAATGTTCTTTTAGAGAGAAAACGCGCGGAGATAGTGGGCTTTCATGTTCGGTATGCGGTTCTTCGTATTCCAGAAAAGACACACTTAAGAAACACCTGAAACTAAAACATGACATCGAATTATCATCTCTGTCAAAACGTAGTGCATGTACATACCCAGGATGCAAAGAAACGTTCTTCCACAAACGGAAACTAATTGAACATATAAGTAACTGCCACAAAGTAGATACTCGTACAGAAACTTTAACGTTCCAATCTGAAAGCGAGTTTTTAGCTTGGAAAGAAAAAGAAGAACTATCCAACCATGTTTACTTTTCGAAACAAAAATGAGACTCCGAAAGCGAATTGTTAAAACATGCGTATTATGTATGTCAGAATGATGGTCACTCAAAGCCACATCGAAAATCCGACGAGCCTGCTCGTAAAACTAGTAGAAAGTTTCGTCGTGGCCAAATTAAAGCTGATAAGTTTTGCCCTGCCAGAATTATTGCACACACAGAAAAACCTTCTGGAATCATATCTGTTGAATATATCACCTCGCATACCATCCAATAACTGTTGAGAACACTGTTCATCATCCAATTCCAAAATCAATCCGCACTGATATTCAACACAAAGTAGCTATCGGTGTACCTGTAAGAGACATTTACAAAGATTTGCGCGATGGTTTAGGGAACCGAGAATCTCGAACAAATGAATGTGATGGTATAATAAAAGCACATTTAATAAGCAAAGCAAACGTAAGTGACATAAAACGCCACTTGAAATATAACAGACGATTGCATCCAGATGATAGTGTGTCAACGTATTATCTTGTTAAAAGATTGGAAAAAGAAGAATACAATTGTGTAATTGTATATAAACCACAAGGCGAAAAAACTGAAATAGGACCCATGACATACAATGAAATAGATCTGAAAAACGATCTTTTTGTCATTGGTCGTAGTGAAAGTGAAGATATAAACTGGGTTCAGTGCACAGCGTGTCCACAATGGTTCCACTGTTGTTGCTTAATCATGTCGTTGGCAGATGCTGACGAAGCAGTTAGCTTCAGATGTCCCTAAATCTTTAAGTTGTTTTGTAGATTATGCGGAGTATATATTTTGGTTTTTTACAGTCATTCTTATTTACGATAGTACTTACCCATCCAAATTCATGACTTTTGTTTTGTTTTAAGATTTCGCTTTTCGTTGTGCCTTGAACATTTTGCCGGATTATAAAAACTTATTAGCATATCTTTGCCTTCCGTCAGTAAACATAAATTTTTTTGAAATTATATAGACGTTGTATATAATTACGAGTTGTTAATATACTTATCTTGACTAAAAATAACTCAATAAGAAACATATGAATTTGTTTAATCTGCAAAAAAATCCATGCGCTGTTATTTAATATCCCGACATGGATTTTGGTTCGGGTACAGAATGACCACCGGGCGGGTAAATAACGTACACGGGGTAATTGTTTCGGCGAGTTAAAAGCTTTTCGAGTAAATATGTAAGTTGATGTAAGTCTCCCTTTCCGAAAATTCCGGACTGTCAAGCGCGGCCATTATTTATTTTTTGTGTGAAAAAGCTACGGAAGTAGAATTTAATAACAGGCACTACTCCATGCAACGGTACATATATTATATGAAATCCACCGTTCCGAGGTAGTCCATTCTGAGCTCGGGTGTGATTATATTTAGAGCTATAGGTTAAAAATAAACATTTAAAGAACGATAGTTCATTGTAAATTCAGATGTGGAAAATGCAACTAAAGTGCGTGCTTACGGGCGGGTGCGTGGGCGGAATATCCATATTCCCACCGAGCACAAAGCATACAGTCACAACCTTTTAGATGGAAATAAAGGTAGTGGGTTAGAGCGGAAAACGAATCGCAATCCTGTACCACGTCTGTATCCCGCGAAAATCTTGCCAATAAATAGAGGTTTTAGGTAAGAAGAAATATAACACGAGTGATCCACCTGACAGAGTACTTGTAAACAGTTTTTTTGTGAAATAGGTCCAAAATAAGCATTAAAGATACCGCCTAGTAACAGTTTGTTTCAATCTTATTTATCTCAGAATTTGAAACTATGCCTAAATCTCACATTACTGACAAGAAATTAGGTGTAGCTCTTTCTCCGTTGAAGTTACACAAAAGTGCAGGTTTTGATGAAATTAACTCCACTGTAATTAAAGCTATATTTCACACAATAAAGAATCCTTTGCGTTACATTTTCAACATGTCGTTCCAGACAGATATTTTCCTAGATAAGCTGAAAATTGCCAGAGTTCTACCTATATATAAAGCGGTTGATAACGCTTCTTTCTACATATCAATTCCATTCTCCCTTGTTTTTTAAATATACTAAAGAGGCTTGTATAACAGGCTAGTAACTCACAATGTGGGTGGAGCACATTGTGAGCTACTGAAAACTCGGATTTCAATCAGGACATTCGTGTGATCATGTTATGCTACAGCTAACAGAAAAGATACTAAACGCGTTCAGAAAAGTTGAATATACTCTAGGAGTTTTTTTATGGGATTTGTCAAAAGCCGATACAGTTGATCACTGTATTCTTCTTTCTAAGTTGGAAAGCTACGGAGTTAAACCAAAATAACTTTAAATGGTTTCAAAGTTATTTTTACTATCGTGAGCGATAAAATACTAAAAAATTTCCTTTAAGGGAAAGAAAGCAGAAACTTCTTAACATAGACAATGCACGTAAGACTTTTTTTAAGACTTTTTCAGTCTGCTCACTTTGTTCCGCACTATATAGGAGTTTAGACTCACTGCCTCCTTCTTGCTTCTGTCAGCAAACTATTATACATGAATATTTATATATTTGTTATAGTATTTGATACATGTATCTTAATATTAAAGTTAATGACGTATAAAATTCAAAAATTCAACTGATGTCAATCGGTCATCCAAGAAGGAAGCTTCCTTCTTGGTTGACCGACCGACATCATGCATACGCAAGACAAAGGATGTAGTGGTTGACGAGAATGTAGGTACCTTCCAACCTCCTAAATATCATAGATGTAGGAGAGTCCTGCGGACGAGGTTGGCTGAATCGCAAAAAAATTTCTACGGTGAGAATACTGGCTGTGCTTACTAGTTTGTCACTTATTTTTCGTCCACGCGGTCAACATAAGAAAAAAAGTTCTTTACCCTCCATATTCCGAGCGAAATATTTTGCTATTCCAAACAAACATAACTGTTTTTATTCACAATCCAACCTCGTTCCCAGGGCATTTTGCCTTATTGATAAGTTGATAGCCACTCCGTAATAACGGCTCAGGGGCCACAACACCCTGGGGACGAGGTTGTTCACAATCGATATTCGACTTTCTCAATCTCAACCACCAACGCGAAGAAGACGAGTCATTCATGAAGGGATTGAGAATCAGGTTGTTTCAACCAACGCAATTCTCTTTTTTAATACATCTATTTCAGTTTTGAATTTGATTTGTTGTGTATACGAATAACTCGTTGACCACCATCCTTATAGAAGAGTGCCGCATCATATTTATTTGGATTGTCGATTACTATTATTTGAGCGCATAGGTAGCACAATGTGGTGACGAGGTAGATCTAAAAATATGAACGTTAATCTTGTAGTCGATTTGAAGTTTGGTTAGATTTTTCCCTCCATTACAGAAATCAAAGCAAGGATCTTAATGTTTAGGGTTAAAAAGTCGGTAGAACATCGCCAATGTGACCTTAATACCACTGCAACCTTGACATAATTGACTTAAAACTCCAACAATTTGGTTGGTTAGACCTGGCTACTAAGGAGTCTATAGAGACCGGCCCTGATACACGAATCCACAATCCAGGACAACGCGAACCTTTCCTGATTTGAAACGCTTGATAAGATACCATTTGTAGCCAGACTTTGGTTGATTGGTTGCCAGTTGAATGTGTTTAAGAATGTCTTGTAGTGTTCGAAAAACGTTGAATTACTGACAAGCTGTCGTTTCAAGCTGTTGAGTCTTTTTTAGCCAGGACTTGGCTATGTGGTAGGTTTGGTTAATTTTCTTTAAAATGGTAAAGGAGGAACATAGTGACCATCGACGACCATGATTTTCCATCTTAAATCTTCGTAAATGTTTCTCGTTAACAGACATCTGCGAATCGTCAAATCCGAAGGGATTCTCTTATCGACAAAATCATTGCTGTGTTTGGAATCGCAAACAGCTACGACAACTAAAAGGCTTTCACATAAATTTCTTCTTCATAATATATAGTACAAAACGTCTTGTCTCTCGCTACGACACAGAATAATAAAAAAAAGCGCGTGACCATCCGTGTGGTCGTAACACGGAGCTACACCCTACGGCTTATTAAGCGCGGACACTAATTATAACAGTTGGACGTTACCTCGTGCATTTCAACAATGTCTTCATCTTTGACTTTGGTACTAAATTAATTTTGCATTGAATACGTCTCTTCACTGTTGATGGCGATACAAGACTTGCTTATAAGATCTATTGATAGGTCCATACCCTATCCGAAGCATTGTACGATACTTATATGGTACTATACTGCTTTGTTGATTAGTAATACTTCAATTTGTTCCATGGCCTTAAAACAGTCAGTGCTAATTAGAATTACGACAAGGCTGTTATCATTGATTTGCAGATTACCCTTGATTCGATTTAGTGTGGATTTGGTTGCAATTTCTTTCTGAAAACAGATAACTCATCTCTTAAATACGCCTTACTGATATTAATTTCGATGAACGATTGGTGCTGATCTTTTCAATGTCATTGCATATCTGTTCTACTATCGAAGTTGAGGCGAAAGTTTTTCTGTTAGCATTCGAATTGTTTCCATTGATGTGGGGGAAATTGATTGATTACAATGAAAACTTTGCCACTTGGTCAGATGATTTAGAAACTCGCGAATTCCCTTTGGATTACCAAATCGTAATGGCGGTATACTTTTGAATTAGTTCCAGTATGTAGAGAGGATTGAATGAGGACCCCAAGGGGTTCTTTGTGGAGCTATATAGCAGAGGTGTATCCGAGATGCAGTGGTAGGCGAATGAAGTGTTTCATTTCCTTTCTGGCCTTACCGTAAATTTCATGAGTCGAGTTAATCACCCCATCTTGGTCTGCACTACTTCTTGAAATGTTGAGAGGAAATGACAAAAGTTCAATGGGCCACCATAGACTTCGACATCGAGGGGTGGTGCTTTCTGCTGTTGTGGCATGGCAAATAGCAGCTTGTTGACGGAGTAGTTAGGTCCTATTGGTAAAGATGGGCGTGAAGACATAAATGATGTACCGAGTAATTCGCAACTTCTAATTGGATTCTTGTGATAATTGGTTGAAACTACTAGTCTGACTTAATAATTAGATTTGTAGTTGGTCGACACCAGGATTCGTTTGAGTAAATTTGCTTACTTTGCCTAGTCGACATCAGTGAATTTGTCCAATTGATCGACAGTGCATTTGTATAACTGGTGGAAACCAGTGGATTCGCCACAAGTGGATTCGTTTTGGGTTGATCACTGTATCTAGTTGGCACCGTGGATTCGTTTCGAATTGATTCTTGCCGATGGTCGAAAAACGTTTTGTTTTGTTTCTGCAAAAAGTTCAGCTATCTTGATTTGCTCGTTTATGAAATTATTTAAAAGTCGGCTGCGTTTACACAATTTACACAATGAATGAATTTGAAAATCGTAAAGATTTGGATTTTTTAAAGCATTTTACATCATCGCTTCTCTTCAACGTTTCCAGACGGTTATAAACAAATTGTTTGATAATGCTGATTTCAAGGCGCTTGAGAGGCCGACGATTGTCATCAAATAAAACGTTAATTTAATACTCTTTGCCTTAAATCGTTTGCCTTCTCTCTCGTTGTGGTCGTTTGGTATCAGTATAGCTGATGTCACCTAACGCATCGTAGCTTGGCCAACATCAACGTCTCCACAAGGACAGGCGTAGCCAACATCACTCTAATGACCGACGTCATCAGTTTTAACGGTGTCACAGATTAATTCACAACAGTTTCGTGGTGGTTTTAGAGGAATTTGTTTTGACGCTCAAATAATAAGGCTAAAATAAAAACAATACAAACGTATCATAATCAAATAGTAGCTCAGATGCAACCAACCTCGTCCCCAGGGTCTTGTGGCCCCTGAGCCGTTATAACGGAGTAATGCCCTGGGAACGAGGTTGAGATGCAACGAGACCTGAAGATTCGAACACAGCAAGACTAGAAGCGCAAGCTAGGGCCATACTAAGATAGCAAGATAGCAAAACCAAATATAAAACAAAAACATATCGAGTGACAAAACTATAATAAGATGCCTTAGCAATTATATGTAAGGCTGATGCAAGTGGGAAAGGCTGGCTGCAAACTGGAGCATAATAACTAATGTGCAAATATATATATAAAGAACTCACTAAAACATTCAATGCTTCCACCTGGTAAGAACTTGAAAAAAATATACAACCTCGTCCTCAGGGCATCTTGTATCTTTTCTGATATCGGGAGACGACGGCGATACGAGGTTGGATGTCACAATTACTACCATAACAGATAAGTAAATACATCAAAAGCTGCAGATAGTTGTACAAGTTTTAAAACAACTTAAATCTATTCATTTTTGCATTTTGAAAGGATATAAGCTCGTCCAATTGCCCGCCCGCACGCCCAATTTCCCGCCCATCACTTGTTTTCTCTTTTTTATCAGGACGGCGTTGACGGAAGGAGGTTGGAAAGGTTCGCCATCTTCTTCCTAGGTTACTTTGAATCAATCTCGTTCTCAGGACCTCGTCCTAAATGAAAAAAGGGCAAGGTATCTTGGAACGAGGTTGATACCAAATTTACTAGTAAACTTGTCAACCCCCGGAATATAGTTTTTACCCCCGGAAATTCCGTAAAAAAATCAATATCGCGAAAATGGTAGCAAAGTTACGGGATGCTGTGCGGTTGTTGTGTGCACCATTTGCTTCATGGATTGGAAATTTTTGTCTCTCCTTCCTGATTTTCTTGAAATCCTGTTTTTACTTGGCTAAGGATTTGCTTGATTAGATAACACTATTTACTTGTCCTTTTCTACCAACGTGTGTCAAGCTAGGAAAAATATGCTAGCTGAAAAACCTTGCGGATTTATTCTCTCCCATGGAAACAAGACAAGAGAAGAGAGAATGTGCATATTTTACATGGCTAGCCTCTATTATTTCCAGGAGGAGCCATGGCTTAGATGGGGAGTCCTAGAGTATTTAATGCTCATTTTGAGCTATGCAGGATGTCCGCGCTTCAGGAAAGTCATGGAGGGAAAACAGTCAGGGAAAACTGCTAACTAAGAGTGTACTGCTAATTTGACGTACCACTCCTAATTTAGAGAATGCACCAGCTTAATTTAGTTAAAGGGCGTCTAATTAAGCTACACAAAAACATAAACTTAAAATAAGCCCAGCGTGCCTTTCGTTGATGAGTCATCTGGTAAGAAAATCAAAAAATTTAGCCGGAGCCGTCAAGAAGGGGAATCAAACCCTGGTCTCCCATTACAAAATGCAATAGTTATAACCACTAAGCTACAGCGCTAAGCTAAGGCTTTGAACTATTATCATGTGTAGATTGTTGCCTTCTGATTCATATATATTTATTTAAAGTCTGATAAATGAATTGCCTATGTTTAGAGAAAAGTGTTCTCATCTCAATACTCTAAATCAAAACATTAGCTAGCTAGCTACATCACATATGGAGAGTGTTGGAGAGATAGAACTTTCTTTCTCTGTCACAGAAATGTTATAAGCAGATACTACATATATAGCTAAACTAACTATATATAGGTAGACTAACTAGGTAGACAAAAATCCTAGACCATTTATTGTGCCGTACAGTACTGGAAAAAGGTTGTTTAACATATCGAGCGCGCAACGTGAGCGGACTCCCTCGATACGTGATGTACCGCGTTTATAATAATAAGAAACAATTAAAATAAATTGTCACGATCTATCGAGAATCTAGTATCGTGACAAAATCTGTCTCAATGTGTCGCGATCGTAGGTGATAATGATAATAAAGAGAAAGTTTTTTTAATGGGAATAAAGAGAAAAATTTTTTATTTCAAACACATCTCTGCTTTATCTTTTTTCTTCTTTTAAATAAGTGTATATTATAAGAAAATTTTTAACTTTCGTATTTATTAAAGTAATTCTAGCGCATTACTTTTTCAACAGAATTTTTTTCTATCGCTGCTTTTCGTTCTTAAACTTTTAAAACGCGATCTAAAAAACATTTCTATCGCCGCTTTTCGTTCTTAAACTTTTAAAATGCGATCTAAAAAAAACTTTTCTATTGCCGCTTTTCGTTTTTAAACTTTTAAAATGCGATCTAAAAAACATTTCTATCGCCGCTTTTCGTTTATAAACTTTTAAAATGCGACCTAAAAAACATTTCTATCGCCGCTTTTCGTTTATAAACTTTTAAAATAAAATCTAAAAAGCATTTATCTATCGCCGCTTTTCGTTTTTAAATTTATAAAATGCAATCTGAAAAAACATTTCTATCGCTGCTTTTCCATCTTAAACTTTTAAAATGCGATCTCTAACGAAGCTCTTTTGTCGCCGCTTTTCGTTCTTAAACTTTTAAAATGCGATCTAAAAAAACTTTTCCATCGCCGTTCTTCGTTCTTAAATTTTTAAAATGCGATCTAACAAAGAAAGATTAACGCTAGCTGTATACCCTAGATTGTTATGCATAAGTTAAAAAAATAGAACACAAAGGAAGTATAATTATATTTAAAACTCTTATTTTTAAAATAGTTCTATTATAAGAAAGTGTTAATGGCCTCGATAGCTGCGAGAATGATATCGAGACAGATGCTTCGCGAAGCCCTCTCGATACAATTTGAAAGTAAAAAACCTCTATCACGGATCGAGAATACCGTCACGATACGCGAAGCGTGATGTTAAACAACATTTTTCCAGTACTGTAATTCACAATTTTCTGAAACACTTTGGATTTGATACAAAATAAGACCCGAGAGCCTTGAAATACAATGCTGATACAGTTAACTACCAGTAACTCGAACCTCCAAGGAACCAAGAAAAATAGTTCAACTTAATGAATGTTTGAGTTAAACGAAGCTTGAGTTAAAGCAGTTTTGGGACAACGGTTACCAGGAAAAGGTGCAATCTTGGTGATGAAAAAGGCATGTAAGTCCCTTATAAATTGAATCTTCTTTGACAGACAACATTATCTATATATCTATATTACATCAGGAACTAAAAAAAAAAATAAAAATAAAAATTTGACATTTATCTAGTCCTTGATTTTCTTGAGTAAAAAGTTCCAGTTATCTGAAGAAACTAGCCTCAGGGGGACGAAAAGTGGGTTGAGTTAACAAATGTTCAAGGAGTTATCAGAGGTTTGAGTTAACCTGAGTTTTTTTATAAGTATTAAGGAAATGCAAGGGACCCAAGAAAATGGTTAAAAAGAGCCTCTCCATTTTATCATTTTCTGTGGGCTTCGCTACTGAGAACGAGAGTTCAAAGTCTAACTTGCTCCACTTCCTATAGTTTTGGATATTGAGTTGTTTTAAAGTGGGAGGTATGTAAGCTATAGAGAAGTGACAGTGTTTCGTTTCTGTAGACACAGCCCTCGAAATAGCGGTCGGACATCGGACATTGTCCGACCCAGACGCAAATATGTCCAACGAAAATCAGTTCTGGCCTGTCATTTTGTCCGGCACGTTTCTGTAGCTACATCTCCCCTATTATAACTTCAAAAATTAAAAATTAAAACATGCAAAAATAATGAGATAATTCAATCTTCGTTCCGCATCTCTTTCGTTTCGTTTTCATCTGCCATGTGCCATCATGGAAGTTTCTTAATCATGATCACACATACCACAAATAATAAATGTGTTAGGCGGCGCCGTTAAAAAACAAAGTAAGGCTGCGCATTTTAATAAGCCAATTAAATCGCAAAAAAATGCCGTTGCTAAGAAAACTTAAAACATATAAAATAAAATAAGTTTTTAAGTTTGTATTATTATTATTATTATTTGTAAACTCATCACAAGCGAATGGGAAAAAATATGCTTCGTTTTCAAATTAAAAAAAATCTTTATCCACGTGGCTCAAATAAAACTTCAAAATTCATTCAGAAAGTTCAGCTACATTTTAACAAAATTTATACAGAAAAAAAATTTAAACCGCACGTGGGTTTCGTTTTTAAAATTGTTTGAATGAAAATAACACTTGTAGCATAAAGAAAAAAATCAATTACATGGGACCTGCTATGGTTTCCAATTGTTTTGTCAAATAAAGAAATTATCTACAATTAAATCCATGATATAATAATGTCTGTTCCGCCTGTAAGTGCAGTTTTGCAGACTTATTCATCTGTGCTCCGTCTGGGTTTACCTCCAAATTAGTTAAGAACCGCATGGCTGGATTTCTTGTGTAAGACCTGGTTACCAACGACGAGGGGGCCAGGCAATAGAGATTCATGTCTACGTAGTTCTTTTAACTAAGTCAGGAGTCGGTGAATTAGCTAGGATGGTCAGGTTGGCTATGAATAGGCTTGCTTATGGATTAAAAGGACTATTCAATAATTCTGAGATCTAAAAGTGTCTGACCAAGACGGAAATCTATCGGACGTTTTGTCCGACGAAAGTTTGAAACGAGCTACGGACATGTCCGACCAAGCTGGAGATGTGGCGGACATTTTGTCCGACGAGTCTCCAAAAATTATTTTGAGGGCTGAGACACTGTTGCAAAATGCCTTGAAGGCTTCAGTGTAAATTGTTTCCTTGTGGCCTTTTCTTTTGAATTTTGATCAGGTTAACAGAGGAGAACAATCCCAAAAAGCTTGGTGACCTTACCCTTTGATTGCTATTATTCACAAAATCTTGTCATGCATTTCATTGTCAGTAGTAATTTCTTTGTCTATGACTACTTTTGTGTATTGAGCCTCATACCACAGTGTATAGATTAGTATGAAATTATTAATGCTTCATCTGTATAGAGATCGGGGTCAAAGTAATAAAAAGTGGTGCTTATTGAAAAATCTCGTCTCCTTTTCCTCTTTTTGCTGCATGGTTCAAGAAAAATTGTATTTCAAGAATGCCTGAAGCAATTTTGAGTTATATAGTGCGGGAGCTGTCAAAAGAGAACCACAAATTTAGTTTTTCTCTGTTTAATTTGTTGATTTGCAGATTTTATCTGGTCACTTCAACCTGATGTTTTTTTAACTTAATTTGTAAAAAAAATGAAAAAAGTTTATATATTGTCTACACATTACTTTTATTTAAAAATATTTAAGATGCTGTACACCTTTTGTATCAAAAAATAGTTTTTATTAGCCATTTATACTAAAGAAACAGTGAACTTAACAATGGTGAAACTATTGATTTATTTTTTGAACTGGAAATTTGACTTTATCCTAAATACAGTACAGTCTGAATGTAATCTACCGCGTACGCGAAACTCGCATGAGTAGTTACACAGAACAATAACATCGCGATAGCTTTTGTTTTTTTAAGAAAATAATTGCCTCGCTGATAAACAATGACCCCACGCGATCGATTGTTTAAATCACAATAGGTTGCAAGATCAATTTTAGCAATCTATTTTGCGCGAACTCTTTTGAAATTTTTAATTGCAGTAATTAAATATAAAAGTTTAGTTGTTTGCGTTACATTATAAAATTAGTTATCGGAGTTGAATTAGAAATAGTATTTTAATATAAAGTTACTTCGATAAATATAAATTGTATATGTAAACCCTTGCCATCTCATTTGCCCAACCATATTTAAAATTTGGTCGTACAATAAATACAATAAGTACATAAAAATCGTGGTCTTTATGTATAAATAACAACATTGTTTTTTTAGATCGCACTTTAAAAGTTTATAAACGAAAAGCGGCGATAGAAATGTTTTTTAATATCGCATTTTAAAAGTTTATAAACGAAAAGCGGCGATAGAAATGTTTTTTTAGATTGCATTTTAAAAGTTTATAAACGAAAAGCGGCGATAGAAATGCTCTTTTAGATCGCATTTTAAAAGTTTATAAACGAAAAGCGGCGATAGAAATGTTTTTTTAAATCGCATTTTAAAAGTTTATAAACGAAAAGCGGCGATAGAAATGTTTTTTTATATTGCATTTTAAAAGTTTAAAAACGAATAGCGGCGATAGAAATGCTCTTTTAGATCGCATTTTAAAAGTTTATAAACGAAAAGCAGCGATAGAAATGTTTTTTTAGATCGCATTTTGAAAGTTTAAAAACGAAAAGCGGCGATAGAAATGTTTTTTTAAGATCACATTTTAAAAGTTTAAATTCGAAAAGCGGCGATAGAAATGTTTTTTTAGATCGCATTTTAAAAGTTTATAAACGAAAAGCGACGATAGAAATGTTTTTTTAAATCGCATTTTAAAAGTTTAAGAACGAATAGCGGCGATAGAAATGCTCTTTTAGATCGCATTTTAAAAGTTTATAAACGAAAAGCGGCGATAGAAATGTATTTTTAGATGGCATTTTAAAAGTTTAAATTCGAAAAGCGGCGATAGAAATGTATTTTTAGATCACATTTTAAAAGTTTATAAACGAAAAGCGACGATAGAAATGTTTTTTTAAATCGCATTTTAAAAGTTTAAGAACGAATATCGGCGATAGAAATGCTCTTTTAGATCGCATTTTAAAAGTTTATAAACGAAAAGCGGCGATAGAAATGTTTTTTTAAATCGCATTTTAAAAGTTTATAAACGAAAAGCGGCAATAGAAATGTTTTTTTAGATGGCATTTTAAAAGTTTAAATTCGAAAAGCGGCGATAGAAATGTTTTTTTAGATCGCATTTTAAAAGTTTATAAACGAAAAGCGACGATAGAAATGTTTTTTTAAATCGCATTTTAAAAGTTTAAGAACGAACAGCGGCGATATAAATGCTCTTTTAGATCGCATTTTAAAAGTTTATAAACGAAAAGCGGCGATAGAAATGTTTTTTTAAATCGCATTTTAAAAGTTTAAAAACAAAAAGCGGCGATAGAAATGTTTTTTTAAGATCACATTTTAAAAGTTTAAGAACGAAAAACGGCGATAGAAATGTTTTTTAAGATCACATTTTAAAAGTTTATAAACGAAAAGCGGCATTTAATAGTTGTGAACAATGCTTCTCGTATGTTTCTTAAATTAAACGCGCTGGAATCTTTTTAAGTAATTAAATCAACAATACATTCTCGCGCAATGTATTATAAAACTTCACGAAAGATTTTTATTATTTAAATACTTCACGCTAATACTTAAGGGAATAGCTTATCAATACATTTACACAATGCATCTCGCTATTACAAGAAATATAATTGCTCCGATATTTCTTTGCGAGCGCATTGTTTTTTAACACGCAAATATAAACTCGCAAAACCCTTAAGGGATTTAATTATAACAAAAGACAAACGACTGCCGTCCTCCATGCAAAGGTGTGATATTAGCGTGTACGCGGTAGATTACATTCTGACTGTACTGTAGCTAATTTTTTTTAACAGGAGTAACGAGTAAAGTTTGTTAACACTTCTTATCTTCATGAACTGCTCTCTAGATATTACATCCTAAAGGCAAAAGTTTGAGTTAAAAAGTAGCATTTTTAAAAAAAGTAGAATAAATCAAAAACAGGGACTTTATAGAAATCATTAAAAAATATTTTTTACATAATTTTCACAATTCTAAAGAACATCGAATGAGAATTGAACAACGAATTAGTTTTTTTAGAAAGGCATTTTCAAAAATTTTAAAATTATTTTTATATCATTTGATATGGATTGAAAAGTACTTTTTAGCAATGTATGAACGAATAAACTTTTACGTAATATCACTGAAAAAAATAATAATAATAGCAGCACAAAAACATTTGTTAATTAAAAAACTTGTGACAGACATATACATGACAAATGTACAAAAAATGTTCGACTTTTAAACAATTTTATAAGTTCTATCATACTAGTCTTACTTAGAATATAAAATGGTTAAATGACATAGTAGTATTTCTCGGCATTTGTCTAACAGACGCACAGGAAAAAAATCCTACACTTTAGGTTGGTAAAGCCTTGCATGATATTCTATAACAAAGATATGGTAATGAATAGTCTTTCTAAACTTATTTCGAGTTGATGACCAAAAAGAAAGATGTGTGGTGCAGTTTGCTGTTGTTAATTGTCGGGGTTCCTCAGTAATAACACATCATAATAGAAGAGAACATTGTATTACGAAATAAATTTATACAACTTCCTTCGCATTGAAACGCAATTGTATATTTGGGGCATGGATCGGGATGCCAGGCAATAAGATTAAACAATAACAGGCGGGACAGATACATGTGCAGATACAAAAACAGTATAACCCCAGCATATGCACTTAAATGGTATGAGACACTCACAATGACATGTACATCTTGGCTGCACTCTGGTGTGAGTGTCTCCCACGGCATATCTCGTTATTCTCTTCATCATAATGCACTTCAATGGTATGACACACTCACAATGACATGTATATCTAGGCCGCACTCCATTGTGAGTGTCTCCCACGGCATTTCATCATAATGCACTTCAATGGTCCGACAAGCTTGAATGTCTACCACTGCATTTAATCATAATTTCATCATAATGCACTTCAATGGACCGACAAGCTTGAATGTCTCCCACGGCATTACATATGCACTTCAATGGTCCGACAAGCTTGAATGTCTACCACGGCATATCTCATTATTCTCTTCGTCATAATGCACTTTAATGGTATGACACACTCACAATGACACGTACATCTTGGCTGCACTGCAATTGTGAATGTCTTCCACAGCATTACTTCCTCACATCTCATTATTCTCTTCTATTCTTCAATGTAAATAATAATATTATAAATTAATAATAGCATACAGTAATAATATAAAAGTAATGATATAATCAACAGGCCACACACGTGTATCTGTCCAAATTTTTGGCTGACTTAGGAAGCCCGACATCCCCATCAGTTAAAACACGCAATGGGTAATTAGCCAGGACTCTTGCTCCCACTGCTGGACTAAAACCTTGACAACATTTTTAGCCAAATGGTTGTTCAAGGAAACCGTGCAGCTAGAGCAAGTGTCTCCATCTTAGTTGATGCGTGAGGGATAAGCCAGTTCAAACCAGTTATAAACTGAACTCCGCTAACTCTGTCTTTAACAATGGTTGCGGTGACGAACGCTATGTGGTGACGAGTCAATGATACTCCGCATCGGTTGACCAGAGTGGCATCACATAAAAACAAAAGAAGTGTTGTTAGTTTGGCAAACCCTACACAGCATTATTAATAGTATAGGGAGGGCGGGTGGGAATCTTTTGCTCTAACTGGTTGTTTACAGAGCCAAACTTGAAATGGATAATGTGCAGGTATTTATAGGCCTACCCTAATAAGCGAGGCATCTTAAAGCAGGTAGGTGAGGCAAGTCTTCTATCCTGTATTGGCCAATATTGTTCCAAGTAAAGTTCCCTTATGTGACCCTAAGAACATTAGTAAGTATGAGTCAACAGAGACATTACTGCAGTCACCACAATTAACATGAGCTAAATGTTCATTTAGCTCCATTTAAATTTAAAAGAGAACACAGGGAAATTTGAATTTTTTATTTTGCTCAATTCTAGAGAATTCTAGAGAATTGAGATCTTAAAAAAAGCATTAAACAAACCTTTTGACCACATTTGACTTCATATTCATATTCTAGTGAAAGTGATAATTTTTGTTGAGATTGAGCTTGCAGCAGAACTGCTCTTATTAATAAGTTGCCTGAACCTGCCCTTCTATGCTTATGCTTATGGCTTATTGGCACCTTTGTGCACACAGTGTGAATCTACTTCCCCCAGTTTAGGTATTAAGTTTTTGATCCCATACCCCCGGTTGCATTACAATTTTATTTTTGCTGTGGTGTGACAAAATAGAATACAGAATAATAATAAAGGCTGCATGAACAAATAAAAAACTGGCAAATATCAATTAAACAGAGAAATTTTATAAAATATATATATAAATAGGGCTTATACAATAATTTACTTTACCCTGGGGGTGGAGGTAAGAAAGTGTAGAGACTTGATAGTTCCTGGGGCAAATCCCAGAGGCAGACCGAGAAAGACTTGGCAGGAGGTTATAAGGACAGACTTGATACAGAGGAAGTTGAGTTTAGATCTAACACAGTCTAGATCAGATTGGAAGAGGGTCGTTAATATACCCCGTCCAACCCATGCTAGCATGGAAAACGGACGTTAAGCCGAGAATGATGATGATGATGATGTGGAGGGGTTTACATTGTGCAGTATGAGATACCATGTAGATCCTCCTGCCCACATGTAGGAATGTTTTTCTCTTCTCACCTGGTCAAAGTTATAATTTTTAAACAATATTTTTTAGTTTATTAAAAAATTAATCATGGCAGATAACGATGTTGTAGCTGTTTGGACAGTGTCTCTGCCACACGGAAGGCATCAAGTGAAATTTGAACATGGAACTACAACTGGTAAACGTGTTGTCTATGTTGATGGAAAAGAAATATTGCGAAAAAATTGGATGTTCAAGCTGGTTGGTCGGCTAGAATTTCAAATTGGACCATCAAAAGCAGTGATCACAATTGATGCTGCTAGTGGATTTGCATATGAGTACATTTTGTTGATTAATGGAAAACCTCTGGAAAAATTTACTGAAAATCGAAAAAAGACAGCAAAGGTTTGGACTTTCAATTTGGATGGTGTTGATACAAGAGTTGTGCTAGGTGTGTAATTATTTTTGGAATAAAATTGCTGTGGTAAGAAACACTTGCTGAAGAATTTCATGTGTATACTCTGGTTATGACTATTACTTGTTTTGGATCATTATTTCCTGTAATTCCTGCTTGATTCCTGATTCTGTGGATTTTTTGATAGAGTGTGAAAACTAAGAAATGATGCATGTACAAAAAGTGCTCAACCTACAAGGTGGCCAGTACTCCTGGCAACTCCTTGAAATTCCTACAAATAGGGTGTTACAAGAAACTCCTTAACAGGTGCTGAAATGGGAAAAACTGGAAATCTCCTGGAAAATAATTCAATGTGCTATTTGTGCACGATATTAATTTCTAAACATCACATATGAGAATTTATTTATGAAAACATTTTAACTCATCTTTAAAAACTTGTTGTGTGAATTATGATCATGGCTCTGACAAAAGCTTTTTGTTAATCATTGCATAGTCATGTTTAAGTTTGTTTGTGAATGCGAGTTTTCATGTTTTAACTACCCTTAAAATCTAAAAAAAAATAACCGAAAATGAAGCTTAAAATTGTTGATGTTTTTTCTGCTTTTAATAGTTAAAGGCTTCATGCAGTGCCATAGGAGGCAACTAAATACGCTATAGAAAATCTATTCCTGTTTCCTTGTTATTTCTTGGACTTCGTTGTTATGAAAGCAAATTTTAACTTTAGGCATGAGCCTAAAAATGTTTTTTGACACCAAATATAAATGCTTTAGAACAAGTGAACATTTGATATGAAAGTTTGTTGAGTGCTAAACAGTGTATGTAACAACACCTTTCAACCTTAAAATATGCAGGTGTTAATACCAGGATACTTTTCTTTTTTAAAATTTCACTGACAAGAAATAATATGCTGTGTATAACTGGACCAGTTATAGACAGTATATTTTGAAATAACAACTTTTTAACTGATCCTCTTTCTATTTTTTTTATTAAACTGGATTTTTAATCAGTCTTCATTGTATACAAAACTCTTCTTCAACTTTGTGTTGAAAATCATTTTATATTAGGTAAAATATGCAGGTTTTTGTTTTTTTAGAAAAAGACACAATGGATGTGTGGGTGAATGGACATGTTTTGGAAACTGCGGTATGCATTAGGGGATATTCAATAATTATGTAACGCTTAGGAGATTGGTAGTTCTTCTTGTTTTTAGTGATGGTAAATAATGGGGGTGGGTTAAACTCAATTTCGCTGCGTGATGTCACTGATAAAAATCTATATTTTTAGATCGTACTTTTAGTATCACTTTCGAATGTTTACAACAGACATTGAAATATGTTTTCGAATGTTTCGAATAAACATTCGACTAAGTAATCATGTTGCAAGTTTGTTTTGATTTCGTATTGACAAAATGAAAATGACTTTTTCAATAAAAAGTGGCAAGAATTTTTGGAGTAGTTGTTGTTTAGCGTGACGTAATTATTATGGGTTCTTGTAAAAACATAACGGAGTGTGATGAGGGGGAATGGATGGTTCTAAAAAGGCAAATTTAGCGTTATGTAATTATTGAACAGCCCCTTACTTATTATTCAAATTGTACGCACATATCTGTCCTAACTAGTTCTTAGCCCACGAAAAAATCCATGGATTCACCCGTCATAAATATTCTGGTGATCAGATGCTCACCCATCACCCATCATATTTCTGGCATAAATATTTTGGCATCCTTAACACAAAGTTCCAATTCAGTATTATAAGTATTATAAGTATTATTATAGAGATATGGCAATAGTATCTTATTTTTTATTTACTCTTTCTTTAGGGTGAATTTGTGGATGATGGCACCGAAACCCATTTCGAAATTGGAAGTCATCCATGTTATATAAAAGCAGTCAGTTCTGGGAAGCAAAAGCAAGGTATTATACACTCTCTTATTGTGAATGGTAATTTGATGACAGAAGCTCCAGAATGAACATAAATCTTTTTTATATACATGTATATGTTAATATATTCTATAGGTAGTAGCCATTTTTTAAAATTTTGTTTGTAACATTGTTGTAAATATAAGTCATGGATGTATAGGTATTTTTTCATTTTGCAAGAGGCTAATGTATTTATATTTGTGATAGCATTTAGATTACTGATACATTAATAAGGTTATGAGCAGGTTAAAATAACTACTAGTCATTCTTTTTAATTAAAATAAACATTTCGTGAAATGTTAAGTTACCACCCCAAGAAACCTATCTAGTAAACTTGCATCTTATATTTGCTGCATAAATATAATAATTCTGACATTAGATTTTTTCTTATTGTAACCCCCAGGTCACCCCCAGGTCACTTTCTAGTTCAACTTAATTTGTATCTGTGTTAAGTGGAAAACATGTCAAGGGTATAGCAATGTTTACATGACTGCAGTCTTGTTTGATACAAGCGTAGGATGTGCTTTAAGGTATGTGGCATTTGTTAAACTGTCATAATGTTTAGCATTTTTTGTATACTATCAACAGCACAACAAAATTACTTCACCTTTGTGAGCATACGTGCTTACTATTTCATGCCGTTCTTTGAAATACATGTCATGTTTAACAGGTTTAGAAATCAGATGCTAGTCTGTGAGTTCGACTCTTGCCAAGTTAATTGGTCATAATGGTAATTTGTTAAGACTGTAGTGAATTGAATAAAACAAAAAAGCATGTAATATTGCTGCTATTAAAGTAAATTTTCATCATATGTTTTTTCTTTTGATTTTGATGGGTTAAATAATAAAAATATAAAAAAATTTGATACTTTATTCTTTATGCAAGTCTTTTTAGACTCTGATGACTCTCCTAAATACCACGATTCCAATTGGACATGCCAAAAATTAAGGCTAATTACTGATTCTGTATTCCTTGCTATCAACAATGCATCAAAGATCCTGTTACTAAAGAAGGTAGTAACGGCATGTTAGGATCTTTTTATGAGCAAAATTATTTTGAAATTACAATATGCAAGGTAAAAGTGTTAATACTCCAAGTCTTGTTGCTGTTAGTGTAGCGTAATGTATTAGTTGCCAAATACACCAGAGAGGAATAACAACTTAGAAAGTAACCTCATTTTGATGCCGTTTTTCCTATGCCTTCTATTTATAAATAAATAGAGGCCAAATATTTTTCATAATAACCACATATGTCATTCTCGAGAGTACAGCTTTCAGAGTCACTAACAATGTCACAAAAATGGTGTTTATATTTTACCATGGTTTTTGTTGATATAAATATATTATCTGTGTAAGCTATTTGAAATTTATGGTTAGGTATGTGTTTTTCATTTAATTTATTATTAGTATATTGTGTATATGAATTTGTTTGTAACATTGAATTCTCATGCATTGGGACCATGTAAAAGGAAATGATACATGATAATGATAAATTGAATGATTTATTTTAACATGTAGAATTTTCTCAGTATAAATTGCTTAATTTAGAAGAACATTTCAAGCATGGCTGTCTAGTGTATGTATGTATATATATAACAATGTTTTTATTTATTTATTTTTTAAGAAGTTTTCATCATATTTTATAAATCGACATTATGAATTTTGTGTCATCTGTAAGGAGCCTTAATCTAAAGTTGCCTAGAAAAATACTCTGAATAAGACGCGCCATTAAGCTGTACTAATTTTTCAAATACCAAAATACCACTAATGCAAATCTAAACCTTTTGAAATTGTTATTCTAACGGTTATGGACTACAGTTTACAACTTTAGCAGTAACAATGTGAACCAGACTATTTTAAAAAACCTTTACCCATTGTATAACATTACTTTGCTGTTAAATCAGAAAAAAAGTTCACTATAAAGCTATATGTTATTAATTCATGTTATTAATCCTCAAAGTTGAAAGTTTTTCTATCCACTCGACGGTATTTCTTAACAGGGTTTAACTGTATTAGCGTGTTTACATGCTTTTGAGATATTCCTTTTTTTAGTATGGACAATAACGTTTTTTTCTAACAATTATCATAAGTATATGCAGTTTATTGTCTTTTTAAATGGTACAGGATGTCAAGTATTTTACAGTGTTTTCTTTTTTAATTTATAAGTGAGTTAAAAACGACAGAACAAATAATATATATTGTGTTAGTTTTGGGTTAAGGTGACAGTCACCCCTTTTTTACATAATTAGTTACTGAGAGTTAGTAACTATATATCCAGACTATATATCCATTTTTTTTCTGTTATAACACTCTTAAACTAAAACGTTATGAATTCTTCCAAATATGGTTCCGGTGTTATACACTGGCAAAATTATGCGGAAAGAAATGACCTAATTATTAAAGGAAAATGTAATAATAAGAATTTACAACAATCTTTATAGTACTGCACTGCGCGAGCTCCATAACCTTCTACTGTCTGGAATATACCATAAGTATCTCCATAACCATAGCATTTTCTTTCTTCTTTAAAAATTTCAGATATGTTTGGTAAATCATACAGCTATGATAAGGTGTGCGGAAATATTTTTGCTTTATATTTTTCTTCCAGCAGCAGTTTAATCAGCAGAGGCTGTTAACAAAGAATCTTTTAAAAAATTGAAAAGCCTGTTGTTTAACAAATACGAGTGAACAAAAAAACTCTGCACACCCTTTCAACGTGATTAACCCAAAGTTCATTTAAAAACAAAAGCTGATAAAAAATCATGTGCTTGTAAAAAGTTGGAGCTCTTAAAAGCAAATTTTTTTCTTGTTTATTATACATTTTTAACTTGAAATTTTTGCTGACTTAGCAATAAGTAAAAATCATTTTTGTACACAAGAAATATAAAAAATAAAATAAAATTTGTATACAAAAAACACTGAGCAAATAATGCAGCTGTTTGGACAGCTAAAAATGGGTTACTGCCACCGTAACTAATTTATTATTTCCTCATTTTGTTACTAAATGTCTCATCCTTTTTGCCTATGTTCTCTATAGTTGTTTTGTGTATTTTCTTATCTACCAACAACATGTCTACCTATCTCTATTCTAAATTAAGCACAATGCGAAAACTTATTTTCCAAACGTTTCTTTTTTTTTCTTTTACTTTGATATATAAGCGAAACAATAATTGATGTAAGGATGAAATTGGACATAGCAACAATAGCCACAGAACCATAAGATATCAATTCAGCCACACAATTCCATGTTTTTTTAAAAAAATGGGGTTGAATATTGATAATAAAGGAAAATGTTTGTATTAGTTTTGGTTATTGTCGATTTAAAGAACTTTGTTGGTAGCCCATGGAAGAATCCACGGGTCTGCTCTGCTGGTTCTAAGATTTTTGTCCATTGAAGGATTACTATTTCGTGCGTTTGTGGCAGTCAGAATATGGGTATCAATAATGTGAAGATGTTGTTGGCTGCATTAAGAAGAAATTTAAAAGGAACATCACAATCCAATGTTTTAACGAAAAAAATTGCTTTAAATAGCCTTAATACCATTTTAATAGATACTAAGTTGTGTTCTTAATGTACATAGTTGTTATTCTATATATTGCATCAAAGCATAGACATTATACAAGAACTTTTTATCACTTTTTTATACCATTTAGGAAGTATAATATAAAACTGAGAAATGGCTAGCAGCACATTTGAAGATCAAGTTGAAAAACTAAAGGAGATATTAGAAAAGTTTAAAAAAATTGTGCCATCGGATTCAACACTTCACAAAGGAGAACATTGTAAGTTTTCACTGTTTTGTTTTACCTTTTTTTCTTTGTTACACTTATATTCTGTACTAAAAGGAAATGAAATTAATGTTATAAGAATAGAAAATCCTGTTTAAAAGTTTTCAGTACGACTTACCTGGTCTGCTGGACCTTGAAGACCTTGGAAAACTATGAAATCAGACTAAGTGACCTTGGAAACCTTGAATATCTATCATCATCTCTTGAAAAAACTTGCCTCATACTAGATTATGTAAACTTTCCTAAATTATCTTATTTCCTACCTAGATATTTTGTCTGTGTTGTCTGTGTGACTGTGTTGTCTGTGTGTGTGTGCTTCAGAACTTTGAAATATAGTAAAAAGTTTTAAAAGCACCCGAAAAATGATGAGAAAAGTCTTTAAAACCTTGGAACTATTAAAAAAAAGTTTTGATTCTGTTAAGATATTTTAACGAGCATCGTGTAACAACTATATTGGCAAGAAACCCACATCCTTTGACCAGCTGTGTAATGCATTTTTATTGAGTTAATGTGTACTGTAAATGCTTAATTACCCACTCTTGAATAAGCACCCCTCTTGAATAAGCGGCCACCATAAAAGTAAAAAATTTGAATAAGCATTCAAATGCTTCAATTCAGCATTTACAGATATAACTGTTTTTTTCCATAGTGCATTATTTTGGACCCATAAATTTGAAATTGGAGCAGGGGCATGTTGAAGAAATTGTCACAAGACTAAAATCTAAATATGAACGATTTAGGACGATAAGCAGTGCTGGCACTGTGATAAATTCTGTCTCGGTGAGTACAAACATATTATTTACTTCTTCCACTTTGTTATTCTCTACTCTTAAAACATTTATTAATTTGGTTTTACTTGTATAAGGAAAACTTGATATTTCAAAAGTGGAAAGAGAGTTTGTTATTGGCATTCGAAATGCATGCAAGGTTTTGTGGTGTGGGTGTGGTTGAAGTAAAGCTTTTCTTATTTGTTGCTTAGGAAAAGAACATGCAAGTGAAATTAAAGAAACCTTTGAAAACCTGTCTAAAAGATGTCATATCAAAAATGAGGGATGTCGCCAAAGGTAGTGTTGCTTTCATAGCTTAAAAATCAACGAGGAGTTAGATAAAAATCTAGTAGTCCTTTTCTAAATTTATGTCTAAATGTAGTCAGGGTGTCTGCTGTAAACATAAAAACCCTAAAAAGTATCATGATAGAAAGAATATAGAATTAAATCTAAATAAGATTATGAAGATATTGATCAGAGATTTAAAACATGACTAGGTTTATGGAGATAATTATTGGAGATTCCAGACAATAGAAAATTATGCAGATACTTATGGGAGATTCCAAACAGTTGAAGATTATGGAGATATTTATGGGAGATTCCAGACAGTAGAAGATTAAGGAGATACTTATGTGAGATTGCAGACAGTTACTTGCCCTGGTTGATTTTCATTACTGGATTTTAAATTATGTATTTTTCTTTAGATACTACTTTGAAATCAACTATCCAAAGACTGGAGGCTATTGCACTCGAGGAAGGGTATGGTCTATTTTTTATGGATGTTTATTTTCTTCAGCTTTTTTGTAATGAAGTGACTGAAAATTTTTTTGTTTTTAATGTTGTAGGTTACGGTTTGATTGTGAACAAACGAATAACAATTGTTTTATCAGCTCTGACATGTTCTACGTCGAGGTAATGATGTTTTTCTTGAGTGGAATAGAAATTTTCCTTCTCTGATCACTTTTAATGTTTTTGCAATAAGAAAGTTAGGATCCGATGTTCAAACTCTGCTTCAAATGTTCTCACAGTCACAGTAATTAACCTCTTGATATTGGTTGTACTCGTTGAAAATCACGTGTATACTGAAGGTGGCAAGCATTCTTGTGTGGAAAATGTGTTCATCATAAAGATTGTCATTTAATTGTAGGTTAATTGAAACAATTTCTATGAAATGTGATAGGAAACGAATACGTGCGGAACATGTTTGGAGTAACATAACATCAAGGTTTTTGTTTCCTGTGTGGTAGCATGTTTCAGTTTAGGTGTCACTTCTGTAGGGTTTATGATTTTTGAATAGAGAAGAGTTGTTTTTTCTGCTTGTTGATGTTTTTGGTTGATTTTCTATGCTTAAAAAAGTCAGTCAATTATCGTGAATTTATCTACGTCAGTTTCAAGAGGCTCTTGATAAATTTAACATATTATACTAGGTGTGACTGTATGATTGAATTGTATTTTTATTCTAGATAGTTCTTGACAGTGTTGGACTTGCGGAGGAGGTAAAATTACATGGACATACTGGTGTACCCAAGGTAAATTTTTGCCCTACAATAAAATAAATTTTGGGGATTCTCATTACTAACTTATTGTTTCTGAGATTTTTTTATTTTAGTCGTGGAAGGAGTTGATAAAAATATTGAGGTAATGGTTGTTTTTAATTCATACCTTCTGTTGAGAGTGGGATACTCCAGTGAAGACGTTTCTCACACCCTTTTTATGTGCATTTTGCTATACATAGTGTTCCTCACCGGTTAGAACAATTGTGTTCCTCACTGTTGAGAACAATAGTGTTCCTCACTGTTGAGAACAAAGGGAAAGTTCAGCAAGAAAAAATATAAAAAACGTTTTGTTATATTTTCCTACTGAAATATCCTAGCTAAATATATATCTTACTGTGAACTATAGTATTCGATAGAAGATAATAACTCACTGAATTTTTAACTGAATATGTTTTTTTTAGAAATAAAGATTATAAAGAGTTTAGAAGTCATATGGTGGGACTAAAAAATCGATACTTACTCAAGGGTGATACGTAAGTCTAAACTAGGCTGGAATACTTTCGTTATAACTAAGCTTTTACAGATAGCTCTCCCATCATAAAATGTTGACACTCGTTGGATGTTTTTCATACGAGTTTTTGTATTCCTTATTGCATAAATATTTTATCGTTCAAGAGGTTTTTAGAAACTCCCTACATCATAAAGCCTTATATATGACAAAACAGAAAATCAACTTCTGTTGTATGTCTTGAATTATGTATTACTAAATCATACAGAAAATATGATTTACTAGTTTGACAAAAAAAGATGTTACAAATGGGCTCAAAAACGTTAAAACACCCTGTAACTAAACACTGACTTATTATGACAATTGCTCCTTGTTTTATTAAACTAACTCAAGGGAAGAAATTTTCGCGAGAATTTATTTTTGCGAATTTAAATAAAAAGATTTTTCGCGAGAATTTGATTTCGCGAATTTGAAAAATTCAAATTTTTCGCAAGAATTTAATTTCGCGAATTTGAAAATAATTCGCGAAACTCGCGAATTTTTTTCCCCGCAAAAATGTCTTCCCGCAAAATTTCTTACCTTGAGGTAAACCTACAAAATAATTGGATTGATTGATTGATTTTTCAACACTAGGTTTACTAAATCAAAAATTCTTACATCACTTGAAGCTGTCGAAGATGACGTCTTGAAAATATATAAATCTGATATGTAAGAATATTTTTTACGACCAACGTGTTTCTCGTGTGAGAGTTAAGTAGGTAAAAACCTTTTAAAATAATCACAGGCTCATGAGAAATTCACAGGCTCATGGAATTTTTCTGATGGTTTCTATAATATTTCATTGTTGCAGAATCTATTTTGAATCCTAAGTTACTACATACAAACTGTTTTTGAAGCAGTGTTTACATGGAATTAATTTATTTTTCTTTTCTTATTGTCAAGGTCATCCAACATGGTGTCTGACAGCATTTTATGTGGACCTGTTGGTTATGTTATACCAAGAGTAGGCGGTGAGTGTGGATAACGATTCTGTTGTGTGTTTTTAACCTTTCGTCAATGTTACTAATCCTGAAACTCCCGGAAACAACTGGAAATTAATATAATCTTGCAAAAAACTCAGAAAAATAAAAATAAAAAAAAAAAAAAAACACCTGGGAAATAATTTTTACGAAACTGTTTTATTTAGGTTTGGTTCTGGTCTTAGTGAATTTATTGTTTTTTCGAACCAGCTTACTTATTGAAAAAAGTCAAACAACGCTCATACTGGCTACTATCTAAGAAATATTTATACCTTTAAGAATTTGTGATTGTTTAATGGTGTAGAAATATTTTTTTATTCTGATATGGTCACCTAAACTCATGCAGAATCTCTGTAATTTTTACGCTTCTTTTTGCTTTGTTTTAACGCAGGTAAAAATTTACAAATGACATATTGTGTCGATCCGTTGCAATTACTGGACATGAAAAACGAAGGAGGAGTTAAAGTGTTTTCCAGCGATGGTAAATAGCCTATTTGTTACCTTTCTTTCTTTTTGTTGGTTTTTCTATGAATGTTGATGCATGTGTGGTTAAAAACAATGGAGAAATATTGCATAAAAAAGAAATTTCGGATTATCAAAAGAAAAACAAAAGGATTTCTATACAGTTTTGTCAAAATAATTTTAGCATTCTGTAGCTTGGGAAAAAAGGTTGTGGTTTTCAAATGTTTTTTTATTTATACTTTATTAGATTAAGGTTTTTTTTTATATTTTTATATTATTGAGTTTTTCTTAATTCGACCTTTATGCCATTGCAAATGCATTTCTGTAGGAATGAAACACGTTTTTGATAATTGGGAAATAATTGAAGAAATGGTAATACTTTGCAGATGAATAGTTTTGTTTACGAATAGCGTCTTTAGCGATAATACTCACGGCTCATGCAGTAAACTTAAAAGTCACCAACCTATAGAAGAATTGATGCGCTGGAGCCATGATTTCTATCGTCTTTGTTATTGTCTTGTTCACGTTATGCACTTTTGCTGTGGTGTTGAATGGTCTGGCTTTGTTTTTAATTGCACGTAAGCCCCCTTCGAGGAATGGGAAAGTATTAAATGCAATATTGATCAGTTTATCTGCTTGTTGCGGTTTGAGCGGCGCATTTACTGCTGCTGAATTGGTGATGGAATTGAAACACATTCATTACTTCAGACGTTTGGTTTTGTCCGTGCGACATATGTTAATAATCACGACCATATTTCACGTGGGATTGCTAACGTTAGATCGGATGTTTGCAGTAACTTGCCCGATACGACACAACCGTTTGTTATCCAGAAAACGCATTTGCATCGTGTTAGCGATTCTAATACTTAGTTCTTTTGTCTTAACGTTGAAGATTGGCGAGCTTCGTGTTCATCTGATAATAATATGCGGCGTTATTTTCTTCGTTAGTGCCTTTATTGCGATAGCTTATGTGAAGATATTTCGAGTGATCTCTGCTAGTAGAAAACGTCGGAAGAGATTATCAGTGAATTCCGCCTCAACAGATAGAAGAAATACAAGATTAGTAAAAATGTGTACCGTCATTTGCGTGGCGTTTTATTGCTGTAACCTACCCGCGGCTGTTATTTTGGTTTACTCATATTCAACGTTGAAAGATCAAATAAGAATGTTTCATGGTGAAGGATACGTTCATATGTTTGGTTTTGTAGGTCTGGTGTGTTCGTATGTAGCAAATCCGATTGTCTATATACTGTGCGATCACAAATTAGTGAGGAGAACAAAGAAAAGAAGATCTACGAGCGTGTGAACTTACTTTAATGATAGGTTGAAACTCAGGATATGGTTTTTAATATTTCGTGGCCTGCTACATAATGTTGTTATCGCGTTTTAATTTAAATTTAAATTTCTTTAATAACTCTCAAAGAATTGTTTTTTCTCTTCCATCAATTATTGTAGTTTTAAGCAAGAACGTTCTTGTTTTAAGCAAGTAAAGATTTATTGATATTGGCGGCGTACTTTTAATATTTATTTAATTAAGTCACAACATAGAGATTAAAAATTGGCCACCGTAAGTTTCAAGTGTATCTGTTAAGGCGATCGAAAAGGGTATCCGTTCTCCTCCAGGGTATCCTCTCTCCTCCAGGGTATCCTCCCTCCTCCAGGGTATCCTCTCTCCTCCAGGGTATCCGTCCTCCTCCAGGGTATCCGTCCTCCTCCAGGGTATCCGTCCTCCTCCAGGGTATCCTCCCTCCTCCAGGCATCTTCCCTCCTCCAGGTATCCTCCCTCCTCCAGGGTATCCTCCCTCCTCCAGGTATCCTCCCTCCTCCAGGGTATCCTCCCTCCTCCAGGGTATCCTCCCTCCTCCAGGGTATCCTCCCTCCTCTAGCTGAATAAGATTAACAATGACTATATATAAGTTATTTACGTGAATGTCATTCTTTGTTCCAAGAAAATTATAACCTTTATAATACAGAGGTTAGCAATCATCTTAGCCTCCTGTGGCTTGGGTATTGTTTAAACATTTTATAAAAAAATAAAGCCAAAAAACACAAAGTAATTTAATATCTATAGTTAAATACATTAGATTTATCCTTTGTTATTTTTATTTAATTTTTAAATCCATACTCTTCCGTACTAGAAGAACAAAAGAATACAATAACCACCACTTAAAACGCCTGTATTTTCAATTCTCACCTGCTTGTGTTATTACATTTTTTTAAAAAGGCGAGATTTTTCTCAACATCAATTTTCTCTTTCGGGTGAAATATCAGTTGTGCAAGTATCGCGTGATGTGGTTGTTAATCGTTATCCTCCTCCTTATTTGTGTCTTAACGGTTATTTTAAATTCGGTGGCTTTGTTTTTAATTCTACGCCGACGAGCATCAGGCGCGAGAAAAGCCCTATGTGTTATATTGGGCAGTTTATCGTTAGTCAGTGCTTTGAGTGGAGTCTTCACCATCGTAGATGCCACGCTGTATGTGTTTCGTAAAGATCAAACGAATCGATTCATCGTCACGATACGAGACACGCTACCCCTCGCACAACATTTACACGTGTTATTGGTGACTGTAGATAGAACATGTGCGATAGTGTATCCGTTGCAGCATAATTTTTTGTTTACGAAAGGAAAAGCTGTCATCCTTGTAGTGGCAACGCAACTAGCTTCGCTCGCACTTATGTTAAATGTTGGAATACTTCGCACACATTTGACTATTCTTTCTGTTGTTATCATGTTCGTGTCAGTCGCCATCTTTCTTGCGTATTTGAGAATCATGTTCTTGCTTCGCACGCGCATGCGTAGAATGAAAAAGTGTGCGTCTGTTACATCGACTAATTCTGTCCAGACACAAGCGTCACTGAAGAAGCCATGTAATCTGTTTATATCAATCTGTGGTGCATTTTACTGTTTCAATCTGCCGGCAGCCATTTTAGTGTTTTGTAGCTATTCAAAGATTAATGATGACACGAAGCTGTACGATGAAACGCAACCATTATATTTGATCTTCTTCACCGGTTTCTTGTGTTCGTGTCTTCTTAACCCGGTCATCTATATCTTATCAAATCGAAAATTCAGGTAAACCAACCGGAACTTGTAGTAACTATGTTAGCCCGTAGAAGAATTCACAAGTACTCACCCGCCGCTACTAACCCGCCGTTACTCACCCGCCGCTACTAACCCGCCGTGACTCACCCGCCACTACTAACCCGCCGCTACTAACCCGCCGCTACTTGCAACTATCATTTTTGTCTGACAGACGGAAAGAAGAGCATTAAAATATAGACTAGTATGTACCCGTGGATAGATTCGCGGGTTCGCCTGTCCTTTATATCGCATTTCGTGCGTCCGTAGCATGACTATAAAATCGTCAGAGACAAATAACGGGAATTATTAATATGGAGATGTTGTGTGGTAGAACGTCCACTGGATATTATTGTTCACAGTTCTCATGAAGAGACTGCCCTGTTTTTTGTTCAGTTTATGTAGTGTCCACACTTTTTTGAAGGAAAATGTAAAATACAAAATAAACTATGATGGTAGCAAAGCTATGGATAACGTGTGTGTAACTGCTGGTCATGTATTTTCTTATTACAGCTCCTTTTTGTCTTCTGTTTTTATTTATTTTTCACATTATTATACTTTCGCTACTTACCGCAATAATTATTGTAAAACTCGTTAATCGCGAAAATTATTAGAAGATTAATTAATTTTAATAAATTTAAATTTTTAAAAAACGGTTACACCTTATTTTATTTCTTCTGATTTACCAAGCACTTATGTAATGGATATTTGTGAATATTAACTTCCGCAGTCTTTATTTTACGTTTTTTGCAGAGTTATCCCCCAAGAAGCGATATAAACTGAGAAAAAAAATGTCCTTAATTTCTTTTTTTTTTACCAAATTTAATTCTCGCGAAATATCAGGACTTGCTGACTTCGTAAAAATTAGTTCCTGTGGAAATCATTTTTTTTTACGAAATTAGTTCCTGCGGGAATCATTTGTTTTCCACGAACATTAATTTCCTTGAGGTAACCTTCAATTTTGACTATTTGAGTGACTTAATGTGAAGGCGAGGTATTTATGGTAAGTAATACAAAGAATAAAAAATTCACATTGGAAGTAACTCAAACTTTATTAGAAATAAACACTTGAAGTTGTATTTTGTAAACTGCGAACTTCATCCCTTATTAACACGAACGCCTTGAATTTTGCACGAAATTATCAATAGAAAAGGATTATGTTATGTTTTTATATACCGTTTAAAGTTATTTAAAACAAAGCGGAAAAGTTTATTTTCGACATTCTAGAAGTTGAATTTTCAAACGACGGACCCAACCATGGCGAGCCCACCTACGTCACAAAAATCTGACCCCTAACCTCATAATCTTCTGTGTCGACTGCCCCGATGTAAAGTAATCCTTCATGTTTAGCGTATGAGACGAAATTAATATGTTAGACACTTGCTAGCTAAGCGATCGATCTGCTTACACAGCGTCTGTAGATTAACTGTGGCTTAAAATGCGTTAGGACTACCTTCGCAGGACTCTGTTGCTAATGACAGCATTGATATTTTTGGAGTCATGAGACACAGACTTAACTTGTTGATACTAAACTTAACCTATTTCGAATGGCTTGCTAAACATATTTTCACATTTTAGAAGGAGATACTATGTTTACTACCAATTATAAAACTGATAAATTCCAAATAAATTCATGTTTTTTTTATAAGCAATACAAGTTTTAGGCTGAGACTCAATGTTGCTTAAGTTACTGTGACTGAATGCTCCGTCCTTTACTTTAAGTTTGAGTCTTATGTTGCTACGGTATAATATATGGTTATGTCCCCTAAATAAATCCTTTTACTTCCACTGTAATTTGTTGTTACTGGAAGTGAATGCCAGATATATATATAATTTTGAAACGAGTCTAAAACGAGTTGTTTTATAACTACGAATTTAAATTTTCTATTTAGACCCACTCCCAGTTGATCTTGGTTATTCTGTTACGTTATCAGTGCGACAGTCAGAGCAAACCTTGCTTCCTCTATCCTCTCTGGTGTATAACGAAAATAACATGTAAGTCGAAGGGTCGTGGTCTGTGTAATTCAAAGTGCTAATACCTTGTTTTTTTCACCGATGAAGTACATTAACAACTCTTCTACATAAGGTCGACATCATTTATCACCTCTGATTCTCTTTTTTAAGAACATTGTCCGGTGCATGTTAATATGTTAGCGTGAGAAGTGAAATATAAAAATCCTCTCACTGTTATACCTCTGTGGAGATTATATTACAGTATACTTTCGGATTTAAAAACATTGTTTATGAAAAAGATAATTTCTACCAATTCAAAAGTCAATTTATCATAGCTTAGGGACTGTGGCATAGAAATTCAAACGCTTTTCTTCGGTGACAAAAATTATATTTTCCACGTGTTTGCTTTTCACTTTTCATTAAGGCTGATTTCAAGTCGTTGCATAGTAGCGATGTGGCTGTCGTAGAACAAAGTCGTGCGATGTGTCTATACTTTGCGTTTTTTTTTAATTTTTAGTTGTTTGAATGATGACAGGGACCGATGAAGCTCTAGAAATTTTTTCTATGATGGCATAACACTTCTCATTCCCTGTGTAACTATTAAGTGACGTAGCGTACGAATGTCGCTTGAATCGTGTAGGATTTTCGTTCACGATTGATATTGTCTTGTTTGCTTCGTCAAATTGTATAACAGACTCAAGACAATCGTGCGGCTGTTACTCGACTATTAAAATCAACAGTTCAATTAGACAAACAATCTTGTTTTTCAATGCTTTGGTTGAAACAATGTGATATTGGAAACTAATGTGCGTGCTATGAATATATGAGAACCATGTTCCTCCTAAATGATATGTATTCGTCATTCCTTTCATAGAGTTGCGTATGTTAAACAAGATTCGTCCAACAGTCAAGAGTTACCTGCTTCATTTGTTTTACAATTAGCACAACCGCTACCTACGTCTGTCCATATCGCTAAGTGCTTGTATAAAATATCAACGAAAGGTATGAAAAATGTCTATGAATATGCAACTAATGATGTATGGATATGTAACTTTATTCCTGAGAGTGGTTCCCACACTTTCCATTTTGGTCTTATTTCATATCCTTTGTACACTCTTCCACACCAACTGTTCCTATCATGATACGAATTGTAACACCTCTGCAATATTTCATGTCTTATTATATGCTATATGTATCAGTAAAGCGTTGATGTTCTGTCTTATCCATGTTGTGCATATTTTTCATTTCTAGGTGATACATTTGTTCATAGTTCTAGCGCTAACTTGGACGATCTTATTTTGCAGCAGGTATGTTGTGGTTTCTATCGCAGTGAAGAAAATTAAATATATATACAGCGTAGGCGTGGTATTTCTATGGGGATGTGATCTCAGGATGTGGTAGTATATCTAAAATGAGAAGGAACAACCGCTGTAAAAAACGGACTGTTAAAACCTTATTCGTACTAATATTCGCAGGTACTAATTTCCGCGCAAACCAAGTTGCAGATCTTGAGTTATTGGATCATTGGAAAAAAATTCAGAGGCCTGGATCGAGCAAACAAATGTCATTTTGGCAAAAAAATTTATGTTAATAAATTTACCTTTTCTAATATCTATGCATTGATAAAGTTTGAATGAAATTTAATACGCGTGAAATATGCTAATGTTGCGACTGCGCGAAATTAATACAATGCAAGTGTCCCCCCTCCTATACACACACACACACATTCATTCATTCATTCATTCATTCCGTTTTTTTTAGCACATCAATAAATCTCGTTTACAATGGGAAGAAGAAGAATTTACCACCGTAAGTATTTATAACATCGTTTCCGTTTCCGTTTCCATACTAGCAAACCAGAGATAATAAATATTCCTCATTCAAAAGCTCAACTGTTGCTTGCTTGTTACTTGTTGCTTGTTGGTTACTTACTTAAGAAGACCGAGAGCAAGGGGGAGGAAAACACGATACGCACAAACACCTAATTACCCATTAGTTGAAAGGAACATGACTAATCATTGTAAAACTAAGTTTGATCTGTGTACAAAGAATAAAATTTGTGAATGATTGACTGTTTATTCTCGCGCCAACAAGATCTGTTTTGGTATATAGTATTTTATGTTTTGTTCTTTTCTTTGCTTAATTCTGGCTGGACTGTTGCTTAGCAGTTGCTTCGTGTTTTTGAAGATTTCTTGTAAAATGTTGCTCTTATAAAAAATAGGCGTACAGTACATGCGAATTTATTCCTCTAATATCCATGCAGCATTACTTCTGTTAACAAATGCCCTTCAGATGAAAACGTACCCGCTGCAATTTTTTTAGATATTACCTGATCAAGTTCATTATTTTCGTTGCGTACCCAGCGAAGATAAAGATGTGGTTGGTCTACTTCTATCATCTATCCCATTCAACCATCCCTTGCAAATACCTCTGATTATCAAGGTACATCTCTGCATTTTTTTTTCTTCAGACTACTTGCATCTAGACGTACAGTTACCTCCCGGTAACTTCAATACCAGATAACTCGAACTTTCTCGAACCATTTTCGTGGGTCCCCTGAACTTTCGTTAATACTTCCTTATAAAAAACTTCGGTTAACTTAAACTCTAACATTCGTTAACTCAACCCATTTTTTGTCCCCCCCCCCCCCCTGAGGCTAATTTTTTCGGATAACTCCAACCTTTTTACTCGAGAAAAGGAAATCAAAGACTAGATAGATGTCAGATTTCAATTGTTTTAAGTTTTTATAACTCCCGATGTAATATAGATAGATAGATAATGTTGTCTGCCAAGGAAAATTCAAACTTGCATGCATTTTTCATCGCC
Source organism: Hydractinia echinata (assembly GCA_030067915.1). Taxonomy (NCBI): domain Eukaryota; kingdom Metazoa; phylum Cnidaria; class Hydrozoa; order Anthoathecata; family Hydractiniidae; genus Hydractinia; species Hydractinia echinata. The sequence continues at coordinate 965,719 of JASGCC010000017.1, read as the reverse complement.
AAGATTCCACTATTTCCGGTAACTGTTGTCCATCTTTTGAAAAATCGCTTTAACTCGAAGTGTAATCTCATTTTAGCCTAAATTTGACTTAACGGGAGCTTCGCTTAACTCGAACATTCGTTAAGTCGAATTATTTTCCTCGGTCCCTTAGAGGTTCGACTTACAGAGAGTTAACTGTACTATTTCAATGTGATTACAAGCAAAATTAGAAAGGGCGGATATTTCGAATGAGTTAAATACTTTGCTCATCTCCATAAATTATTCGATACTGTAGAGTCCACCGCTTTTTTTTTAGCTTTTGCGTTGTCAAGCTATCTACAATATCTTGCTGTGCAGCTGTATTCGCTATCAAGATACTGACAGTCGAGGTAAAAATGTCATAATCCCGTATTATTTTTGATTCGGCTTCTTTAAGGCGCGAGTATGTCTCGAAGTTGAAAACCACTTTGCGCGTTTAAACGCGCGAACCTAACGCGATATTCATTCTCCCTTCAAATTCTTGATATAAAATCTTTCCGCCAGCTCTTTTGTAGTTTGTATTTTTGTTGTAGATGTTTTAGATCGCAGCAAGTTAGTATTTGACGTTACGTGTTCTGACTGGAATTGTATAACTGTCACATTTATCCATCCTATCGACGAAACGATAGCATCAAGTAAGTCAGAAACAGCCTCCATATTTTTGTAATTTAATGTTATGAGTTTAGGTGATCGAGATTAATTAGTAGGCCAGGTGTTGATGAAATAACGTTTTTTCTGAAATTTTAAAATATAAAGCAGTTACGCAACTTGGCAATAAATGCGAGGTTTTAGACAATAGGTTATTATTTCCATTTGCTAAGGTAGAAAGCAACGAAATAAAAGTAAAAGAGCATGTACCGTCCTTGGTGATTTTATCGTCTATAAGTTTGTTGCATTACCTGCCGGAGATATGCATATGATTGTTCCAACTTATCCGCTACGAACGCTGGTCTGTCGGTGGCGCCAAATAGGAACTTTTCAAACTTATTCTTGCATAGCAAATACGTTTCCATGACATCATTCCATTGCAGTTTCCATACATTAGGCTTAACAATTGTGTGTGGAAAGAATTTGAAACTCGTGACGGGACATGCTGTGGTTGTAATAAAAATTGAGATACTCAGTTTGCTTTGTTATAAGATGCTGATAATATAGTTTCGTGAAAATATTACGGTGTGGGTTAAACGTGAAAATTTTATTTTTTAGTTGATTTTATCGTATCGTTGGATGGGATTGTTGAATGCTCGCTCAATGTTGTCCCTACTTCACCGGTGTTTTGTACTAACGATTACGTCAAGAAAATTGTCAACAGGTTTTTAATATTTTTTTTGTGGATACAAGGAAGGGGTTTCTTCTTAATGGTTTTATTCACGCTGAGGTCTGCGAACAGAAAAACTATATAACTACGAAACAGTAATGTTTTAAATATAGGAAAAACCTTGATGCATATTGTTGAAGCATCCCCTATTTAGATTTTGATGTACATAATCGAAAGTTACCGAGTCTGGTCAATTATTAAAGGGTATCCACTCTGTCAGGGAAGGAATTTCCAAAATATTTAAAATTCCAGGAAATGTCGGGAAATTAATTCGGGAAAACTTTTCGGAAAATTGGCAGACATTTTAGTTTAAATGGTCAATAAGGATCACTTTTATTTCTAAAAGTATTGAATAGGTTTAAAGTTCAGAAGTGTTATCAGTTTATCTTTTAATCCAATGTTCCGTTGAGTGTAAAATTTCATCCAAAAATACCTGAAAAAATCGGGGAAATTTCATCCGAAAATACCTGAAAAAATCGGGGAAATTTTAGTCAGAAAATACCTGAAAAAATCGGGGAAATTTTAGTCAGAAAATATCCGAAAAATGAAATTTAAAGTGTACACCCTGATAAAAAGAAAATCTTTTTGATGTTATCCAAAAATGGTTTTACTTCGTAGCAATATTCATTTTAACGTGTGTGAATAAATTCTGTTGACTTAAAATATCAATCTGACTGCTATTTTCTTAATTCCTGAATCTACATTTTTGCTGAAATTTGTCAAAATTAAAATTCGTGTGGCAGTTTCTCTACCTCTACCTATAAAACCGCTTTTGTATTTACCTAGATGCTTATCCATTCCCATCTCAATGAGACGTTTATTCAAGCAGTCAGAATCATATAAACCGCACCTAGAAATGTCCATCAACGTTAAAACAGAAAAGACATTGCAACGCCCCATGAAATTATTAATGCCCAGTCTTCAACAAATACAGAATGGCATTCCGCTGATGTCGCCAAGTCTTACATCCTCTCCTTCCGCGTTTTTAAACTTTTCCGCCAGTGGACCTGGCGGTCCTTTGTTTCCGCTTGATAAGAACAGCGGCCCTAAAAGACGGTCGTCGAACAGTGACGGAAGCCGAACGCCGAACAAATTACAGAAACTACCGAAAATCACTTTAAAACGTAAACGAGACAAGCAGGATATATACGAGATAGATCAAACAAAGTCAGATATTGGCGAGGATAACATTGAACAACCGACCAGCGCAGACTCTCTTTCGTTTATATCGCAATTTGACCAAGACGTTTTAAAAAATTCGCCAGATGGGTTGTTTCTGGAAAATGACTCAGATCTTGCAGGCCTGTTGGGCATTCCTTCGGGACCCTTTGTGCATACGGATGGTTTTCCAGGTAAACGTGCGACTTTGTTAGTACAATACAGTACAATCACTAGCATTTTCTGTTGGGAAATGTTTGAATATGTGGGGAAAAGAAAAATGGGAGTGACGAAATTCGGCGATGTGACACATATCGTTTCGATTTATTTTCGTGTTAAAAAAATCAGTTGTCAGGATAGAACTTCTATGTATTGCAGGTATTGGCTATTTTTTATATTTCTTTTTCATTGAAATGCTCAGGTACATCTCACGTGCAAGCATTTGACTTAGATGCTTTGACATCTGGGGAAGATTTGAATTTAGACTCGACAATAGGTAAGAAGATTGTAGTTTTTTTTTGTATAAATTTTTGCAGGTGCTCTTTTGTGCCTATCCGAAATATCGTTTGTCTCTGTTATCCCTGCTTGTCTTGTTTAACGCGAATAGTATTTTTGTTTTGTTGCAACAGATCCGTCGGCGTTGACGTCTGCTGCGTTCTCCTCCACAGCGTTTGATATCGATGCGGATGGAATGTTGGACATCGACAGTTTGATGAATTCTGTACCATAGTGTAGGAGACTTAGATTTGTATTTATGTGCGTAAAGCCTGTGTCACACCTATGAAGCAGATGCAGATGCTGATGCAGAAGCAGATGCAGAAGCAAGTTAATGTGAGCATGACTGAAGCAAATGAAACGAGCGTGAAGCATGAAGCAAACGTTGAAGCAAGAATATCAAAAAAAATTGATATTCTTGCTTCATTGCTGCATCTGCTTCACGCTTGTTGCATGGTTTTTGTAGTGTGAGCAGGTAATGCAAGGTGCGCAAGTGAAGCAAATAGTAAAAAAACAAAAAACAAATTCTTTCCACAAACCTATGCTAACAAATTATATAAAATTGTAACTTGAAATAAGATTCTCTGTCTCCAAACAACACTACTTGAACCAGCGTATGGTAAACACTACGTTGTTTACAATGCTTAAAAATTTTGCTAACCCATACTTTTCTTAAAATATTTAGAGTTTTTTCTCGTCGCTTGCGCCGTCGTTTTTTCAACAACAAATATCCCAAAATCATAACTAAAACTCCTCTTCATCCATGTTTATCAAAAGAATGCAAGTGATCTTCTTGTGCTATGTGAGCTACTTGCTTCACCTCTTGCTTCACTTCTTGCTTCACACTAACTGCGCATGCTTACTTCACTTGCTTCTGCATCTGCTTCATTAGTGTGATACAGGCTTAAGCGTTCAACACTAGATAGAGTGAACATTAGAAATATAGTTATTGTATGATATTGTGAATAAATTATATATTTTGACTGAAGAAGGGATTTGTTTTTATTTATTTGTTTCTACTAATTTTGGCGCAGCAGAAAAAAAAATATTTCGCGCTTATTAATTTTTACGCAAAAGGCTATGCGCGTAATTTCCGCACTAACTATTTTTTTGCGCACATGCTCGAAAATTAGTACGCATACAGTATCTATGGCTACATGTCAGAATTTCTTATAACATGTAGACACTTATGTATTGTCAAGCATGGTAACATCGCTGGTTGTATTTTGATTGCTCGGTAAATTTTCATTCCATCACTGTCTTAACTTGTATTCCCAAAGTTTTCATTCAAGGTGTGTCTTCAGATATTGTAATTAAGTGTGTCTGTTCTATGTGAGAATTGTTGTTATTGTTCCGAAAAAATAGGGTAAATCAATATCGTAAAGTTAGAGGAGTTATTTCAGACCCCCTTTTGCTGTAAATCTGGAAATAAATCTCTTAAATTTTATCGCATTTTCCTTCTTTGTAACGGCGAGGGTGTTCAAGTCATATATACATAAATATAATGATATGGTTTCTTTAGAAATGTCTAATCTACAGAATTTATTAAGTAAAATAAGGGAGCTGCCTCCCATCAAACAACGTGGTGTTGCTGCGATTATCGGTGCAACTGTCGCGGATGCTGCTTCGCGGCCGCTTCATTGGATATACAACCAGGAAACGTTGAAGAGTATCCTTGGAAGTGAAACTAAAGTTGAGTTTTGGTTTGAAAACAAGTCGCCGTTTTATTCACTCCCACTTGGAGAGAGAAGCTCGTATAATGAGGAAGCGTATGTGAGTTTGTACTCTTTGTACGAAAAGAACGGAATGTTGAGCAAAGAAGATATTTGCACCAAGATTGTGCAACATTTTGGACCAAACACGAGATATGAGGAAGCATACAAGCGCAGAAAAGTCAAGTATGATCCAGCCACAAAAGCGGAATACGTACCACCTATTGAAGGACCTTGGATACATGGAGCAGTTATTAATTTCTTAGAGAAGTACGCTGAAAAGGCTGCCGAGCCGTATGGCTTATCTGATAATAAAGACCTCGATGGTTTTTTTTTAGCTCTGCCCGTTATTGCGCGAAATGCGGAAGAGAAGAACTTGTGGGATGTCGTATCGCCTGTAGCAAGTTTATTCAGTTCCAATGAAAGAGCCACCAGCATATTTCATATGTGTGCCACCATGTTGAGTAGTTTTATTCTCAACTGTGACAAACCCATAGACAAAATAAAAACAGAATTTAAAGAAGTCTATCCCGAGTTGGTCGAGTTATTGAACGAAGTAGACCAACAGTTAGGTTCTCCTTTTGAAGTTGTTGTTGCTAAGTATGGAAAAGCGTGTGGGTTGCCAGGGTCGTTTATGGGAGCGTATGTTTGTTTACAGATGACATCATCGTTTGTTGATGCTGTTCGGTTAAATATCACTGGTGGAGGTTGCAACTGCTCAAGGGCGAATCTGATTGGCGCATTTTTGGGTGCTAAATATGGTATTGATAGTATACCGATTGATTGGTTGGAAAAAGTAGTTGGTATTGAGAAAATAATGGACATGGCTATAGGTATTTTTTCATAATTTTAAAGAAACCCGACATATATAGCAAGTATTGTTTCACGAATTCTGTAACAATGAGGTATGGTTTAAAAAAATTCTTACTATCTGCTTGTCTGAAATTTTGTGTGCGGTTAAGCAATATCCAACACCCACTTGTTTATAAATACTGATAGACACTTACGGGGTTGGGATGTCATCTGGTTGGGTTTTTAAGAAAAACCTAGTGATGATAAGAATCTTAGAGATTCACTCTCCCAGTAAAGTGTGCCTAGGTTCACATTCCTTTTTCATTATCAACGTTTCATAGCTCAGGTTGATCGTCTGAAAAGAACTGTGTGTGTAAAGTGACAGCGTTGGCAGAAGTTAAGGATGATAAACACATGATGCAATTATTGCTCGCTACTTCACAATTACTTTCCGCCATTGTGCAATTATTTTGCGCCACTTTGCAATTATTTTGCGCTAATTTGCAATTATTGCGCGTTACTTCACAATTATTTTGCGCCATTGTGCAGTTATTTTTCGCTACTTTACGATTATTTTGCGTCACTTTCTATTCATTTTGCATACTTGCATGCTTTGTAAGCTGTGTGGCTATTTCATACTCATGGGAAAATATACACATTTCGGACTAAATTCAGGGAAAGATTTTTTCGCGAATTAAATTCTTCGAAAAAGAAACCAACCTAACGCCCAAAGCCAGAAGTTAAGTTCCATTTGTTTATAGTTATTCGCGAATATAAATGCATTATTTGAATTCGATTGATGAGCGGAGCCATATTCCCGCGAAAAGTTATAAAATTTTGCAAATCTGGCAGTAAAGAGATTATATCATACCTACAGAGTAAGAGTAATACATACATTAGACCTAATAATTTTTTCTTTGTCGAATATGAGGATGATTATAAAAATATCTAATTCAGGGCGTTTTCCAACAGTTGACCAAGGCAACAAATAAGCTTTTAGCTATCCAGTGATCAAGTAATTTTTTTTACTGGGTGACTTTGAAAATTTCACATGAGTCCATGAAATTGATTTTCGTTCTGGTCTGTAAAATACACACTCACAAGGGATACCTTAAATCTCTTTCTTTAACTTCAGACGAATATTTATAAATCAAAAACGGTTAGAACGTTCTCTACGACAGTCATGGTTTGACCCAACCTGGCTACATTGGTTAGGTGTCGTCGACGGAAAGAAGTTGATTCATCATTCAAATAAGCGGCCTCTGTAACGTTAAAAAATTAAACTAGGATACATTGCGAAAATTATAAAAATAGAAATTTTTTTAACAGATCTTTCTTGAAATTCTTAGATTTATTTTATATTTTGCACCCCCTTCCATCCCAACCCCCTTTCTCCCTACATCCATATAAATAAAATACGCGAGCTGAGGCGCAAGTGATGCTTAGAGTATTTCATGAATCAAAGTCTCTAAAACAAAATCCGAAAAATTTGGTTAGGTCGAAATTTTTTCCCATCTGTCGTGTATACAAATTTGAGGGCTGACGTGGCGCCTTATTGATAAAAATTTATAATAAAAATTAAGGCTAAATGTAAAATAAAATATTAATTTACCGCAAAATTTATTTATAACTACAATAAACGTTTGATGTATCAGCGACACTGGGAGACTCCTCCCCCACTTCCTCTAAATTTTTGCCCAATAATATTTGTAGTTTTTTTTAGAAATCGGAGTATTTTATTATTAGATACCCTACAACTCCAGGCGGGAAAAGGGGCCGGGATTTTAGCCACAGACAGTTGAGAAATTCGTTTCTAAGTAGCACCTTTCCTTGCCGTGGAGCAGATTGTTTTATAATGTGGACATTGTGGAAAGTGCAGCTAGCAGATTTTTCTAACCTCGTCCCCAAGGTCTTGTGGCCCCTGGAATCGATATTACGGATCGGCTTTTTCACCGCTATTAAATTATTTAAAAATTCCCTGGGAAAGAGGTTGACATTTTCCACGCTTGTTACTTGGCGTACGCCACTGCCAAAGTAAAACTCTTGCAGACTACTGACCGGGTGATTCTGTTTGGCCATGTTAACTCCCGCGAACCTCCAAGGGACCAGAGAAAACAGTTCGACTTAAGGATACGGTAACCCCCTGAGGCACATACTCAGCATATTTAAAATATCTCCTCTGCTCGCTATATTAACCCTAACAAATATATATATTCTGAAAGTCAAATAAATCATCTCTAGAGTACAAGTATTTGTATAAAAAAAACCCAAAAAGGAGAAAAAAATTATAATCAAAAATTCACCCTTCCAGTTCATTTTGTCGAACACTCCCCTCAGTAAAATTTTTGTTTGTTGAAAAAAATATGATTGCGAAGCTCTTATTCAGCTCTAAAAAACTTTGCTTTTTTTACTCAAAACAACACGAAAATATAGCATATTTTGTGTTACAATAGCTGTTTTATGACTGATTTATCTATTTTTAAGCATGTCGCAACAAACTTGTTTTCGTACAATTTCGACAAGATGGAGGGGAGTGTTCGACAAAAATATATACCGTTACGACTAAAAATTTTATTTCGAGAAAAAGCAAATCAAAGACCTTCGCTTTTACCTGCAAGAATCATGGTTACACCAACTTAAACGTTATGAATAATTAATAACTCATGACTATTTTATTTAAAATTAAAGGTAAAGTGTTTTCGTAGAACTATGGGACTAGTTATTGTTAAACAGACAACAGGATAACATAACATAACAGGATAAAAACGAAAAAAATAAAGAAATAACTTATAAAGGTATAGATGATAAATAATAATATATTTGTATAGATTATTAAAGTGTGAATGTTTCCTATGTTATATGTAGAGATGCAATTTTTTATTCGTTCTGCAAAACTCTCTTTTAATTATTATACAGATTAAATATATTTGAGGAATTTTAAAGTTTGAGCACACTATTGAAAACACTAAAAGATAAAAAAGATTTTTTCTCATTTTATCCCTCTTAACAATAAATATTTTTGATTCTTTTTTTAAAAATATCAGGAAAATATGCCAAAGAATCAAAATTAAAAAAAATAATTTTTTTTTTAAAAATGACTCTGAAGGGGGTTACCGTATCCTTAACGAATGTTCGACTTAAGCGAAGCTCCCGTTAATTCGAACTTAGACAAAAATGAGATATTAGTTCGAGTTATGACGATTTTTTCTTCAGACTCTATAAAATTTACAAATGTTACAATCTAGTAAGTTTTCACTGAAAGAAATTTGTAAGGAAGTAACTTTTGTTACGTGCAAGAATGTATTTATTTTCTAACCTTTTTTCCACTTCTCCAGCCATCCATCTGACGCTTTAAAATTTGCAAGATAAAACTTTCAGCAAATTGAAGAGCCTTCTCTTTTATCATATTGCCATCAAAAGGAACATTTTGGCTCCTTTGTAAAGAGAATCATTTAAGAACAGCTTTTTCGAAATTTCTGGCTACATTACATTTATTTTCTACTTAGACACTAAAGAGTTCGAGTTATCCGAAGAAATTAACTTAAGGGGGACCAAGAAATGGTCCGAGAAAACGAATGTTCGAGTTATCCGGGGTTCGAGTTAACGAGTAGTTTTTATAAGGAAGTATTAAAAAATGTCCAAGGGACCGTAGAAAACAGTTCGAGCTAATAAAAGTTCGAGTTAACCGGTGTTCGAGTTACCGGGAGTCTACTGTATGAGATGTTAACATCATCATCAAAAACACACTTCGTATTCTTTCACTAACTCTATAGAAGTTTTACTACACATCATCTGGCTATATAAACAAACATCTTAAAAAATTGAGAACCCTCAAAAATGTTATTTTAAAAAGGGGAAAAAAGTCCAAAAGTTTCTTCCGCCAAAACAATTTTCCATATGGGTGCCATTTCAAATTCTTGTATGTGTTACGCACTATTTCTCTTAAGCACTGCGTTGTTACCGAAGATTGAGAAAATTTATGGAAGATTTTGCATGACCCCTTCTAACTTCGGGATTCGATTCGTCTGAGAGATCGGGAATATGTTATTTCTTTAGTATCTGCGGTATTTTAGGACAACAAGGAGCTTCTAAAGTACTATTTTATTGCGAATGTGTATATTAATAACCAGCGATGCAGACTTTATCAGACATACTTATGGTTAGTATCTCGCCATTTACGTCAATTTTGAAATTTAATTTTAGATCTCGTCGTATTTCAAATTGCCGTCCGAAGTGAAGTTAAATTTCGGACCGCAGCCTTGTTTTACGCCGACCGTGTAGGACATGCGCAGTACCACTTACATCGCTTGGGTTTCACTGTGGTCTGTTACACTAATACCACAAAAACTGCGCTGAAATACTTTTACTCAAATCTGTGCAGATTGCCACGTGTGTACGCCATCTTGGACATGCGCTTCGTCTAAATTACGTAAACACATTTACACGTTGCATTGTGGGTACTCATCTGCGGGTTACCTTGGTCCTAATCGAAATCAATTATATTAATGACATTTTGTGTGTTTGAGCTTACACGAGTAAAAGGAAAAAATTTAATCACTGAAATATTTATGGCAACAATCACCACGAATACATAATACCTAAGTCGGTAATTAAAAACTTGTTTTTTTCTGACAAGTTCCGGACATGTAAAATTGAATATCGTACGATATTTTTAAACTGGAAGGAAAGTGGAAATTAAAATTATCACGACACAGGTGTTCAAATAAAATATTTTTATTTTCGATTAATTATCTTTGTCCAGGACTGTCGACCCTGAGGGTGGGTTGTCCATATGTTTTTTTAGAAACAAGATGTCATACACTGTTTTTTCTTTTGCTGTACTTTTACGTGTCTTTTTTTTTTATAAAATAAGAGTAACAAGAACTCCAATCAAAACTCTTACACATTCTTACACAATCTTATCGAACCATAATAGTCCTACGTCAATAAAATTTGGCCCCATTATTGTTTTATTGTTTCGACGGCGCAGTTTGTTTTCCCGCCTTTTTCTTGCTGTATAAATATGATGTAAGCCAAATAAACTGAATGTGAATTCCAATATGAAACATTTTCGTCCGCCAACAGAAATTGTTGGCTGCTCATCAAACCTATCTGCGCATCAGTGACAAAAATTAAGAAACTACGCCAGTATGTTGGCACGGTTTGCTGCCAATCAATAAAATCAGAAGTGACAAAACTCTTTCATATAAATAAACTTGTTTTAAGTGAGAGGTAAGCTTTAAATCAGTAGAAAAAAGGCGAATACCTTCAGATTGCTAGCCTAGTTAACTAAGCTTTCTTCTTCCGATTTCCCGGTGGTAAGAAAAATTACGCTGGGTCTCCTGGCTATCAGATTGCTTGTTGTTTCTTTTATTGTGTACATATATTTTTTGACGACGTAAAAAATTGTAACGATCTTGAAATAGTGTAGTAAAGATGTGATATTACGATCAAAATAAAGCTGACTGTTAGCTGAGTCAAAGTTGTAGCTTAGTAGAGAAGCCACGGAGGCATATTGCTAAGGACATTTGTATTTTTAAACTTATTTACGTCTTTACGAACTTGTACAACTTTGATAACTAAGACGACTACTACTACACCGCGTTATTATTGTCTCGTAATGGAGTTTAGAAAATAAATAAGGTTATTTTCGGTTGAGCAAAGCGAATTAGATAATAACAACAAATACTCTTCCAAACATGGCGGGAAAGCTGCACGTTTGTTAATAGCTCTTGTTACTGCAGAAAGACGAGGTTAAAAAACCTAAGTTCACTCGACATTGGATTAAAAGGAGAGAAAACGACTGTTTGAAACATCAATAGAATCATACTTCACACCTTTCTGCTGGTCTGCGCTGTTGTCAGCCATTTTAAAAATACACGTTTTTTAGTAACTTTTTATTTGTTATGAGAAGGTAACGAACACTCAAATACATTCTTGAGCATTTTAGAGGGGCTGCGAAACGATTCAAAAGCTTAATCCCCGCACGTTCGGAAGAATGGCGTGTAATAAACGGGCCACTCAAAAGGTCAATGTGCAAGAAATTACACACTTTAGAACCACATAGATGTCTAGACAACCCTTTTTTGGCGGTAAAATAAGCTACGGTCTGTAATATATCAAATATCAGTAAATCGAAAGTTTGTTTTGACGAGGGAACAGAGACAAGACCAGGAGCTGTATTTGCTAAAATAATGCTACGTTCTTAAAGGAGGAATTCAAAAAGTTAAGTTTAGTCATTTTCAGTTATATGTGGATGCCCAATATGATATTTGGGATGATTTAAATGTTGTTTTTGCCCTCAGTTATCATAAACTTTTCCACCGCCATTAGCTCAACTTTTGTGCAAGCCACTAAAGTCGAAAACCAACAGCCGTTTTACATTATTTGGTCACTTTTGTCCGATAAGTCTCGCAGGCCTTTCTTCGGAGAACGACAAATCTTGTTGCGGAACTCTGGTTCTAGGACAATATATAGGAAATACACAATATAAAGAATTTTAACCATTTTATTTCCGATTTCAAAATTGAAAAAAATCAACTAAATTTTTTATAAAAAAAAGAAAAAAAAAGAAATCTTTTTCCTAAGATAAGTCATGTAGCATGACACCAAAATAAACTAAGTCAGTAATATCAACAAGACGTTTTTGACAAACATTAGAAGAGCGACTCAATAAGATACAACAAGAACGTTTCTGATTGGCTGAGAAATAGGTATATACAAAATAATTCTTATTTACATAATCCATATAAAACTTTAGGCTCAGCCGTTTTAAAACGAAACAGGAAACAAGAGTGTAACAGGAACAAATTTAAAACGAAGGAAACGCAACGCATGCAAAAAGAATACTAAAAAATATGTACAAGTGGGAAAGTTGGTTCAAGGAGCAGTTTTCTTAAATAAAAAGTGATAATAACAAAATAAATTTCAATATGACAGCTAGCATAAATATTTTTTGTGATAATTTCAGAAAATAAATATATTTCGTATGTGGGACAAATAAACACGTGCTATGACTCTTTCTTCCAGGTACAGCTTTTCAAGCCGTGAACCAAAAAAACCGGAACAACACAATGTAACAGAAGATTGTGCTTTGCACAAGCGCTAACTTCATTTTTAAAACCCAACAATGGTTGGGCTTACAGTCGCACACAGGAATAATGCCTAAAAGACGTATGACTACACCATGTGCGCTATGATAGGTTTCGTGTCGTCGAAGCAAACATCTTCCGACGAATTGTCCGAACACTGATCGTCTATTGTATCACCATCCATTTCAGACATTTGTAATGGCATCTTAGACTCGTCCTTATAGTTCACGTTGTCAAAATTTTTATGACTATTTTTTCTAGTTTGATTACGAGGAGTGTTTGTGACGTATTTTACTTCGACGTTCGCTTTGTCGTCGCCGTCTTTGCTGCTAATGATTTCTGTCTTTGTTTCATAAGTCATTCTAAAGAAAACATAAAGATCAAACATGAATGCTCGCCCTTTCCAGACTGCAGAAAAAAAGCAAGATAACAGCAACAAAAACTTACTTTAAATCGAAACGGTTTCTTCGTTTCCTGCACACCAGAATGACAGCAATTACTACAACAATGAGAATAACAGCAAGGGGGGTTACAATTATGTAAGTTATGGTGGAACTTCCGCGATTTTGTTTGGAGGGATTAACTACAGTTGGATTAATTCCTTTCCCACAAAATTTTTCGTCTTCGTGCTCTGGACAGTCCGGTTTTCCATCACAAAGGGATGATCTGGAAATACACATTTGCGTCGACCCGCACGTGTATTGCTCCGTGGTGCATTTAACTGGTTTTTTGGATGGCGAAATCGTCGGAACAGTACCAGTTTTTACGCATGTTTTACCGTCTTTATCAAGCGTCAAGAGATCTGGACAATCACAGGAGTATTTCAATGATGCACTGATGAAGCAAAGATGAGTGCATCCGCCGTTGTTTACTTGACACGGATGAGAAACTAAAAACAACAGGATTGGGTTAATAAACAAATTATTTATTCTAAAAGGATTCTTACAAAATACATAATCGGTAAAAAAGTCGGTAAAAAGTGACCAACTTTGGCTCAAAGACCAAATTTACCGACTAGATGGGTTTTTTTAACGATTTTTGACATTTTATAGTGCAGTAAGACCCAAAATGCCTCAAAAATTAGAGGATACAAAGCAAGAAGAATTTGTAAAACTTCTTCGCATGTACAGTATACTCTCCAATTAGCGGGCATCATCGGTGTATGACCAAAGTGTCCGCTAATTGGAAGTGTCCGCCTTTTGGAAAGTTTTACATTTTAAGCCGCAAATTAGAAAATTTGGTGCAAAAAATATTGTCCGCTAATTAAGTGTCCGCTTTTTGGAAAGTTTTTTATGAGACTGACTAGAAAACGGCCGGTGTATGACCAAAGTGTCCGCTAATCAGAGGTGTCTGCCTTTTAGAGTGTCCGGTAATTGGAGAGAATACTATATTGCATATTTAAACTTTTATGTTACCGATTTTTTTTGTGATAAGTAATAACAAACGCCTTCAATGACAATGTATTAATCTATAAAATAAAATAAAAAACTCACCTTGTTTTTGGACGAGTGGATGATACACATTGATATCCATCGGTGCGAAAAAGCTTTCTTTAAATTGCGTCAACTGTCTACCAGTGAATTTGTTAGCTTTGAACAACTTTTGCGCACTATAATCCGTCCAGTATACATGATCTTCAAATACGGTTAATCCAAAAGGGCTGCTTAAATGTTTCACGATAACTTTTATATCACTCCCATCAATAGCACTTGAACAGATGTGTCTTCTCTTCAAATCTGTCCAATATAACCGATTCAGGGTGTGGTCAATGGTAATTCCAGACGGCCAGGTGACATGTGACAACGTAACTATAGTCTTGCGATCAGTTCCATCTAAGTTAGCTCTTTCGATTTTAGGTGATTCTCCCCAGTCAGTCCAGTAAATAAGTCCTTTTTCAGGATATACTGCCAGTGCGCGCAGTTGCTGATCACTTTTAGCGTTTATCAGCACCTTCACGTGTGAACCATCGAGGTTTGAGACACTGATACTGTTATATACTGCGAATAAAAAAGTATTGAAAACGTTATAAGGGACCAAAAACACATACTGAAGTCACATGCTTCTTGTCAATATACACTTACGAGAATCGCTCCAATATAACTTCTTAGCAATCCAATCAAGGGCCAAACCTTCTGGCTTATCAATTCCAGTATCAACTAAAACTTCAACTTTTCCATCACCATTTTTAGCCGTACGACAAATTGTCTTGTTTACATTATCTGCCCAATAAACCATTCCTTTGTCGACGTCCAATGCAACCGCAACAGCACTTCTAGCATCTGTTATGATAGCTTTGTAGTCATGGCCGTTGGTTGAGATTTGGCGAATATCAAACCGATTAGAAAAAACCAAGTAGGGAATGGGTGCTAGTGAAAAAAAAAATACATTTTAAGAATCTAAATTATAATTTAAAAATAAAATACAAAAAAGTATTAATTCTTCCTTACCTTTAGCTCTGCATGTTTTTTTGTCAACAGGATCCAAAACATAGCCTTTATCACATTCACATGCAAAGGAGCCTTTATAATTTACGCAAGCTTGACTGCACGTGCCAGGTATAAGACATTCATTGACATCAATGCAAGTTTTATTATCTTTTCCTAATGCATAGCCCCGATTACATTTACACTCGTGACCAATAGCCAAGTCTTTACATATATGGCTGCAACCACCTTTATTCTGTGCACATTCATTCACACCTAAATATGACAAATTATTTTTTTGATGGACTACTCAGTAACATGAAAGATACAAATTGTTCTGGAGGCATAAAGGGCAAACAAACAAACAAAAATGCATATTGCACATACCACAAGCATCTGATTCATCATCTTTCATGGGACAATCTGCTTTTTTATTACACAACAAAGTACTGTCGATGCATTTTGAACTGTTCTTACAGTGGTATGTTTCTTTAGTACATGGTATAATAATATCAGCTAAAAAAGAACATCAACATTTTCTAAATTTTTTTTTAGAAAAAAGGGAGAAATAATGAGAAGGATAAGAGGTCATAACAAAGGCTTTATGATAGGGTAGAAAAACATCTTTACTTACAGCAATTCTTCTCATCAGAGCCATCATGGCAATCACTTTTTCCATTACAGTGAAAAACACTGTCGATACATTGTCCATTTGAACATCTATATTCATTTTTATTGCAAGTGTTAACCTGGCAAACCTCTTTTAACTCGTCTTCGCCATTGTCACAATCCAATTCCCCATCACAAAGCCATGTATTATGTATGCATTTTTTTGTTGAGCTACAAGTGAACTCGTAAATTTTGCATGGCGCTTTCGTAGTGGTAGTGGTTGTTTCGTACTTTGTAGATATTTTTTTGGTTGTTTGTTTTTCGGAACTTTTCAGAATTTTAGTTGTGGTGGTAGGTGCTGCTGTGGTAGCTAAAACATAATGTGTACAGTTATTTTAAAAGTCACAATGGAAATCAGCTCTTTTTAAGTGAAAATTTTTCTTACTTGTTACACAATCTTTTTCATCAGATCCGTCAAGGCAATCTGTTCCACCATCACATCTATATTCAGCTGCAATACAATGACCACTTCGAATGCACTTAAATTTATTTGCAGGACAACTTGCAGTACCTAAGATTTCATAAAAAAGAAAATAAAGTATTTAACTTTGATTTTTCTCTGACGCATCTCAAAGAAGCAGGCTTTATTGCAAATTTAATTTAAATGTGCACCAGTGATTAATAGATGATTAATTTTGCACATTATATGCGCATAGACTAAACAAAACGATAAATGTCGGACAAGGGCACGATTCAATTGATTCAAAAGGTCCTTCCATTTTCAGTTTTTGTGTTTTGTATTTCATTTTATTTTACTAGTAATGGAATAAAAGTTTTACTTATAAGATTTCTGACAAAACCTAAATATGTGGCACTTTACAGTGAACCAAATTTTAAATATGGGTGGCTTAACCAAAACATTTCATAAAAATTCCATAAAAAAGACAATGCATACTGACAAATCCTAAATATGTGGCACTTTACAGTGAACCAAATTTTAAATATGGGTGGCTTAACCAAAACATTTCATAAAAATTCCATAAAAAAGACAATGCATACTGACAAATCCTAAATATGTGGCACTTTACAGTGAACCAAATTTTAAATATGGGTGGCTTAACCAAAACATTTCATAAAAATTCCATAAAAAAGACAATGCATACTTACTGCAGTTCTTCTCATCACTTGCATCTAAGCAGTCATCATTTTTATCACACACCCAGTCTTTAGATATACATCTTCCATTATCACATCTCATTTCATCAGCATTGCATGTACGTTTCTCTGTAAAATGCAAGTATAAAATTACCATAAATTCTCATTAAAAAAAACTTGTGTACAAAGGTAACATTTATTTTTTTAGATGGTGTCAGCAATTTACAGAACTTTTGGATTCACTGCAAACTTAAGATATGTTATATACTGTATTTTATATATATACTCACTGCAATCACTCTCATCAGAAGTGTCATTTTTTCCACAGTTGTGGTCACCATCACACACAAACGTCTCAAGAATACATCTGCCAGTGACTTTGCATTTAAAATCATCTCGTGCACATTCATTGGACTTAACTACAATATATAACATGTACATACAGTAAATTTTGCTTTTTTTATAGTTTAATTGAGAATAAAAAAACAAATTACAAGGCATTGTTTTTTTTTGTTATTTCGCTGAGCGGGACCACAAAATTTTGTGTTTAACTTTCTTTCAAGTTAAAACTTTTTGAAGGGCTGAGTATTATGGGATGAAACAACAAGACATAAATTAAATTACCGCAAAGTGGGCCGTCAACAGAAGATTCATCACTTCCATCCCCACAATCATCAGCATAGTCGCAAGTCCAGGACAGTGGCACACATTTACCATTTTTGCATTGAAAATTAGTGGATTGGTCACATTTACGATGTTTTTCTATAAAAAATAAATACACAATTACAATTTTTGAAGATATTTATGAGGCATTTATATCTGCATTTTCATGTATTTATGGCCCAATTCACTAAATTACATAACCTGCAAAATATTTTTCAAGATTAGTCGTTAAGTCAGAGGATAAATAATTTGAATTTTGATGAGGTCAGCAACAGACCAGTTGATAGCTAAAAAAATTAATTTGAGAAATATGCTTTTAATTGTAAAGTGAAAACTCTGATCAAAATAATGTCGGATCATGTGCTTTCATAAAACGGTTGAGATATTTGGGTTTAAAAATTTGCTAATGTTATGTTAGAAATTCAATTCGCAGTCACTTCCATTGTATAGAGCTTTAGGTTTGTTGATGACGTCATTGACCTGTCTGTTCCGAAACAGGTGGGTTGACCCAGGTTTGAAAAATTTGTTTCATTTTTTGTTACCAGTCTTTAACTACCTACAAGGGGACGATTAGTTATTTCCATCTGTTTCCAAGTTTAAGCTTAAAAAGTGCAATGTCCATTACATTGCACTTTTTAGTTTAAGGCTAATCTTATTTTCATGTATTGACACCAATCTGCCCTATTTGTATTTACGTAATGTTAAAATGGTAACTTTGACGTTTAGCAAACGAGACAAAATAACATCTTTCATGTCAAAGTCACATGCACACACGCACACAAAAGTAGCCTACTTGAAATTAAAATAAACATATTTTGGTTATTTGGAGAAATTAATACTTCCAGAACTTTTTACAACAATTCAAACGTAATTTTTTCAACCATGAAAATATCTACCCACCAAACTAAGGCATTTGCAATGCAAAACAAAGCTAAGCACAAGTTCTGAACATGTGGGATTACATGACATTTTTACATATGCTCCTGCAAAAATGTTCTTATTTTTCAGACATTCCTAGCTTCCTTGTTGTTATGAAATTGTTTTTTACAAAGTGTACATACTACATAAATAAAATAAACAAATCATTTTTGAGGTTTAAAAACTTTAGTTTACACTAGAAAGTTTCATTCACTATCTCAAATTTCTATCAATCAAGAATGTAAATAAACAAATTAATAAGTTTCGTTTTCGTAGTATGTAAAGCCCTGGACAGACAAAATGTAAACATAAGTTTGTTTAGCCACGTTTCATATTACAAATGAAAATTTTAATTATTAAAAAACAAAGCACTTCCATCGTACGATTTTAGCTACCTGGTGAGTCACAACAGTGCACTGAGAAAAAACCGAATTATCTTTTTTAAACACCTGCATAAAATTAAACATTATTCACTGTCAATATATCTTACTTATAAACAAGCAACTTATTAGTTTGTTATTTTTAAAAAAAATCGTAAGATAAAAAAAGAGGCGGTGGCTATAAACTGACGTGATCTCTGTCATGCTTTAACCGCCCCAAAGACCTATTTTATTATTCTTATACCTGTGTGCTCACTTATATTTAAAACGAATTTCATTCAGAAAAAAAATATTGTACTTTTTTCAAAAAAAATCTCATGTGAAAAGTCTTTCATATGATAATAAATAATGAAAGAAAAACAAATTCATTGGAGTTTTTTTCTTGCAAAAAGTTTCTCTCCCTCCACACACCTCTGAAAATCGCGCAGATGTTCCGGAATAAAATTTCCTACTTTTGATGATAAAAAAAGTTTTAAACACTTCTACGTGACACTCGAATATTTTCCTGGTCAGTAATTTACCAACATTCAAAGTAAACATTGAAATAGCGGAATATGATGCTTTACCAAGCTTTCTAAATTCTGTTTAACTCAAGTTTAAAAAAAAACAAAAAGAAATTACAAAGGAACGAGAATAGTTTACAAAAAACAGCCAGTTATCAAAAAAGCCTGAATAAATATCACACATGGTTTTTATGTAAATAAAGTGGGTTGAAAAACGCGCGTTTTGTTGGGTATAAAAAAAATGACTCAACTTTTAATGACACGTCGAAATTAAACGTTATACATATGGTACGATACGAGCTAAAAAATAATTACAACGCTGTAGGGAATATAAGCTGCTGACTATTTATTTAAAATATGAAAGGAATGTGATCTCATTCATTGATAAATTTATTCCGATAGCGCTGAACATTTGAATTCATAGCTTGACCATGCTTCATTAACTGTAATTGAAACTAGATGCACGCAAAACAAGCTGATTGTTTGTCCATAGCTAGCTATGGCTACATTAAAATAAATGGCAAACTTTATTTTAGCTAGCTAGCTATATTTATGAAAATTAAAAAACCGGTTGCGTGTTTTTTTTGAAGCAGTTATAATTTATGGTATTTGCTTCTTTAAGCGGAACTTTGTTTGGCAAAATGATGACATTTTGCCAAACTTACGATTTTTTTTAACTAAAATTTGCCAAAATCATAAAAATTGTAGCAAAATATTTACATACTTCCATCACAATTTAGCTCGTCGCTTTTATCTCCGCAGTCATCTTCTCCGTCACAGGTCCACGAACTTACGATACAGTTTTTGTTTTGACACAAAAATTCTCCTTGATCACAAGTTCCAGGCAATGCTAAAAATCAAAATGTTTTAAATAGGTTTAAATAAAAACGGACGTCCCTTCGCGTCATGTTACAAATAAATAAACAAATATATCGCTCATAGCTAAAGACAAACAGGATGCAATATTTGTCGTCTACTTAATTTTTGCCATAGGTGAAATTTTGCGACACTATTAGAAAAAGGTATAGCTAGCTAAATATAGCTGTAGCTGTATGAAAAGAAAAAAAGAAAAATATTTGATTGTGTTTAGGATTTTTCAACTTACCATAGACGGACTTCCATTGCAAGCCAATAATAAATAATATGTATGACAACAACGTCTTAGTTCCTTTCATATTTTTTTTTTAATTTTCCTCTACCACAACTAAAATCTGAAGTCTGAATCATTCACAACCGCACCGGCTTCGCAAACCAACCCTTTCTTTTTCTAACGAAAATCTGATCGGCGTTTTGACCGAATCTGTTTCAAGGGTTTTGATTGGCTGATTTCCCGATGGCCTGACTTTGAATGAATAAGAATACGGGGGTAAGGAAATCGATCGTGAATTAAAAAATGTTAGTAAATTAATCACGATCGACATATATTTTTTGAATAAATACATAAAACAACGTATAAAAAAAACTTTAGTCAAGAATTCTTACGTTATCAATTAACTAATTTTATTTAAAAAAAGGGAATGCTACTAGTTTTAATTACAAACACCCGTCTACTCCCTATAACTTCATATATTCTGAATGTAAACAAAGCAGGTTTAGAGTAAAACACGTTGCATCAAAAACGATGCTTTAATTTTTTTTCGCCTAGGGAAATCTTAAACATAAAACTTGTATGCAAGTCGTATTAAGTTTTTTTGTTGCTATATGATATCGAAATTTAATAACTTTTCCTGCGAGGCGGGCAACGTGTAGTTTCACCACGTTTAATTATTAAACATAAACATTGTAGTTCATTCATAAATCAATCCACGATTTAATTGCCGTGCAAATTTATGATAATTTATGATTAACCAATTCGTCCCCAGGAGTTATAGTTTTTTTTTAAATGGGAAGAAAGCGGTCTTAAAAAATAGATGACTTTTTTAAGAATATCGGCCGTTGGTTTATATTATGAGTTACCAGGCAGTTGCACTCGTCCATTCAGCATGAAGTTTATGAACAGCATAAGCCGGCTGCAGACCGTACTAACATTGCTCACCAACATAGGTGGCTGATATTCTGAAAAGTGTTGGCCAACGTTGGTGGTGGTTAGGACACA
This sequence comes from Hydractinia echinata, assembly GCA_030067915.1. Classification (NCBI taxonomy): domain Eukaryota; kingdom Metazoa; phylum Cnidaria; class Hydrozoa; order Anthoathecata; family Hydractiniidae; genus Hydractinia; species Hydractinia echinata. Next base: position 944,389 of record JASGCC010000017.1, on the reverse strand, counting down.
AGCTGGCACGGTTTGCTATAGCCACCAACATTAATGCAATAATCATTTCAACCTCGCCCCGAAGGGATCCTTCTATGATACTCTGACGGGACGGCGGCTTCGTAGTAGCCCTTGTCAAGGCTGATGAAAATCACTATTATTTTGTGGTTGCTTATTAAATCGGAGAGAGGAGAAAGAAATTTAAAATGAATGTTGGCGAGAGGACAGTTGCAGAACCGGAATGAAGGGAGTCGGTTTCCAAGGATTTTGGCCCTTTTGATATGAGAGAAGACGGCGAGAAATATTTTTGGGAACAAGGGTGGGGAACATGCCGTTATTTCTTAATCCCGTGTTTTTTGTTTAAAAAACAAATACCGTATGCTTTCTTCCGATATCATTCTTTTCAGTGAACTAGGTGTTGCTAAATTCTCAAAGCAAGCTCGAGAGCTCAGACGTCGATACAAAAGGTAACAAGGCGATCCCCCCAGGGCCCGTCGTCTCTTTTCGTATATCTGACGGATCTGTTGATATAAGGCACAGCGTCGGAGAGATACTAAATACGCTGGAGACGAGGTTATATTATTATTGCCGGAAATTCTGCTACCACGAACAAAACGTCTTTAGTACCCACTTTCTTCATTGACTTCAACCTGTTGCATAAAAAGTACGTGCGCCATTTTTATCTGCATCGTCTTTTGAGATTTCAAAGTTCGTGGTTTCTTTATGGCGGGAAAAGCCCTCAAATTGCCTAATTCGAAAATTTGGTACTTTTGCTTACTTTCTTATATTCTATCATCCTCGACCTGAAGCTTGTTGCTTGATGTCAATGTCGAGAAAGCCAGAACACCTGGTTGATGTTACCTTTATAACGAAGGTCGATTATAGGGCGCATATTGCTGTCAAATTCTCTTCATTTCCATCGAACGCCACAGCACACCGCAAGTAAACAAAGCTCAACCTCGTCCCCAGGGCTCTTCTACGCCTATGATGTTCTCTGACGGGATGGTCCCGTAAGAATATTATAGGCATAGAAGAGCTTTGGGAACGAGGTTGGAAGTCGCTAACACTTGCTTTAGACGTTTCATTTTTGTTAAAATCCACTAATTTGGATAAGCCAAAAAGTTAAAAAACAAGTTTAAATAAACACCGTGCAGTGTGGCCATGAACGTCCTTGTCAAGTTCTGAACTCTTCTATGAAAAGACAAAGTAGTTTGGAATGTAGTTTCATCCACGAAAAGGTCACTTAATAATTATTACATTTTAGGATTTTTTGTCATAGAAAGTATAAACTACCTATTACATAGCAACCTTATCCCAGGGCTTGTTTTCTTTTTTTATATTTGTGCAGAAACTGAACAAGGTTTAGGTTGTCCAGGTTCCGTCCAAATATAGAAAAACTTAACAGGCCCTGGGGACGAGGTTGATTACACTTTGAATGATCGAGTTTTTTTAATGCTATCCACCAGGTGCAAATTCCGACGACTACATCTCCTTTTTTTAAGGTACCGAACAACCTTTCCCCTATTGTCATTTTTTTGCATTACTTGTCTCTGACGCAGTTGTATCTCAGGGTTATTCTCTCTCTCTATCCCTCTGGAGTAATTGAAATTTCTGACGGGGGGTAAGTAACTCGGCTTAAGTGAACACAAAATTTTTTGAAGTTATTTATTTATCAGGGAATATTTTCTAGTCATATAAAATAGTATTGCAAATGAACGGTTTTTAACTTGAATGCTATTTTCTGACCTCAGAGTTAATAACCCTAAGCATGGTATAAATTGGGCACTGGTGGATAGCCTAACCCATTCTTTTTCCAAAACATGGCGAACTTTTCATGACAAGGCAGTCGTTAAAAGATAGCGATCCAACTATGGGGCTGTTTTTGCTTGGTTTCGCCCGGTTATTTTCTTGAGTCGTTAGGTTAAATAACTACAGGAACTCACTAACAAAATTTTTTTAACGGAGAGCTTCGCTCCATGCGAGTAAGCCGTTGTTATGTCCCTAAATAATTTTTTCGCCGGTTCTGTTTTTTTATCGCGTTTTAAACGAGAAACTTAGTATGTGAAAATCTTTTTTGTTTATATGATGCGAGAAAGAAAACAATTTTTAGGACAAATCGTTCCTTGTGCTCACACCTGCACTAATAAACGAATAAAAATTTAAAAGAAAACAAAACATTTTGACGTGTTAATGAAAAATCTTCATTACTACATCGCTGTCTCGGGTGCAAAACAGTACGTTCAATTTCGTACATTTTTTGGCGGGCTTTCTTAAACGAAAACATCAAGTAGATTCAAAAACGTGGTGAAAGTAAACAAACAATAAGATTTTGAGACAAAATAAACATGAATGAAAGTGGTTAGTAAATATGAAAGACAAACAAGAATTTGATCGTACGATATTTTAGGACTTCTCAGAATTAACGTTTTAAAGTAGCAAGCTCAACTTGACCGCAACGTTTTTTCTCTCAACAAGTAGAGCGAGACTTACACATTGTGCCGCACATTTCTAACCTTCTGATTGACCCATATTTTTAATTATTCTGTCTCGGTAGTCATTTAACCCTAGTATAATTTAAAGTTGACTTTTTGGAACCACACTTTTAAAGCGCTCTCCCAATTTTCCTGAACTCGCTAAAGAATTTGGCATTAAACCTAGTACACATATTATTATATTTATGGACTCTCTCTGACATGAGAATTCCTTTTAATACTCTCTGAGCATATATTTTGTCAAAATTGTCTTACTAATTTTGAAGTCATTATTTCAATTTGTACTTTTTAAGTTATGGGACTTTCAACTTAAACAAAAAGTGCTTTTTTATACCGCCGACAATTAAAAGGACAAAGGGACTAATCCGAAATAATTTTGTAAAATTTGATACGCTTGAACAACTCGGTGCAGGCGAAATAGGCTTAAATTACACAGAGAAAGGAGAAAGACTTAGGGTAGAGAGAAGGGACAGAGACGTGTACGTTTACATCAGTAAACGTACACGTCTCTGTCCCTTCTCTCTCTGTAGGTTTTTTTGTAAGCACAAATAGTTTATAAGAACGTTAAGGCTGAGATTTTGCGAAAAGTTAAGAACATGTAAAGAAACTAGCCCGGACCAGCGGCGTTCAGGACCCTTTCGAAAAAAGTAAAAAAACGAGAGAAAAGTCTAAGATCAGTATTTTAGCAGTGAAAGAAGGGCTTAAAGAACGTAGTTAGTCCGAATTTCAATTAGTATTTCCTCCAATCCTATAAAATTTAATCTGATCATAAATCGGACAATAATCTTAATCAATAATAATATTTCATTGTTGAAAGAATTTTCTAATTCACGTTTTTGGAAGAACACAAATAAGAATAATCGAGGCAGAAAGAGTGTTAAAAAGTGCATCAGCTGAAATTTAGACGTTCTCATATATTTAAAAACGTGTATAAGAAGTTTTAAATGACCCAAGCGCAAAAATTTGTCAGGATAACAAAAATCTTACGTATTAACATCTCCAAAGTTGAGCTGAGAATAACTAATAACTCAACTTGTTTATATAAAAAGTTAATGTTTAACATCCCTTTTCAAAAATTAAAAAAAAATGTGTTGACGTATGAAAAAACACACAGATATATTGAGAGAGCTATAGTCATAAAAAGAGGATTAAAAAGTAAGAGAATTATGGGTTAGAAGAAATAAAACGGGGGATGTGGGTTATCTGATTATTTTTTAATATGGAGGTGGTGGGGTGTTCTTTTATTTGAAATGCGTGGTAAAAAATTTTGAAGCTTGGTGTTATATCCTCCCTACAATTAGGTTACCAGGACAATCAAAAATATTATAACTAAGTTTTGTACCCAAACACGTGTGTAACGACATATGCTAATATCCTGGCGCTCTTTCGTGCGTCTTTAACACAAAACAGCACATCGGTTAATAAAGAGTCTAGTCGTTAGTCCGTGGAAATATCCAGGTCTCCAGGAAGGGGAGGGGGTGGGTGACGTATTCTAATTTCATATATTATATGCGAAGTTATCACACGTTTTCTTTCAACTTTTACATTTCGACAAAGTGGCCTGGTGACGAGGTTATGATATGTACATGCTTTAAAGTAAAATTTAAATTAAAAGTTATAACAGCGTCAGAAAAAATCTTGCCAAAAATCTGAGCTTTTAATAATCCAAATGGAATATTGCTGGATCTAAGTCAAACTGTCAATAACTCTTGGCTGAAATATTTATTCAGCAAACGATGACGGCGAAAAGAATCAGTCCATGTTGCACGCTATACAAAAATGTTTTGATTTCAATTTTAGTACGTTTTCGCGGCTGAAGATTGGTTAGCCGTATGACATCCGTATGGCGAAAATATTTTCCAATTTAGAGCGGAATTGACTAAAAAAACATTAAAAACTGCTCTTTTTTCTTCTCCAGTCCATTCTTCGTAAGCTTAAAACATGCCAACGTTCTTCTTCGAATTGGAAGAGGCTATAACGTTGACATTAGTGTGTGTGTGGTGCATTAAGAACTAAAATTTTCGGCGGACAAACTTTCGCACAATTTTTTATTTCAGCGGAAAAATTTTCGGACAAGATTTATAAAGTCAAAAATGTATGGGTGAGTCTTCTGAACGAATTTTAACCAAATATCAAAAGTAATGATTACGGGAAATGACACAAAAAGAAGGCTAGAAGCATTTAAAGTGTACATATATTCAATCAAGATCTAAAAAAGGGTCTTCAGGATCCAAATTTGTAGATAGCGCCTCAGCCAAATGTGAAAATAACGAAAATAAGTTCAAAAAGTGCAGTTTTTATTGATTTTCTGATTACCCTATATATCATTTCTATGCACAGGTCCTTTTTTAAAAAAATTAGAAAAACCACAATTTCCGGACGAAAAAATCTTTCGGCAGACACAAATTTCGAACGGAAAAATTTTCAGACAAAAAAAAATCCGAAAGTTTTTCCGTCCGAAAATTTTCGTTTCTAATGTATACTTTATATATGTCCCCCCGGATTTGTTTTGGAATTTATTTTTGTTTTTTGTTGTTATAAATATTAGCCCCTCCTATCTGTTGTCTTTCATTGCTCTCATCCTTTGTGTCAAGTCTGTTTGGAATATGGTTATTTACATATACTTGTAAACAAAAATACACTTGAGTGCTTCACTGAAATCTCGTTGTCTGCCACTGAAACAAACAACTTTATAAGTAGATCTTACATACTCTAATACCGTAATGCTTCGATTAAACGCCCGGGGCGTTTATTAAATTTTTTGAATTTTGGAAGGGGCGTCTAATCGAGAGGGGCGTTTAATAAAGGGGGCGTTTATTTAATTTTTAAATTATAGATAAAAGAAGCCAAGGAATAAGACAAACATTCGATTGCCTTTACAAAAAGGATGTTCCTTTTGGACATATAGAAGTTTCGAGTGTTGTTATCAGTTCATCAACAAAATAAGAGCAGTCACTACTGGTACACGACAAAGGGAAATTGACTTATGAAGTACCGGCAAAAGTGATTTTTATTACAAGATATAAAAGATACTCTGACATTTTAGATAATGTACTTGCCAAGCAGAAAGATAAATTCCCCACATTAAAGTTTCACAGGACGCATGCTCTTTAACAAGCTGTTTTTACCATCCTTCACACACGTGGTAGCCTCAATACATCATTTTTACAGTCAAAATAGGATTCGATTTGTTTTTGTACGTATTGAAAATAATTTTCAGTCCCACACATGAACAATTGAAAGGATATTGATGAATATAATCGTCAGTCCCACATGTCAGCATGTACAAATACTATCTCAATAAATAGGTCTGAGAAATAAGATAAAAGAGTAGATTCGCAAAATTAATTCGCGAAAAATCTTGAAATGGTCCATTTACGAATATAATCTTTGCGAAATGTCAAAAAACTAGTTAGAATTCACTTGATTTAAGAAAGCAAACAGAGACAATAACCGGTGTGCAAACATTTAAAAAAAAAAAATTTTGTTAGTCCGTTCAAATTAAGCCGATTTAAATGGTCTGACCGCATCGTTTATTTCTCACACGAGTCAAGTTGTCACAATTAAATGTACAGAACATAATTGGAAACCTATCCAATTTATAGAGAAAGAAAGGTCAAGAAACGTTCTTCTTAATTACACTGCTAAGTGGCTGCCAGTGATCAATCATTTTTTACGATACTTGTCGGTTTCCCTCACCAAAAAATTAAATAAATAAATAAAGTTTAACCCTAATGCCGACCTTAACCCTTAGGGGTTATGGGAGAGGGAGGGGGGGGGGGGGGGGTTACCGACAAGTACCTTTATTACTTCAGTATGGAAGTGAATTAGTTATAACAACAATTATAATTCTAAATTTTTTTATACTAGTGTCCTTATAATGCACAAGAAATTAATGCACATAAAATAATTCTACATTATAAATCATTAATAAAAATAGAAAATGCATTCAAAATATACAAAATTGATATTTAAAAATATACAAAATTGATTTACATTAGGTTCTACTTCATCCTCATGTGTCAGAACAATAATTCTAATTCGGTTCACATTTAAAAATGTGTGGTTACAACAGTGTTTATATGTTTATTTCCTTGGAAAATATAATGCAGAACAGGTATTTTATGCTGCACAGGACCGAGCCACACCTCTAGAACATAAAAGCATGCTTTTCTTTTTTAAGCAACATTTAATAAGCAACGGTTTAAATCCTTTAAAAAAGCAATTGGTAAACAACTGCCAGCATAACGTGCCTACAGAGCAGGAAAAGGAATAAGGCGTGTATTCTTGCGGGTTGATAAGACTTATTTTTTTTGTTAGTCAGAGTAGAGTATAACTAGCCATGTCGTGTTGTACAAGTTTTTACCTAGTTGGGCTCGGCACAGCACAGGTTATAAAATAAGCCTAAGTTGCTACAAAAGCACACACTGAAGGACGTGCAACAAAATGATGATTTTATATTTCGTATTGTGTCGAAATCTAAACGATTCAAATTTCTTCGTATTCGCCTTTCGATTTGCATAACTTGTTTTTGGTAAACACGAAACCACCCTAGTATTACCAAAACGCAATTACATTAATACGTTGCATTTACCAGTGTGAAAATATTAAACCATTGGTACAATTAACTTATTATCATCATCAAACAACAACAACATACCTTTACAAGAGATGGAAAATCCTTCCAAAACTTTATATTTGGGAAGACCTCTTCACCTTCTAATTTCCGAATGTATTTATTTACAATTACACCAATAAAAATATAAAGAAATATGATTACAAGAAGCCTAAAACAAAAAGAAGTGAGAATTGAAAAATTCTATGAACTGAGAATTAAACAGTTGCAAGGCTTAGGCAAGGAGAACATTTACTGCTAACACAAAAGTACTCTCAATCTCAGCAATCGCTTTCATATCTACAAGATTAAAAATAATTTTAACCCCCAGTTGCGAGGCATTATTGGAAGATTCGGCAGCCATATTTGCCTATAGACAAAAACAAGTCGATAAAATATATCGCATTTGATATTATTTCGTGTCTGTAGCACGACTTTTGTAAACAGACAGAAATACTACAACACGTACAGAAAGCACTTACATTATACACAAAACTGTTCCAGTGCTTAGTTTCCCTGGATGATCATGTGTGCTAGGTACCAGGCAAGCATACGTTGAATCTAAGTTCGCATACTAAAAGGAGAAACAAAAAGTGTAAAAGGGTTTTGCGCACATTTAGGCTAGGGAGACAGGCTAGTGCATTCTTTAGAGCGCCCACACTAAATAATCCATGTTGGAGCCTAAGTGTGTGTGATCTGCGCGACCCTTATATAGAAACAACTAATGTAATCACTTGTGGTGATGAAATGCGAAATTAGTCGTCCTTGTTTTATTATATTTTGTCCATGATTGTCACATTCACGCAAGAAAAAATCAAACAAACAAAAATATCCACGAAAACCATAATTCCAGATAAAAAATCAACTCAAAACATTGATCAGTTCCAAAAATCGTGTGGCATTTTGAAATTTTGAAAAAGGAGGCCCAAAAATTAAAAATGTGCATAAAATTGACATTTTTAAAGTCTTGAAAACTAAGATTTTTAAGGAGACAGTGTGTTTCTCACACTTCCCGCCGATTCAAGTCCTAATATCGTCTTCATTTTTTTTGTCATCTTTATAATCATCTTTCTTACCAAAGTAGGCCTATCACAGTAATGTCTCTAGAGAATGATGGATATTCAAAGTTTTCCAGACCAACTAGTCTAATTTCAAGGTTTTTAGATCCAGCAGGACTCTCAGTAGTTAGCCCTTATTTATAGATGCTACAAATACGTTTCCGCGAAAACGAAATTCATTTTTTTCCAACTCGCATCAAATCCAACGCTCGACAAGGAGAAATATTTCTTCGAACTATCAGTAAAATTACCAATGATCAACTTACAAAATTCGATGCTTGTTTACCCTCCGTGAAATCAGTTATCTCTCCCTTACCAGTTTTTGCTTGTTCGCAATGCATTTGGACGCTCGTCTTACTGAAAAAACAACAAGAAATAAAAAAAATAAAAACACAAACAAACAACTAAAAAACAAAGAGAAATAAAATGAATTAAGAAAAAAAGTATATGGAAAGTTTGAGTACTACTTTCAAAATAAATTTTAACAGAGATGAGAATTCTCTATGAGATCCTAATGAAACTGCCGATGCTCTTGGCCAAATATAAAATTAGTCAAATATGACACAACGAATATATAAAATGCAATGAGAACTACTTTTTGCTTTATACTTTAGGTCAAAAACTTCAATCAAACTTTTTCTCATCTTAAATCAAATAGGTTTAGAATTAATGTTGATTCCAAATTGATTTAAGATTTTGAAGGTCTGTTTCCAAGGAAAACTTGACTGCATTGTTTATAAAATAGTTGACGAAGTTACTTCTGATTAAACATACTAAACAGTTCAGCCTTTGCGATTCAATTTATTTGACGTCGGCAAAAATTGATGACGTGAAATGCCACTTGCCTCTTTCGCCTCAACAAACTGGTGTTTCAATTTAAAAGTTATATTTTGGTTTGCGATGGCACGCTTCCATATATGAACAACAGTTAAATTAAGAACGAAAAGTTATATACATCTAGTTAAAATAAAAACAACGTCTACAAAACGTTACGACGCAAATCAAAAAAATATACATCAGAAAAACGAGACAGAGAATTTGCTATTCATTCAGCATACATACAAATTAATCTGTTGGTCCACTTGCGAATACACGAAACTGACAATCTTCGCTTTCTCATCATATTCAAAGGAGATGTCATTGCCAATTTTTAAAGCACGGCTAACCACGTAACTGCACACCTAAAAATGAAATCCAAATTGCTTTTAATACAATAAACTCTCTATAACTCCACGTTCTGTTACTCGAACCTTAACTATTTTGCTGGTACGGTGAAAATTTCCCGTAAACTCTCTTAAATTATTCTCTATTACTCGAACCTTCATAACTCGAAAACCTCCTGAATCCGAACAATTATTTTTCACCCGTAAGCATTTTCCCCTCTCTAACTCGAACTTTATATCGAACTTTGTGTTGAGCTTTAAATGCTTCGAAAGCGGCAATCAAACAAATTGACCTTATTCGAATGATATATATGAATCGAATGTTAATCGAAAAAAAATGTAAGCATTGTAGCTAATGTTAGGTACACTTGTTCAAATATTGTGTTTTGAATAGTTTTTACTCCTTTCACTCTTCGCCTACTTCCGACTCGACTTAATTTTTATTTTGGCACGTTTTTAGAGCTCATTAGTGTATATTCCATTTTTTAATGTTACACTCCAAATTTAGTGACTATAAAATGATTTCAAATCCATAATAGCATCCAAAAATAGCCATATAGTGACTGTATACATAAAAATATAGCGGAAAAGCAACCTCTATTACTCGAACACTCGAGCGATTTTTAATTCCCCGTGCGAGTTCGAGTCGTAAAGAGTCTACCGTAATACCCAAAATAACTAAAGGGAATAAATGTGGCATAAAAACAAAACAAAAAAATGGTAGCCTAGGTGGTCATAAATTTATGTTGTTGCCTGGTTTACAACAAAACAAAACCAATGAGATTCCCGCCAAAATTGATTATTTTTTGATTCGCCAAATGGCAACAATAAGTTGCACAGATTTTTTGAAAATAACTTGAAGCGCAAAAATATTTAAATTATCGAAGACGATAATTAAAACGATAATAGTTTACGAAGGTAATTTGTTTTCGATTGTGATATGATGTGGTCTATTTTTCATAAATTGGAGTTCCAAACGCAAACATTACCGCATTTCTTAAATCGCAAAAAACGTTCTGCGCTTTGCATAAAACGTTCTAAGCTGCAAAAATAAATTTCTTATTATAACGCTTAAAATAAAGGAATTAATGCTGGCCCCTCGAAGCTTATATTTTCTTCCAATAAAACAAGGCTTTTTTAAACGGCTTGATAAAAAATGAGTAATGATATTGAACTGGTGTCATAGTTTTTCACCTTTTTTAGATTCTTTATATTTTCAAAATTGGCAATTTAAGGAAGAATCTTTATGCTTGCTTAAAAAATGTTACAATGAATGGCTGCACAGCTCTAGTCATAGTTGTATCTTCAAAGAACTTGTTAAATAACTTTTAATAACAAAATAAGTTTAACATTACACTTGGAATCCTATTGAAAAGTAAACAGTTTAACACAAGAACGTGGTGCAAAATGTTAAAATTGGTGGTGGTGGTGGCGGCGGTGTTGGGGTGCTTGGCGGGGGCAGGGGCGTTGGTGGTTTTAGTTTATAATGTACTGTCTGCAAAATTTTAAAAAGCACTGTTCAGATTAGACGATGTATCTTATGTTTTAAAATTTCATTGTTTGTACCACAGTTATTTTTATGAAAAAGAACTACAGGCTGAGCAATATATTGCTCAGCCTGTAAATAAAATTACGATTGTTTGTTGTAATAATTGCTGCATGGGAAAAAAACACTCTTAAAAAACAGTACAAACAAGCCAATAAAAAGACAACTTAAGATTTTTTATTTAAGTTCATCTCATATTATTTTCTCTCACTATTTCCATGACAAGAATGGCATTTTCCTTGACCTCTCTGCGTAAAAATGCTTTACAAAAACAAAATGTTCAAAGCACTGTTCCATTTGCACTCAGATAGTTAGCGGCTACGTTTTACAACAAAATTTACAGACTTTTAAAATATTTACAAAACTTGCACAATTTTCCCCGACAACCCCCCAAAAATATATTGAGATAAGTTTTTGATGTTCGTTCCCACAAGTACTTATTTAGGCCATTTCTATAGTAGATTCGTGCAAATTAAACATGTCAATGTTTAGAGTGGACACAGGAACTTATAAGTCTCAAAATGTGCTAATTGTTGCTGACGTCAGCGTGGCTATTCTTCTCAAATTTCGGAGCCTTTGTAGGCCCTGACGCGGATTATTCCATAAATCGGACCCTTTGAAGAGTACGACTAGCGTAATTTAAACGCTGCTTACCTAACGCGTCTAAATTCGAGAGTTAATGCTGTTTGCCAACTTTGTAAAATGGCCGAAATAGTGTCATTGTCTAATATTTTTGCAGGGGTTGTAGGTTTCTAGCTAACCCACATTTACTATATTTTAGATTAACGTGATACCTATAAAAAAACATGATTTATAGCGATTTTTAATGTTTATGCTCTTTTACACTATGTAGTTTGTTTTTGTGATGATTTCGCACTAAAAAAGTGTAAAATAATGATTTCTTTACTTATGTGCTATTCTTCTCTTAGATACGCCTTAGCAACGAGCATTACTCCATAGTTTATTTTTAATTTTCGAGTACTTCTGAGGCCCTCAACCTGCAAATTCGTCTGCCATATTCAGCAGAGTATTACAATTACTCCTTTTCATGATTACATCAATGCGGAAGGTCTTGGGTTCAAAACCCGACTAAGTCAGACCAGAGACTAGAAAAATCGATTCTTTCTGCCTAACGTTCAGATGATAGAATAGGATTGATATCTTAGGCGGTTGTCTAGTTGAGCCACTGTTGTGCTTGCAAGGCTTCTGTAGCTCAAATTGGAGCATTAAATGTAATACGACCCCCATCGCAGGACCCTTTTTGATAAAAGTTCTATTAGGAACTGGAGAGTCTATCCTGGGTAAGTAATAGTAATAAGAACTGGATATGACTGCACTCCTTTCTTATAGTTAAAATAACCTAGAGAATTAACAAAGCCCAGAGTAATGGGAAGAATAGCTTAAAAAAGACTCAGAGCCAGCAAAGATACTTCAGAGATGGCAACCAGACCAGCAGCACCCAAAAAAATCAAACGATGTAGAGACACATCTGCATCTAACAAAATTTCAAGTAACTTCTTCCATAAAAAACCTTCATAAGGATTTTTTATTTCAAATATATTTGTAACAGTTACTTCGAGAATTTCTGATGTGTCTGGCGATATGCAACCAATCATAAATTGAACCAAGACTTATTATGTAAATGCCTATATAGTAGAGTTAAAAACCTAAATGAAGCGTTCAAAAATATTGCATGAACATGAAAAGATGTCCAAAAAGTTTTTATGCAAATCGTTTAGCGATAAAACTGTTTATTCAGCTGTATTTATATTATACTGTATTTTGATGTTATTTGCAGTATTATGATGGAAAATGACAACATCAAAAAATGCTATGACTAACAACAAAATGAACATAAAAGCATATTGAACAGTGAATAAAAGGGATAAGTGAGGAAAGGTTTAATAGTGATGTAAATGGAAAAGAAACGGAGTGCACCATGCATTGCTTGAGTTAATATCCAAAAAAAACAGAAATTTTCAGGAAATGTTCATTGTTTATAAAGCTGTAACGCATCGTAGGACACAAAATAGATTTACACAAATACTTCAAGATGTTTGCCACTTTTATACAAAAAATGCGTGCTCAAAAGTGATCAATTTTGGAAAATTTTGCACAGAAATTGTTAATCAAAAGCTAATCCCTTGATTTTACTATACATAGTGTATTGAAATATTCTGCATATTCTGCCAAAATTTCATCCCAAAAGCTTTATCGGTTCTTCAGATAACGTGTCTATGGTTTCCGACTATCTTAAGCATAAATTATGCATTAATTATCCAATTAATTATTGATACATATCTGAATTTTTTATTTCAGATATGTATAAATATATTTTCATAAAAAGATAGATGGAAATAAACGCAGATTAGTAAATAATTTGTCTTTCTATGAGTACCACTTTCAAGGGATTCCTGCATTGTGCATGCGATAAGGAGAAGCCAGGAGATTGTCTACCCTCTTTTATATGAAAGATTTTCCTGACAAAGGGCGAAAGGGTAGACCTCAAAAATTTTGTTAGTTATTATGCTTAATAGAAAAATTGTGCAAATAAAAAATGTGAGAATGATCTGTAATATAAAAGTAACGTAAGTAAAGTAAAAAATAGAAAAATTTATTCATACCTTTGTGTTTCCAGACGTTCCACATGCAAACTGACGACAAGGATCAAAATCATACTTGATACCGGGATTGGTGGTGTCCAGTATATTCTTATATCTAAAAAAAAGGTAAGAACATACAACTTTGAGTTTTTTTAGTCCAAAATTTTATTTACGACATTAAATTTTTTTTTGCTTAACATGATTAACATTTTGGTTAAGATGCTTGTTAAAAATTTGGTTAGATGACAAAAATTCAACATTATGATAAATTGCTCACAACTTTACATTACCATATTTTTTCCATACATCAAGTTTTTGCCTGTCGCGCTTTTTCGAAGCATCCCTATTCCTTGCATTCTTTATTGGTTTTAAAGCACGAACAGACAAAATACGGTTACTATTTGTAGAGAAAAAAGGTAGGGTATGTCTGGCTATAACACACAAATCCAATTTGTGAAGCGATGTTTAGTATTCGAAGTAAAAAACTGTTTGAACTTTCATCCAGAGAACGCTCGCAAGCTACCTACTGAGAAAGCGGAAGAAAAGCAGGTGTGTTGTTTAGATTATTTAGTAGAGAAATGAATTTGGGTGTATAACGATTTTTTAGCCGTTTTAGCTCTCAGAGCTAAATTTTCCCTTAAATATTAACTTTCTTGTTGTGTCTTGAGCAGGATAATATTTTCTTTAAGCACTTTTTTTGAAAGAATATATATACTCTAAACAATGGGTTAGAAGTTAAGAATATCCTAAGAATATGTCTAAGCTTGATTGTTCTAAATATGAACATTTGTATGATGCACAAAATTGATTTGAAGTTTACTTTTTTATTGTATATGAAACAAACTGAACTGTTTTCTGTCCAAGCAACGAGCCGTTGCATAGTAACTATAGTAACTTATAGCAGGCTTTATTTTTTTAAGGCATTATGTATTTTGAGGCCATGGCCATGCTAAGAAAATATTAAGAATAATGAGGATAGGATTTGTCAAGAAAGTCAAGAACATGAAGGCTGAAACGAAAAAAAAAAAAACACTATTATTATAAAATGCAGCGTGTATATCGTAGAGAAGAATTTATATAAAATATTAAAAGTAATTTTTCCGTTGTTACTGTTTTTAACGCTACGAAATGGTTGATGTCGTTATAATAAACCTTAATGTAAACAAAGTTAAATCAATGTTTACCTCTGTTACGTTACGATCGTTTGAAATATTATTCGATTCTTAAATTCGAAAACGCTGCATTGTTATCATGCACGGCACGTTTGCGCATTGGGAGGGTTGCTGTATGCAATAGACTTAATAGCTGATTTGGTATGATGCATTACAAACTGTACATTGTGGAAATTTTGCAATAACCTTTTTTGTGTGACTTAACGATTTTTCCTAATGTCTGGTATACCTTTTTTTCCTGGTGTACTTCTGGCATGGCAAAGCAAGTATATAGTTTTAGCAGATTTGGCTTTTTACATAACCGTTGTTAGACACCTCCGATTGTGTTAGACCTTTTGAATTTTTATTTCATTTTATTTTTATTTTGTTGCATGACCTGCTTATATTTTTAAACGTTTTGTTTCAGTGGGTATAAATATAATGCAGATTGTGAGCAACCTCAATCCCAGGGCTTTTCTTCTCTTTCATTATTTTTTTATTTTATTGCTGCACATGCTTATTTTTTTGGACGTTTTGTTTCAGCGGTTATAGATATAGAATAATGCAAATCGTGACTTTTAAAAATTCAAATTACTGTGTTCTATGTTTTTATTTGGCACCCATCATACTCGATGAGAGATTCAGTGGATTCTTCCACGGGACTTCGGCTAGTATTTTATATTATATATAATACTATAGTTTTTATAAATAAATAATTAAACTACATAATGCAGAATTTTTGCTGAAACACGGGGAGACTAGCAGAACTTGAAATAAGAAATTTAAACATTTTCCAGTATTGTTTCAAACACCTCTCTTATTAATAATACCTGAATTCTGTCTGTTTGTGACTGGTAGCCGTAGCGTTCGCTTCCAGTGCGGGAGGTCTTGGGTTCAAACCCCGGTCGGGTCATGCCAGAGACTATAAGAGCGTGATTCTATCCTTTCTGCTTAGCGCTCCGCATGAGAATAGAAATGATATCTAGGCGGTTGTCTGGTTGAGCGATTGCTGTGCTTCCACGACTTACGTAGCTCAAATGGGAGCTTTAAATGCACTAGGACCCCCTTCACAGGACCCTTGTTGATATCAGTACCAATAGGAACTGAAGAGGTTATCCTGGGTAAATAATTTTAATAATAATAATAATAATTGTGTGCAAGAAAACAGTTGTGCTACAGAAACAGATAAAAGCAAATTGGATATATTTTTGTGCACCTTGTGGCCTCAGGAGCATTCCAGTGGTATTTTAAAGGATAAGCGAACTCATGGATTTTTTCTCGCTCATGAAAGGTACAATAAATTGCCGGTCAGTTTGACTGTTAATTTGTGAATCATGACGGTTAAATGTTGGATTTCAACGGTCAGTGACTGTTGACCGGGTGTTATTTTAAGCATTGAACGTCACTTTTTCTATCAGAAACAAATCGTAAAAAAATGAAGAATTTTAAAAAGGTAATTCTGTCTCTTGTAAAATGTTTTCCAGGGTAAACGTTAAAACTTGACTTCAGAAAAAAAATTACTCAAGGTAACTTCCTCCTTATACAGTTACAGTAGTTTGTTTTCAAAATGTCATTGTAAGACATGCGTTTCAACCCAATACACTAAAAATAGAAGATCTGTGAAGTTAATGGTAAAAAGTTGTGAAAGTAATTACTTACAACCTTTTAAAGAAGCACGAAGAATGGATATGCAGAATGGAAATGATGCTACATGTGTTGTTGGTAAAATTATGAAGATTTGTTGTTAGGTGATCTGTGCAATTAGTAGGTTCAGGTGAAAACGAGTTATATAAGTGCTTAAATAAAAAATAATAATAAGGACAAAGTGATTATTATTTAGGCCAACCAACAGCAGCAATGACAACAACAACAAAAATTAAAACATCAATAATAACTAAAAACAGAGATTAAAACAAGAAAAGCAACAACAAAAGAACAACAACAGCAACACAAAAAACTAAAAACAGAGATTAACACATGAAAAGCAACAACAACAACAAAAGACATAAACAACAACAACAACAGCTAAAGACAACCACCGACAAACAGAACAATAAAAACAAAACTTACAGAGGTGCATCACCAAATTTTTTAAGAGGACTCAAGTCAATAGTTCCACTACCATCTGATAGTTCACACGCACAAGCACCAACTCCAACTGGTGTGCATTTTACTCCATACACTGTTGTCACTTTGAAAACACTGATGAAGATAAATATTAATAACAATAGCATATTTGTAAAAAAACCTAAAAAAAATAAAATTGCTATAAAGGGAAGCGATAACTATAACATTCTGTTAAAAAGGATGCAAACAGATTTCAATGTGTGAAGAAATGTGCGATGTCTTCAATTGGAACTAATTTCAAGACAAACGTCTGGTCAATATAAATAATATAATAAGTGTATCTAAACTACCAGACCAGAAAATATTTGTTCAATGCAAATTATTTTTTATTAAATCATCTTTCTTTTTTCTGTGCCACAAATGTACATAAAGTTTTCAAACACACAACAGAAAATTGGAGGGATACAAAAAATTCTGATAAAGTAAGCTGTAAATATATAATTCTAATTTTCTTTCTAACATCTTTATAAATAACATTGTGCAGTATAAGAAATTGAAAAATAAGAAGATGCAAAAATACAAAACATAAATATTCATTTTTTGAAAAAATATAACTGCTACATACAAAACAATTTTCACAGTCAAATGACTTGCTACTCACAAATTCACAGTCATAGCACACAAATGTTTAAAAGAATCTATTGTTCTTCTATTGTTTAAAAAGTCACCAAAAAATACAAAACATTTAGATGTCTTGACTCTTCTATATAAAACAACTAGAAAATTAGATCCAATTGTTGTTGAAATTTTTTCACCACAAAATAAGGTAATAAGTTATATTTTTTCTAGTCAGTGAAGATTGTACAGGGTGATATAGAAACGTTTAAAGAACTCTAAAACACAAGAATACTTTTTAAAAAAGTGATGATGCTAAAGCAACATTATAAAAAATAAATTCATAATACATATTTATTTATATACAAAAAATAATTACTAAAAAATATTTTTCAAGTTATTTATATACACTGAATGAAGTGTAACAAATGATGATATTAAATTTCGTAAAATTCTAAAAATTAACCAAATCAAATTTCTGTGTATTTTGATTTGCATAACTTACTTTTGGTAAACATGAAACCATCCTAGTGTTAAGAAACAAAACACAAATACATGAATATATTACAACATATACCAGTGTGGAAATATTAAACACACAATAAATATTATCAACAACAACAACAACAACATACCTTTACAAGAGATGGAAAATCCTTCCAAAACTTTATATTTGGGAAGACTTCTTCACCTTCTAATTTCCGAATGTATTTATTTACAACTACACCAATAACAACATAAAGAAATATGATTACAAGAAGCCTAAAACAAGATGGTAAAAGTATATGGTATGGTGTTTTTAACATTTGACATAAGGTATTATGAAGAAATTATTTTCATTTCTGAGAACTAACTTAGCGTGCAGCCTTAACAATTATTGTCAGAATGGTGGTACCATTGTTAAGGTCAACTTGGTAATTTAATTTGTATTACCATTTTACCATTTTTTAAGAACTAGGAGAGTTCTTAAAAAATGGTAAAATATAGAACATTGATAAACAGAACAACGATAAACCAATAAAGCAAGTGATTTTTTTTCATTTGAAGCATTTTTCTGGAATATAATGTATAATAATAGAAGTATTCTATTAAAACGGTTGTGCGAATTCTTTTTTTTACCCCTACAGAGTAATTTAATTACAACATGATAACAGATGGATAAAAAATGCAAAAAAATATGGATGCAAAATATGGATGGACGATTCTTCTGCAGGCTAATGACTAGTTCATTTTAGCATTGTTTAAGTTTTTTTGAGGATTTCTACATTGAATTATTACAAACTAGTCTATAAAGCCCGTGGAGAAATCCACTTAGGCAAAGGGTCAATAAAAAGAAAGTTGTTTTAGATGTTTTGCTGACGTCAGCAGTGCAGTGCAGATAAAAAAATTCGCGAAATTTGTTTTTTCTTTGTCTGTAATGTGAGGTTGAAATGCTGGTTAAAATAATGTACAGGATGATATGTTCTCGACAAACGCCTAAGGAGATATCAGGGATTAAAAATTTTGCTGACGTCAGCAAAGACCCGTCAAAACCTTAAAATTTTTTTTTAGAAATTTGTATACCTGTTGCCTTCATCGTATGGATCTCGAAACGCTGATCAAGAAAATGTATAGGATCATGCATCTTTGACAAATGGCTGCAGAGATATTAGGGTTTGAAGGTTTTTTGATGACGTCATCAACCCGCCCATTCCGAAACGGATTTGGGGACCCAGGTTTGGGAAAATTACCCAAATTGGTCCTAGGTGGTCCCTAGTTACCCACGCGGTGAAAAATCATTGATGTCACCACCTCGTTTCCAAGTTATTTGGCCTCAAAATTTTAAGTGCACTGTAATGGCTTCATTAATTTAATATAGGATATTGACGTTAAAGTAGTGTTATTGACGTCGTGCCGTAACGTCATAAAATTTAACATTTGAGACATAATTTTTTCGGTGACTTCAAAGAAAATTTCGGCGACATCAAAGGAAAATGAGGATATCCACTATGACCGTCACATACACTTCGTATTATTATATAAGATTTGGTAAATATGTTAAGTATACAATAAATACTTACAATATGCACAATACAGTTCCAGCACTCAACTTCTTTTTGCGTTTATCCTCAGTTAAACAAGCATACTTGGATTTCAAAGTAGCATACTAAATATATACATATAAAAAAATATAATGCTCATGTAGCTACAGCAGCTGGTTGAAAACAGTTTGCATGCAGGAGGGAAAGAGCAAGCAATTTTGTAAAAAATAAATAAATGAAAAAAAATACATGAACAGGTAAGAAAGTTTACGTCATTTCAACGTAGTGCAGTCGTGGAGTATTTGAGAAAAGTGTGAAAATACTCCATCATTTCTTGATGACTTTTGTTTCCTGGCACGAGAGAATAACGGATTTCTACCAGAATAAAAGACAGTTTATTCACCATGCCAGATATTTCCTTGTTAAATAACAATATTTAGTCTGTGACATTTTCTTATTGTAACCACCTTATTCCAAGAAATTAAAGAAGCACAAAATTTATTTTTAACTTCAATCAAATTCACCTAACAGCTAAAACACTAAATAAAATTAAAAATAAACTTACAAAAAAGGTTTTTCCATTTTGAGTAAACTTGCTTAATATTCCTGCACCACTTAGTCCTGATTCACAATGCACTTCGATATATGTTGTGCTAAATTGAACAACAAACCAAAAGAATTGTATGGGGCCCTGCAAAAGTCTCTATACTAATAGCCTTATTTTGTCTGTTTGTCAGCCAAACAGGGTCATGCTAAAACCACGCACGAAATCGTCTAACTACAAATAGCAAAATTAACAACTTTCCTACAACTATTTTCCAATGGCTAACGACTGGTTCTTATATTAATAGTCATATTTTGTCTGTTAAAAATGGCTGCTCACACGGTTCTCTGAATAGTAAATAGTTATTCTAATAAGCGAAGCCGTAAACTTTGTCATGGGTTTACAAAAATATTTTATATAATAATTTCCACTATTTCTGTGTGTCTGTGGCAGGCAGAGTGAATGTTGCTTTTCCTTAAGACATAAATGTAGTAACATGTCACTTTCTAAATGGTTATTATTGTTCCCTTGAGCACATAGCACAATTTGTTTTCCATTTCATTCGCAATTTTTGATTTTAATAAAAAAAATCCATTTATAATAACAAGAGCGTTTTAATTACTCAAACGTTATTGGATGTTTTACTATAGTCTCTCTCCCATAGTAACCATGTGCCCACCCCTCCCCACCCAGCTACCCCAATCATAGTTGGAACCCCTTAATCATAGATGGAACCCACTTTCAGAAATTTTGCAAAAATAGATGGGGTTAAAAATTTCCCTGCAAAAAGGGTGGGGTTGAGCAAAATATAGGAGGATTGTTGTAAAAAGGGTGGGGTTGCTCTATATTCTAGAAAAAAATTGAAACAGCAATTGTTCAATTTTTGTATTGTTTTAGTTTTCAGCCAGTTTCTATTCTTTCTTTTAAAAGTTACATCATGTATATATATTCATTAAAATATCTAAATTCATATTTCTGCCTGGTAAAACATATTAGAAAAATCATTTGAAGTTGACAATTGTGAAAAGATTCAATAAACTCAGTAAACTAAGCCTGTGACAATTTTCAAAATTGACAACATTAGAAAATTAGGGACACTTATCTATTCATTAGATCTTGCTGAAAGTTTTAAAAATACTAGGTTATTTTTAGACACATTTAGTGGCTATAAAGGCAGACAAAGTAGACAAATGGAATTAGCAAGAGCACTATTTAATTTGCTAGAACTTTTTCTCACTATCAATTTGTTGTAACAATGCTTTTTGGTAGGTTCCATATATTTTTTAACAATGTGATGTCTTTGGATATTAGTTCAAATTAATAGGGTGTTTTCGTTACATTTCATGACCATATACAGGATGAAGATAATAGCTTGACCTCGAAATAATAGGGGGGGGTATCTTAAAATAAGAAGGGTAGGGTGGGGGGGGGGGCGGGGTTAAATTGCTGCGTAATTTAATATGGATAAACTCTTACATGATAAAATAAATCTGTTTTTTTTATCTTCAGTACATTTAGCCAAAAAAAAGAAGTATTTGCAACAAATATTTTTATAGAAGTTGGTGATTATCGACTCAAATTAAAGATTTCTGTTTGAAAATCACAACAGGATATGATGCAAAAGGTCCAACTACTTACTATTTTCCTTGTGTATACACAAATGTCACCAAACCACCAAACTCATCATATTGGTAACTTATATCATTACCAACTCCAGTTTCAATTGAAGGAGAAATGGCTCCATCAATAAGACAAACCTAAACATAGGGCACAAATTCAGAAGACAATGTAGGAAAATTAGAACAGTCTTTTAATTCTCCCTATCTTAAACAAGACACATCTGGCCCTTCCTTGTAATGACATTTTTTGAAGAAAAAAACTTAATTAACTTTAGTGTCCACCAGTGTTTATATTGTGGGTTTATTTTGCTCAATTCTTGGTGGCTTTATATTTGTAGCAAGTAGGGAAAAATAAGTGAGAATGAAAGCATTGTAACAGATGTTTTCCACTACTAGCATGAACAAAATATGAAACAATTTTTTCAATCCATAAAAAAAAGGATTTAAATTGTAAAACAACTCACACGGGAGGTATCGGATCCACATTGAAATTCTCTACAGGGGTCAAATTTTGCCGTATCTGCCCCAACAGTTGATGCGGAATACCTTAAAATTTAAAAAGTTTTCATTTTAGTACAACAAACACTTAAATAATTAACCAAATATGCAAAAAATGTGGTAAATACCTTATTTACTCTATTATTCCCACATCTACTACAGGGTTCGAATTAGCGCTTCGCAAAATGCGACGTGATTTTGAAAACTATGATTTATAGCCATATTCTTTGTGGGACTGACATCTTGTTGAACGGTCTTTGATTATCTTCCAGCAAGGTTACCATTTTTAAATGCACTTGTTTCGCCCCCTTTCCCCTTACCCCAAGTCTGTGCGCAAGAATGGTACATTGAGTTTTTTGTGTGTCGCTAACATATTTTTTAAATGTTTAAAACTTAGATCCTTTGAATTTTATTTTTAATGGCTGAATGCATGAATTCGGAAGTGAGAGTTGAAAAAAGTCTCTCATGTTTTTTTATAATCAGTGTTCGATAAAAAAAATATTCTGGAAAAAAATTGTGCAGGGTTCGAATTATAGCAGTTCGCAATTCGCAAATCGACGGAAAATACGTGAGCAATTTTTGTAACATTTGCTTCTGAAAAGCTGTTTTCATAATAAGAGATTGTTATTAAAACCTTATTGATCAAGCGCGGCTCATTATAAATGATTGCGTAAAATATTTACATGTTAACTTATCATGAGGCCGTTGTTTAGACAAAATTATAAAGTCAAAATGTTTCAGTTTCAATATCGGCCAACAGTTTAATAATATTATTAACTTCTTATAAATAAAGTTGCGTGTGCAGAAAAAAAAAAAATTAGAATAAAACAGGTAGTTCGAAAGTGTTCTGAACGATATCAATGACCAGCTGGTGTTGTATTGTTTGAAATTCCTCTCATTGCAAACGCATGATGTCAATATCCCCTTCTCTAATACTTCTAAGGCTGAAACGCTAGCCCCTCAGCAGGAACAATAGAGTAAGTATGGGTATAAAAAGAACAAGTTAAGATCCAGTGTATATATAACCTTTTTGACAAAATCTGTCTTTAAATGCACAAAAATTTGTGCATTTAAAGTATAAAATATATACATTGCATAAAGGTTTTTCTACGCCTTTAGTGAAGAATGGAATTTATTTTTGCGATTAAAGACCATATTGTTGATAAATCACAAAAATAAGTTTCACAGAAAGAACTATTGCAGTGCAAAAATATTTTAAATTTTTGATTGCTTTGGTGCTCTGTTTTGTAAATTCATACATAAAACTACCTGTAAGTCCTATAAAACATTTCCTTAGGCAGATAAACAATAAAAAAGGATTATTGACGACTCCAGCAATAACAGGCACACATGCAGAAAAAAATCTGATACAAGTTTGTTTAGCCATTGCTTCTTTTTTTGTAAAGCTTAAGGTCGGTTTTCTTCAGCTTTAGAGTGTTGCCAATTTGATCCCAGATGATGCCTATGGCAACATGGGAGATGACATTTTTCTTTCCATTCCTTGTCAAGTTGTTAGCCTTAAACACGAAAAGCAAAGGCTTGACCAATTTTCAAAATTCCATTAAAATCTGTTTATTTGTTGACATCGAATCAAACAAACAGCAAATTTATTTCAAACTTACAATGGAGCACTGCCTAATCCTTTAGTAGGACCGAAATCCACAGCTCCTTTTCCATTTGATAAGACACAGGAACATGGACCATTTGATTTGCAAGTAACTTCTCCAAATAAAACATGATCTTGTAAGATATTGGCAAGGAGACAGACCATCAGGTAGTAATTATATATTACCATTTTTCTAGATGTCTCTAAAGAAAGTTTTCTATATTTTTAAAATTTACTCTTTTGTTCCTAATTGTAGAGGCATCGAATAACAAGGGGGAAGGGGTTAAAAAGTTTTCCAATTTTCAATAAAGTGAGGGATCGTTACAAAATGCTATAAGACCCTGCTACAATTAATAATCAAAAAAGAGGTCAGAGTTAGATGAATTTCATGGGCATGGGCATAATATATATAGTTACCAGATTACATGACAACTGTTGATACCACTAAAATTATTTATTTAAATCTTTGTTTATGAACATGTGTCAAGATGTTGCAGATACTCGAAACAGTGGCTGTTGGATCCAAATTGGAAATTTCATGAAGGATCTTTTAGAAACCTTTACCATATAAGATTTTTAATCTTTCATGCATGGGTGTTTTGAGTTAAACGAATAGACCTATTTCCATATACATTTTGTTCCACATAATATGCATGCAAAAAAGCAGAATAAAATAAAAACGAGATCAGTTATCAGCAAATTTCGGGATGCTAGTTGTTTACATGAAAGTTTGAAGAATGTATCAACAAAATGTTGACTTTTATAGTTTTTGACTGGCAGTTTTACAAAATCATAGTTAACACAGTTATAAAGAGGGTATTGGTAGTGGTAGCATGACAAAGAAGTTATTCCAGATTTTAAGAGTGTAATATGTTAGCTAACTTACTAACGCCGTAGCTGCCTTATGCGAGTAGATATTTGCAGTTGCAGTAGAATCAGCATACAGTGCTGTAGATTCAATAAACAGTGTTGTAGATTTAGTATACAACTAGTCGATAAGGCCCGTGGAAAAATCCACTTAGGCAAAAGGCCATTAAAAAAATAAGTTGCTTTAGATGTTTTGCTGACGTCAGCAGTGCATATACAAAAAAAATGTTCTTAAAATCTTACACAAAATGTCAAATGTCAAATCTTACACAAAATAAAAACAGAACAGCTTGCAAGGTGCAAAATCTAGTTGATAAAAAGTTACAACAACGACACTCACAACATTGACACTCACAACACCAATACTCACCGACAGTAAGAACACCAACAGTCACAACACGGATAATAACAATGTCAGAAATAACGCATCTCAAATATGTACATCTTATAAGTGATTATGTTGAAAACCCTCAGTATTTTATTCTGAAATGTCAAAAAGTTGGCCTGCAAGAGTTAGCACAAATCAACAAAAATAAGTTCTTTACACATTTTAAATATTGTCTTTCCCTTAAAAGCTTATTAAATGTAAATCTACAAAAATCAGTCATTTCAGTTGCATACCATTCTCTCCCACAAAAATTTACACAAAATGTAAAAATCAACCAGTTAAGAACACAAAAAAATTTCTTTTTTAGTATGATGATCCGTACTGCCCTTTACCAACAATTCTGAACCTAAATGTCAAAAAATCAATAAGCAAAGAATAAACTTGAATTAAAAAAGATCATTATTTTGGAAACATTGTAAACGGTTCATAGAGTTTACAAAGTTTACACAAAATGTAAAACAGATTGGTTTTTGAGAAACACATCTAAATCAACAAAAATAATTTCATTCAGCATGTCGTATATTGCCATTACCCATCAATCTTCCACAAAAAGGTTATGAAATACATCAAAATTTAGAAAAATCAGTCATTTAAGTGCATACAGTCATCGCCCATTAGATTACAAAATCAGAAACAAAACAATAATAAATAACTTAACACACACACTTTAAATTCTATAAAATTCGTTCCACTTGTCATATTGTATGTGGTCCCCCTTGTAAAGTGCACAGGTAATGTGAAAAAAATTATGGATGAATTCCAGCGTGACGTCATTTGTTTACTTTTTAGCGGTAAGCTCCTTGGCTCTGGCTTTTGCGTGGCAGGAAAAAAGATGCTAGGATTTGGTGAAGAAAGGTCTTTTACTGTGGATTTCTTCTAACGGGGACATCGTTGGGGTTATAAACTATTATCGAGTGTAGGTTGATTTATTTGAATTCATTAAAAGTCATAAGAATGCCTTCGTTTGAAAAAATGAACTGATTATTACTTTGCTTCAGCACCCCAATCTTTTTCCCTGCCACGCAAATGCCAAGGCCGAAAGAGCTTACCACTGTAAATGTAAACAACGGAATTCATCTATACTCTATGGGCATAAAAATACATCCTACTATCCTGCAAAAGTTCAAGTCTTTGAAAGATTTTGTAGGTAGCTAGGTAGCTTGTTACATCATAATTCGTGCTCATAAAAGAAGAGAAATTTTGAAACTACAGTACTGTAAAAAGGGATCTTAACATCGAGGATCGCGTATCTTGCGCGACGCGATCGATACGAGATAGCTTTTTTGCTCCTAAATTTCTATCGCGTGAAGCCTTATCGCGCTTCCTCGATAGGCAGTCTCGATACATCGCGATGTGTTAAAAGTAATTAAATATCTGTTCTTATTAAATTGTAGCGCAAAGAAAAAAAATAAATTAAACGATAATCTCGAAAGAAATAATTTTATTATACCAGGCCCGGTCAGGAGACGCGTGCAATCGCACGCGCACACGCCCACACACGCGCAAAAAAATTTACGCAAGCGATTTATCGCTCACGTAAGAGACTATTTATCAGAATTTTCTAGAGATCCTACGAGATATTTTTCTCACATCTTAAGAGAATCTACGAAATAAGCGCCACCAAAAACACAAAACTTATGAAGAACGATCGTGTTATTATGAAGAACATAAGGTAAAGAGAACATTAAGGTCGGCCCCTTTCCTTCATGTTGACACTCTTATGCTCGGCTGGTGCATTACACTGGGACTCGAACGAAAGACGGAAGACCATTTGGAACTATGCCACAAGTCAGTCCGACCTTCATCGTCACAGAGAATACTGCGAGAAGAGTGCGCAAGTTAAATATAACCAGAACATGGGAGAGGTTAGGTGCCCTGTACCTTAATACAGCTTTCCGACGAATGTTCTCGTGATGTAATACCAAAGAAAAAACATTTTTAATAAAGTTTTAAAAATGTATCAAATCTGCCAACTCATCATCACGTTCAACTTTGCACTTGTGGTTTACGTTTTACAAAATTCATTTTTGGGGGTTTCGTTTTAAGGCTGGCATTCCTGCATCTGCAAAAAGAAAAAAAATTGTAACAGTGACCTAAAAAAAATAATTTCAACCCGCGCTATGTTACTGACCCAGTCAGGCGACGGCAAACACAAATATTTTAAATTCAGCCTTATCACTAACTAAAATAATTCAGGCTACAGAAATACTGTGATGCTATTTGATTCGTACTAATAATAAAAAAATGTATATTGTATTAAAAAGAAGTCCAGAAGTTCTTTCTCCCCCACGACACAGCAGGCAATAAGTCAGCCCTGCCCTCGGTTTTGTGAGGAGAGATGTTCTGCGAAGACTCTAACAATTGAGTCTCCTGTACAGTTTTGCTTCATGTTAAACTGTGCCCGTGACAAGCATTTTCGAAGCATGTCACCGGCGACTTCTGCGATATACAACCTAATGACGCCCTAACCTAATAGGTTCATTTAGAAACATTAAAACCCAGTTGGCAGTGAACTATTAACCTAACGAAGTTCGCCATCCATCAGTACACTGAATATATGAGACGCCTAGCCCTAATAAAAGGTTAATGACGAAAGATATTGCCAACTGAACAATTTCAATACAAAAAAATATTGCCGACACAATGCCAACGCAAATCAGTTGAAATGAATCTCACGTTGTTTTATTGCCGACGTAAAAAAAATCTAATTTTAAAGGCTCTCAAGCGAGTATGTTTGTTGATATTTTTGATCAGCGACGACTGGATTATTTTATGTTTTTTTTTACAGATCAAACATGTGCATGTCGTAACTTTTTGTTTTATTGACCACTCACGCATACTAATTTGCACGAGCTTTTGTGAACGCACGTGGATCGCTCATGCAGATTAATTTACGTGAGCGATTTAGCGCTTGCGGGGGTAAATTTTCCTGACCGGGCCTGTATACTGTTCTTTAAATCACAGCGTGAAGAAAAAAAAATAAGGGATCGTCTCAAAATGTTCATACTTAGTTCGTATAATTCGTATAAAAAACTTCGTATCATTTTATTAAATCTTTTTCGTATCATCAAAATTAAAAGTTCGTATAAAGTTCGTATAATTTAAAATAAAGTTCGTTTGTAGTTTGTATCGTTTCAAAGAAGTTCGTATGAGAAGTTGCGTATACGAAGTTCGTTTATTATAATTGGACTATCATCTAAAGTCTTTATTGTTAACATGTATTTATTGTCATATAGAACAAAGAGTAAGACAATATCACTGACCCCGTAAATATAGCTAAGAAGGTGTTGGGTTATACAAGAAAGATTGCATATGAGTATTGGATAAAAGTATTATTGAGCAAGGAAGAATATTAGAAAGCAAGAGAAGCTGTTGGATTCCATCAAAAGGATTATAGACTATCAGAACAAAAGATTACTGAGGAAGAAGAATATTAGAAAGTCTTATAGAAGACAAAAGGTTAGTGGTTTTATTATTTATCAAAGGTAGCAGAATTGGAACGATCTATATTATGACCTCAACAAGTTACAAAAATCCACCAGTGTTAAAAGATGGGTCCAATTATATTGATTGGAAAAAGGAGTTAGAAGTGTGGCAAGCACTTACAGATTTAGCTGATGAGAAGAAAGCTTTAGCTGTATTTGCTTCGTTAGATAGTAAGGCTAAAAAGACTGCCTTACAACTTGACATTCGAGATTTAAAAACTGAAGATGGTATTACAAAACTTACAGACAAATTGGACAAGATATTTCTTAAAGATGTAAAGCATCGTGCATATGAAGCATATGAAAAATTTGAGCAATTTAAAAGGAAGAAGGACATGTCGTTACAGGATTATACCATTGAGTTTGAAGACCTTTACTATAATTTGAAAAAGTATGATATTGATTTACCAGATGCTGTTACAGCTTATCGATATTTAAATAGTGCTAACCTTTCTACGCAACAGAAAGAAATTGTTCGAGCAACAATTCCAGATTTAATGATGGTTGATCAAGTTAAGAAGGTATTTAACGAATCTTCAAATTCAAAAGAAGATGACGATGCGCCGGTTCAAATTAATGAGGTTTCGGGTGATAGTACTTCCAACGAGACATTTTATGGTGCTTCACACTGCAAGGTTCCTCACTCACGGTATGCAGACAGAGGGTGGAACAGACGGGGTCAGGGATATCATGGGCAACAAGAAACACAAGAGTATAGGTTAAAGGATTATCCTAGAAGCAGTAGAAATCGAAGTGACAGAGAGGAAAATAGAAGATCGGGTGATCGTCCCAGATGTTACATCTGTGGAAGTATTTACCATTTTGCTAGGGAGTGTCCAGATAAAGCTAAAAGTAAGAGTGATGAGATTAAACTTCAATTTTATACGGAGGAAATAATGGAAACTCTCGTTGGTGAGACATTTACCATGGCAGTATTGGATTCTGGTTGCACTAAAACAGTTTGCGGGCAGAATTGGTTAAACTATTATGTAGAAAGTCTTTCAGACAAGGATGCTTCATCAATCAAAGAAGAGCCATCATCAACAGTATTTAATTCGGAGATGGTAAAGAAATCAAAGCATCAAAACGTGTCACCATACCTGCTTGGCTTAGTGGAAAATATGTTAGCATAACAACAGAAGTTATAGACAAGGACTTACCATTACTATTTAGTAAGCAAGCAATGAAGAATGCAAAAGTTTTTATTGATTTTGAAAACGACAAGGTTGAAATTCTGGGACAAGAACACCAGATCCAATTTAGTTCCACCGGACATTATTGTATTTCCATTAACAAAGAGGGTAGCGAAATTGAAAAGACTTCTGCTCAAGTATGTCTGATGATGAATAATTTGGATGATACTCAAGAAAAAGAAAAGTGGCCCTGAAATTGCATAAACAGTTTGCGCATCCAACAAAGGACAAGCTTCAGCAGCTTTTGAGAAATGCTGATGTAACTGACCCAGATCTTTTAAAAATGATTGCTGAAGTTTCAGATAGTTGTGATACATGCATCAAGTACAGAAGAAATCAACCAAGACCAATTGTTGGGTTACCACATGCAACAGTATTTAATGAATGTGTTGGCATGGATTTGAAACAATGGTCGTATGGTGATAAAATTTGGTTGTTACATCTTGTTGATCACTTGACCAGATTAAGTGCATCCTGTGTTATTCGAAGTAAAAGGAAAGAAATTATCATTAACTCAATTTTTAAGATCTGGATTTCCATATTTGGGTCCGCTAAAAAGTTTTTAGTGGATAATGGTGGGGAATTTGATAATGAGGATTACCGTAGCATGTGCGAGAATTTAAACATCAATATTGTTACAACAGCTGCTGAGAGCCCATGGAGTGATGGACTTGTTGAGCGACATAATTCCACACTTGGCAATACAGTCTGTAAAATGATGGACAAGCCTAATTATTCATTAGAAACAGCTGTGGCTTGGGCTGTTGCTGCTAAGAATTCCTTAAAAAAACGTACATGGCTTTTCACCGAATCAACTAGTGTTTGGCAGCAATCCCAATTTTCCAGTTATAGAAAATGAATGATCCACCAGCTCTAGAAGGAAGGACAAGTAGTCAAGTAGTTGCTGATAACTTGAACGCATTGCATGCTGCAAGAGAAGCCTTTATAAAATCTGAATCCTCTGAAAGCTTAGAAGAGCCTTGAAACATAATGTAAGACCTTCAACAGGTGTGAAGTATGTAACAGGAGATAAAGTATATTATAAACGGAGATCTGATGATACTTGGAAGGGTCCTGCTACTGTGATAGGACAAGAAAGTCAGCAAGTTCTAGTGAAGCATGGATCAACATATGTTAGAATGCATCCATGCAGACTACGATTAAAAGAAGAAAAGTTAGAAGCACATGTAGAAGTGGAAATTGACAATGAAGAAAAACAGGAAACTGGAAAGGAAATATTGGAAGATTATGAGGAATTAAGTAGTGAAGCATCAATTACTAACAGTGATGTTAATAATGATACATGTATGGATACTTCATTTGCAAATAACAATTTATTGAAGACAAATGTGAAAGCAAAGAATATTATGCCTAACGTTAAAGATAAAGTGAAATACAAAACGGAAGTTGGTTGGAAAACAGGAACTGTGCACTCAAGAGCTGGGAAAGCAAGTGGAAAGTATAGGAATTGGCTGAATATTGTTAATGAAGTTGGGAATGTTGAGAATTTAGACTGGACAAAGGTTGAAGAGTGGGATTTTGCTGAAAAGGTATCACAAGAGGCTTTGATATGCTTGAATAAAGCCAATGAAAATGAGATTAAGTGTGCCAAGGAGAAGGAATTGAACAACTGGATCGAAAATAAAGTTTTTAATGAAGTGGAAGATAAAAAGCAAAGTTGCATTAGCACCAGATGGATTCTGACAGAGAAGAATGTTGATGGACAAAGAATTGTGAAAGCTAGATTAGTGGCACGAGGTTTTGAGGAGTTTGAAAAACCAATTCAGACAGACTCTCCAACTTGCACAAAGGAATCATTACGTTTAATGTTGTCAATTTTTAGCTTGTAAGGAATGGGACTGTAACTCTATTGACATTAAAGCTGCCTTTTTGCAAGGAAAACCCATTGAAAGAGATATATACCTTAAACCACCTAAAGAGTTCCAGAAAGATGGATATGTCTGGAAATTGAATAACACAGTCTATGGCCTTGCAGATGCATCTAGAACATGGTATTTCAGAGTAAAGGAGGAACTGTTAAAGCTTGGAGTTGCAGTAAGTAAATTTGATGCAGGATTGTTCTACTATCGAAAAGATGGGCGTCTACATGGAATTATGACAACCCATGTAGATGATTTTTGTTGGGGTGGTACCAAACGTTTTTTTAAAAAATGTGATATTGCCATTACATCAGACCTTTAAAATTGGTACAGTGCACAACACAGCATTTCAATATTTGGGATTAGATTTAATGAAAAGAAAAGATAGCATTATTGTATCACAAGATTCATATTTGCAGAAGATTACAGTACTCCCCATTGATAAACACAAAGATAAAGATGAATTGTTGAATACGAAACAAAAACATGATTTGAGAGTATTGATTGGACAATTAAATTGGTTGGCTACACAGACACGTCCAGACATTCTTTTTGATTGCTGTGAACTAATGGGTAACATCAAAGATGCCACAGTTTCAGATATGCGAAGAGCCAACAAAGTGTTACAAAGAGCTAAGTGTGAACCTGTGGAATTGAAATTCAAGGCAATTGGAAACATAGAAGAAGCTAACTTCTAGTATTTCATGATGCATCATTTGCTAATCTAAAGGGAGAAGGGTCTCAAGGTGGATTCTTAATTTTCTTAGTGAATCAACTAAATCAATCACTATCCCTCATTTCGTGGCAGTCAAGAAAATTGAAAAGAGTAGTGAATAGTACGCTTTCTGCAGAGACCATGCAATTGATCGATGCTGCTGGCAAAGGATATTGGATTCGATGTTTATTCGAAGAAATTTTCAATATTGCACCATCAATTCAATGTTTAACAGATAGTAAAACACTTTACGATGCTGTACATTCCACAAAACAAGTTTTGGACAATCGCTTAAGAGTAGATTTGGCTATTTTGAAAGAAATGATTCGAAATAAAGAAGTGAATCAAATAACATGGGTTTCAAAAGAACAGCAAATCGCTGATTGTCTTACCAAACGAGGAGCTAGTTGCAAGAATCTTCTTTTTACGTTGGCAACTGGTGTACTCAAACAAGAAAAAGAAAAATAGAGGAGATCTGAGGAGAGATGTGTACATAGTTTAAACATTTTTGTTATTTTGTTAATACTAAATATTTTGGAGTTGTTCGTTAAACTGGCCACAATATGATTGGTTAAAGTTGCTGTTTTGTTTATGTGTCAAATGACTTATGTTGTTGTTAACTCGGATATAGCTGCATATGGATATCCATTCAATTCTGTTAATAAATTTGGTTGAACTAAAAGTTGATCAAACTGACAAAGAAAGAAAAAGAAAAAGAGGGGAAGATTGTTAACATGTATTTATTGTCATATAGAACAAAGAGTAAGACAATATCACTGACCCCGTAAATATAGCTAAGAAGGTGTTGCATATGAGTATTGGATGAAAGTATTATTGAGCAAGGAAGAATATTAGAAAGCAAGAGAAGCTGTTGGATTCCATCAAAAGGATTATAGACTATCAGAACAAAAGATTACTGAGGAAGAAGAATATTAGAAAGTCTTATAGAAGACAAAAGGTTAGTGGTTTTATTATTTATCATTTATATTTAATTTTTTTTAACAATTATAAAGTTCGTTTCGTTATACGAAGTTTGTTTATTTTATTTGGACTTATTAGGTTTTTATATTTAAATATTTTTTACAAATGGCAAAATTCGTTTCATTAACGAAGTTCGTTTAACAAATATTATTCACGCTTATTACGCGTCTTATTATAAGAAAAACTTTCAAAATAAACTCACTGCGTCTTGTTATAAAAAAAAATAAACTTTACTTTATGAAAATTAAATAATAAGTTTAAATAATATTGCTTGCGCTAGAATTAAATAATAAGTTTAATTCTTCAATACAGTGTCTACAACGGAGAAGGGTGTTACAACAAGCATTTTTTTCATGTATTATTGCATCACGTACGCAGTTAATATTTTTTGTTGCGAAGGGAAAAATAATAATAACTTGTCTCACTAAAATTTTTTTGGATAAATTTGTTCTCTTGTTTTGAATTATTAAAATAACTAGCTGTCAAGGTGAAAAGATAAAAATACTTGCATGCTCAAAAACTTGTTTTTTTATAGATGCAGCAAGAATATTTCTTGTGCTGTTTTGAAAGTTATACAGCAAGAATTTTTCTTGTGCTGTTTCAAAATTTATACAGCAAGTCATTCTACTCCCACTTAGGTCGCATTTTAAAAGTTTAAGAACGAAGAACGGCGATAGAAAGGTTTTTTTAGATCGCATTTTAAAAGTTTAAGAACGAAGAACGGCGATATAAATGCTTTTTTAGATCGCATTTTAAAAGTTTAAGAACAAAGAACGGCGATAGAAAAGCTTTTTTAGATCGCATTTTAAAAGTTTAAGAACGAAGAACGGCGATAGAATAATTTTTTTAGATCGCATTTTAAAAGTTTAAGAACAAAGAACGGCGATAGAAATGCTTTTTTAGATCGCATTTTAAAAACGTAAGAACGAAGAACGGCGATATAAAAGCTTTTTTAGATCACATTTTAAGAACTTAAGAACGAAAAGCGGCGATAGAAATGCTTTTTTAGATCGCATTTTAAAAACTTAAGAACGAAGAACGGCGATAGAAATGCTTTTTTAGATCGCATTTTAAAAACTTAAGAACGAAGAACGGCGATGGAAAAGATTTTTTAGATCGCATTTTAAGAACTTAAGAACGTAAAGCGGCGATGGAAATGCTTTTTTAGATCGCATTTTAAAAACTTAAGAACGAAGAACAGCGATAGAAAAGCTTTTTTATAGATCGCATTTTAAGAATCTTAAGAATTATTCAAGGCTCGAAATGTCGATTTTTAACAAACAAAAAAAAGAATGATTCTTATATAAAAATGTGTGTAAACTAACAACGTTTTACGCCTCTAGATAAACCCAGCGAAAAATATTTAATTTACTTTTTATTACTTTCGTCGAAAGTCAGGCAACTTTGTTTAACTTTATTCACACAAGAATTATAATTCCTAAATTATCATAGAAAAAAAGAAACTCTTTTAAGCATTGTTTTGTTTCGTTTGAAGTTCAGTATTTAATTTAAAATAAGTATTATAATGCAATTTACGTCATCGAGTAATACTACGCGATAGATCGCGCCTATCGCGACATCCTGATAGACGCGATATGATTCACTTCTATTGAGACAAAAATATGCTCAAAAAGCTATCGCGTATCGTGCGCGTCGCGCACGATAGAGGATCGCGATGTTAAGATACCTTTTTACAGTACTGTATAGTAGTTAGCTATAGATAATTAAAAAAGAGGAATAAAAACAGAAGTCATAGGTTAGAGCTAGCCATGGGATGGGGAGCTGGACTTTTGGAGGCTAACATTAGCTAGCTAACAGTAGCTAAGACACCCAGTTAAATATACTTAAACTGGGAACACTTACCTAAAACTAAAGCTAGCTATTTATGCTTAGTAAAACACATATAAAGAGAAGCAATAGTAATGTAAAATTAATAACATTACAGTTCAACAAACCAAAGTTTTCCGTTTTTTAGTCAGCCAACAGCTTTATGTAGCATTTTGAATTTTAGGACAATACATTAGTTACGTGCCAGGGCACATAAATTATGCAACAAAACGTAAACAAATATGGCTACATACGCGGTAAAAAAAAAACTGTAGCTTTTCCTGGGAAATGCGAGTCTGCTTGCTCCACCGACATAAAAACCAAACGTCTAAAAATATCAAAGTTCTTACTATTTGTGATTTCAAATCCACTTTAAACTCTAGCCTTTGTTTTCTACTTCTAACTTTACTTTACATCTAGCTCCACTTCTCACTTCACTTTTCTACTTCTTCACTTGGTCTCTTTTCTTTTTAAATATATAGCTATGCTTTTTTAAACCACTTTTTTTCCTTTTTTTAAGGTAAAGGGATCGTTCTTCTGTGCTTTTTTTTGGTGGCGTTTATTTTCTACTTCTAAATTTACTTTACTTCTAGCTCGACGTAGCTCCACTTTCACTTCCAACTTCACTTTTTTCTTCTTCACTTGGACTTTTTTCTTTTAAATATGCTTTTTTGAACCACTTATTTTACTTTTTTCAAGATCGTTCTTTTGTGGGGTTTTTTTGGTGCCGTAAACGGGGCTGGAACTCTAAGGAGTGAAGGTGTCGCGCACAGGAGGACAGATGTCAGGTGTGAGCATCGTCAGACCGTTACCCAGCTATTCACATCACAAGGTAGATAACACTAGGTTGAGGATGGCTAGTGTAAATGTTGGTTACTCTGAGAGGTAGAGCAGGTGAAGTAGTTGAAATGTTAGAACGTAGATCTGTTTGATATGTGTTGTGTTCAGGAAGTCAGGTGGAGAGGAGCTTCAGTGAGATTTGTGGAAGGTAGGAGGGCAAGGTATAAGCTTTTTTGGATTGGTAATAGTGATGGATATGGAGGAGTTGGCATATTCGTTGCAGAGAAGTGGGTAGAAAAAGTAATAGATGTTATGCGTGTTAATAGTCGTATTATAGTGATAAAGTTTTTGATAGGTAATAGGATTGTCACTTTTCTGTCAGTTTATGCTCCACAGTGTGGACTCAGTGAGGAAGATAAAGATAAGTTTTATGATGAGTTAATAGCAGTCACATCAAAGTTTGGAGACACTGAACTTGTCATGGTGGGCGGCGACTTTAATGGTCATGTTGGGAAGTCATCTGAAGGTTATAGAGGTGTGCATGGAGGCTATGGATTTGGGAGCAGAAATAAGGAAGGGGAGAGATTGCTTGAGTTTGGAATGGCAACGGACATGGTGGTTTGCAACACATCATTCAGTAAGAGACAGAGTAGGCTGATAACATATGAGTCAGGTGGTTGTAAGACACAGATAGATTACTTCCTGGTTAGAAAGTCAGACAAGAAAGTGGTGAAGGACGTGAAAGTTATATCGGGGGAAGAGTGTGTTCCCAGCATAGGTTGCTGGTTTGTGATATTATCTTGAAGAGTGTTAAAGAAGCCAAGGGAAAGTACAGGCCCCGTCGAAAAGTCTGGAAGCTGAAGGAAGAGATTGTAGCAAGACAATTTAGTGCAAAAGTTTCAGCAGTTAGCCCACAATGGTCAATGTGATAGTGACAATGTTGAAAGTACTTGGACTACTTTGAAGAATTGTCTTCTAGAAGCTTCTGATGATACCTGTGGGTGGACGAAAGGACCAGCTAGACATAGACAGACATGGTGGTGGAATAATGAGGTTGACCAGTGTATAAAGGAAAAGAGGAAACTTTGGAAAGAGTGGAAGTCAGGTGGTAGTAAAAATATTTACTTAGAAGCTAAGCGTCGTGCTCGTACAGCAGTGTATAAGGCAAAATCAGAAGCAGAGAGAAACAGATTTGCAGATGTGTTAAGAAGGGAAGACCAGCGCAATGAGGTATTCAAGATAGCAAAGCAAATGAAGAAGACTAATCAAGATGTTGTAGGTGAGAAGTGTATACGTAATGATGAAGGTGTTTTGGCTAGCACAGAGGAGGAGAAAAGGGTAGCTTGGAAGAATTATTATCAGAGGTTGCTTAACACTGAGTTTGATTGGGATGAGGATAATTTGTCTGATGATGATGTTGTAGAAGGGCCAGCTATGCAGATCAAGACAGAATGGGTAGTGGAGGCTATTAGGAAATTGAAGATTGGCAAGGCTGCAGGAGTATCAGGTATTGTTGCAGAGATGGTAAAAAGCATCTGGATATATTGGAGTTGAGCTTATTACAAGTCTTGCTAATCAGATTATAAAGGATGGTGCTATTCCGAGTGAGTGGCAGTCGAGTGTAATAGTGAATTGTTTCAAGGGCAAGGGTGATGCATTAGAAAGGGGTAACTATAGAGGTTTGAAGTTGGTTGATCAAGTAATGAAAGTTATTGAAAGAGTGATTGATAAGTTACTTAGAGAAAGGATTGATATAGATAAGAATGCAATTTGGTTTTGTTCCAGGGCGTGGCACTACAGATGCAATATTTTTACTCAGACAGCTTCAGGAAAAGTATTTAGGAAAGAGAAAGAATCTCTATTTTGCCTTTGTAGATTTAGAGAAAGCTTTTGATAGAGTGCCACGTAAAGTTATTTGGTGGGCTATGAGAAAATTAGGTGTGGATGAGTGGCTAGTTACGATGGTACAGTCTATGTACAGCAATGCTAGAAGTCGTGTCAGGATTAACGATTCACTTAGTGATGAATTTAGTGTAAATGTTGGTGTACATCAGGGTTCTGTACTTAGTCCTTTGTTGTTTGTTCTAGTCTTAGAAGCGCTGTCGATGGAGTTCAGAAACAGGTTGTCCATGGGAGTTATTGTATGCAGATGATTTGGTTCTCATAGCAGAGTCGATGGAAGAATTAGTTGAAAAGTTTGAGAAGTGGAAGAAAGGACTAGAAGAGAAAGTCTAAAGTCATGATTAGTAGCATTGCAGCCAAGTGTGACCTTGTAGTTGGAAAGTGGCCTTGTGGAGTTTGCAGGAAAGGGGTTGGTAGTAACTCAATTTTTTGTCAGACTTGCAAGCATTGGGTACATAAGAAGTGCAGTAGTGTTGGTGGAAGGTTAAGAGCTGACATTCAGTTTGTATGCAAGCGTTGCAAAGGTGAGATTATAGAGAATGAAGTATTTCCAGCTTTAATGATGTACAACAGTGGCTCGTTAGAGATAGTTGAGAACTTCTGTTACTTAGGTGATATGTTGGGCAGTGAAGGGGGTGTTGGAAGAAGTGTTACTTGCAGGATAGGTTCAGCTTGGAAAAAGTTCAGAGAGTTACTTCCTTTGTTGACTAGCAGAGTCTTCTCAATTGAGGTAAAAGGTAGGTTGTATGAGGCCTGTGTAAGAAGTGTTATGTTGTATGTTAGTGAGACATGGGCAGTGAAGCAGGAAGATCTTAACCGTTTAGAAAGGAATGATATGAGAATGGTTAGGTGGATGTGTAACGCCAGTCTGAGAGACAGAAAGAGTTCAGATGAGCTAAGAAGCAGGCTAAGTATCCGTAGAATTAAAGATGTTATCCAGATAAGAAGATTGAATTGGCTGGGGCACTTGGAAAGAATGGAGGAGGATAATTGGGTAAGAAAGTGTAGAGACTTGATAGTACCTGGGGCAAAGCCCAGAGGCAGACCGAGAAGACTTGGCAGGAGGTTATAAGGACAGACTTGATACAGAGGAAGTTGAGTTTATATCTAACACAGTCTAGATCAGATTGGAAGAGGGTCATTAATATACCCCGTCCAACCCATGCTAGCATGGAAAACGGACGTTAAGCTGAGAATGATGATGATGATGATGAGAGGACACCATTTTTCGAAAGTTAGCCGTTAAATTTATTTCAGCAAATCAAATTGAATCGTTTTCATCACGTGACGTAAACAAAGTAAACCCGCTAGCAAAATGGACATCATTTTTTCAGCGACTTCAAATAAAATTTTGGCGACATCAAAGGAAAATGACGATATCCACTATGACTGTCACATACACTCCGTATTATTATATAAGATGATGTAATGCATGACAAATAAGCAGTGCATTTATTCAGTCAATGAGTACAATTTAAAAAGAATGGGTTATTTCAGCTAATTGCGCGATAGAATAACCATTTTACGCTGTCAATCTACAATCTACATAATTAAAATTGACACATTTTCCTCCCAATGCGACAGCGATTGATTGTAGTCTTTCATAATTAGAATAAGCATAACGGAGGAGAGTGTTATTTTGGTAAGCACAAAAATGGATGTTTATTTTCATATATAATGAATAATTTCTTTTAGTGAAAGATTTGTTTGCTTCTGTTGTGTCAATCACAAAAAATTTCAACTATATTAAAATGTAGTGGATTAACATCATTTTTGTTGATCTTTGAGAGTGTTCAGTTTTAACTTATATTGTTTGGTTATCAATGATTATGTTTTTGTGGAGCTAATTTAGGTGTTTGTTATTCAAATTCCTCAATATCCTGCTAATTTGGATCAGTATGTCAAATTAACAATGTTTACTTGGTTAGCTAGCTATTAGTTTTCCCTGACTGGCTAGTTTTTCAGCTATAGCTGGCCCAGTTACCATAATAGCTTTAGCTAGCATCTATCTATAGCTAGATATAGCTGGCAACACAACAAGCCGCTAGTTTTCCTTCGCATAGACCCACTCGGAATGGGCCTTTAGAGAGCCTTAACAAGACTAGAAAAGCACACAAGAAGCAACGATGTACATAGCAAGAAGATAAACTAAACATGCCTGTCATGTGATACTTTTGCATGCCGCTCTGTTCCGTACGATGCTTTACTGTTGGCCTCTTTTCACGAAACTGACCAAGTTCGTACAACGCAGACTAATTTTGCATAGAGTGGACGATGGGGGCTAAGCAAAAAATGAGCCAGTTGTTTTTCTGGGGAATGTTCCCAAAAATTATTTACAAGACGGTGTGTGTTACCACAGCAACAACTACATGGGAATTTTCTGGGAATCCCCCCCTTACAAAAAATAAAATCTTCATCGATATATCATCCCATATTTTTTTCAAAGCTTATAGGCGATTGTATATAGCGACGAATTCTGTACTGAATTCAAAGAGACTACAAAACGGCACAAGAAAGATCTTTATCCTCGCGCTTTGTAATAACCAGATCATCCAGAGGGTCATTACACCCAATATAATGCACGAATATAGACAATCTGCTTACAAAAAACTTTTTTAATGGTATTTTTCAAAAATAGATACACTATCCTTCGTATTCTTTTTTGGCGGTAAAATAAGATACGGTCTGCAAAATATAATACATAAATGGAAAATGGAAAGTTTGTTTTGATGAGGAAGCAAGACAACACGAAGGACTGTATTTATAAAAAATGCTATACTAAAAGACTTAAGAAGGTAATTAATACCTTCAACTGAATTTATATGCAATAATTTGGTATGTTTCTGTTCAGAATTTAGAAGAAAATAGCCAACTAGCTAGATAAAAAAGTTCAGTTTCTTTTGGCAGAAAACTTGAGTTAAAAGCAAGGTAAGTCCACCCTCGTTTACAGGGATTGGAAAAGAGCCCAAATAATGTATTGGCAGAACTAATTGCTTGCAGAATTAACTCACATACCGCATTTCCTCTTTTTAGCGGCCTCCGGCGCTAATTTTAAAATTGACTCTAAGGGTGCGGCGCTAATTTGAGGGCGGCGCTAATTGGAAACTCGGCGCTGATTGGAGAAAATACGGTATTGTCACCTGCTGCTTTAGCTGCAACCTCTTTTAAGGATCTGATGGAGAATCGTTTCATATAACCACAGAAAGAACCGCAGAGGCATGCGAAGAAAAGTCAGTCTTCATATGTCGTTAGGACTGCGGTGCTTTACCAGTTAGCTTTACCACAGAAAGCTGCGCATGCACGCTGTAGGTGGTATTGGTAAAAGAACCGACATGTGAATGGAGATGTCAGTCAATGTAAAGTGATGTGCTATAGAAAGTAAAAGGGAGTTTGATCCGCTTGAACTAGCCAGGGTACTACGAGGACCCTGAGCCCAGGCGTTCTTATGGGCACTGAATCAAACTTGTGAATATGAAGAAGATTGAAACACACAAAAACATCAGGGTTAAGAACTCAAAGCTATCTCGCAATATAGGAACCTATCTTTGAAAAACAATACAGCTAAGATTAAGATAATGTCGATGAAGGTTTGTTAGATGGGAATTGTTACAACATTAAGAAGAATGATGTTTTGACAAAAAGCTAAAAATGCGAGGCCTAGAAGCAAGTATACTCACACAATATTTTATTCCCGTCACATGGCACAAAAAAGAAAAATGTAGCACAGGTTGCAAGGTGATAATTTCCTGCAAAGGTCTGAAATGCTAACGCATGTCAGAGAAGGTATTTTATGGGGACATGTAAAGACACATACACCGTACTTTTAGTGGACATGGTAGAGAATGCGTTATACGCCATATTTTGGTGAAGGAACAGTTCATGGTGGACGGGCAAGAACCAGAAATTGAGACGTATATGAAATACAATAGATGTACCTAAAATCTGGGGCAAAAATCATTGCACGGTAATGTTCATGGGGAGAGCTGTAGTGGCTCAGGAATAGATTATAAATCAGTTTAGTAATGGGTGAACCATACTTTAAAGAACAATCTGCACCATGTCCTCTACTACATCGTTTACGACTTTGAAGTTCTGTTGCAAAGCCTTGAATCAGTAACAAAAACTGATCCAAAATTATATCTCGAAACAGATAGCTATCAAATGCGATTATATTATATCTAGTTAGGCTCACTAATTTCGAGGTATATATCATCTCAATTGTTTTTAGAATTGGGAAGCATAGGCGATTTTAGAGTGCTCAGCTTTCGGGAGTATTTGAGATTTCTGCCCAAGACGTAGCGCTTACGTAGGGAACGAACACACG
The DNA here is from genome assembly GCA_030067915.1 of Hydractinia echinata. Classification (NCBI taxonomy): domain Eukaryota; kingdom Metazoa; phylum Cnidaria; class Hydrozoa; order Anthoathecata; family Hydractiniidae; genus Hydractinia; species Hydractinia echinata. The sequence goes on along the minus strand of JASGCC010000017.1, from coordinate 902,470 downwards.
ACCCCTCGGATGTGAGTTGAGCGCTCTACCCTGAGGTACCGATCCCAAAAGTCCAGTTGTAACCTAGCTGTAGTGTGAACTGAATTTAATTAGCTGTAAAACACACAGTGTTGGTAACGATCGTGGTGTCACTCTGGAGTAATTTTACTGACCATTTTGGATCTCATTTTGTGGATGCACGCTCCTGGTTGAAAGATGAAATGGATGCCTCATTCACAAACGGCCTTTTTATAGCACTATAAACAAATGCTTTTTCATCTCATTATCATATATAAGTCTGTCTGTAATAAATATATGATGAATTACTTTTTCTCTTGGAGTGGCAAAATAAGAAATTAAAAAGATTGTTCACATTTTCGCGATAATGTTTTAACGTGTTTAATCTAATTAATCTCCAATATGTTGTCCTCCACAGCTTAAAATGCATTCACAGTTTTCAACTTTTTTAAATCTTTAAGGCGGTTCCCCTAGAAAAAAACTATATCGCAGAGGATTGTCTTTTCTGAAGATACTTGATGAGGATATCATAGTATGTGACAGTACGACAAAATTAAGTCAAAAATTTCATTGATTGGTTGCCATGGTTACCCGTTGCTAGGAGAAGTATAGGCAAAATATGACATTGTGCTGCTCGACGCCTAACCAAATAACTGAATAACATGCGTTATTTCAAGCGCCTTTTTGGCCGCTTTTGTTCCTCAAGGGTCACGTGTATGGATTGAGCGAAGCGCTGACTCGTCTTCCAGAGAACTGATGCGGTATTTTTTGGACGACAGAAAAGCTAAAACAAGGCGAAACAGGCAATATCTCGACAAAATAACTGAAAGACAAAACTTCGATTTGAAAATCGGTTTCGTTTAAACACTAGGTGGTACTAATGCCTGCATCCACAGAAGAAATTGTAAAGCGTGGGTGCTTCGATCTTGAGAATTCTTGTTTCGCGTGGATTCCGAACTTAAACGGCAAAAAACTTGTTTAAAGATTATTTTATGGACATTCTTGACTTGTGGATCGACAAAAAGTGTACGCCAGCACTATTTCGACCTGAAAAGCACCAAATACCTTAAGTCTTAAGTCTAATTGATGAACTCTGACGAGTTCACTTCGGGTGCGTCGTTAAGACAGCTTTCTGAATGCTTGTGGAACACCACATTTAATATTCAGAACTGTCATATATTGTCTTAGGGGGCCCTAAAGTATCATCTAGCTATCGCAAGGAATTAAACATCGACGGAGGGGCAAGAAAGCTGTCTAAAAATGCGAAAATGGTTGCTATGGGCGTTGCTATGCACTTATATTTGCGGTTGGTTGGAAAAAGTGGCAGAATGCGCAATAAAAACCTAAATTTGTCATAAGCACTACTTGCCACGGTATTCTAAGATGAATTTGCTGTCAGAAAACAGCTAAATGACAATTCTTGAAATTTAGAAATTTTTTTCTTAAATAAATGATCTTAACTTAATTCCTTCATTCGTTATTTATTATTTGGACATCTTTTAAAGAGTAGCGAATAATTTAGTATTTATTTCGCAATTCTTTAGTCGCCTGTTTCTTGTTTTAATACGGAACCAGCCTGCATTGCATCGTTCCCAGGGCAGTTAGTATCTTTTCTGGCATCGGGACGGCGCATGAATATGTGAATTCTTGAGGTGGGAACGAGCTTGTTCAATAACGTCCTAAATAATGCGTTGGAGAAGAAGCCAAATATAATGATCGAACAAATTCGTTTGTTACGAAATTTTTGATGTCAATAAAATTTGATGCTAATTTTGCGAAGCAAAAGTTTTCCATGCAGCAAAACGCATGCATCCATATTTAATTCCTATATAGATAGAGAGAGTTATATGACTGTTATATCATACCCGTTTTTTTATAAGGATATCTGAATTTTAGGTGAGGCAATGTCACACAACGAAAGAGAGAAAAAACTGGGGACGAGAATGACAGGATGTGCCTATTTTTTACACTTCCTGAGACTGTTGTTTTATAGATTAGGAAAAATAAATATTGACGGAAGTTATCTTATTGTAATTTACCTTGTTTGATTGGTCAATTAAAATGATGCAGCAAAAAAAAGATGCAATGAACCTGTGTTCCACACACAGTGCAACATTCCAAAAAGTTTTTGCTGTGCGGTGCATGAAGTATTATGATTTCGTGCAACAAATTTTTGCATTGAAAAAATAGAAAAAAATATCCCCGGCGTCACAGTGAAGTTTTGCTCTCACTATAAATGCAACAAAATCGTGAAAACGAAACGTAAAAAATGACCACTTTGTACAATATTGCACATTTTTGTACGACTTCGTACACTGGCCAAACCTTGTACGGAATATATTTAACGGACGTGAATGTAAGCACTACTGTGAAAATACTCAAGGTCAAGAAGGAAAGAGGCATGAGCTTCAAGGAGTGAATATAGATAGCGAACTACATATTACATGTATATACAGATAGATAAGATAGATAGATAAGATAATTTTATGAATCAAAAATAGCTGTACAGTTCAAATAATTAAATAAATTGGTAATATGAAGAGAAAAAAAACAAACAAACTATTTTTGAAGAAGGGGGAGACCTTTTACCTAATAACAGAAGCTAAGACGAGGATAAGGCCACCCTTGGACGAGTACAATAGACGGCACAGGACACACAAGACGGCACGAACATATATAATCACCAGATAAATGAACCGTGTGAGAACAAAGGGAAAATTTGTTACAAATTAATAAGAGGCAATAAAATACTTCTTTAGATCACTTTTAAAAGACCAACAAAGTAATCTATGGAAACAAATTTTTTAGTCATTGATGTCTGTATCTTATTCCAGGATTTAATGGTGTTAAATCTAATAGAATTTTTACCAAAACAAACGGTATTGACAGTAGGAAGATTGATCAAGCCAGCCTTTTCTGCGCGAGTGCTCTGGCATGGTTGAAGTCAACCGCAAAAGTATTCTGGATAGTAGCAGGCATTATATCATGAAAGAGCTTATGCAAAAAAAGAATGTTCTGACACTGGACAATATCATTGAATTTGAGGATTTCCAGATTGCCATGGATGATACTAGATGATGCTCTTCGAGATTCAAAAGTCATTAGTCTGATAGCAAAATTTTGTAAAACAGCAATACGATTAACATCAAGACTGTTTGGTTGACCCCAAATTTGATTACAATATTGCAGGTGGGAATGAAAAATGGCATAGTAAACTAGGATAAGGACATTTTGAGGCACAAAATGACGAAGTTTAGCTAAAGCTCCATTAACCCTCTTGAGCTTGGCAACAGTATTATTGATCTGAGTCTTCCAGCTTAAATCAGAATCTAATAGAACACCAAGATATTTAATAGAATCACTAGGCATAAGCCTTTTACCATTGATGAGAAGCCTAAAATCATAATTAAGAGGTTTATGTGCATGTTTAAATATAATGTACTCTGTCTTGCTAGCATTAAGAGAAATCTTATTAGCATTCAGCCATTGGCAGAGAGCTTGAGGTCTAAATTCATTTGTTTGGTCAGTTGTTTCAAAGTGTACCATAGAATAGTTAATTGCACAATTCAAGTCGTTTATATAAATTAAAAATAAAAGTGGTCCTAAAACAGAGCCTTGAGGGAAACGATGTCTGGTAAGATTATTTGCTGATCTAGCTCCATTTAAAGATACAAATTGTTGACGTCCTATTAAGTAGGACCTAAATAAAGAGAGAGCATTACCTCAAATTCCATAATGATGAAGCTTTGTAAGCAGAATTTCAAAGTCTCACAAATGTATATACAAGAAAAAATTTGTTAAAAGAAATTTGTTTAGCCATTGCCTCTATAAAAAAATGTATTTGATCATGCTTTTTTGACAAACGGTTACAGAGATATTGTGGTTTGGGAAACTTACCCAATTTGGTCCCAGGTGGTCCCTAGTTAACCACGTGTTGAAAGATGACTGACGTCACCACCTCGTTTCCAAGTTATTTGGCCTCAAAGTTTTAAGTGCTCTGTAATGGCTTCATTAATTTAATATAGGATATTGACGTTAAAGTAGTGTTATTGACGTAACGTCAGAAAATTTAACATTTCAGACATAACTTTTTTCGGGGACATCAAAGGAAAATGAAGATATTAACTTTGCCTGTTACAGACAGACGGACACAGTCTTCGTATTATTTTAGAGATACATAAAAACATTGACTTCAAAAATAAATTTACTTGTCTTCTCAATGTTTTAAATGTTTTTTTATATGTGGGATAGGACTGTATTTTTAAAATGTGGGGAACTGTAATTTTCAAATTATTAGGTAGGACAGTATTTTTAAAATATAGGGGACTATTCTCAAAATGTGGGTAGGACAGTATTTTTAAATGCATAAACCGTTATTTTTTAAATAGCAGGGTGGGAAGGGAACAGAAAAATAGAATTCAATGTGGCACTTAGGTTATAAGTCATTGTGTAAAACCATGGGGGACCTAACTATGTGGTTGGGACCTTATTTTTTACTGCAGATGTATTGATTAAAGAAGCCACCTAGGGTGTTGTTTACTGAACAAAATCATTATATCTCATAAGATTGAGCTATTTATTCAAATGTGGAAACATATAATCTCCTTCAAATATTTTACCAATGACAATTTGTGCAAGGTTATTTCACAAGTGGCGCCGTAGATTAGTGGTTATTGTGGCGCCGTAGATTAGTGGTTATAGCTCTCGTACTCTGTGCGGGAGACCGGGGTTCGATTCCTCTTGACGGCGATTCAACATGGGGTTAACCCAAGCCATGTAAGGGAAATTGGGGAGATGGTACACTGTGTGGACCGTTGGATGTTGCCGGGAGTTGTCTAGTAGAGCGCGGGCCTAATTGGGTCTGCGTAGCTCTAAAATGAGCATTAAATACTCTAGGACTCTCCATCTAAGCCATGGCCCCTCCTGGAAATAATAGACAGGTTATAACCCTCGATATTTGTGAGGCTAGCCATGTAAAATATGCACATCTATCTATCTCTATCTCAACGATCATGCATTCTCTGTTTTTTTCCTTATTTAGACTCCTGACAATTTTTGTTATAAAATATTTTTTAGCATATATTACCTACTTTTAAAAGAAATTACAATTGGAAGCCCATACAGCGTAACTGGTGCAAATATGGGAAGGAATAAGCTTATGGCTATAAAACGTAATATTTTTACAAAATAAACAGACTATACTAGCTGCTTGGTATACTACAAATACATCACACACAATGATGAATATACACCGTTTCAGATTACAATTGCCATGCTTTGCATTGCTGAGTGGAAACTTTCCAGAGTTAAATGTTTTCCAAGCTAGGCATGCTGGTCATTCCAAGTGGTCCAATATCAAATTTAAGAAGATGATTATTGATAATGCTCGAGCTAAAGTGTTTGGTAAAATGTCATTGGAAATCATACAAGCTGTAAAAGGTAAGATTAAAACATGGAGTGTTGTTCGTTTTGTTTCTTCAATTCGGTTGAATGCTAAAGAGGATACCATCTTGAAGATATATAATGGTTTTGTAACAACTTTGCTGTATAATGTATTATTTTAGCTTACCAACCAAATGGCTTAAAAAGTGTAAAATATTTAAGTGCAGTCCTTTAAAGTATGAACTTTGAAAGTTACTGATTTTTTTTAAAACACGTTTCAGCTTGCTCAGACAGAAATATTTCGTTAAGGAGGATATAAATTACAACCATAATAACCTTTTGTAGGTTTTCAGGTATCCATGTTTTATTTTAAATGATTATTTTTTCATATTTAATGCATAAGCAATTTTTTCTCGAAATGTTGTGGCAAAATTAAACACGGCTGTTACTTATGTAACTTGTGACGGAAGTTGTAACTTGTGAGACCCAAACAGAAAACTTCCCGTAATCTAAAATACTTCATACAATGACTCTTAATATTTGTTTCCTAAATGTCGATATTCAAAGATAGTGCACAAGGACTATAGTTGCCATTGCTCAAGGTGCACAATGCTCCAAATTTTTTCCTTTGTAGACCTTGTATCTCCATATTTTATTACCAATCCCTTATTGAAAGTTTTGTTTCATTTTGAAGTCTATCAAAACAAGATCACAAAAAGCTCCAGTATATTTATTTAAAAAATTTTACAGTTCGACAATACTCAACTGCCAAATCTTTGAGCCAGTTTGGCTAACGTAAAATACATATACTTATAATTGTTTGTCTTTTCACCATCCTTTCATATTTGTAGAAAACGGTCCAGATCCTTCTCATAATTCTAAGCTAGATGGATTAATTTTGAAGGCAAAGTCAATGAGCATGCCCAAAGATAAAATTGAAACTTCAATTAAGAATGCGTTGAGGGTAGGTTTTATTTTTATGAAAGTGACTTTTTAATATTTAATAAGAAGCCTTGCTTGAGTTCTGAATTAATTGGCGTTAATTTAAATAACTTTTTTTTTAGTATAACTTGGGCTTAGTTTATGAACTATGTAATCAGAAAAATATTTGTTTTTTTTATGCTATGCTATGTTATGTGCGTGTTTTGAAAACTCCACATATTAGTTACATTTTAAATAGAATGACGCTAAGAATTTTTAATTATGAAATTTCTGTTTATTTATTAAGTGACAATTTTTTTTTAAACGATCTTCATAAAAAATGGTTTTAGTTATTTGTAGAATTCAACTGAGAAAAGAAGTAAGCTTCTCCTGCAAGCACGTGGTCCAGGAAAATGTGGATTGTTGTTGGATGTCCTTACACCCAATGCAGCAAGGTCAAAACACGAAATTAAAGGCATTCTAAAGAAAAATGAGTAAGTGACGAAAGTAAAACCTGGAATGATTTCTTGACTTGAAATGATGTTTTTGTTATGGATCAACTTGTGAACTCCACTTTATATTGTCAACCAAAAGATTTTTCACCCAATTCAAAAAAATTTTGATAAAGTTTCTTGCAAATGCGTTTCAGGATGTCCGCTAGATCTTGAAAACCTTGAAAACGTTAACACTGCCTTGTAGTAAGATGTTGTGTTCGCACTTATTTTAAGTAAACAACTTCCCATAGGTTTAATTTTTAGCACATTCTTTTGACATTTTCTTATTACATATCTAGATCAGGTGCACATTTTTACCAGATTAGTTTGTTTTAGAAATCAAGTATCACTATACTCTTAATGATTTAAAATTATTATTTTATGTTATTAATATAGCCCATAAGATTTATGTTAATTTCTTATTTCTTCACTCTGCTTCTTTTATCTAAAAAATAGGAAATTTAGGCTGGTGTAAGGTGAATAAAACGAGGCAGGAAGTTAATTTTTTGTCATTTCTGAAGATTAATTTTTTTTAAAAATTTTCCTTATCCCAGATAATCCTTGAATAAGGCTAAAGATACTGGTCTCGAAATTATTAAATCACCTGACGTGCAAAAATGGCAAATATGTTCGGACGTCATGAATATTTTTTTAATAATTTTTCTGTGGTAAACCTGCTATCGTTGGCATATATGAATACCTTTCATCAATTCTTTCATACTCTATTCGTTTCCTACTTAAGCCAGCAATTTCTTTGCTATTATTATAGTGCTTTCTTGATTTTTTTTCATGCATTCTCTTCGTAAGATTGCTTTGTTGTTTTGGTTGTTTTTTGCACTGAGTAACAATACTTTCCTCAGACTGTTAAAGTGTAAAAGTTACTTAATTTATATATTTTAGAGTCACCTATATCGAGGATGGATCTGTTTTGTTTATGTTTGAACATAAAGGTATCTATCGTATTGTTAAAACAATTTTATCACTTAACTTTTTATTTGTCTAAAAAGATACTATATAGTACCTACACATGTTCTATTCCAAGTGCTGCTTCTTTCTTTTGTGAAATTAAAGAGAAATGGTGTTTGTTGCGAGTTAAAATATGTGACTGATGTTCCGAAACAACCATCGTGCTTGGACTTGGACTTCAGGACTAATGCTTGTTAGTCCTAAAAGTTCCATGTTTTATTCCTTGGATAGAACGGTTTTTATGTGCACAAATTTAATAAAGGAAGAAATTTTTGTATTCATGATTTTGTCTTTTTTAGGCGTGGTCGCAGTTGATGGTGGTTCATTGTCGGAATCTGAAACAGAGGGGGTTATAAAAGAAATGGTATATATACTTGGATTCTTAAAAAAATCGTTTGGTTCATTTTTTAAAAAGTTTTTTTTGGAGTTTAAAAATACAATAATATTGTTTTTGTTGCTTTTAAGGCTGAGGAAATTGCAATTATGATAGAAGCAGAGAATGTGTTATTTGATGACAATGACGGTGGAAAAGTTATTCAGGTATCAGTTGAATTTTGTTAAATGTTTTAAAGCCTCTTTGATATCTAATGATATACAGCTGATATACAGGAAAACACACCAATTAATACTAATAATAAGTGTTAAACATCCGTGGTAAGTGCCGTCGACACTTTAAAAGTGATGGGCCCAGATTCTAGTGAATTAAAAGGATCCACCGTGGTTGGGTCTGATGCGGTAGGAAAATTTCGGTAGAGAAATTCCTAAAATCTGCTAAAAATTGTTTATCCTAAGATATTTTTTTCTCTCTAGTTATTTATTTTGTTTTTAAAATAGTTTGATAGGAATTGGTGAACTGGTAGAAATAGGAAAGCCTTGATGATTATCAACTGTCCATTTCCTCCCCAAATTTAGTCTCCTGAAATATAAAATGATTTTATACGGTCTTTAGTGTTTTCTCCTAAATTTTGACCCCCGGTGTACAGTAAATAAAGCATAACAAACGTATGATCAAATTTTGTTTTGAGTCGGTGCCCACATACCAATGAGTAACACGTATGGCTTGTTCATAAAGTCACCTCTGAGTAATTCAATCTTTTTTAGTTTATATGTGAACCAATGGAAGTAATTCATCTACAGAAGCAACTTCAAAGTAAATACAGCAACCTAATCATCCAATCAGCTGACGTACAATATCTTGCTAAGAATCTGATTGGTCTTCCCGACGAACTCATGCACAAAACAGATAAATTAATAAATACAATCAATGAACACCCGGATGTTTTGAATGTGTACGACAATGTGATTGGATATCCAAGTAGTACGATTAAATTAACTAACCAATACGAAGAGTTCACGTGATGTATATGGTTGTGATGAAATTGTCAGTCATTTTTAAAAAGCCAATACGGTCTTTATATCGAATATTTCCATATCTCAAAAACAAAATATTTGGGTCCCTTGCTGGATTTTCTCTGAATCCTATCTCGACCTATTTCTATCTCGAACAAAGGTTCCCTGCGACTTCGAGACAGGGAGAGAGAGTTCATTGTAATTGTCAATTTTGTAAAAAATAGATTCGTTAGTTTTTTTTGTCATACCTACTTAATTCCTGTAAGACGCCAAATACGCGCTGTTGCCAAATACGCGCTTTTTTATAAGGAGCGACTTAAAGACGGATTTTTAGAAATACAACGTATTATTTTGGTTTCTATAAAAAGTTGAATTAAATCCAATTTAAAAGCTTAGTCTGAAATGGGTATATAAAGATAAAAAAAAGACTAAACAACAGGAACTATAAAGACAGCAATAATATCCGAGTCCCCCTTTTTTTAATAGCATAACTGAGAAGCAAACGCGTTAATATAATGGGGATAAAGTGCCGCTGCCTCTTTGACTTGCTATAACTTTTGTTCGGCATGAAATTGAGTGCTGAAATTTTGTTGCTTTTCTCTCAAAATTTTTTACTTCCAGAGGGGTAATTTTTTGGAAATTTTAAAAATGCTGACATGCATGTACGACTGCTATAAGATGTATTGATTGAAAGATTATTTATTACGTTTATGTCGTCCGTTACCAGGTGGTTACTAAGCTGTTGCTAAGGGTCCTAGGGATAAAACAGATTATAGATTTAAAGGAAATACCGATCCAGCGAAATGATGAAATTTATGATACCAATGACGTAATGTTTTTTATCTATAAATGCCATATTCTCAACATAACCAAGTTTAATTACACGAATATCAATATTTCTGAAAAAAACAAATATTCAAAATTCATTTTTCTTTTTTTATTCAGTGAATATTTCTACCAAGAAGGCGTTGCATCAGTAGTGCTTGAGAAATTCAAAATTGTTGCAAAAATGAGGAAAATGACTCTTTTAGGCATGTATGACGTCATTTCTAATTCCAATGACGTCACAATATTATTTATTTACACGAAATCTGTTTCTATTTAGACTTTTTATGAGCATACCATGTTCTATCACCTAAACAAAATTAGTTCCAGATTTATGGCCCGCGGGTGCTACTAGAACAAAAAAAAAAGGCCGGTGTAGGGTTAAGTCAATAAAAACAAAAGTATAAAATAAAATAACAGCTTTCTCCATGGAGGTATTAGGTAGCTATTTCTACTGACGGGAGTGAAATAAAATCCTTTATATATATTTAGAATTAGGTATTCTAATGGAGCCGCCGTAAATCATTTTGTCCCCTACGTCTTTGAGATTAAAACCTCAAAACTACATTCAAGATTTATCCCAAAGATTCTGGGGAAAATAGGGCTTAAGCATCCCCAAAGTTGGACGGCCATAAAACTCTTGGAGGACCAGGCTGTCAGAAAAAAAAAGAACCGTCTAGGTCTTGTCCTTAACCACAAATCGCGGCTTAAGTTTCAATAAACTGATTATTAGTTCATTGAAAAAGGGTTTTTCTTTTAGCCGGGCTGTCCTTTAATGACTAATTTTAAGATTTATTATTTCCGTGACTCCCCGTCGATTAAAAGTAAAACCCACGCAAATATTCCGTCCAGGGAAGCGGATTTTTCATTTAGCTACCTTATAAACTGTTTTTCTACTCTGCGAAATGTTTCTGTTACCGAAAAAATTACCAATTTTTTTATATTTTTCTTAAAATTACTAAAAGATTTCCATTGAAGTTAGGATTCACGTTTCCCTATCTGTGTCACTGACCAAATAACCTCGTCTTTCGATAGCTGTCGTGTCTTTATATTTAAACACCTCCGTGATGCTGATCACATTCTCCAATCTGGTCTGTAAATTAGACTGGCTGGTTCTCTTCACGGCGGAGAAACCACTGCGTCTATATCGCACGTTTGCGTTTAAACTAGCATCATTTGGCCGATTCGGAGTTAATCGTACGGCGCCGAAACCAAAACAAATTGTTAAGACATTTCTTACTTGTCTGTTTCTCACCAAAAAATCCCCGAAAGCATTGATCACACCGGAAATTATACCAAGACCGAAGGATATCAGCAAGAATGTTATAACTAAACTGACCAGGGAATCTTCATTGTTTTGATTTCTTGTATGTAGACGGACCACATAATCTCCAAAACCTATCGTCGAAATCGAGATGAACCAAGCGTATATCCCTGTGTTGAAAATAAGTCGCGATTAGGCGAGGTATCCTGATATATTTGAAATAGAACAACAAGTGGATTTTAATTGTGTCGGAGAATAGTAAAAGCTGATTGGCTGATTTTAATTGTGTCGGAGAATAGTAAAAGCTGATTGGCTTTTTGGATACTTAATGGTGTTAATAACAGGCATAAAGAGAAATTATTTTTTTGCAAGAGTATTTCACTGTGTGAACAAAAATGGGAATATGACTGGCACAAGAATGGCAACCACTTGATAAACAACTTTTTATCTTCTATAACAAATATTATTTTCAATACAGGATTTTTTTGAAACTCACAAACTGAAATTTTAATCCAACTAGTATTTCTTTTCCATTAAAATTCCACAAAAGAGTCAGGCTAAAGCGTTTTGAGTTAAAATCATTATTCTCGAAATATTCAGGCAAGTGATATATAAGCAAAGGAGTTTCGGCTACTAACCAACTCAATTTCAAAAGTTTCCAAAACATAAGTTGCTTTCAAAAAAACACATGTAAGAAAATGCGTTAGAAAAATTCAGGACCCCAGAACTCTTTGTCCCCAAATAGCTCTGAGGGCGGAGAATGCGTTAAAAAGGGAAGAGCAAGCGTATGAGTGGTACGGTTAGAAATGAAATGCATGCTCTACCTTCAAGCAAAGTCCAGTTGTGATATTTCTTCTCCATGGCCGCACAACTCAACAACAACGACCACACCATTACGAAAGTTATTATTAAAGTTTTTCCTTCCAAATGTTTTACGCTAGAACGTTTCATTATCTTGCGCTCCACAAACTTTATCACAAAATGTATGAAGCAATTGATCAGTTCGCCCTGGGTTTTCAAAGTTACCACCATAATGGGGATTCCCATGAATCCTGCAACAATAGTTAACCACATCCCAGTGGCAGTACGTGGAGTGACATCGCCATAACCTGTGGAAGAACAGATGATATCTACCTTGATATGAAAGTTAGTACGCATTTATTAAGCACTTACTGTCAACCTCATTTCCAGGAGTTTTACGTCGCGATGAAAAAGAAAATAAATTAAGGTCTGGGGACAAGGTTACATTACAAGTCTCTGACGTAATGTTTTTTGAGAATTTAGACATCATGTCTAAGTAATTTCAAACTTTGAAATGCGAGAAATACTTTAAGAAAGAAAATTTCGCGATTTAGCTATTTTTGTCCAAAATCACGGAAGTTAGGTCCTACGAAAATTTTTGAAAAAGCTTAAGCGTGAAAGTTTATTCCCTTAAAAATATGTTAAAATATAGGCTATTCGCGAAAATTGATTCTCGTGAATTTTGATTTATTCTGGAATTTCTTTTCATGAGTGGGATAAAAAAAACCCTTTATACCGCTTTCATCATATTGTTTAAGGTTTTGTGTAAAATTGTTAACTAACGTTTTGAAATGATTTATAATGTGTCTTTGATGACATTTTATTGCGTAAATGTACTCGCTATTTTAAAATCTCCTTGAACTATAATAATTAAAACCCATGTCTATGGCGAAATTTAATTCTCGCAAATAATCATTGAAATGATCATTCGCGAAAGTCTTTTATCGCAAAAAAATTTAAAGACGGCCATGTTGTCAAAAATGCTGAAAGTAATCTTTTCTTACCGATGGTTGTAACGATAGTAAATGTCAGATATAAACACTTCATAAAACTCCACGGTGTCTTCTGAAGCCTCGCGTTTTTCACTTCTGATGACAACTCTTCCAAATCTTGCATCAAAAACATATACTCACTCAAACTAACATTTAAATTGTATTTTTTGCTCAAGTTTTTCCAACTTCTTGAAATGATTTTTTTTCTATCCTCCACTTTTTCTTCTTCGTTCTTGTATTCATTCGCGGGATGCGGAGATTCAAAAAATTGGAAGAGCAACGAGAAAAAGAAAATCAAAACGATCACGATTGCAAATCTTTGTAGAAAAACTATTAATAATTTTTTAATAGATTTCATAGTTTAGCGTTCGCTGTATATATAAGTTTAATTTTCGTTCTCACTATAAGTCTCTTCACGCAATTATCTCTCATTAAAACGCCATTTTTGTAACTATTAACTTTAAATTATAGTTCATTTTAGTTGTTATTAGATTTTGCTTAATTGTTGTTCTAAAGTTTATCCATGTGAGGATTGATATTATTGAAGTATTTTGATAATTCAATGCTTTAAACACTATTTATGTCGTACGCAATATATAAGCAAAGAGGAAACGACGTAATGTGTATAAAGCGCCAAAGTGTCAATTATAGCTTTTGAATTTCCGACTGGGCGCAAAAAGTAAGGGGACGGGGAAGCAAGGGAAAGGAACAGAAAAGGAAAGGGAGCTTGTTTAAAGTGCAATATAGAAAAAGAAATTATAAACACGTTTTTATGTACATATTGTAAGATATTTAAAAATTAATATCTTTTTCTATGGAACGCCAATACTGCCTTCTATGAAATCATATTTATTAAATCAATGCGATTTTGCGAAAAGGCTATTCCATTATGCGATAAATTTATTCGATTATGCAATAAACTCATTCGATTATGCGATAAACGCATTCGATTCAATAAAAATTAATTCGATAAAAATTAATTCGATAAAATAATTCGATAGTTTAGGCGCCTCTTGGTTTAGTGGCGGAAAAAGTAATAAAGATGGCGGACAGAAATTTAGAAGGAGTGCTCCAAAAATTAAATCTTCAAGAATATCAAAAAAGTTTAAGGAGAAAATATTACGTCTGATATTGTTTGTGAGTTGTCTGTTAACGATTTTCGAAGCCTTGGGTTACAAAAAGAAATGTTATCATGGGTTCACGTATAGAGTGTATAAAATTTGGAACTTTTTGAACTTTAGAAGTCAGGTGCAAAATTCCAAATTCCAAGAGTTTTACTGAAAAATTTGATTAATGAAGGATTTACTTTCAAAGAAATAGCGGCGGTATTATGTGTATCAGAAAGGACAATATACAGGCGTTTCAGTAAATACGGATTGAGTATGAGGGACTTCGCTAAATTAACAGATTCTGAACTTGATTTACATGTTCAATCATTTGTAAAATATTTTCCTTTTTGTGGGGAGATTATGTTAACAGAACTACTTAAAAGATAGTATCAATCGAGTGGGTGAAATTGGTGTTAATGCAAGAAAAGAAGGAAGATTGAGAGGAAGAGTATACAATGTACATGGAACCAATCACCTGTTGCACATAGACACTAATCACAAACTGATTCGTTGGAATGCAACCAGAAAGGCTTCGCACCATGAATTATTCACATTTATGGAAGAGAATTGCATACTGTATCTTTTCCTTAATGTTGAGCAGCATTACATTACGTTTTTAAACCCTTTTAAACCAACATTGATCCCAGGGCCTGTAGCGTTTTTTCTGGGATCGAGGTTGCTTTTAAACGACAACAGCAATAACAACAACAACCACAATGACAATAGCAACAACAACAATAAGCTGTCGATATTTTCACGTCGTTTCCATTTCATCCGAAATTCCTTCATTAATATTTCCAGTAGCTCTTTCCTCTCTCCCCTTCTCATTCCTCTTATCGCTAGTCGAATGTCTTCGTTGCTGTGTTTGTCGTTCCCCGCCAACACCGAAACACATTTCAATGGATTTGCGTACATATTTATTAGTTTCCAGGAATTCTCCAACCGCATTTATAACGCTTGCAACGACGCCTAACCCAAAGATCAAGAATAAAAATAAAACAGCTGAATAAAATAAGGGTTTCTCTGTATAATCTTTTCCCTGTATGTACGATTTTGCAACAACGAAATCACCAAATCCAATTGTCGACATCGTGATAAACCAAGCATATACACCTAAAATTTATACATCAACTGTTTAGTTGCCGACTGCTTTTTCAGCCCTATATGCTAGTTTGTCCGTAAAAATTAAAGATAATCAGGGTTGTGGGATTTTTAGCATAGTGCCAAAAAAGAAATTAAACTTTCCTGTTACTTGATTACCAACCTCGTTCTCAGAACGTTTTGCCTTTTTGATAAACATGTCAGGTTTAGGCAAGATATCCTGGGAACAAGGAGGCTTGCATACTTGTTGGGTAGATTTCATAAATCTTTAAAACGAATTACGTCATACCTTCCAACAATGACCAATCATTTTGTTTCATTTCATGTGTTGCACCAATCAGAAGTAACGTTACCATCATAAGAAGTGTTATGATTAACATTTTGAATTCAAGATGTTTCACATTCGATCGCTTCAATAAAGTTTTTTCAAGCAATTTTAACACTTTTAAAATGACGTCATTTATAAATTCTCCGAGACTTTTTAACGTGAGAAGCATGATGGGAACGCCGAGAAATCCAGCTAAAATGGCCAGCCACATTCCTGCAGTTGTCTTAGGTGTAATGTCGCCATAGCCTGAAAAATGGATCATGTTTAAACTGTTTCAAAAATCTTTTCTGTTTACAGTGTATTCCAATATATTAAGAACTACCTTGAATAAAGTAGCGAATAAACCTTGACCACAACCCCATCCCCCATCCCTTTGTCCCCTAAGCATTTACCGCTAAATCGCTACAAATTCATTAAACTTGAACGTTGTTTAAAATAATTACCTATAGTTGTTATTATCGTAACTGTAAAATAAAAGGACTTTAAAAATGACCAACCAGCTCCGAAACTTTCCAAGCGATTTAATTTCTCCTTTAAATTACTTAACTCGCCGAAGAGGTGTTTATAGTCCGCCAGTGATAATGTTAAGTTCCGTTGTTTACAAACTTTTCCCCATGATGCTTTAATGACGTCATTCTTTGCGGTTTCCAGCTCGATTTTGCTTTTGTAGACATCATTGGGGTGCGGAGATTCAGCAAATTGAAACAGCAAAGCGAATGTCATTGAAAATGCAAACGTGATTGTAAAACGAAGGCAAAATAGTTTTGAAGATTTCCATAGCCTCATGGTGTTGTTTTATACGGTGTAAAATCTAGTAACAGCATCTGCAAAAAGATCTATTCTTGTGAGTTTTTGTAATTTCTTTGACAGCCTTTGAAAAACGATGCAGCTATTTTGATTATTAATTGTGTTTTTTCTCTGTGGAGTACACAGTATTAATGCATTCAGCTTGTAAACATTATAGCTGCCTTAATTTTACTCTCGTTCCCAGAGCTTCTTTTTTTGCTTTCCTACGCAAGTTTGATTTGGCTTTATATCACCAAGCGAAAAAGAATGGGAAGTAGGTTGGTCACAACTCACAGATGGCATGTTCTTATGAAGTTTTCTCAATATCATGGCAACAAAAAGTTTAACAGGGCGGCTAGTATTATCGAAATTAAATTAACATTATGAGCAAATTATCCTGTGAATGTTTTTTCACGATTTTTAAAACAAATGTTTTTCATATTATTAAGGATGTACATATTTTTTTATCAGAACAATTTTACAAGAACAACGAACATCAAATTTGGTCTAAAAGATTAAAGTGTACAAAAAAGTTAAAAAAAACCTCTAACAAATTAAGAATATGTATGTCAACCTCGTTCCCAGGGTCATTAAACTTCATTCTAATGTTATTTTGAATGATTTCCACATCAGAACCAAGAGGGATTGTATTTAAGATGGATTGAGATTTTATTTAAAAGTTTTCGGCTATCTATAAGGACCAAGCAATACTTGAATTATCTAGCACATTCATAACTTCGAAAACCTACAATCACCCACATAAATATTGAGACTTTTCGATTTTTGACAAAAACAAATTCACAAACTCGCACCACAAGTCTTCTCAAACTCGACGTACTGCCTCCAGGCTCACGGAACTTCAGCTTTAGCTTCGACTTAAGGTCTTAGGAAATTCTGAATTCAACTAGTGAAACCGAAAAGTTCACTAGAACGAAGCCTTACAGTGCTGCTATAGGCTAATTATAGCTTTTTACATGTTTAAACCGTCTCAGTTGGAAAAATGGACATTTGCGTCAACGGCCATTTCTGTTTTTTTGATAGAATTTCTAGTTTGTCTCAAAGATTATGTGGATGGTTGTCTGAAAATTTTTATTTTGCCAATTTCGGTGGGAAGGCAAGTTCTTTCAAACACTTCATGTTGACAAATTTTCGAAATTCATCGTTCTCCTAATTTCTGGTGTAAAAAATCCGAAAAATTCGGATTAGTTTCCTCAAATAATTATTTTTTATTTTTTCAACTTTAAGTGCTTTTAAAAACATGGATTTGGAGTTTGGAAGTATTTTCAACTCTTTTATTTTGGTACAGAAAGACAGGTACTGGGTTTGCCTCTAACAGTTATGAGGAAAAAGTCGATTTAAAACGGTTTTTTAGCCGGAAATCACTGAAATTAATATTTTTCAGACAATCACCCACATAATATATTGAGACTTTTCGATTTTTGACAAAAACAAATTCACAAACTCGCACCACAAGTCTTCTCAAACTCGACGTACTGCCTCCAGGCTCACGGAACTTCAGCTTTAGCTTCGACTTAAGGTCTTAGGAAATTCTGAATTCAACTAGTGAAACCGAAAAGTTCACTAGAACGAAGCCTTACAGTGCTGCTATAGGCTAATTATAGCTTTTTACATGTTTAAACCGTCTCAGTTGGAAAAATGGACATTTGCGTCAACGGCCATTTCTGTTTTTTTGATAGAATTTCTAGTTTGTCTCAAAGATTATGTGGATGGTTGTAGTTACACACTTTATTACTTATGATTTTTAGCTACCGTAATTTTATAGTATGCCTAAAGTGAAAGTAGCAAGCTAGCTAACAAGACACAGATTTCTCCTGTGATTTTGTGGTTCAATGAATGTGGAAAGGTGGATGGACTTTTAAATGTATTGAGCTTATGTAACTGATGGGTAAGCATTTAAGGTGTTGTTTTTATAGACGCGGGCTCATCTCACCGTCCTCTTCTAAAATACCTACATTCTGGAGCTCGGAAAATATAGCTAATACAAACCTTTTATATATGCTAATTCTATTACATAAAACACCACATAACAAATTGCAAGTCAAAAATCCTTTATATACTCGAGTTATTGCATCTTAGATTTTCATGAAATATGACTGGGGACTAAGGATAATTACTCATGACTGTATGACGACTACGGCTTAACCCATATTATCACGGCCCCTTAGTTTTTGCTTATTTCTTCCATATTTTGTGTGAAACCCAGTTTCTTATAACACACTGGTTAGGAAGATCATGAATAATCTATTCAATTATGTGATTATTACGTATATTTGAATTTCAAGGGATGCACAAGTCATTTTTCGTGCATGAAACTTTTTCTACTAATCATGGTTAACCGATGGACATATGTTTAACCTGACTTTTTATAAAAACAGTGGGAAATCAAAAGGGGGTGCAAATGCGTCATGTAGGGCTACATCTGGCGTCGCATGGTCGAATGTTATATCAAGAATCAAGGTAAAAGACATCTCAACGCTTTAAAAGAAGTAAACACTTGGCATTGTTTCCTTCAAAGTTACAAAAAAGGGAAATTCATGTTTTTGGCATTCTCCCTTGCATCGGAACAACCCATAATGGTTATAATAGTGAAGCATATTTTAGTGCCGTAAGAGGATACGACGTGTCGACGTCGTCGACGACGTGTAGACGGAACATTTACTCTGTTTTAGTCCTGACATATATTATTCTCAGTAACTTTTGTGTGAGTAAATTTTTGCGCATTCACGCGTACGAGGTTTGCTTGACATACACACTACTTTCTGTGCGACGCTTGTTTTAATTTTGGTAGAAATTTAAAAAAAAAAGAGAATATAGCTTCAAAAATCTATTAATTTGATTAATACTCAGTTTAGTCCTGCTTTTTTATCTATTTAAACACGTGATTATGTAAAAAAAAATCCGCAGAATTTGGTAAACGTTTGAAAACTTTGGCAAACTTCTGTAAATATTGGCAACTTAACCATACTTTTTATTTTAGAAACCTAACTAGCGTCCATTTCCTTCTCTTTCAGGCGCTCTCTAAACTTATACCATACATATATTTCGCCTGGGTGTTCTCTAGTCAAACTTTGTTACTTTATTTTTTGTCACCTTTCACAGTTATTTGACGAGATTTAAATTCACCACAATAATAACATTGCGTAAGTCATTAAGCCTGTTAAACTTGTATAACTTGTTCTCAATTACTCCAAACGACCATTTGGCAATGTTTATTCAAATGAGCTCAGACAATAGTTCGTAAAGAAACACGTGAGAAACATCTTGCGACATAGTGAAAACAGAAGTATAAAAGCATTCGCCGAAATGCTATAAATTTTGAACGAAAAAAACATACGAACGCAAAAAATAAAAATACTCGCTGAAGATGGGAAAAAGTTTGACAGAAAAGACGACTGATGAAGGTAGGTGCCTCACTTTGAAGAAGAGGTTGATGAGTATTTAAACCTGTTTTAAATTGAAAGCCAGGTTTTTTATGTTAATAAATTCTTTTTACGTAATTCATGAAATGACGTGTTATTATCTTTAAATTGATGTTTCTAAAATTAACAGCACACGAAAATCAACGCAAATATATGAATGATATTTATTGACTCTACTAACGATCATTTAGCGTATGTTTTGCATAGTCAGGAAAATGTTTGTTCAAAAATAAATACGTAAAAAACTTTTTTCATTTTTCCAGCTTGTTTGCCATTACCGGAGCTACGTTTTCAGTGATGGGTATGTTTTCATGACGCTTGAAAGAACAGTTACTGAATTATTAGACAAGTTATACTTTATACATATATAGATAAGTAAAACCTGTTTAAAATCATATTTTAGCCCTGTGAATATTGTATATTTTCCGACCTTTGTTTTTTTACAAGCAGTATAATATTTTGGATGAATAATAATTACATTTATATAAGAACATACGGCTTTTGAGGTTAAGTGTTTTATTTTAGTTGCCAGTCTAGTTTTTATGAATGTTTACGTAGCTTGGGCGCATGTACAGCTGGCGGCGAATAAGCAAATAAACCTGAAAGAATAAATAAATTATTGCCATCCTCGGATAGTTGTTGTTTACTTAACTGTTAATGGTTTACAGACCGGAGCGTATGATTCTTATAAAGTTAATGTTTACATAAAGTTATGTATTTTTGTATTTAGGAAAATATAAGTGGGTGTTTTCAATAGGGCAATATATCGCGCGAATTTAATTTTATTAAATTAGAACAGGCGCACGATAAAACCTTAATCTACTGATTCAAATTTTATGTTGTTTAGAGCACTCCGATGAAGAGACAATGTCATTTACTATGACGTCATCTTATGACTCGATCAATTACTCAATGGAATATGGAAAAAGTTTTGGGAAATCAAAAAGCTTTTACTATGTTGCTGATGAAAACGCCCCTCTGCTGGGGAGTAAATGTCTCGCTCATCCAAACGAAACAAGGTCTCGTCTGATTTCCTACACAACATCCATACTCAACGCTACCCACTCCATTTCGAAGTTAACAACAAGTAATTATTTTGGATTCAGTGGAGCAGCATACGCAACCGCACATGAGAGACATATTGAAGTCTCAAAAACAATTTCATTGGCTGACATCATTTCACTGGATAGATACACTCCAACTGTCGTCTCTACATTTACAACACTTACCATGATTACCGGTTTGTCAATATTTGTTTTCCCTTTGCTTGTATCACATTGCGGCTTGTACATCATCCCATTATTAATCGCAATCGCGACTATCAGCTGTTATACATCTCATTTAATACACAAATGTCAATACCAGACCTCTAAAAATGGATTCCGAAAAAGAGTTTATGAAAACTACATTGATTTGGGAAAGACGTGTATAAAATGGCACGGGGAAGGGCTGTTGAAGTTGCTTGTCGCGAGCAGTGTTTTAACCGATGTGTACAGCTTGGTGTTCTGCGCGCAAATTTCCACAGATTTGCTTAGTAAATACATCAACTTCGATCGACAGGTATGGATGATAATTTGGACTGGGTTAGTCTTCCCTTTGTTTTTCATTCGAAAAATGTCATTCCTTGCCTGGTTTGGTTTTATCGCGATAATTCTCTACGTCACTGGGTTGTGTTTCGTTTTCACCTTACTTATCTGGCATCATGATTTATGGTCGTGGCAAAACATCAATCCAAAATTTGACATGAAATATTTCTTTGTTGGTTATGGAATCATAATGAACACATACAATTTGCAGCTTGCGGTTCCTGCTATAGAAGCAAGCATGAAGAAGCCACAAGACTTTCCTGCAATGAATATAACAACGTTCGCATCAAATACAGTTCTGAAAATCTTTTTAGCCATAACAGGTGCAGCAGCATTTGGTGTTAGCACCCAAAGCTCGTTGTTGACAAATTTAATACCATTTGGAGTTTACGCCAGCGTGATAAATGTTTTAATCGGTTTGTATATGTACACACAGTATCCAACTTCCATGTTTGTTGTGTTTGAGATGTTAGATCTTTATGTTCTTCCAAAGTTTTTGTTGTTTAAAAAGGGCGAAAGAAGCGAATGGGGCTGGATAGTGTTGTCTAGACTGCTGTTGTCTGTGTTTATTGCATTCGTTGCAATTTGTTTACCTAACTTTGAAATGTTGACTGGCTTCATTGGAAACATACGTGGAACATTGACAAGCATTATTCTGCCTGTTTATTTTTACATAACAATTCACAAGAGACGTTTATCGAAATGCAGCATCGTGTTTCACTGGATGCTGATTGTAACTTCCAGCTTGTTCGCCATTACCGGAGCTACGTTTTCGGTGATGGGTATGTTTTCATGACGTTTGAGAGAACAGTTACCGAATTATTAAACAAGCTATTTAAACAACAAAAACGACACTTTATACATATATAGATAAATAAAACATGTTATAAAATCATATTTTAGCCCTGTGAATATTGTATATTTTCCAATCTTTACACGCTTTTTTTTATAAGCAGCCAAAAATTTCGGATAAAGCTTAATGGTGGTTAAGTTTCTCTTTTTTACATGCTCAACTGTTGCTTACGTTTGGTTGTTGGCCATCTACTTGGGAAGATCAAAATTAACCTGTTTTCTTACTAAGTTAGGCTAGTGTATCAATCGAAGCCAAACTTTAATTCCAATCGACTTTTTCGTATAAAAATAGCTTCTATGTATAGTAATCTGAATCAGCGTATTAACAAACTTGTTGCATAAAAACGACATTCCTATTAATGTTAAACGAATTTAAAATGGATAATTTATTGGATAATAAAACACTTTTAATGCTAAAGTTTCTTGAGATTTAGTTTTTGTTTATCCCACACAACATATTGAAATTGCAAATAAATTTACCGCCAAATTGCCGCTGTTAGGCAAAGAAGATATTCTTTATAATTAAGAGACCTGGAAGTTAATCTAAATTTATGAAACAGAGTATACATGGTGTTTGAAAAACAAAGAAGATCTTGACAGCATATCAACAGTAAACTTAGGATACGATATGATCGGCAGCATTGAAGATGCGTGTCTTTTTTTTATCAAAAATATTTTAAATTTAAGCATCACCCTAGTTTAGTTAGCAGAAGTTAATATTTTGCAGATCTGAACACAAGATATAAGTAATCCCTCATAAGAAGTAGAAAGTTTTATTGCAGCAAATTCTTTCAGTTCTACGACTGCTGGCTATACTTGCTAGCTATACTTGCTAGCTATACTTGCTAGCTATACTTGCTAGCTATACTTGCTAGCTATACTTGCTAGCTATACTTGCTAGCTATACTTGCTAGCTATACTTGCTAGCTATACTTGCTAGCTATACTTGCTAGCTATACTTGCTAGCTATACTTGCTAGCTATACTTGCTAGCTATACTTGCTAGCTATGCTTGCTAGCTATACTTGGTATAATGCTGTATTTTCTTAATAACAAGAAATTTCAAAAAATTGAATATCTTCGTATCAGAAATTTCAAATTTCAAGACAAAAAACGAAGAGAAGAGTGAGACAATAATTTGGTGAATTTATTCTATATAATATTTGATTGTTTTCTTATATCAAGAATTACTCGATAACAATACAATTTTCTTGCTGGACTCTCTTCTTTTTTTTGCGGCTCAAAAACATTTCACGAATATCCCTACTCCCATTTCCAGAATCTTGATCCGAAGTTGACTTTTTCTTTCTATTGTTTTTCTTCAACGGTCATTTACTTTGGCCAGCGATAGTAGTGATGAAGATTCAGAATGGGAGGAAAACGAGAAAACGAGTAAATTGTATATACAGTAGTATTGTTATTTCATTGGAAAGATATTCGATTTAAAATCATTTTTTTTTTTAATTGAAATTCATTGTCATTCGCGAAAGTTTCTGTTCCCAAAAAATGAAGATTTTGGAAAATTCGCGAAAGTTTTTTCTGTAAAATTTCTTCCAGGAGTAGAATTCACGAAAAGTAACTTCGCGAAATTTCGAGATTTTTTATCCTCGCGAAAATTTTTGCCCGCGAAAGTTTCTGCCCTTAAAGTAGTTTTTAATAATATACAAATTATACAAATTTTTCAAAGTTTGTTTTGGATTTCTTAAAAAATCAAAACTAGACACTGGACCTCACTCTTGCTCCTAGGGATTTTGCCGTTTGGATATCAAAGAAGACCACAAAAAGAGCAAACATTTTTGGCGTATCCAAAACGCTATAATCCCTGGACAAGGGTGCGCTTGACCTCGATTTTTTTAAAGGTGTTATCTATATTCAGCAACGTCATTCTTTATAATTTTCACATTTGCAATTACATTCCTTGACAACGACATGAAAACTCTTTCAACACTCAACCAATTCAAACGGAAACTAAAACAAAAACTATTAACTACTGACAAAAAACTACAGCTTTTTTTAAATCACAAAATAGTTCAATCGCACGACATCCGTATCTTCTGTGCTAACGTAACAGTGCTTGCTACGACATTCTTATACAATTTCGTGTGCGTAAAGGTTGGCTTATTGTTATTTTTTCTAGAGTTTTATAAATATTTGTCGGGTGTAAAATTTTTGGGATTTGATCAAAATCCCAGAAAGCCAAGAAAACAAGTGTAACAAGTAAGTACTACACTATCGAATTTTGTTAAAGGTTTTTTAATTGAATTTTACTACCATATTATCAATGTTTATTCACGTGTTTGAAACAAAAGCAATAAAAATAACAAATGGATGCGATAGACAGACGGTACGTCATGTCTTGCGTGACATTGCGAAAAGAACACTAAGCACGTGCTTAGGCAAAAATCTGGACTGACAAGATATGTCATTAGCTAAAATAACATTATAGTTAATCTCTATATAAAGACGAAAGTATTCTGCAATCAAGAAAAATGATCGCTGAAGAAGAAACAACATTCATCGAAAGAGATGATAAAGACGGTAAAAATATCGAATGTTTTTTTTAATATATTCTTTACCAGTAACGTTTCCATGCAACTCTTTTTCAAGCTGCAATCTCACCTGAAGAGTGACCGAGTTTCTGCTAATGTGAATTAAACAAGATCATGCTTGAACCCACTACTGTTTAATCTATAACACGAATAACAGTGCAGCTCTTTCCATGCAATCGAGCAACACATGCACAGTTCTTGATCAATTTGTTACTGATCAATTTTTACAAGTTCTGCTACAAGCACAATTAATCAATCTTTCTTCCTCATTTTTAAGTTTGTTTATACACAACAGTACCAAACATATTACAATTTAAGTTGATTCAAGGAAGTTTAAAAACAAGATAAGTGGTATCTTAGTTTCAGCACGCTGCAACACTCATCTCACAATAAGTTAAAAGTCTTACTAGTATTTAATATTTGCCACCTCATTGTATCTTGTTCACCTTTTGTAACTGAAAAATGTTTTTTTCCAGATCATTCGGACCACGATGGGATGTCATTCAGCATGGCTTTATCATACGAACCAATCAATTATTCTGTTGATTACCCAAGTGGTCAGTACTCCAAATCAAAAGGCTTAAGCATGCGTATCGATGAATCCACTCCCTTAAGAGGTTACAAGTATGTGTTATCTGGTAGCAGTAAAAACGAGGGACGTGGATCCTCGCATGCGTTTACGGAAACTCAATCATTGACTAAATTTACCACAAGTAGCTATTTTGGATTCAGTGGAGCAGCATATGCAACAGCTTACGATTCCTGTTTGTTAAAAACATTCTCATTGAGTGAAATCATTTCACTGGATAGATACACACCGACTGTTGTGTCTTTCTTTACGATTTTTGGAATGATCATTGGTTTGTCGATATTCGTCCTGCCATCGCTCGTATCGCATTGCGGCTTGTTTGCCGTGCCGTTAATTGCAACCGTTGGTGCGTTGAGCTGTTATACATCTCACTTGGTCCATCAATGTCAGTATCAAACCTCCAAAAGTGGAATTCGGAAACGCGTGTACGAAAATTACATTGATTTAGGGAAATCGTGTATTAAATGGAAAGGAGAAACGTTGATGAAATTCTTGGTTGGGAGTAGCGTATTTACAGATGTTTACAGTTTAGTATTTTGCGCTCAGATCTCCATAGATTTGCTTAGCAAGTACATTTCATTTGATAAACAACAATGGATGCTAACTTGGGTTGGCTTGGTGTTCCCTTTGTTTTTTATTAGAAGGATGTCTATTCTTGCTTGGTTTGGATTTATAGCATTGTTGTTATACGTCACAGCCTTATGTTTTGTGTTCTCACTGTTGATTTGGCAAAGCAAGCTATGGTCATGGGAAAACATTGACAGAAAGTTTGATGTTCAATATTTTTTCGTTGGATATGGAGTTATATTGAACACCTACAATATGCATCTTGCCGGTCCAGCTATAGAAGCTAGTATGAAAGTACCGCAGCATTATCCCAGATTAAATGTAATTGCGTTTATCTCTAACACGATTTTAAAGATATTTTTAGCTGTGGCTGGTTCTGCAGCATTTGGTGGAGCAACGCAAGGTTCATTGTTGACAAACTTGATACAATTTGGAGTTTACGCCAGCGTGATAAATGTTTTAATCGGTTTGTATATGTATACACAGTATCCAACTTCCATGTTTGTTGTGTTTGAGATGTTAGATCTTTATGTTCTTCCTAAGTTTTTGTTGTTTAAAAAGGGCGAAAGAAGCGAATGGGGCTGGAGAATGTTGTCTAGACTGCTGTTGTCTGTGTTTATTGCATTCGTTGCAATTTGTTTACCTAACTTTGAAATGTTGACTGGCTTCATTGGAAACATACGTGGAACATTGACAAGCATTATTCTGCCTGTTTATTTTTATATAACAATCCACAAGAGACGTTTATCGAAATGCAGCATCGTGTTTCATTGGATGTTGATTGTAATTTCCAGTTTGTTCGCCATTACCGGAGCTACGTTTTCCGTGATGGGAATGTTTTCCAACCAGTGAGTTAATAATATATTACTTTCAGAAAATGATAAAAAGGATGACATTTTTTTATTGTAACTAGACAAATCTTCCTTGTTCATTCGGTTGACTATAGCATCATGTTTATTATTCATAATGAAAAATTGCCACAATAATATTTTTTTTGTAGTAATGTTATAGTAATAAAATGCTTTAGCGTCTATGTAAGCATTGACCAACACAAGAAATAGTAAAAGGAGATGTAAAAACTCCCTAATAAACATACAATAGGGTTGACCTTCTTGATTGACGGATGACATTTTAAAAAATCGTATATCCACAAACCAAACCTCGTCCCCAGGGCATTAACGCGACGGGCAATCCCGTAGAAAATTTAACAGCTACTGCATCAATAACTAATCTACTGCATCAATAGCTAATCTACTGCATCAATAGCTAATCTACTGCATCAATAGCTAATCTACTGCATCAATAGCTAATCTACTGCATCAATATTTAATCTACTGCATCAATAGTTAATCTACTGCATCAATAGCTAATCTACTGCATCAATAGCTAATCTACTGCATTAATAGGTAATCTACTGCATCAATAGCTAATCTACTGTATCAATAGCTTATCTACTGCATCAATATTTAATCTACTGCATCAATAACTAATCTACTGTATCAATAGCTAATCTACTGCATTAATAGGTAATCTACTGCATCAATAGCTAATCTACTGTATCAATAGCTAATCTACTGCATTAATAGGTAATCTACTGCATCAATAGCTAATCTACTGTATCAATAGCTAATCTACTGCATTAATAGGTAATCTACTGCATTTGTATGTACCTTGGTTTGTATCTATCAACGAAATTTACTTTATTTTAAATCATAAATTTCCCTCACTGACTCAAATAATTTCTCACAACCAGCTTTATCTGTTCGCAAGTAAATTCTCCCACCTTAACCGCTTGCTTGTATGAAATATCAAACATGTTGTTTTTAAAACAAACAAACAAACAAACAAACAAAAAAAGACACAACACTGGGACCAAGGTCTCTTTTCGTTTTCTAATTTCAGGACGGCATAAGGAAAAAGAACATTGGTATAGGGAAAGCTTTGAACTGTTTATTTATGAAAACGTCTTATGTTCCGTTGCTTTCGCATTACTTTAAATTTTCGGATCCATGCCAAAGAAAAAGAATATACATTTTTGAAACTTTGCACTCACTTGTAAAATTGATTTTTTAATACTAGTAGTTTAGAGTCATGACCTTCAGCACTTCCGTTTTCTCGGAGTAGTCTAGAAACGAAGGCGAGGATTTCAATCCGGTATAAACTTTAAAAACAACACAGTTAAGTGCAATGAAAGAATAAATTGCAACTTCGCTCCCAGGGCCCTTTTTCGCTTTTTGTGATATCGGAGACGGCGCTAAGGAATTTCCTTACTTCTTCTCGTCGTATTTCCTGGAAACGAGGTTGATGAAATTGAGCTGTATGTCCTGGCTAGGTTGGACTTAAATGACACTTAGGTTATTATTAGGCCTTGAAGAAAAGACTTTGGAATATATCAAATTAAAAAGAATATTTTTCATTTTTGTCAATGCCTTCATTTTAGAGGCGGGACATTGTAGCCTATATATTTAGCAAGGGCTGCATGTCACCCATATTTCTTACATTTTTAAGAAAACTGAGAATGTAACTCCAGCCTTATGCTTCAATAATATGATCGAAGCGTTTATTCGAGGGGCGTTTTAAAAGAAGCAGGCTAATTTATTGGTACGCAAATAACAAATAAAAATACCAAACAATAATAAATAAATAACGACTAGAAAATAATATTTTGAAGGAAAGAAAATAGAATTAGTAAAAAAGATGAAATCAGTTGAAACCGATTATCTTGATCTTAGACTCGCCATGTGCAACCATATTTTTATCCTATCGTCTTCATCTTCGTTTTATCAAGTTAAAGGCTTTGCTAAATCAAAGAAACATCGCACATCTGTATCGCAAACATAATGAATGATGTTGGTAATCTATTTGTAAACCAAGGCTTCTTTATCCCATCATAAAGCATATGTTCAAGTCTCCCTCGACTAGATTTGGTAGGTCAAATGGAATACAAGATACAAGTTAGAACTTAGGATTCGTTAAATGCACGCGAAAAATATAATATAAGTGTTTTATATTTCGGACGATCAATGGCTCTGTGTTGTACAACATACATCTTAACATGCCCGACTTTCCGGCTTTCTAAACAGTCTCCCCGATTTTTTCCCAGTTATGGCTAACGCGTAACACTCCTGGATATTCCCTCGTATTGATTAATAAACACAGCAGTTCACTTGGTGGCATAGTGTGCCGTGCAACAAGGTCGCTAGGAAGAGGGTTATGTATCCCTATACCGGCTAATTTACAGTACCACCCAGTGAAAAGAGTAGAAACCAATACACAGAGCAGAAGAGTTTCAGGATTTATTATCAGTAGCAGAAAACTATCGCACAGTGGATATACACGACATAATTTTGTTCTAGAGCTCCTATGTTCTCTCTCTCTCTGTATAAAATATCACTTAAAACCATAACTTTTGTGAGAACTGATTTTAATTGCACAGATTGATTTGGGAATCTTTGGTACCAAAAGTAAGTAGAAAAGAAAAAGAAAAACATTTTTTTCTAAATGGTTACAACTCGTCCTGAGTTATAACCATTTAGAAAAAAATGTTTTTATGTTAGCGATAAAATAAGGTAGCATTGACAGTACATGTACAAGTTTTTGGCCTTTTCGCTGTTCTTTTTAGCTAAACATTCCAATCACACTGTAT
Source organism: Hydractinia echinata (assembly GCA_030067915.1). Classification (NCBI taxonomy): domain Eukaryota; kingdom Metazoa; phylum Cnidaria; class Hydrozoa; order Anthoathecata; family Hydractiniidae; genus Hydractinia; species Hydractinia echinata. The sequence goes on along the minus strand of JASGCC010000017.1, from coordinate 872,926 downwards.
ACAGTTCCAACACTGGCAAGTAGACAGGCGATCATAACCAAGGACAAATGCATGACAATGCTAAACGTAGTTAAGTGTCTTTTCTTTAGCTTTAAGTAAAAGTATATAGGCAAAACAATTGATGTCACACTGCCTCGAATTTGACCAACAAAGCTTGTTACCAATTCAAATTTTGGAATGACAACTGCGGCGAACAGAAGAAAAGTCGCCACAAGAAGCCTCGACATTAGCAGCCACGCGTATTCATGGTATTTCCCTTTGTTTGAAAATTTTGTCAAAAACATGCTGTCCATCATATCAAACACAACGAAGGCAGACGGCAGGAAAAATGAATACATACTGAAAGCAATCATTGCATTCATAACAATGATCAAAGCAGATGCTTGGAAGTTGCTGAGAATTGATGGCTGTGTTGCCAGTCCATATACAGAAGCACCCAATACACCATAAGCGACTTTTAAAATAGTATTTAGGACAAGCACAGATGACGAAAGGACGTTAAATTGTGTTGGATGTTTCATACTGGCTTCCAAGGAAGGCAACGCGAGATGGTAGCTGAATGAATTTAATACGATACCATATCCAATAAAGAAATCGTTCACAGCAAATTTAGGAGACAAGTTGGCTGGCACAAAGTCTTTAAATTCTAAAACTAATTCAGCGATTGATATGCCGAAAGCAGTTGTATAAAACAGAAGTCCAAAGAAGCCAAACCAGGCAATAATCGACATCTTGCGTATCAAAAACATCGGGTAAACGATGCCCATCCATATTGCCATCCAAATACGTATGTCAAGATTTAAAACACTTTGGAACAAATCAACAGTAACGCGGGCACAGAATATGAGAAGGTAAATATTGACAAGAACATTACTACCCACAACAATCTGCATGATTTTATCACCATGCCAACTAATTGTGGCCTTCCCTAAGTCGACGTAACTCGTGTAAATTCGTTTTCGGCTTCCATCTTTCGATTGTTGATATTGGCATCTGTTGATTAAAATAGTAGTGTATATACACAGAGCACCTGTTGCGATGCAAACAAGAATCATTGGAATACCGCAGCGAGAGATGTAATAAGGCATGGGGAAGATCGTTAAACCTGTGACCATGTTTAATATTGTAAAAAAGTATATCGCACTCGGCGTTTTACGATCTAGTGATGGTTGGTCGATAAGTGATATGGTTTTTGTATGCGAGATTTCTTCTTTTTCTTTGGCAACTGAGTAAGCAGTGCTGTCAAAACCAAAGTAGCTACTTCTGCTGAGATGGGATAAATATGCTATGGATTGAGTTATTGACGTTCCGTGATTCTCGCGTTTGTAGACACTAACGTTAACAAACTTCTCATTCTTTTCTTGACTTTTGTAGTCTGGTTTAGTTGGTTTCTGACCTGAAAGAAGCAATGATTTTTCATTCACCGCAAAGCTGACGCTGTAACTTTTTGAATGTCTGTAGCTGTGTTGGTCAGCGGAACGGTCAAAACTTTGGTCGTACGATCGGTCGTAACTGCCACTAGAGAAATGGTCTTCATATTCTGGAAGAAAACAAGTAAAACTAACTGAAAAATATGTAACTGCTAAATGTAGTTTAAAAAAAACAACTCTAAAACAAATAATTGAAAGTAGAAGACAATAATAAGTTCTATTCTATAATCTTAAATTAAAACATTTGCGGACAGAGCAGCAAATTTCAAAATTCGTTTCGATGTACTTTCGATATAATACACAAGCATTTTAAGCTTGTCTCTGTTCGCTTCGGTTTTTTGGTCAGACCTGCAGTTGTAAACAATGTTAGTTTTTGTTGACGACCCTTTTTACCTAATTTCAAAGCCTTCACAGGCCGTAAAGTCGGTTGCTTCGCATTTTTAAATGTGCAAATTGTGCGCTTTAAGCGCTATTTTCCTGGCCTATGTTCCTGTCAAAGTGGCGCCTCTTTAACTGAGCGTGTTCCAAGCTTTACTCAATTAATGGCCATCTTAAAGAATTACTAAAAAATACGAATTGTTCGTTAACCTTTATCCAAGGTTGGCAGACGATTTTTTCAGAGTAAGCATAGAGAACGTTTATATGGTCTGCTAAAAAGCAACCTTGTTCACGGCGCTGTTGTCTCTTCTATAACCGGGACGGCGAGACGAACACGGCGAAAAGATACAAGATGCCCTGGGGATGAGGTTGGCTAGAAAGCACATTTAAGGGTTAAAGATAACAGATTCACTAGATTTTTATCGTTAGCTGCATATAAAAATACATTTTAAAAATAAACAAATTCAAACAGACCGCGTTTAAATGATGACGCAATAATATCTGTTTTGACATGGGCAAAACACTTAACATTCTTGAAACATTTTAGTGACGAAATTGTTTTTTTTTTAAAACAAGTTATACAGGCTTTTTCAAAAACGCAGAGATTTGCGGATTAATAGCTCATAACTTTACCTAACCCACAGTAAAATGTGTTTTCAAGTTTAAACGGAAGAAAAACAAACAATGGGTTATCGTTTTAAGAAATAATTTCGGTTTCGTAGTTTTTACACACTGTGTGAACTATTTTTGCAACAGCCCTATTTTTCTGTAGCGGCTTTTTAAACTGTTCCTTGATGTAGTCATTTTTTAAATGTTCACAATTTTTTTTTTATAAAACAGCTATTAAAAAGGGGAGTTATAGAAAACGCCATTAAAAACACAGAGAATTATTTTTGTTGATATGTTCGCTTGATGTAGAGCTGAAGTGGACACCCAATTTTTTTTGAGATGGGGAGGGGTTGTTGGACAGTTAGGACATTTCAACCTCCTAGATTGGCTTAAAACACATCTTCTAGACATATCTTGTTAACCATGATTGATATACAGTTGAACTCATGTAATTCGACTCTTCAGGGAGTCTCACGATTTGGTCGAATTACATGAGTTGTCGAATTAAAGGAGTTTTGTTGTAAGGGTTTCATTCTGAAGGGACCGAAGAATTTGATCGATTTACATGATTTGTCGATTTATGAGAGGTTGATTTACATGAGTTCAATTGTATATATTTTTTTGGAGTGTCCACCAGCTCCCTAGGCTGCTACGACCCTGTGTGTTGTCATGTAGCAACGCGTTTTTTTTACTTAGTTCTTGACTTTCAAACTTTTTTTTACTATTTTTGGTGCTAGCGACGCGGCGACAAACCCCATACATACAGAGAAGACATCTCAGTCGCTACAGGTGAGTGAAAACTTTTTTTGACAGTTCGGAAGGTGTCCATTGAAAGAAAAAAAGATTTTAGAACCGTCATAAAGATGAAGGTGATAAAGTGTCAAGCCGTACAAGGAACGAGTTAATAAGAACTAAAATAAACGCCTTATCACCATTCATAAAATTTTTATCAATACATTCACTTACCGTTCTCGAGGTCCACCTCCATGTTCACGTGTAACTCTTTTGAACGTCTGATCAAAAGAACATTGAATAAAAATTATAATGTATACGTCATTTATATACGAAATATGATAATGACGTGACGTTTATGTTAATGACGTATTCTTGCTTGTCAAGTATTGTCATTAACACGCGCTGTCAATACAAATCTTGTCCAACTGGAAATAAAACATTAAAATATGTAGCTGTTCTTTTTTCACGTTTTTCTGTTCTTTTTTTTTTTTTAATCCACGCAAAAAAATGTTAATCCGTGCAAACAGCGTCATAAAAGCTCAGGAACTTTTTTGTTAGAGCGTGCACACTTGGGAAAAACTTCCAATTTTGTAAAATTCAAACGCACTAACAAAAAAGCTTGTGAGTTTTTTTACGCTACAGTGGAAAATGCAGTCACATGGAAACGAGCCCTAAATGGTATCGGTGTTTCCTTATGCATGTGATCGAATAACAGGACGATGGACGATTAATTTTCATTCATTTTTCGTATTTTTTGTCAACAATTGTTGACATTATCCGACATTTCCTTCCCTCCATGTCAATGTTAAATACGTGCATAGCAAACGCTTTTAACAGAAGTGACTTTGGGGTGATTTGGGGATTTAGGCAAACCTCTAGCAGACGTATACGATAATAGTCACACGCCTTTCTAATCTTTTTTTGTCATAATTTTGCCATAGCACTGGAGTGGTAAAGAACGAAGAGAAAAATGATTTTCTCACGATGCCTTATTTACCATAAATACTCAACTAAGCGCCGTCCTTCTAATAAGTCCCCCTCCCATTCAAATAAGCACCAACCCTTAGAAATCATTCCTGACAAATAAGTTCTACCCTTGAATAGGTTATGACGTGAGTTTAAGTTCAATATTCGAAAAAACATTCTATAGTAACGCCTAAATATTTATGCCAGTAACTGCCCTAGCTACAGATTTTCAACCATTTCATCCAACAATATTATCAAATTTACAAAAGGTGTTCTAAAATATCTTGTGTTGTCAAAATGTTAAAATTTTTTATAAAGAAAGGCTTACAAGTTGGTATTTTATTAGGCCACCCATCTCCCTTCAATAACCTTTCCATACAACTTCGACCCCAGGGCCTGTAGCGTTTTTCATAAAAAAAACGCTACAGGTCCTGGGATCGAGGTTGCTTCCCGTACTCAAAATTATTTCTATGTCATAAGCCTTCGGGGCTTAATTGAGTTCCTGCTAAGAAGAAAAGTCGAATTAAGCTTCAAAAAAAAATCTTTTTTAAAAATGATGAGCAAGGGCTAATAAAATGTTTTTTTAGCCGTATTTTGTAATTTGGATTTTTTGCACAGTAAGGCAGGAGTTAAATGTTCACATGCACAAAACTCAACTTGTAATGTCACTAAACTTCAACATAACAAAACTTAGAAGCAATACTCAGATGCGACTAGCAAAGAAATTACTGCAGATAGGATGAACATCTTAAATAAGTTTTAGTTTAGACATTTCCAGAATGGTAACACTCCCTATCAAATTATATTTTCAAGATATGTTGAAAGTTAGTTGTTTTTTGCATACACAAAAATAATGATTTTTTCAGAAAACTTGAACTGACCTTTTCTGTAATTTTTTATTTCACAAATAATAAACCAAATGGAGATATAGGAACTTAATTTTTCTTTTATTTTTGTGACAAGGTGGTTTTAAAATCAACAACTTTATCGACAAATCTTATTATTTTCAAATCTATCCTATAAAGTTTTGATATGGAATTAAAGTTAACATGACCAATAAAGACGTTTACATAACCAGAACAACTTCAGATTAGACAAGGAGGAAAAACAATTGTCAATAATTAATAAACCGTCTTGGCGGATGTACTCACAAAACAGAAAAAAGCGAGTCGAAACAAAACAACTTAAAAAATGAAAAACAAAACAAAACATATTTTTGAAAGTCAACCATCTTCGCTTTCTAAAAGTGAAAATGTGGTTGCAGGTTTATATTCTTTTCAAGGTTTAGAGTTTCTATATCCTGATAAAACCAGAAAACGTGATATATTCAGACATCTTACATCTCTGATCATATGTAAACAAGAGTCAAATTATTACGTGTAGTTGTCGTTGTTTTAACGTTAGTTAGTTAGCTTTTATAAGAACAGCGTTGCTTGGTGTTATAGTTATATCTTCTGCTAAACAACTGGGAAAAATGATATCGAGTAAATGCTTTTTAATGTCTTTTAATTATTACACTCGTTTGTTTACGGAGGAGCGTATTGGTTTAGTGTTTTTCTCCGTGTTTTTTAAAGTTTAATCCAAAATGGCGATTTTAGGCGATGCGATATTATTCTTATGCGCAAGAATAGATACGAAGCTTTAAAATGTTTTTATATATCAACTTTTTTGACATACTTTAAGTATTTTTTTAAAAGCCATAATAATTTATTTACTCTTGAAAAAAGTGATGATCACAATAAAGTTAAAAACGCTGATACAATGTTTGAATTTGATTTCTAATGTCATAAATTCCTGGAAACAACGTACAAAACATTTCATACAATTGACTAGCACCCGTCAACAGTTTAAGGATGGTTAAATCCTGCCTACTGTGATCATCTTTTTAAGATATCCAGATTCTACTCGTAGCGAGTGTTAAAGGCCGCGAGGGTTGTCTTGTCCTTTTTTCATTGACTTCTTGAGTTACCTAAAGTCTGCCTTTATTCAGATGCAATTGTTATAATGAAAGAATTTAAAGACTAGTATATTCAAATCTATGTGTGTTTAATGACGCACTAATAGTTCTTTATTTAGCATCCTTACCTTGCCTAAAATAAAATATTGATTTTAACTAGATTGAAATTTGATTTTAGTATTAAGAAGACAGCAGAAACAATATTTCAAGTTGTTTAAAACATCAGAAGCTATATCTGTGAAGAAATTTTCCTGAAAGAAGAAGGAGAAAAGGAAAGAACAAAAATGTTGATTTTTATATGTTGTTTTCATTTACTAGTTGTCACGACACTTTCTCAATTGGTCGAGTTTCCATTAAACGAATTTTTCCATGGTGCGAACCTAGAAAATGGAGATTTTGATCAGCTATGTATGTTTGATTCAAACTGTTGTAATTGCGATAAAGATTGTATGAAGTATAAATCCTGCTGTGTCGATGCATACTGGAATAAGACAAAACCCGTTTCAATGGAGACGTATACCAACTTGCTAGTAAACGAATCTAAGAAACACAATACCATGGTCTGTGATCATATTTTGGAATTGAAAGGGCATGTTACCGACTCAGTATACACGGTCAAATCATGTCTGCCATTTGGTAACCAAACAGATACAAGGAATTGCTTGGAATCAACATCCACGATAAATATTCCTGTGTTGGGAGTAGATTCTTATTTATATCGAAACGAATTTTGCGCAAAGTGCAACCTCATTTTTGAATATACATATATTGATATCGAAATGAAATGTGGAGATGGACCAGGACTAAGAAATAACCAACGCATATCACTGTCATTGCTGTCACAATTCAAAAATTGTACGATCAGCCTATTAAATAACAACGAATCAAAATCACTTATTCAGAAGTGCAACAAGTCCATTAAAACATGCAACAACACAAAAAGCAAATATTATGATCTTTGCCTGTCATATACCGCTCAAATAAACACGTACAAAAACTACCATTGTGTCTTATGTACTAAGGGCTCAGATAAGGTAACAGTGGACAATCCTTTTTGTCTTGCAAATAATACCCAACCAGATCAGTCCCGAAAGGGAGCAATTAATCTCCATTTTAAATTGGTAATGAACGAGAAGAAAACTGTAGTAATTCAAATCGAAAAACAAAAGTTTCCAATTAGACAATTTGTTAGTATATTGAGACAGGATGTTGAAAACGATGGACTGCTTGATTTTTATTTGTGTGGTCGCGGTCAACCAAACTCGACATGCTGTTGTTGCAATTATGACTGTGCTGAAAAGTTGGGTTGCTGCGTTGATGCTTTCTGGAATGAAACCAATCCCACCACTATGGATGAATACCTGAAAACGTTTCTTGCAAAAACGAAAAGACATAGGCATTTGTCTTGTGAATATATAATAGAATCTAACAATTTTCTATCTGCCGCTTACACCATGATAAAACATTGCGCGCTGGGCGCAGATGCTAATGATACGGTTCGGTGTTTACACTCTTCGAATCTTTCTTTGGAACAAAGCGTTCCTGTTGTAGGACCTGATGGATATATGTACCGCAATTCATTTTGTGCAAAATGCAATTTTGTAACCAAATTTTATCACATTAATATTTCAGCTTCTTGCAGTGGGATCAATGAAACGGAAAAGGGAAGACTAATTAAATCATGCATACTGAACACAGAAACGGATGTACTTAAGTCTGATCAGTGTGTCAAATACCTTGGCAGTGACGAAGAACATTCAACAAATCACTATAAAGCAGCATTTTATGCCTTTGCAAATTATGGTTGTTGGAAATGCCTTAAGCTTAAAAATATTCATGAGATTGTTCAATGCCTTCCATTTTTTGGTGGTGCAACTGGTACGTCTAAATTTACATGGTCTGTTATTCTAAGCAACTCAGCGGTGGATGACCAACAAAGCAAAGCACAATGCAAAAATGGGGAATTATATGACTTTAAAGAGTCTGTTTGTGTAAAGCACAGCTGTCCATCTTCATATCAAAAGACGGGATCTGAATGTGTGAAAGAACGTGGTTTACCTGGAAAAGAAAATATTTACATTGAAAAAGCAGCTTTTGATCAATGTCTAGCGTTTTACGGGTTAAAGGCTTACGTTAGTTTAACAAACAACACCAACTTTAACATAAAAAAATTTCGGAAAGATTTGCAATATGAGCTTGGAGTTAATGTAACATTCAATGCACTTTTAAATTTGAGTAGCTCTGCGAAAATAATGGTCATAATTCCACCTGCAGGATCAAACTTCTTAAGGAATTTGAATAGAGCACTTAGAAGCAATAAAACAGAGTTATGGAATGGGATAGACCATTATTTTGTAACTCTAAATGCATCACTATCAGTAACAGAATTATACGGATTTGATATTTCTCGTAGTTTTTCACAATATAGAATATGCGCAGAACGCCGAATCTATAATGCAGCAAACGTGAAACTGTCCCCTAATTGTGACTTTACTTTTGATCAAAATACTAGTATTCCATACCAAAACACAACAATGTGGAAAGTGATAGACAAGGATAATAACAAGTTGTTTGTCAGCGTATGTGAAAAATTTCATTTGCATAAAACGAGATGTCCACAGAAAGTATTAGCGAGCAATGTGACAATCCTACAGAACAAAACTTTAACTCGTTACTCAAACAATAAATATGAGAGTTATCACAGTGAGCATTATACACCATTAGAGAAAGGCTACTCTGTCTGTTTAGCTACTTTTGCCTTCACGAATCAGATATTTGGTTGGCACGAAAGATTGACAGATGCTGAACATTACATTTCTTTGATTGTTACATGTGGGAGTATCTTCTGCTACGTGTCGATTTTAACAACGTACATACTGTTTACAGAGCTCAGAACAATTCCTGGACTAAGTCATATGAGCATGTGCGTAACATTACTTATTGCTGATGGCCTCTTTTTTTGTTCCATCATATCTCGCAGAACCTATACTTCTTGCGAATCCATTGCAGTAGCACTACATTGGAGTTTGCTTAGTGCATTTATGTGGACAGCTGTCATCGCTTTTGACCTTGTGACAAAATTTAGTTCATTCACAGTTGATTTAAATGAAAGAAAGTTAAAGCGTTTCCTTCCAAGATGTTGCTTCGCCTTCGCTGTGCCAACACTAACCGTATTGGTGACAACTGTGCTGGAGAAAATCTCCGTCATTGATGTTGGTTATGGAAAGAATGAGTTCTGTTGGAATTTTGACGTTGAGGCTCGTATCGCTTGGTATATTTGTCCGGTATCTTTTATCTTTCTGATCACTGTGGCGGCATTGTCATTAACCATTTACAAACTCAACACTTCTCATCAACAAAATCAAGCCGTTTTAAGAAATGGTCAAAAATTACAAACAATGAAAATCTCTTTAAAGCTTATCATTGTACTTGGTCTTACTGAAGGTATTGGCTTTATGCAGATTGCAAAATCTCGGTATACGGAAAGTGATATTGCGTTTAAAGCTGTTATCAGCTTGTTGTACACTTTGTTGCGGAGTTCGAGAGGAATTATGTTCGGATATTTGCATATTTTTAGCCAGAAAGTTGTGTCATTGCGGAGAAAAAAGTATAAACATCAATCCAAAACATTAGCAACAGCCAGCACTAAAGTTTAGACTGTAGCATGAATGATGCTCTTTGCACATTTTAATAACTAAATCAGCAATAATGACTGTGTTTGTCATTCTGAGTGATCCACATCTAAATGCAGATAAATTCTTGTTTCAGTTGGTCCAGAAATAGATTATTACAAGGTTAACGATAACAGTAAAAAAGTATAACATTAAACTATATGGAGAAAAAACTTTTTATAAAATACACTTATTGTTTGTTATTAGGAAATACTAAACTGCTGTACTGTCCGGCGTTGCAATTGTACTTGCGAAACATAATTGCACCGGGTTTTAATTAAATGTTAGGCTTTATTCCATATAAGTTCTTATGTATGCACGTATATGATAATTAATTTCCATATGTAATGGTTATTTTTTTAACTACATTATATTTAATTATAAGCAAAAAAATGTTGAACACATAAAAAAACATTTCGAAAATTTATTTCATTATTAGTGCTACATTGGAATGGTTAAACACTGATAAATAACGAAAAGAATCAAAAATTACAACTGAAATAAACTGAAACCCCATTTGTATATCTTTAGCAGTTCAATTCCGCATAAACCTTTCTATTTTAGTAACTTTGATATCCTGACAACAGAAAATTAAAAACCAATGAACGCCCGCACCAGGATTCCCGAAGTCGAAAAATGTTTTTCACGCCCCATATTTTGTCCAGATCTATGTTAATGAGAAACAATATAAGCAACAGGAGCTTAATGTACTTGTTTATTTTCATGATTGATGTTACAAGGATCCCGCTAAGAATAGCTTCGGCACAAATCATATAAGTCAGACTCTCAAGACAGTGTATATCAGTGTTACTCTCGTAACACTGATATACACTGGGTCATGTTTGTTCTATATGCATGATTTCAAAGCGACCGTCATTAAAACATTGCTTAAAACCAGTGGCTGCCTATTACGATATCTCTTTTTGGGTCTCTAGTCAGTGAAAAATGTATTAAAAGGTTTATGTGGCAAAATTATATAATTTCTTGTTTTCTTGTTTTCTTTATATTTCTCAAACCCCTTTGGCTTCTGTAAACAAAATGACGCATATTTGAATAAACGAGTATTCCATTTTTTTGTTATCCTAACATATTACATATATGATTTACACATAATTTCCGTAGTAAAAAACGACTTTGTCGTTTTAAGTAAGGATTCCCCAATAAGGCTCTTCCAGGCTTCCCCTTGAAATAAGTCATCGAATAAAGTAGCTTTGATTTGTGTAAGTTAAACCACATATTTGATCGAATGGGTGAAACGCTTTCAGCTCCCTTTTAGGAATCTTGCGGCTTCCCTTTTTAAACTTAAACCAGCTTCTTATTGAGTAACAATAATGCAAGGTTGTCACTCTTTTTATGGAGTGAAATTTGAGGAGATTTGAGAGCTTTTTTGATGAGAATTTACAAACTGGTTGAAAGAAACGGTGTTTTCATAGAAAAAAAATAAAAAGATTTGAGGAGATTTTCATATTTTTCCAACCAAATTGAGAATATTTGAGGTGATGCAAAAGATGAAAATCAAATTTTTGTACCCATGACGCATATTTATGCATTATAAAAATATAGAAGAACGTGTAGGCTGTAAAATCAAAATTGAGCAGAATTGAAGAGTATGAGAGGCGTTGCTACCCTGGCAATATAAAGTCTCCATTTGAGTCATCCAATTTAACGCTTGGCGGAATTGTTTTGTTAATTGGTGTTGGAATTGATATTTAAATATAAATATATATAGTTATTTCATGAAATATAACTATTTTCAATTAAATTCAATTGCGAGACACCCTTCCTGAAGAGAACTTCTTTAACATTTTTTATTCATTTGACTCTGATTTATAAATAAAGAATACTTGTGTGGAAAGAATAATAACACAGTTATTTAGTAACCGAATATCAAGAAAGAAATAAGAAGAAAAAGTCAGTCATTGTAAGAAACAGTAAGGCGAAGTCCTTAAAATGTCTGCTCGACATCAAGAGGGATCATGGAGACGGAGAACTTTTTATTTCATGGAACGTCCTGACACCACACTAGCAATGCTATTTAATTTATTTAACTTAGCGTTAATAATCGGGAGCGTTATTATAAGCGTGCTGTCAACAATCCAGGAATACGAAGACAATAAAATGTTGCTTAAATTAACCCTGTATTACGAACTAACTTTGCTTGCATGGTTTTCAATTGAATATATACTAAGAGTATGGGCATGTAGCTTTTTGTTGAAGCACAAAGGCTTCGTTGGACATATTCGTTTCATGATGTCTTTTCACATGGCTATTGACGCTTTTGTGATTATCTCGACCTTAGTTTCAGCAATTTTGCAGATAAAAACAACGTATTTTTCAATTCTCCGAATTACCCGGTTTATACAAATATTTCGTATTTTGAGATTGGATAGGCCCAGAGGTGATTTGAGAACTATGGGGCAGCTGGTGTATAAACACAGAAGGGAGCTTGTCACGTGTTATTTTGTTGGGCTTATCATTTTATTTGGTGGAGCATATGCAGTTTATATGCTGGAGAAAATGACCGATGAAGAGGTCACCATCAACAATATGGGGAATGGATTATACTGGGCCATTGTAACCGTGACATCTGTTGGTTATGGAGATAAACCCCCTTAATCATGGCAAGGGAAGTTGACAGCCAGCATCTTTGTGTTAGTAGGCTGCGCGTTTTTTGCGTTACCTTCAGGAATACTTGGCTCTGGATTAGCGCTACAGGCTGCAAAGCAGAAGAAGAAACGCAGGAACATGAAAATACGTAATCCCGCAGCCATTGTTATTCAAACGTGTTGGAGAAATCACTCACTGAAACGCATCAACTGCCACCTGCAAGCTACGTGGAATTACTTCTCACGCAAGTTAAAGAAACCAGACTTTTACAAGATACTCCCTGGTATCCTTGACAAGACTGATTTTTTGTCACCAGTCTATTTGTCTGCCGAGAAGGACGAAAATGATTTATGTTACGAAATCAAATCGAAAAGAAAAAATCGAAAAAATGGGTTTGACTTAACCTTAACCTACTACAAAAAAATTGAAGAAGAAGGAGAAGAGACACATCATCAAACAGAAGATTATCCTAAAGCAACTCATAAAGGCAGCCATTTGCATCTCATTAGTCCAAAGTATAAAGGTGCGCTTCGATTCGTAACGCGTGTCAAATTTTGGAATGCCATAAAAGTTTTTAAAAACATTCGCTACCCATTTGTCACTGTCCAAGACATTATGGAAAAAAGTGCATGTTCCCACCTGGAAACTATGTCTCATTTGAATCGAATACACGATTGCTTGGCTGACTTCCATGCTGAAATTGAAGAAATCAGAAATGTACTAACAGATTTGCAAGTCCAAAGTGGAAATGGTCCAAATTGGCAACGAGAATATGGAAACCTTTTGGCACAGACCAAGTTGTAGATACATATGTATGTAATGCGAATCAAGAGAACACGGCGCCAAGATGTTTTCGATTGCGTGTCTTAGCTAAAAGTGTCACGGTACAACAAATATACCAGCTTAAAAGCTTATAACAGATTATTTAACCTTATTTTCTATTGACAATTTGCATGTTATTAACCTCAAGATTAATAACCATAGTTTCTCTACTAAACGCCCGAGGCGCTTATTAAATATTTTCGAAATTTAGGGAGGGGTGGAGGGACGCCTGAAAGAAGTAAGGTTTTTGCTTAAATAGCTGTGTGCGTTAATTCTTAAACTCTAGTAACCGCTCGAGCGCCTATATGATGGCACGATGGATATTTTTTACTAGTCGTTCGGGCGTTTATCCGCCCGGTTTCATATTAGGGAAAATGGGCGAAACTTTTTTTTAATCTTTTCGTCAAACTTTTGTTGCCTACCTTTGTATTTTGGTAATATGACTTGTAAAGTAGAAATATTGCATGCGGTGTTGAAGAAGCGTTTTTATAGACCACCGGATGCAATTCAGAATCTGGTTAACGTTTTTGACAATGCTAAAAAATGGTCAACAAGACCCCCTAATTTTCAATAAACAGCAGGTAAAGCGGAAGGAATTTTAAAGATCGCAACCGCAAGCAATTGGGAAAGCCATGGCTATCTAATTACATGTGATAAAATTCCATTATCGTACCACAGTTGTGAACTTACAATCATGGACAAATATATTGAGACTAAGGCAGTTTTTTACTCATTATCCAAATATGGACAAAAGAGTCAAATAGTCAATACTCTGCAGCCGGCAGGCTGCAAAGTCGCTACTTTTGCACACAAGTAGGCCAGGCAGAGAGCGTTGAAAAGTTGCTAGTCACATTCTTTAGCACGTCCGCACACCGAAATAATTCACGTCCGGGGACCACGAAGGCCCCGAAATTCGTGATTAATGGCTTTGCTGACGCCAGCAACAATTAGCACATTTTAAGAATTTCGTAAGTCCACTCTGAGGATTGACAAGTGAACTTTGACAAGTTCAAGATGTGTGAATCTAATATAGAATGAGCCTACGCAATTACTTGTGGTGGCGAACTTCGAAATTCGTTGTCTTGTCCCAACGATTGTAGATCGATCGGTTTATATATGAACACAAAAAATGTTGAGAAACTGCTGTGCAACGTAGCATACCATTGTACAAAAGTCACCATTGCAACTGTATTGAAAAACACATGTTGTACAACAAAGCGACAAAGGAATAGCCAAAATCGGTCCCTGTGACAAATACACTTTTTTTTTTTAGTGCAGTGATTATATCTCGAGAGGTTCGTGCAGACTAGTGCCCAGACTTGCGCGGTAAAGGGTATGGCGGTGTCCAGTCCCGAAAACAGTGAAAGTGTCGTCGGCGGGGGTAAAATTTGCATGGGGAAGATTCGAAATGGTATCCGAAGTTACACCAACAGTTAGGGACAACTGCAAATTAGACTATTCCGCCTAAATAGGCTATGATAGACAAATTAGGCGAAATTTATCTCCTAACTAGGCTATCAACATTAAATTTGCTTATTACAGCCTTCTGGTCCGTGGTCGCATCGATCTTTAAGGTTAAAAATGATCTAACAAACCTCCCTCGGATGTAGAAGTATTATTTTCGTAAATATTATGGTGCGTTTTGAAGATATTGCTTTTAGTTTGTTTTGCCGCTAATCCGCATGCGCACAACGTTTTTTTCCGGCGTGTTTTAAAAAACCGCCGAAATAGACTATTTTGATTTAAAAAAAGATGGCGCTTGCTTAGGCTATGATGTCCTAATTACGCTATCATAGACAAAATAAGCTATTTGGACAATCTCGCCCGGACCTTGTTCTAGTCAATTGGAAACGAGTTTGGTTGGTGGGCACGTTTACATGTATAACTTTTATATCCGCCATGCAAATTCTATGAAATTTGACCTAAGCAAAGATGACTAAGTCAGCAAGTAGTACAGGAAAAATAGTAGCGCGACCAACAAAGATTGCGAAGATATCATCGATTAAAATTTTCCATCTCCTAAATAGACTATTCTCTCCAAGTTAAGCTATTAAAAATCTCCTAATTTAGCTACTAGCTTATTTAGGAGAAATAGTCTAATTTGCAGTTGACCCTAACTGACCAAGAACTAGTAGTTTCTAGCTTGTTCATTTTTTTTGTAGCTACAAAAGTTTCTATCTTACAACATAAACTGGTCATTATATATACCCTGTCTGCTTCCACGAAGGACCACAAAGGTGGTCGTTGAGTTTTAAAAGCTTCCATTTGAGCTGCAGTAATCTCAGAAATATCTGCTGCATCTCAGCTAGGCTATAGCTCACGGCTGTTTCAGCGCGGACAAAAATGGCCTGCGGAAAAAAAACGATATACCCCGTCAGCAAAAACAGGATATCTCAAGAACGAAATAAGATTTTTACATTCTGTAAAAAGGATATAAATCTCAGATAAATTGTCCATATTAGCATTAAACATTTTTTTTCGGACACTTGTCCGAAATTGCTTAATTTGGGCCAAAATGTCGAAAAACGTCCTTAAAAACGTAACTTAAAGCGACTTCTTCCACAATATCTGGAAAATTCGGCCAGGATAAGATGTTTTTTACGATCCATAGGTTAAAGAGGATATTCAGGATAAAAGTAATTAAATTTTTATACTGTCCGAAATCGTCCAAAGGTATTTTTTGGGGCCAAATACGCTAAATATACGAAAAACAGCTAACAGTGTCATATTTCAACTTAAAGGTCGGTTCAATTTGGTGAAAATCCTTATCGTTTCTAGCCCTGAGACATTCTAAAGTGTCCTAAATGAAATTATGATGTGTCCGAAAGTGTCCGAATTGATATTTTGGGCCTTTTTGGGCCAATTATCAGAAATCTTTGGAAAAAAGACCATTTAGAACCACGATTACTGTTATAAGTTCGTTTGCTGGGTTTGGAAGCCTCATTGTTTCTAATCTAGAGTGCCTTTAATGAAATTATGATCCGTCCAAAACTGTCCGAATTGACGTTTCGGGACCAAATACGTGAAAAACGCTATTTTGCATACAAATTTAATTTTCAAGCTTAATTTAACAGGTGAAAAGAACTAATTGTTTTAATCCTGAGGCATTTTTAAGTTTCTAAGTTAAAAATATAACATGTCCGAAATTGTCCGAAAAAGTACTAGTCTTAGTATAGTGTACAAAATATATATTTTTTTAAAAATTTACAGAACTATTTTGTAAATAAAATATTTTCTAATTTATACAATTTAAATATATATACATTGTAATAATTTAATCTTTGAAGTCTTCCATGCAGAAATCTAAACATAAAATAAGACGGTCTAATTATTTCTAGATTATAAAGAGACAGTATTTGCAAGTACCAAAGCAACAGTGAGCCAGACAATGGATTTATAGTGTTACCGTTGTGCAGAATACTTTGAAGATCATAATAATAACTCTAAACTTTGTAAAAGGAACTGAACTTGTTTACTGGAACTAAAGAGAATACAAACTACATCATTGTAACTATCTTTCGTGATATAAAATAAATATATCAAGAAATATTAAAAAGAAGACAAAAGACAGCATTTTCAGATGGATTTATAGTGTAGAAATCACTTACTGTGTGTAGAAAACTTTGATCATAATACTAATTCTAAACTTTGTAAAAGGAACTGAACTTGTTTACTGGAACTAAAGGGAATAAAAACTACATCATTGTAACTATCTTTCATGATATATAAATAGATATATATTAACTCTCTTAATTTATACAATATATACATTTAAATAAAATATAAACAGGAACATCAATTTACACATTTATTATTTACAGTGGCCACAATAAGGACACTTACCCTTCCTATAGAAACTTTTCTGTCCGTTCCCCTTGCAAGGAACACACACACGCTCTACCCCTATCTGAAGCTTCCTATTGGCCTTGCTCCACAATTCCTGACGTTGCAGTAACAACGTTAGCTTCAGGTCCTGATCTCGAACCCCGTACAACTGTCTTACTTCCTTATTTACGGAGTTGTGCAAGCTCTCACCCTCCTCTTCACTCAAAAGTCCCAAAGTCCGATGCATTTTTGCAAATCGTGGCACATCAAAAACTAACTCGTGTAGTTTGCGTGTAATTGTCTCCTCAGGAAAGTGTTTTGGAAAGGCCTCACCAAATGAATTACAAAATCTCTCTAAGGCATCTATTTCGGGACCGGTTAAAAATCGTTTACAAAAAAGAAGTGGTTGAATCTGACTAAATAAACCAAACACACAAAGAAATCGTTTGTGAAGATCTGCATTGTCAGCAATCACGTCACAAAGTCGAACATGATTTCTCAGAACAACTTTGCAATGATTGCCAACAAATACATTACCATGGTATGCTTGTCGTGCAACCTTGATGTCATCAAGGCACTGGAGAAGTTGCTTCTCCCGATGTCCCATGGTTTCTTCACACTTAGTCTGAAGGACCTTACACCTAAGTTCCAATTCTAAAATGGAATCGTCAAGAGCAACACGGCGTTCCCTTAGATCATAAATTCTGTTTTCTAAATGTGAATGAAGATCTAATCGACCTATTCCTGAACATTTTAGGCACGTAAATCTCTCAAGAGTAATCTCTTCAGATTCCCCAAACAATTCACAAACTTGATGTGACCATTTTTCGCATGTGTCACATAATACCCAATTGACATCAGTATCAAACCTTGTTATTAGGCAAACCTCTGCAGCGCACGATCCAAAATCTTTATTTACAGAAAACCTTTTTTTTCCTGAGGAGTTTTTGGAGATGTTTTCAAGTTCACCAAAATCATGTCTTAGCCCTGCACTTAACCTGTCTGTCAAATTGGCCAGGTCTACGTATTCACCCCCTAATTGCCTTAAAGACTGCTCGCTCTCCCGCAGCTGTACGCTTTTTGTCACCCATTCAATGTTATCTGACCTATCGCTGGGCATATCGTCGCATGCATCCAACCTGCGCACGCACTTTAACAACAGTTCATACAGCTTAAGGGTGATGCCTAATACAATATGCAAAACGGGTGGAACGACTCTGCTTAGATCCGTAATAGGAAAAATGACATCACCCACAATAGATTCATGATACTTACCGGTTTTTCTTAAACCACCAGTGCGATCCTCGGCCAAATTTTCAAAGTAACTAGCCTCAAGATCTTTAACAGTTCTACGAGCTATGTCACAATGAAAAGGCGTGTGAGGTAACCCACGGTGGTGTTGAAGGTGACTTAATTCAACATAGTCCTTTACACTAGGGTACGAAGCAGACGAACCCTGGTGACCAAGAACATCATCGATGAAATGAAAATCACCTCCAAGAAAAACCTTAACCTTATGCCCATCCATACGGAATTCTGACTGCTGCATTTCTATAATCACATCACGAAAGGGTCGTAGAACACGGGCCATGTTCTGACGACAATCTGAAGCCTGATACAAACAAAACATATGTACATCATAAACAGAACCAGAAGAAACACTATTAAAAAATTCAAAGTGAAATTTCATGTGCTTACCACCCTTGTCCCCTCCAAAAACAATCCAAATATCTCCACCAAAGTCATCAAAACGCACATGGTTACGTGTCTTAAGATCTACAAAAACATCAGTAACATATTGTTTCAAGTCAGTGACCCTTAGTACAGGAGTAGGCGAGCAGGAAGAATCATCCGCACTAGCAAAGAGATCAACTAGCTTCACAGAAACAGTGTTCTCATTTGCATGTTTTGTCATCTTCACTTGCTCGACTCTCATCTTGGGCTCAGATGGCAAAATAGGAGCACCAAGATTTGTTAAAACACACCTTAACCTACGAAATGCAGCAGTGGGCATCCTTAATAGGCACCTTAGTTGGACAGCATCAGAGGGAGACAGAGGTTTGATAATACCTGACATCTCTGCAGCTATATGTGCAAGAGACGGAATCTTCTGAAGCAGATTCATCAAAAGCATCGAAACTTCTTTCACCTTCCCATCACCTGAAACGAAACTAAGCAGGCGCATGCACAGGTTGGATCTCCTACGCAGCTCGCGTTGTGACACTTCTGAGTTGGACTTACCACGCCTGCCTAAGTTGACAAAAGTAGTCTTATGTTTTAGGGGACCTCCATCTTTTGTTAAAAAAATACCTTCAAATATGGAGGAATTTTCGGCCTCATACAACTTAACAAAAATGAGATCGTGGTCATCTCTCCCACTACAACGACACAAAGAAGCTTTAGCCTGAAAAGTAGACTGACGTAGACCTTTGATAGTTTTTGAGGCCGTCGCGAACTTTTTTTGCGTGGATGCTAACTTATTAGAAATATCCGTGATATACACGTCCTTATCCTTCAAAGTGCCACTAACCTGGCCTAAATGAGACTGCAAGGTCTCATTCCTATCCCGAAAAGTCTGAAACTCAGCTTCAACTTTACTTAACCGAGACGTTAAGTCTTCAATTTTTACCACCAACTGGCCATTTTCAGCAGATAACTGCTGATTCCTATTTAACAAATCTTGAAGCCTTGTTTCATATCTGATTCTTTCATTAGCGAAGGGATCGGGAGATGGTGGATTTGGCGCGCGCGACAGTTGTACGGTCGGGAAAAAAGGCAAATCTTTGTTTCTGATTTTTGAGTCTGTTTTTGACATGTTTTTTCTATATATATATATATAGAATTTTTTGCAAACTGTCATGTCACCCAAAATTTTAATTTTTGCAAAACCACAACCAATATATAAGCCATTGTCAACAACCTTGTTTTTAACATTGCTTTCAGAAAAAACTGAGTGTTTTACATGGTTAGTAAATCGCACTACAACATTTTCTTAAGATTTTTATTTTCCTCAAAGTGTAAGAATAAAGAAGTATATATATTTACAATAATAAAGTTATTTCAATGTGAAAGTAAAACACATGTCTACAAATATACAAATGAACATTTAAAAATACATTATTATAGAAGGGCTTCGTAAATATATACAATAATAGACGGTAACCCGTGGATAATTCCTTAATTCCTTTTGTGGCGCCGTAGTTTAGTGGTTATAACCCTTTAGGAGTGACAATGATAGATAGTTCTTACTTATATAAACTATAATGTTGGAAGTATACATTGGTTGTATATCAAAGCTTTCAATTTAAAGACAAACTGTAATGTACTATTATGTGAATGTGATCCTGAGAGGATATTTACAGGTAAATATTGTATACACGCTTTTTTTTTATAAGAATATCGAAATTCTAGCCAGGCTGGTAATTATTTCTTTATTGTTCTAAACAATAGTTCTATTGTTTTTAACCTGCAATATTTTTATAAAGTATAATCTTACAAAAGAGAAAGTGTGTAATGCATCATATGATGAATCCTGGAATGAAAGCATAAAAAAGCAAGATCTACACATCATATAATATATTTTATATTGAATTTTATATTGATGAATTTATTATCATATTATCATACACTTAAATTAACTTTATTATTTGATATTATATTTTTGATAAGCAAAAAGTACTTTTTAAATACATAAGGCATTGTCATATATTAAGTATCCCCTATCTATCATATGAAAACGCCAATGTTTTCACCCCTGTTTTAATTTCAATCTAGATTAGTCAAATCTCGAATTTTTTTCATTAATGCCAACCATGGTTGTGCTTCAGAGACTATATTTAAGCAAATAGTTTGACCAAAAAATCTCTGGATATGTCACTGTTTTCCCTGCCTTTTTGGTTTTACAAAGATTTTACACATCCAGTTGTCATTAAGACTACCAGGGGTAAAATATTTATTTAAAGCAGAGGACGTTGTGCTGTAGTGTGGTTTTTATCTTATACTATATACATTATTCTTATATAGAGATAAGGTTTAATTAAAACCTAATTCATACAAAATTTAATGGCAATATGAAATCCTCATACCATGTAAGTTTTCGTTTTGTTTTTTAAGTTTTTTATAATGCTTTGGATATATATTAGAACTTATGTGTTATTTTATGTTTTATTTTTAGGCAGGAGACAGTGATACAAAGTTTGTATTTTTAATCCTTATTGATTTTTAAGGCTTTTTTTTATTTTCATTTTCCGTGGAAAAGACTGGAAAGAAACAGAAAAGCTTCTGAACATGCATACTTAAAATGTTTACATCATTACACAGAAAATTTTCTTGTTTGTTTGTTCCTGGCAAAGTAAAATTGCGTTCAACTTTTTCTTTGCGTTATGTACAGAAACGACAAGTAGAAAATTAGTTAGCCAATCAGAATATTTCATTTCGTGAGAATTACGCAAAGTGTGTTTACTTTCTGTATTGAAATGTGCGCAATATTATAAAGTGGAAATTACTAGTAGAAAAATGTATGTTCTGTTCTTGTCCGTTCCGTTCCCTGGGAAACATTTTGAAGTGGAAAATAGGCTTCATTCATTTGACAGTTTCAAATTTATATATGGTTTTCGTCTTTAGTGGTTATATTTGACCTGATTTTACGAAGAAAACAAGTATTTTTCATATCAAAATTTTTCTATATAATGTCGTGTTCAAAGAGGCTTGTCAGTATGCTAGTTAACTTTTCGGAAACAAATAATATATATAAGATATTTATTAAATTACCATTACATAGTGCTTATTGTTATAACTAGCGCCATAAGCTAAATAAAGCTAAAACCAAATATACTTATATGTATATAAAAGTAAACATGGCAAAACTTTTGTTCGGAAATGATTATTTAATTACAAAAAAATAAAAAAATAAAAGAAAAAACCATAAATTTAAATAAAAAAATGCTCTCTTTTTCATCTTCTTTTTCAAAAATGACAGGTAATTACTTATCTTTACTGTGGTACCTTAAGTGACATATCTCATGGCTAAAAAGTCAAAAAAGTAAAAAAATGTACAAGCCAATCTGTTCACAAAAAGGGTTATGCTATGCCCAAAAAAAAACCCTAAAGTTTTTGTGACCAAGATTTTAAATTTAATTTGCACCGAAATGACAAAGTTGAACTTATATGGATTTCTTTTCTTGGTATCATAATTAATTATTTATCTGTTTCTTTTGTTTAAAAATATACATGTATAAGAGTAGAGCAACAACTTCTCTAAAATTCAGGTGTAAGGGTATATTACCTACAACTTCTCAAAATTGATCTTCTCCTGGGACTACTTCAAAGTATTTTTATTGTATTTCAGTTGACTGTGTAAAGTGCTAGGATGTTCATTGTCAGCTTTGCTATTAACACCACAAATCTTCTCAATTTATAACTTAAAATATTGCTCCAGTCTGCATTATCCTTATCTGCATTTCTAAATCAATAGATTTGTTTAAGTAGCCACTGTGGGATAGGATTTTCATCATCATCATCATCATTCTCGGCTTAACGTCCGTTTTCCATGCTAGCATGGGTTGGACGGGGTATATTAATGACCCTCTTCCAATCTAATTTTCCCTTTTTAAAACAGAAAATTTCTAATTTTACGGGGTTGTTTATATTTAGTGAACCACCAAAGAAGGTGATTAAATTTCGTAACTATGCCCCGAAAGATGATCAACTGAAAACGAAGAAATTGGAAAAAATAAAGCCAAAAGATGGTATCAAAACTGCTTCTTTTTTTGAACTGTTTTGTCTTGTGCATAATATAAAAATAAAGAATTAAATTTTCTATTTTTTGTTGTTGTAGTCTCAGAGGAACTTACTGAGCATCTGGAAAAAGCGAAACCTGACAAAATGGAGGAAGTGGTTAGTATATCTTTGTTTCGACAGTTGATTTAAAATGCATTCTTAAGTTCAAAAAGTTACAATTTTGTGGGATGTCGAGTATATGTGTGTACCTGACCTGCTGAACAAAACTGAAAATCATATTGATGAGCAAAGTAGTTCTTCTTCAATATAACTTAAACGGATTATACTCACCTTCATGATCGGAGCATTCTCTGTTGAGAATGAAAAACACAGATGTGCCATGAGAAATATTCACCTATGAAAAATGAAAATATTTGAGTTAGTATGATTGCTTACACTTTATTATCAGGAGAAGTGTTACAATTGAAATTAACCCAAGAATGGGGACTCTGTAAAATGAGGATTTTTTTTGATGCCTTATTTTCCTCTTTTTTTAGGATTTAACAACTCTTGCACCAAGAAAACCAGATTGGTAAGTTATAGGTTGTATAACATGTTCATTATTCATGAAATAATGAACTTTTTTAAATATTGGGAATAAACCGAAAGTTTTTTTTTTTTCAAAGATGTCATCGAATTGGCTTTTTTTCAGTTAATGAAACTACCGAGTAAAAGCAGATCGGATAAACAGTGATTTGTTTTGTTTAACTTTTGTATTTTTATTGTTAATGTTAAATTGCACTGCCCTTCCCCCATCATATCGTAAACATAAATAGAGCTATCACTTTCAGTGCGGAAGGTCATTAGAAAAGAGAATATAAATCATTCCTTAGTGTGAATCGATCCTTAGTGTGAATCTTTCCTTTCCGATTAACATTTAGTATGGTTGACATTTTTGGCGATTGTGTAGTTGATTGGTTGCTATACTTGCATGAATTCTGTAACTCAAATGGGAGTTTTAAAGGGGAATTAAGCCTCAAACTTAATTAGCATTATTTTGGTTAACATTATGTTCGTTTCCCAAATTCTGGTCAAAACTTTGAAAAATAAATATTATTTGGATTGATTTAATATAAAAGTTACCCCTTCTATGAGCGAACGGTAAGCGCCATTTAAATTTTCTGAGGCCACGGCTGATTCTGGAGACATATATCGTGACGTATCTTACGCTGAAGAAGCAAGCTTGCGCTGAGCGGAAGCAGCGAGATATGGAAAATATAAGCTCCTGCTCTGGCTCTCCTATTTCAGAAGTAAAATATTCAAGTGTTGCCAAGAATTTTCCAATTTATTGAACGACAAGTTGAATAATAACAAGTGCATTACGATGCACAAGGATTTTGAAATTTTATGTTTGAACCGCACAGTGCTAGATACAGCCAGCATACAACATCGACGATACCAGAAAAAATATAACGAACTCTCCACATATACTAATAAGTAAGTCTTTCTTCAAAAGATATGTTTCTCGTAAATATTTTCACAGACCATATTTCTTATAGTCACACAAAAATAAAACGTTCTTCTTATCTTCTCACTTTTCGCTTTATAATCTTACAGGTCCACGCGCTATGAAATTACACACCATCGCAGATTATTTAATTATAAAAATAATGTCATTCCTTGAATTTCAAAAAAAAAGGAGGAGAGCTCATGTGCCTCAAATAACAATTTGTTTCAAAGAAATTTTGATGAATGAATAATTTCTTTTGAATATTTTATCCTGGTTTACACTATAACATAAACTTTGATTCCGTTGTATGGAAATGAGGTAACACCAGTTACCGACAGTACACGGCCTGGGTACATTATTATGAAAGGCTTTGAAAGGATGTCGCGTGGTGATTCCAGGTTGTGTTGTGCGAAAAATAAGGGAAGAATTTCCTGATCCAAATGGAAAATATACTGGTTTTAAAGAATTTGTTGAACGAGACTTAGCATTTTCAAACAAACAATAACAACAACGAAAAAGCGACCTATGGTGTTTATCTATCTCAAACAACGCAACTTTTCTTTGTTACTGTTTGGTCGAGGAATCATAAAAAAGACTTCTTCACCTCTACTTTCCCAGTACTATTTTTACAACCATAAGCTTTACAAGTAGGCATCGTTTTTGGTAGAAAGATAACATCAACAAATACGCTGTTGCGTTTGTTCACATTGTGTAAACAACTTTAAAAGAGATGAAGAGATCAAAAAATTGAAATGAGCGTAAAATACGTCATAGATCTCCATCGCAGATATTGTTTTGATTTTAACATGGCGATTACTGTTGTCAACTTTTATGCTAGAAAAGGGATGTAAATTCAAAGAATTTCAATTTTTTTATATACCATTAAAATAAGTAGGGTTTGTAAAAGATATTTCCGAAGAAAAAAAATTTGGGCTTAATTCCCCTTTAAATGCACTAGGGTCAACTTTGCGGTACCCTAGAGAGGCTACCCTGGGTTAATAATCACAATAAATAAATTATGAACTCTTATTTTAGGGATTTGAAAAGGGACATAGCGAAGAAATTAGAGAAATTAGAAAAACGAACACAAAAGGCTATTGTCGACCTAATACGTAAGTGAAAACTGTTTTTACATTATGGTGTATCTTTTTACGCCTGATTTTCCGTCTGATTTTAACGCCTGATTTTTACGCCTGATTTTTACGCCTGATTTTTACGCCTGATTTTTACGCATGATTTTTACGCATGATTTTTACGCATGATTTTTACGCCTGTTTTCGTGCAACGCCTGCTGGTGAAGTATTTAAATGTGCACATCAAAACTATAATACACCTTTACGATAATTCAATTGTACATGCGTTCTTACGGCTCTCCATCGTTTTACAATATCGCAAGAATGGAGGTAAAAAACATGTTTTTATAAGAGTTTGTTAGAGACGAAAGCGTGTTTTCTCCAGGTTTTTAACTTCCTTCGTATCAATTTCTTTCAGATTTTCAGGAAACGTTAATAATGATAAGATACAACTTATGTGTACTTTTCATTAAAAACTAAACGCGGCAAGAAAAGTTATTACGAAAGAACGTGTTTTCTCCTTATAAAAGTGTGATGTTTACCTCCTCAGTGTTAGTTTTCCCGAATTATCGTAAAGGTGTATTGCCATGGAGCAATCGATGTTCAAAAAAAACTGGGATGCCATTTCACGGCTTGTAACCATTGTTTCTTCAAACTTTAAGTACTACATATTGAGCGAGAACTGAAAGTTAATTAATTCAAAACCTTAGGTATGTTGAATTCGACAAGGACTAGCCAAGTTTTCAGGGTAAATAAAAAATGTATCAATATTAAAAACATTGTCTTCAGGGAGATAAAAAATAAATACATTTATAGCAGTACACTTATAAAACAAATCGAAGGTAAGAGTGGTATTAGGTTGTTAAGGGTTAAAATAACTAATAAATATGTGTGTGAAAAACAACAACAACGCTGTTACAGTTTGACACGTTAGGAGAACATTAAACTACTTTAACGGTTTTTGGGTTTAAAAGGGTGTTTTTATTGAACTGAGGTACGATAGATCTAATACTTTCAGGTGTACTTCTCTTGTGGTCAAAATTTTGTTATTAAGTATAAATTAGTCCATTTTAGTTCACGATTTGAACAGTTAAATAATAAAGATTTCATTCATTTCCAGTACTTTTGTACTTACAATGATTATGGTTGTTCTGGGCTTTTTATAATTCTTTAGCTCTAAAGGGTATCAGAGGGGTGTGCTTTATGGAGAGGTGTGCTGCTGGTAAATTGGATAACCTCGTTCCCGGGGCCTTATCCGAGACATCATTATCGAAAATCGGGAAAGACCCTGGGAACGAGGTTAGGAAGTTATATACGGAACACTAAAAGTATTTTAAAATTTAGGGAAATATAACGACTTGTTAAAAAGCAATACTAATTTCTATAAACTTTTGTTATTGGATATTAAAGATCTGTGTTCATTAAAATGTTGATTATTTCCCGTGTGCGGAAGCGATCGTTCGTGTAATTATTTTAATTACACGAAGCTTAACACCGCTTTTCAATTCCCTGCTTCTACCATACCGTTTTTCAAATTGATTATCATAACACTATATCACATCTGTTATTTGTATTCTTTTGGAAAGGTTGTGGTTAACTTCCAATTTTAGTTTAATCGCGTCTCTTTCTCCTTAAGTGTGTGCTATTTTTAATTCTTTCACGACGTCAGATAAGTCTGCTAGAAGTCTTTTTGTGGGGATATAATCTATTTTTGTGACGTCAATCGAAAAGTGTTTTTGTTGTGTGCAGCTTTTAGTTGCATGATGACTGACATGTTTTAAAATGGCAGGGCAATTTTGTTTAAAAAAATTAAAAATGAAATTAAGCTACCAGAATGAAATGTTTAGGTGCCTAGGAAACGTTGTGTTTTTTTCACGTTCACCACATTACAATGTCTTTGTGCAAAAGATTTTCAACAAGGTTTTTTTTAAGATCATCCCGCTAATAAATGTGAACTTAAACTCGAGAATATTACAGAGTGCGAGTAGTCCCGTGTAACTATTTCTTATTTACTTAGATGCTTATAAGTTTTAGAAAAATGATAGGTGAATGATATGGGAAGGTGAAAACATTACCGGTTGGCTACAAAGAAACACGCACTAAATTTATTTTATCACTATATTTTTGCTTTTGTACACATTCTATTTACTTCACGCTACTCGTATATAAAACAAACTGAAGTGCAAGAGTTTTCAAAGAAGTGTGTTATGTTACTACTAAACTATAAAGTGTCCCACGCATAGTTAATTCTTTTTTTGTTTTTTGTTTTTCTTCTAAAGTAGTTAGTGCTTCTGCATATCGCATGCTTTTTATTTTGCAATTATCGCAGCTCGTCAGCCATTTACATCAGGTCCATTTTGCCAGGTCCAATTTCATGCCATTTGTCGATTTGAATGCTATCAGAAATTTTCTTTATTTTTGGCCTTCGAGTTTGTTTTTTTCGGAGTTCATCAACTTTTGTGCTACCTTTCGCTCGTGGCCGCTCGGGTTGGGTCGATTGGTGTTGAGTTGCGATTCTTTCTTCGAGCGTCCTTTTCTTGTCTGGGGCTGTGTGTATTTCGTGTCAAAGTTGAAGTAGTCATATTCGTCAAAATATTTCTCCATTGCCGTATTTGCCGTGAACAGATTCTGTCTTCTTACTTGAACTTTCATATTTTTTCTGCTAAACTTTTTCTTACCATCAACTGTTTAAACTTTGCGTTGTTTTGTTTTTTATTCAGCTATATAAAAATACACCAATGTTTACATTAATGATTAATCTCATTGGACGATCATCAATTAACAATGTGATTGGTTAATAAATTTTATTTTCGAATCTTCATTGGTTGTATTTATAATTTGTTGTAATAAATTATAGCGTCATTCAAGCAGCTGTGTTTATATACATTCTTTAGAGACACGGCCAGCTGAAATGAGCAAATAGAGCCGTTGTTTTTAGAAAAACGTGTGCAAAATAATTTGCAAAGTTTGCAGTAAAAAAACAAAACAAACTCAATACTGTCACATGCTATCACAAAAAAAATTAAAATCGAATGCATGCTTTTTGTCATAAACACTAACAAAATATTTACGCCTTTTTTCCAGCTTAATTTGTAACCTAGGTTTTAAACATCAAAGAAGGTCATTACCAGACCTTTTAGAAATATCATTCTTTTGATGTCATTAGTATAACCACACAAAAAAACCAGAATCATTACACTTTTTCTTCTTTCGTAATTACGACGCCAAAAGTATTCGCATTTGGCGTCGTTTTGGTTTCACTATGGTTATATGATTTGCTACCAAGCAGCAGGCTTCTCATCTCTTGATTGATCAAATCATTTGTTGCAATTTCTACCAGAAAATGTTTAATTAGAAATCCTAACAATGCAAAAATTATGACAGCATTATTCACTTGTGCCAATTCCACCCCGATACTATCTTAGACATCAAAATGAAAGGGTTGGGGGATTTTTATTGAAATGGGTGTAGAAAGAAAGGTATTTTAGGCTAGAATATTCTTAATTGGCTTTTTATTTCTATATTACATGTTTTTCTTTACAACAAAATTAGTGTATATCACTACTGCATCCCATGTATTTAAATGTATTGTTTAACGCTGCAAAATTGTTTACAGTTTGTTGAAGTTATTATATTTTGTTGCAGGAGAGAGATTGACACCTGAAGACGATTTAGCGTCAGCCGTCAATGCAGTCACGGAGAATGAATAAGCAGACATCTGTTTAAAAATTGGAACTATATGCTTAAAAAGTCAAGATTTTGGAGAGAAAATGGTTTACGTTGGTTCTAATGTCGTGCAAAAGGATATGGAGAAAAAAATTCAACTTGGTGGCTGTACCAGACTAAAGGTTTTGGTGTGTACAAAATATAAATATCTATGTAGTTCTTTGCTCGACAAATATATTTGTCTTAAAATATATACATTTTAAAGTGTGTTTTTATAAATGTGTTTTTATTTTATCTACAAGGTTGTGTTTGTGTGTCAGTGTGTCATGTCCACTTCTCTTTGTCCGTTATGAGTAACTTAAATTTAGATTTATATTATGTTGCTGCTTCAAGGGTAATTTATATTATGTTGTGTTACTCCAAGGTTAATTTATCAAGTTTCATTGCATCCAAGGGCGTTTACATTTTATAAAAATATTAGAATGGTTTTCATGGTTATATCTCGCATATAACCCAGTAATCCTTTAAAGTAACCCAAAAAGTGATTTTTGGTGTATCTTTTGCAATTGTTTTGGTGTAACGTTGGCGCTGCTGTGTAAGAAGCTGCAGCCATTTGTCATGACGGATGCCAGAACATTGTTCTGATCTGTGTTTGACATATCATTAGGTAAATGAATTCGTTGAAGCTTTTAACTTCTCCCTGACGTGACACTTCCTGGTACAAACGATTTCTTCGAATCTTCAAGCTCTTCGATATGTTGTTTATCTTCCGCGACATCTGCACCGCTACTGTGTTTGTTTGTTAGCTTAGACGTCTCAATGGCAGTGGACATGTTAAAAGACTTCGAACTAGGTAGCGTTCGTTTTCTAGCCTGATCATCGCGGTAGCCAACTCTTGATTTTTTGTAGTCATCAGGCTCCTCGTCATCATCTTTTTCATCGTCATCATCATCATCACGGTCATCATCCTGAATAAAAGAAACAGAAGCACGTAAATTTATTGTATGTTTTTAGAACAGGGATAATGCTACCCCCAATAGTAGGGGCCCGGGTTAAACGGGGCATTTATTTCCTCAGTCATCCTATCAGCATATTATAAATTATTTATGTGTTGGCATTTACTAAATGGAATCATTTGTCGTGATTTCCTGACCTTTATCTATTTTCATGGAAATAAAACTCGTAAAGTAGACCATTGTTATGGCCTCTCTGACCAAGAAATTTAGGTGACACTTTGTCATTATTTTTGCTGTAATGGAACAGTGTCTTGATCGGGAAAAACTTCTTAATACATTATACATCTGATCAGCGGAACAAATTTCCTAAAGTGGGGGTCATAGTGGGGGTCATAGTATAATTTTCTGTAAAATGTGGGAGTGAAAATAAATTTAGATATGCAGGATATATCGTAGCTGTTAAATGGAGGGGGCTTGACTAGTTAGAACACAAAATGTTTTCTGTTTTTCGTCAAACCTACTTTAGTAAAATTGGTAATAATATAAAGGAAAATGTATTGCGATTATAATATGCGTCAAAAATAGATTTAAAATTCAACCACGATGAAGAACAAGAGCTTACCTCCTCTTCATCATCATCGGGTGCTTCGTGATATTTATGTCGATGGTGGCGACGCTGCGGTTCTTCTTCTTCATCGTCATATTCTGGACCTACATGGAAATATTAACACAAAAATAAACTATTTTTATTGGGGGTTTACTTGCATTTAGTCCTGAAGACGTGTATCCTTTTAGGGTTAAAAAAACCTTTAACACCAGTTCTGGCCGTAGAAATCATTTACTGTTTTGTGATGGAAAAATTTCTTTGCTTTTAAAACATCAACATACCTTCCTCTCTTTCTGGTCCTTCTTCAGGCCCCTCATATTCTTGTGGAGGTTCTTGTTGCGGTAGTGGGGCATTTTGAGGACGCTCGTTAATCGATCCATAAGGATCTGAGAAACTATGAGTATGTTGGTATCTGGCGGGTTCATATTGTTTCATCGGTGGCGGTACGTACTCGGTGTTGGGTGCTGCGACTGGAGGCTCTCTTGAAGTTTCGGAAGAATACAGTTTATCTTGAGCTGCAGCCACTTGTTCTTCCATATGTGTCGCCTTATCAAGTAAAGCTTTGTTCTCAGGATCATTTACGTCAAGATTACTCCCTGTATTCTTATTGGAGGTATCTCGATCTGACGCATGCGCAAAAACATCATTTGATTTCTTCGGTTCAGCGGTTTTGGATTTGTTTCCATTTTGGTCTTTATTTAGTACTACCTTATCGCCTTTCGTTTCGACGAGCGGTAGGTTTACGCTTGGATTGGAAGCGTGTTGCGCCATTGCTTTTTCGACAATTTTACGGTTCCGATCTTCTTGACTGCCTTTACTGCCTTCCTTGCCGCCATCTTTGCTTGCGTCAGCTGAATCTGCCTTGCTTTCGTTTCCCATAATATCGGCCAACGCATTGGTTAAGTATTCATCAATTTTATCAGCTGGAGGACCTCCCTTCTTTTCCCCTTTATCATGCGTTGAGTTTGACAGTGGTGTAATACCTGCAGGTAATGCTGCTTCTAGAAGTTTTTTCTTTTGTTTTTCATTGTTTGAGATATCTGCCATATCTTCTTGTATAGCTTGGGCAATGACTTTTAATGTCTCTTCTTGACTTTTTGTTTTTTTATTTCCACTCAAGTCATTCAGCTTAACAGTTGATGGCAGACCAACATCATAAACTTTTTTTACTTCTTCGTTTAACTTTGGATCCTCCAATTCGATCTGGTGCTCTTTTTTATCAATCATACCCATGGTAAAGCCTTTATGTTTGCCATCGTTAGCGTCATCCGTACTTATTTTCGATACTTTTTTGCTATGTATGCCTGATAGTGCCACGCCCGGATGACTGTCATCGCGTTTCACGTTTTGGGCGGAGGCTTCAAATTCTGGAGTTGACTGGATAAAGTTTTTGACTTCTAAAATCTGATCACTCGTTTCTTGTTTTTCATAGTCATTAGCAAGCACGTACAGCTCTTTGACTTTTTCAGCTAATTCATGTTTGGCAATTTCATATTTTTGCCGTGCTAATTTCGCTTCTTGAAGTCTTTCTACAGCGTCTTGTTGTTTCTTGAGTGTTAAAACGTTTTCTAAGGATTTCACTTGAGAGTTGCTGTCATCATTGGTTTCCGTCGTGTTGCTTTTGTTTTCCGTGTCTGTTTTAGCCTTGTCATCGTCGTTTGTGTTTTTCACTTCCTCATTGTTCCCAGCAGTAGAGGTATTCGCGTTCCCAGAACCTAAAACAATGGTTTCCGTTTTATTGCCAACTTCAGCTGGTTTATCATCAGTTGTTACAGTTTCTGCGTCGTTCTTTGTCCCATTTGTCCATTTTTCAGTGACATCCTTCTTCTCGTTATTCTTATTAGCCTCCAGAGTTTCATTTCGGTGTTTTAAAATCTTTTTCAATAAAGCTACGTACGGATTACTTCGTTTTTTCGATTTCTCCGGACTATCCGGTGCAGTTACTTTCGAAGTACTATCCGAGACTTTGTTTTGTTTCGCAACAACAGATTTGACAGCACCTTTTGTGTTTTGACTGTCCTCGTCTGTTATCAATTTCTCCATGACAGAGTCTGGTTGATTTTCTGCTGTAGAGTTATGGTTAATGTATGTCATTGCATCGTTTGTAACGTCAGCATGAGCTCGAGGTGTTGGAAAGTCAGATTTTTTCAAATTACTTATTTTAGTATTATCAGCAATATGGCTATTTAGAGAAGATAACAAAGCAGACATTTTTTCAGAATTAGGTTTCTTTTTGTCTTTTTCTAAAGCGATATATCGCATTAAGATTTTAGCGGCTTTAAATGCTCTCTCAGCCTTGCTAATGGAAGATGTTCTAGAATCAACGGATGCAAACTCCATCCCGATTTTACCGGTTTGACTGATTAAAGCCGCTTTGAGAGATATCTTATCAGTCTTGGTGATGTACTGGGGTTTGACAAGTTGAAAATCTGCGCTATCATCATCTACAGTATCTGAAACAGCTTGATCTACTAAGGATGCGAAATTTGAAGGGTGCAACGGTATCTCATCTCTTTTTCGTTGCGTCGTATGTTTTTGTAAAAATCTCTTCAAGATATCTAACCCTTCTTTACTATGCGCGATATCTGTTAGACTTTTCTTTGCGTCGTTATATGTTAGTAGTGTTCGCTTTACGTTTTCTGATAAGGTGTACATTTGCTTAAATTGTTTCAGTAACGAAGCTGCATGCTTGATACGTTGCACAGTTCTAGAGTCAATAGTCGTTAACACCTCATCTCGTCGACGATGATCCATGGAATGCAACGCATCTGTCAATGCTTTTTTCAATTTCTCGCGTTTTGCAATATCATTAGCTTTTGCGAAATACTTCCAAGAGTTCGAAAATTTTTGTATGTAGGATTTACTGAACAGTCGTTGACTCGCATGACTGTCCTTCTCCTGGGTGTTGTTTTTCGGTGTAATAACTGTTTGTATTGATTTGTCAGTCACAGGCGTGATTCTTTTTGACGGAGTATCTATACTGCAAGCACCTCGAGAGATCACTAAAAATAAAGAATGTATCTGTCACACGAGTTGATTTCGTGTTAAGAAGGCACGAAATATTTTTTAGCTGAGATAGCAAATGTTATATATTTCTAGCGATTTCAGTGAATTTTCCACAGGCTAAGATAGCAAATGTTTTGTAGCGATTTCAGTGGATTTTCCACAGGCTAAGATAGCAAATGCGAAATATTTTTAGCGATTTTAGTGGATTTTCCACAGGCCAACATAGCAAATGCGATATATTTTTAGCGATTTTAGTGGATTTTCCACAGGCTAAGATAGCATATGTTATATATTTCTAGCGATTTCAGTGGATTTTCCACAGGCTAAAGTCTAGTCTTGTAATAGTAGCCGCGTCTGTCTGTTCGCAAGAAAAGACTCGTTTACTTATGCACGAAATATATCAAACGTGACACACGTACGGCGGCTGAATTTCCATGTCATTTTAAATATTGTAAATACAAGGCATTTGCATTTTTGCGAAAAGTGTTTTGATGAGAAACCGTGTTAACGTTTTGACTATTAGCCAAACGAACATGTTTGCGGATGCGTATCATCTATAAATATTAGGTTATTAGCAGCAGTGTGAATGATTTAAACCATTGGAGGCACTTAGAGTTGTCGTAGACGTAATGACCACCCAGTCTCGTCCTAAAGGCTTCTTTTTCGCTTTCTTATAGGTAGCGCGTATCAAAAAGCGAAAAAGAAGCTCTTTGGAAGAGGTGGGATGAGAACCATAATAAAACAGTATAAATGAACTTTGCTATGTTTTAAACTTCAATTTGATTTGAATTCAAAACATCCACGTCTTCTCACCTACAATTTGGCATTGGTAAAGCGAGTTACTGACCATCAAGTCACTGAATGAGGCACAAGATTGAGTGGTCATGAGCAATGACCAACCAGATAGCATGTCGGTATATCGGTCTTCCCGTGACGCCAATCAACTTTTAATTGTCTGCGAGTCAACATAGTCTGTCGATCTTTCCGATCGACAAAATTGATGTTTCTTTCGCTTAACCTAATCTATTTCCTATGTTTTCACCAGAGACTGAAACAAGGTATGCGAAAACGTTGTAAACATATATCAACAATTAGCATAAATAGAGTGCAGAATGCACACCACCATCGTCCCCAGGGTTTTTGCTTTTTTTTGCTTCATAAAGGCAAAGAACCCTGGGAACGAGGATGGTATGCACAAAAAACATTTAATGCGTTTCGTAGTCAGTCCAAATGCTCAGAAATTTTAATTGATTAACAAATATGTTTTAGAAAAAAATATATTTTTTTTGCGAATTAATATTTAAAGCATTTCGCGGGATTACTTTTGCGAATGAGAGCATTTCGAAGATTTTATGGACTAATTTTTGCGAAAAAGCAAAGCATAACCATTTTTACCTTGCAATATGCAAAACACCACCAAAACAGAAGACCACCTCTTCTTTCGCACCATTTCTAATCTCAACCTTTAAACGTGTAAATTTCTCACGCCGGCATTATTCTTTATATATTTGCACTTTTCTCGATAAAAATTAACCATGTTTTCGGCATTGTTTAGAAGGTTTGTACCTTGTTATGTTATTTGTGAACATATTCATACAGAATGAGATCAGTTTTCATTTAGAAATACTAGATTCCAGACTCTTTTTTTATGAGAAGAAATCAATGCTCAAAATGTGCCACACTCGCCTGAGTATCTTTTGATTTAAATTTCAATCTCGATATCTTTGAGCATTTATTGATATGTGTGAAACTGATATTAAAAATGCAATATGAAGGAAATTCAAAATGTCGTTTTCACAGACGTGTTTCAGCACGGAATTGGTTGGTTTAAGTATTTTAACAGCAATATCAACAACTTTAAGCATTTGCTTAAAGTTTCAGTTAAACACCAATTTTGAGAGGTTCAATTCCACATTACTTGACAAACACGTGGTTTCAAAGGGTAATCTAAAATCAAAGATAAAAAGACTATGGTATGCAATGAAGCATATTTAGAAAAAGAGAAAGGACGAAAAGAATAGAAAAACAACATTTTCAGTTTGTTGATAAATTATTTTTGAGAATTTCTGTCGAGCAATTTAAAGTTTGTTATTTACATTTTATAGCTACATAAATACATAACTGAAATAAAAAAAATGTTAACAAAAGTAAATAGAAACCCTAAATAAAAAACCTCCACCAAACGAAGTTTTAGGCCAATCACTACTCTGAGGATCAAAAGACAACTGTCACCAAAACACACACACAACTAAAAATGTCTCCAGGGTCGAATAGAGCCACTCAGGGAGAGATAACGAGATTCCCTAGAAATTAAGCTTAAAAATAATTCCGGGTTTCCATTCATTTTGCAACTAATTTTCCAAGGATATTTTAGCTGTTTTTTAGGAGATTTTTTTTTCGATTAGCGGGGAAAACACAGGAGATTTTTCGGAGTTTTCACAAAAAATCGAGAAATTTCAGTATTACTTAGGAGGACTTTTTTAGGATTTTCTGGAGGGAGTGGAAAGCTTGAAATCTTATCGATTAACGAACTTTTCTCATCTACATTATGTATATGCTTTTAAAAAACCAAAGAAAATAAACAAAAAAATTAGGCAAGAAAATTTAATATTTGCTTCACATAAATATTCTGCCCAGAGGAAAACAAATAGTATTTAGAATTAACGTGTTGGACGAAAAAGAAAAAAAAAGAAATATATAAACAAAAAGACAACAAAAAACTGCACCTGGAACTTTAAATATTAAAATTATATACAAGTATCGTAAGTCATATTTGTTTTCATTTTTTAAATTTGAGTTTACAGTCAAAAGATATGTTCATATTCTATAAACAGCAAAGAAAATACCATTAACAGATAGTAAAAAACGAGCTGATATTTTTTCCACGAAATGTTTTGAATCATGCTAACTTCATCGCAGGTTGAAATTTATGCTGAATGGAAAAAGAGTTAAATTTTTATCAATTAGTAAATACAACTAGTCACTTTAAAAAGAATAAATATGAATCATTCCATTTAAAAGCTGATTAAAAAACACCACAATAAATAAATACATTTTCAACTACGTAATTCTGGGGAGCACCCCTACCCCAACTCCACCATCGTGCATACCCATCTCCGTCACAGAGGTCCACTGGTTAGCCCATGGATCATAAGTTTCAATAGTACTTAAATTGGAAGCACCATTGTAGCCGCCGACTGCATAAATTTTGCCACCTAACGTCACAGCCGACACTCTACTTCGACGTTGCGTCATGGATGCTACATAAACCCATACATTACTGTAAGCATCGTAGAATTCGACGGAACTCAAAAACGAAGAGCTGTCGTAACCACCGCACGCGTATATTCTGTTGTTAAGAACAGTTAAACCTAATCGACACCGTCGAGACGACATTGGAGCGACAGCACGCCATTGCCGTAATGTGCTGTCGTATGATTCGACAGAGGAAAATATCGTTAAACCATCATGTCCACCGGCACAATACAATTTACCTAGAATATAAATACCAAACAAATTAAAACTGTGTCATATCTAAAGCTATAGTAAATACAGTATGCAAAAGCAAGCGTCTAGAATTTTTTATTTTATTTATTTGCTAAACAACTTATATAAATATTAGGATGTGCAGGATGTGGTTTTTTCTGGCACATGCTTTCAAAAAAATACTTTTACTAATGCTTAAAGGGGACAGTGTTGCTTAAGGACTTTCATTAACTCAGTCATACCTACATATCGGACGAAAAAAATAAACAAGTCTTCCTTTTACCGTTTAAAGCAGTGACACCTGCAGCACTTCTAAGTGTTGACATGGATGCGACAAATTTCCACTGATTCATTTCAGGATCATAACATTCCACACTGTTTAAAGAAGAATTGCCATCATACCCACCCACCACATAGATTTTATTTCCAAGTACAGCAGCACCGACAGCACTTCGTCGAATGTTCATTGGACATATTTTTTTCCAGCTAAAAATATAAAGTACAGGTTGTAACCATGTTAGATCTAGTGTGTACCCTCATGTTTTAAAAATGCTTTGTAATATTTTAATTTAATATGATTGCCAGCTTAGCTATATTTTTTCAAACAAATTTATCTCTATATAAAATATCTTCACCTAAAACAAAAACATGTACACGTCTTTTATAAGAACCAGTAAAGTTGGCTGGTCATATTTCCTTAATTTGATTTGTTTTAAATAGTAAGAACACAACTGCAGAATCTATATGGAGAAGAAGAGAATTTTTCTCTAAAATTTATATGTTTATTGAAGAAAATTGGATGTTTTTGTGCCCCTATAATTGTGTTCATAAAAAATGGAGCCAATATGAATATTTTTGCAGGTGTTTTTAATTTTATTCTTATTTTTCAGTAAAATCTGAGGTTTGTCTTCTTAAAAAAAGTGCGTACACACAATCCAATAATTGCTACCAAAAGACCATGCATTAGAAAAGTACTAAAGCATTAAGTAAATTCTGTTGCCTTTTTAATGGTTTTTGTTTACTCAAGACAAAAAAATGTCAAATATAAAAAAATAGAATATCATTTTTGACACCAAAGTGGAAGCCAATTTTTTTTTTGTAAAAACTCTTAAATATTAGGAATTTTACAGAATTGTTGTATATACTTTATAAAAATATATGAGGGACGATATATTTACCTGTTAGTATTTGAATCGTATCTCTCAACATCATTAAGCCTAACATTTCCATCAAAACCTCCAATTGCATACAACTTGTTGTCTAAAATAGCAACACCTACACGACTTCTCCGAACTGCCATTGGTAGAACTGGGATCCATTTACCTGATATTGTATCATATTTCTCAACAGTTGATAGTGATTCTCCACATGATGTTAAACCACCAACAATATAAATAAGGCCAGCTGCATCGCTACACCTTCTTGGTAAAGTGCGAGTACTTTTTAATTGTTTTCTTCTTTCTGGCATCAGCATATAATCTTTTGCTTCATCAACGAGATCCCTACATTTGATATCACTATGGATGATATCTTCAGATAAGACACGGTCACTTAAATATTGAGGTGACAAAAGAGGCAAGCGAACATGACCGAGTAAATCATGTAATTGTTTCGAACGGTTTTCAGTATCAGTTTTTATCCACAACAAAACAGCTTCAAATATTTGCTCCTCTGAACGTACATTTAAATCATCTTTTTTAATAAGTTCTATGAGATCTTTAGCTTCCAATTGTAAAAAGTCATCAGACTGAGCAACATCAACAAAGTTTTTTTCCAAAAATGAATTAGCAGCATCTAAAAGTTCTTCACATGAGAAAGTATCTGCAAGAGATTTTACCGTTAAGCAATTTTCTGGATGTAGCTTTTTCATAAGAAAATTTACACAAGCATCTTTCACACAGCTAATTTGCAACATAGAAGCACCAGACAGCAAATTGTGCACATTATCAACCCTCATGAACAAGTTTTCACCATACATAAAATTTACTAGTGCTTTTAGTGAGTCAGCATCCATCCCACGAATAACTATTTCTTTAGAGTCACTTTCTAACATACTGTTAGTAAACATAGCATTAAAGTATGGCGTCGTTGCTGCAAGAACTACTTTATGTGCTTTAACTTTTTGACCTTCCACATTTAAAACAACATCGCATAATAATTCGTCTCTTCTGAGCTGTGCCAAAGACTTTATAGTGCTATTTAATATGTCAGGCCTTAAAGAAAGACTAAACACTTCTGACTCTGGCGTGTCAATAGTGTTTGGAAAGTTATTCTTTCCAATATCTGGAGGTGAAATAATGTTGCGAACTTCCATCACTTTTTAAAATCGTCGGCCATCTTTGTTTTGCCTAGTGCCTATCGAAATGGCTTTCATACTGTATTCAAGTTATTTCAACCAAGTAATACACTAAACAAAAATATCCATCATTTCGACAGCAGAAGAGAGGTTGGAGATCAATCTGGTAGTCATAGGATAAGTTTTTTCTAAAATGTTTTATTTAACTTTAAACAACCAATGTACCAATTTTTACGCATCGAAAAATCTATTTCGTTCGTAAGTTTCACACAAGGAACTAGCGTACTGATTTTTGCGTAAGTTTAATACTTTGCACAAGGAGCAAGGAAAGAGAAAAATAGCAAAAATGCTGCAGACAAAAACAGATGCGTTAAAAACGCATTTTTAAGTAGTTTTGTTTCTTGTTGCGCAAAATTTGTGTAAGCTTCTTCGAAGCTATTGCACCACTCAAAAAAATCCTAAATCAGGCGCTGACACTTTACACGTTTGGGTTGTTTAGCGTCGCAAGAAATTTTGACTTAAACAGGGCGAAATTTAAGTATCATTCTTTTTTTAACTACCTTTTTTGTAATTCTTTTCCCGCATGTGGAAAACAATCGAAGCGCTTTATTTCCGTGCAGATACAACCTATATTTTCAAGAAAACGCTTGCGGAGATGCACCTTATTTTTTAAAAAAAAATTTATCGGTGCAAATACACCTCTAAATCAGCCCCTTGTATCATGGTTAGTTTATTGATGGTAAATGTAGTTTTTTCTGTTTTCGTCTTGCACACCGCATACGAACATTATAACATTGACAGTTGTATGCTTAACAGAGAGAATGAACCTTCTGAAAACGCAGCTAGTATTGCATTGAAGCCGCCTACACGGATGCGGAACATTGACTCGGGTGCTGTTTAACAATTTCGAGAAATCTTTAAAAGGGCTATTTTTTAAAATAATAATGCACACAAATATCTTTCACTCACGTTAAGTTTTTATACGAATAATTACTTCTTAGGTGTCTGGTATATCTTTGTGAATTAAAGTTTGTGGAAATGGCAGACTGAGCAGTTGATGAAAAAATTTTGCAGGTAAGAATTTTCGATACAAATTCGTCATTTTTAATGTCAAAATTTGGTAAAATTTTTTTTTACACTATATCTTAAATTTGAAATAGACCGGGGTGTAATTGACCGGTTTTATTTACTTCATGATTTATTTTGTTTTGATCACAACAGAAGGCCGCATTTTACAGACAAATAACACTGCGTTGTCTATTTCATTGAAAAGTGTTTATTATTCGCGCCAGAAATTAACAAGAACAAATTTGATGATAAGAAGAGCAATAAATTACAAGAAGATTTTGTAAGTGGATTTTTTGTTTGTGGACTATTTTATATTCCCGCCTTTTGATTGAAATTTTATAAATTTGTAATTTTTCTCCAAACGAGCTTATA
Source organism: Hydractinia echinata (assembly GCA_030067915.1). NCBI lineage: Eukaryota > Metazoa > Cnidaria > Hydrozoa > Anthoathecata > Hydractiniidae > Hydractinia > Hydractinia echinata. The sequence continues at coordinate 832,168 of JASGCC010000017.1, read as the reverse complement.
AAATTTTTTTACAATAAATAGTTTTAATCATATAATTAACACGAACATGATTCTCGGGCTATTTTGGGTTGATAAGCCCTCGTATTATTTGTAATGTTGACAAAATGTCCTCACTTCGTTCGGGCGTTTTTTCAACATTGAACATGAAATGCGGGGTATTAATCCCAAATAGCTCTAGAAACCATGTTCTTACTACACTTATTTACTTAGAAAATATGAGTTTATTTTTTATTTGGAATTAGAGAACTTAAATTTGGAAGAGGTTTCAGAAGTTTACGTACTAGTGATCAATATTGACAACAAGCTCTCGTTCACAAAGCATGTTGATTCAATTTGCATAGGTGTCAAAATTAGTGCTATGAGACGAATCTCAATCTCATTTATCTGACCGTCAGAGCAAGGCCGTGGCAATTCTTTTGTCTTTTCTGAGTTATCATATTTTCCTCTCGTTTAATCGTTTTCCAGAAAAACCCTACGCAGGCCACAGGCGGCTTCAAAATTGGCTAGAGTTGATATGTTGTGAGTTCTACCATGTTTGTATTCATCAGAAGAATTGTGCGATTCTTCTTAAAGAAGGGTATAAGACAAAACGTGGTCTTAACTCTTTTTACATGGATAATATCTTTAATTTCAAAAATGAGATTTTCTATAGATGACAAAAATCCTGATTGACGTTATACTTATGACATAGAATTTAGCGTAAATTGTAGTATATATAATCGTAATTGTAGTATACAGTATTGTGTTACTATACAAAAGGACCTAATTAACTTTAAATTTGAAGAAAGTACCACTATACCTATGTAAATTGCATTCGAGGACGTTCTGAGAAAAAAAAAATTGGCATTTTATCTTGATCTTCTTTGAATGACATATATGGTTTATACCTTCCGATTTATATACATCAGAATGAATAGGTATTCATATATGGGTGTAGAATGGCAAAAATCAGGGAAAATAACTCAACAGGTGGCAAAATTCAGCCAAAATGTTTATATTTGAAACATTTACACTTTTTAAAATTTTTATGCTCATATTAATTATTATTATTATTATTATTGTATTATTAATACTATTATTATTATTATAAAATTCTTTACCCGGGATAGTCTTTTCAATTCTTATTGGTACTGCTATCAATGAGGGTCCTGCGAAGGGAGTCCTAGTGCATTTAAAGCTCCCATTTGAGCTACGAAAGTCGTGCAAGCACATCAATCGGTCAACTAGACAACCTCCAAAGAGTCCTATTCTCATGCCGAACGCTAAGCAGAAAAGATAGAGTCACACTTTTATAGTGGCATGGCATGACTCGACCGGGGTTTGAACCCAAAATCTCCCGCACTGGAAGCGAACGCTTTATCAGAAGTAACAGAATTTATAGCATGTTGCATTCTAGAGAGTTTACTGTAGTGATTTTAATCAATGTTCAATAATTTGCGAGGTCATCAACAGGTGGAGTGTAAAGATGTCACATAAATACTCACAAAGTTTCATAACAGTTGAGAAGGTGAGGGCACTTTATCCCCCTTCCCCTATACAAAATAGGGCTAAGCTTTGCAAGTTCTTAGGAGATCGAACTTGCTCTTTTCTCGGTATTCAGACTCACGGATAAACAAAAGTATTTGATACAAAACAAGAAGAGTTTAGTTGAAAGCTAGAAAACAATCATAAATTCTAAGAAATAAGTTCATCCACAGATTGAGAAGGACGGTTGTTAAAAACCTTCGAACTTTTTTAGAAATAAAAATAACCAATCTCCTCCAGTTTCTTCTTTTTACACAGAAATAAATAAAATACAAGTTTTTGCTGTCTCTCTGCGCAGTCGCTATTTAACCAGCGTATGGTCCACCTCTAGAAGAAATAAACAATAAAACGAAGTAAGTATAGGTATATCTATAAGTTACGACCTAATACATATTGTGGCTTAGGTACGGTCACTAAAGCTTGAAATGATAACCTGGAATGATTATTTATAATAGAAATCACAACAGTTATTAAACTTAATAGCCCACAAGGTATTTTCATATGTTAGCTAAACACGAAACAACTATTTATCTCTTACCTGCATCTGTAAGTTACTTCTAAGTATTTGAAAGTTCCCCAACATGGATCACCAAAGATACTATTGGTTGCCTTCACACTGCACGATTGCCTGTTGTTGCACCTGACTACAACATTATGATGAGATGATCCTGAACCGCATCTGGTACTGTACCAGAAGATATTTCCACAGTGCGATCGTGATCTTCTTCCATAGTTTGCTGAGTGGATGTAGACACGTCCTCCACTTCCGCAATTAAGGTGCATTGTGCGGTGTTCACAAACTCTTGCTGTTTTGTATCCACTCCATGGAACTAGATTCAAGAATTCGATTAAAACTTGAAAAAAATAGTTTAAAAAACAGAGACACTCAAAATTATTTGTGGGATTCATACTGGTCTCTAAATTTGAAAAATCGTCTCTGAAATTTACTAAATTGAAGTGATACCTAGGCTAGTTGTTTAGGCCTATGGAGAAGTACATAGATGCCGCAGACTAAAAGCTAATTTTAAATTGTTAGCAGGAGTGACTATAGCCCATCGAAAATTCTAATTCTAAAAGTTAAGTTGTTAAAATCCATGTGTTTTTCTTACTTGGACAAGCGCCAGTGCCACAGTGTTGTGTTTCCCTTGATGCACCTAATCTGCTACAGCTTCGTCCACCGTATTTAGCAGTTGGATTTGTACAACTTCTAGTTCTAGAGCGGGTTCCTCCTCCGCATGATTTTGAGCATCGACTGAAGGCACCCCAGCTGCTGTAACCACCATCAACTGAAAATAAAATCATAAAATTCAAAGCCGTTTTAGAATAGAAGATTGTCGAAACGAGACATTTAGTGTGAAGGTCTAGTCCAAATTACAGGCTATGGCGATGAATTAAAAATGCGCGCAAAGAAAAGGAAGCCTGAAATTTAGATAGCCGTATCTAGTTATCTATGACTAAACAGATCTTCCAACATTTATAAGTTCTCCAATTATACCTGGACATTTATGAAGATTGCAAGCTCTGATCATGGTGTTTAATCCGGGACATCCTTTGCCTCCATACTTCGGAGTTGGATTTGAACAGTATCTCATTTTCTTTTGAATTCCACCACCACATTTATTATTGCATGGTCCGTAATTACCGAAAGCGCTCCATCCACCGTTAACTAAAAGGGGGATGAATTTATGTTGTACTTATTATAATTAAGACATATTTCTCCACTGTAGTAGTCCGAAAGACAAAGATAAATATGAAATAAAAATGTACAATAGAGATAATTGTAAAATGGGAGTAAAATGTCCTAAAATTGCCGGGTTACCTTTCCAGCCACTATGGGCTTTACGGAACAAGAACAAGTTTTGCAAGATTAAACGTTTCATGAAGGCCGTCAAGAAAAAGAGCACCAGAAGTTGGTTAAGAAAAATTAAACGAAAGCCTTAATTTAGTCGTTGGTTTAAATTTAGTTTATATTTCTCTACATTCAGAGTCGAGTATATTGCAATAGAGTGAAAATACTAAGTCGGTTTAATCTTATACCTGGACAGCGTTTAGTGTTACAAAATCGGGTTTCAGATGATTTGCCAACACATTTCTTGCCACCATATTTGGGAGCAGGGTTATTGCAAGCTCGGTTTCGTTTTTGTGTTCCAGATCCACATGTCTTAGTACATTTTGACCATGCTGCCCATGTTCCATATTTGCCATCGACTAAATACGCGAACCAAAAAAATTCATTCATTCATTCAAGCCAGCAACCCTCTTTAAACGCATTGGCATTCACAAAACATATCACTTATAAGAAAATGTCTAGACCAAATTTGCTTAAAAAAATCAACTTTTAAGAACTATTAAAAATCTATTTCAAATTGCTTTGTAACTTTGTAAATACGTTTATCCAGCATTTTAACTTAAAGTCCCTTAAAGGACAAAGTTTCCATACCTGGACATGGGTTAGTTCCGCAAGAAGCAGATTCACTCAAAGCACCAACGCAGTTTTTGCCACCATTAGCTGGTTCGGGGTTAGTGCATGTCCTTCTTCGTTCTTTACTTCCTCCACCGCATGATTTAGAGCATTTCGAGTAAGCAGACCATAAAGAAAGACCACCATCAACTAAGAAAATAGTTTATACTTCTCAATCGTCAATACTTAAAAATTATCCACTTTTTAAAATATTTTCAGAATAATTAATATATTTTAAACGTATCATAAACAATTCTACAAAAACTTTTTAAAATAAAAATTTAAAGGTTATTAAAATTTAATGAGTTAGCTCTTGACTCTTCCAAAATAAAAAATTAAGCCTTTATTATTGGCATTAATAGTGAAAGGAAGACAGAATTAATTTTACCTGGACAAGGGTCAGTATTGCATTCTTCAACTTGTTGTGTCTCGCCTACGCAGTTCTTACCACCATGTGCTGGAGCTGGTTTAGTGCACATGCGCACACGCACGTGACTTCCACCACCACATTTCTTTGTGCATGGACTAAATTTACTCCATTGATCAAAGCCACCGTCAACTATATAAAAATATTACATTAGCATAAAGATAAATTAGCACAAGATAAAACACATGTCTTTGCCCCTACAAAGTCTCTTTGTTACCACAACAATAGTCATACACCTTCAATATATTTATGATAAGTATCAACGATCTTCCCTTTCCCTGTCCCTGTCAAGTTACCATAAATGCATTGTCATTCACGTTTTCTTTTAGTAAAGGACTAAATTTTCAACTTTACCTGGACATTCTTTGATTTTACATGTTCTTGACTCTTCTTTGAGACCAAGTCCATCACATGTTTTTCCTCCATGTGCGGGCGCAGGGTTGTTGCATTCTCGTGAACGAACTTGTGTACCTGCACCACACTCTGCTGAACACGTACTGTAAGATGACCACTTGCTGTATCCACCATCAACTATAAATTAAAATATTTTCTTTTACTTCTTTACATATAAAGGAAAACTAAAGTTCAAGTTGAAATGGTGTTACGCCATGGATATTATAAGCGTTTGCTCTGATGAAATCTGATGATGAAGGTATAGTCATAGCAAAGCAATACCTGGACAGGGATCCATTCCGCATTCTGCCGACTCTGAAACTGGACCGTTACATTCCTCCCCTCCGTTTTCTGGAGCAGGGTTTGTGCAGCTTCTTGTACGTGTCATGCTTCCACCACCGCACGTTGCTGTGCAGGCACCGTATTCTCCCCATGATGTGAATCCTCCGTTGACTTAACACAAAATAGAATTTTTCATGAGCACAATTAATCAAAAGCATGCCAAATTGTTTAACTTTGTATAATTAGAGTAACTTACCTGGGCATGTTGGCAAGCTACAGGCTCTTGTTTCACTTAACATTCCCTCGCAAGGTTTTCCACTTCCTTTTGGAATAGGATTTGTACAGGTTCTCTCTCTTTCTTCGATTCCCTCGCCACAGGTGATGCCGCAGCCACTCCATTCTGACCAATCAGAGAGTCCACCATCAACGTCTTAAATATAATAAAACAGGAGAAAGATATTTAAAGATATATCATTATTGTATCATGCAGATGATCACCAAAGATGTAAAACTAAAACTAAGAGCAGCGTACCCGCATTTATCCTCTCCAGCGAATAAAAAACAACGAAAAAGGACAAGAAGAGGGAGAAGGAGAATTGTAGTACTATGTAATTGCTTGTTGCCGATAATAAAAGAAGGCGTTTCCAACAGGTGCTTGTTAAAAAAAAATAAAAACAGATTTCAAAAGAAAATAAGATAGATTACTTACCAGTATCTGCTTTTTCTTCCTTAACTGTGTAAATGTAATCAGCTTGGGATTTGCCAGCACATTCGTGTTCGGTTGAATCATCACATGATTGGAAATGTGGGTTAGAGCACTGACTTGATTTCCAGTTTACGTCAGTGAGAAGACTTTCAACTTCGGAGAATGATTTACCAGCATAGCATTCACCCCAAAATCGAATGGAAATATACGAGTAGCCCATTTCTCTAGCTTTTTTGGCGCATCGGCATGCAAGACTATGATAATGTAGAAGTTTCGTATCATTATTTTAGATGTTAAAAAAGTGTAATCAAACATGCTGGATCGTTTTAGAGAGAGATGGCTTTATTTCTCTAACCCTAACCAAAATTGTTTTAAGGGAGAAAAGCCTGTGTCAGAAATAGGAAATTTAGATATACCGTTATGACATCCCTCATATTCTAACGATTGTCTTACCTGTGTACAGACCTGTCAAATTCTCGCCAGTTGATCATGTAACCTTGATGATGTGGACTAGATGGATCTCGATCATTTATAATCATTTTCATGTTCTCAACTCCAGGTCTTTTTGTGCTACCCTTGGAAACATGAAAACAACCAATTTTCTTGTAGTCACGTTCGCATGTAACATGTTCCTTAGCATACGCTAAAATGAGAGTTACAAGGTGATTAATTTATATGCCTTATATGTACTATAATTGGCTAAGAAATTATCCGAAACGAAATGCTGTTGAAATCCAAATTCTGTTAAAGTCCTAATGTGTAGGGCGATCGTTTTTACTGAATTCTAAATGCGTGAAGCAAGGTTGCTTAGCAAAGTCGATTAAATTGTAATGACATCCCTACAACAATTGTCTTTGCATCGCTTTCTTTAAGTAAAACCTCTTAATATTCATCGTTCAAGATAATCACCTTACCTTGTAACAGAGAGCAGGCGACTACAATCACAGGTAGCCACATCTATGTTAGAAATATAAAGTACAATATAGTAGAGAAAAATTCAAAATATGCAGCAAACGATGGATGCAGGCAGTATATATGATGATAGTGATGTTCTATATAATAAAAATTAAAAATGACCCAACCTTTAAATTTTATTTCTTAAACTGTCTTCACTAACCGTAGAGACCAGTATGTGCAAAAAGTCACATCAATATTAACTTTATAAGGTTACTTTATCGCACCTGTTTGAATTTATTCTATTGCAAGAAGGATTATCAGCAGCAGTTGTCATATCCCGAAGCGTATGCACCTGTTGAACAGCTGAGTAAATAAAATTTTCAATCATGCACATAAAAGTTCGTTTTTTATTGCTATTTTCATGTTGTATTCTTAATAAACCAATTTGACACTTACACCAAAACCCAAATTTATAGTTAAGTCGTATTCTTACTAATTAAAAAAAATCACGGAAAATAATCTGGGCATACATTTCTTTAAAATATTACCTTTGTTTCTTTTGAACCTCGATATCCAATATTTTAATTTTGAGTTATAATACATTTTTAAATGATAGTTAAGCTGCTTTAATACTTTAAGAAAGAGGAATAACACCAAAATCAGTAGCTAACTTAAGCTAACTTTTATTACCGTTGAGAATTAAATTTAACACAGTTACACAGTTACATTTTTGTAAAGTCATAATCGAAAACAAGATAATTTGAGCTTTTATAAAAAATTGAGCTTTTATTATGTCGAATTAATTTTTTCAGTCCTTTGCTAATTATTCCATGCAAGCATAACCTAATAACATAACTCTCTTTGTAGCGTCCTTTTTGTGAAGAGCATTTTCACAACACAAAAGTCTTATTTTTTTCAAATTGGACCTAAGTAAAACTTTTCCTAACCTAAGTATTCTTTAATCAGACAAAACTTGTAGTAATTATGCCAATATTTGGAAAACTTTGTGCTCCTTCTTAAAACTCTTTAATTGACCTTATTTTGCATTGTTTACCATTTATCAGCCTATAACACTTAGGTTTGGTTCAAAAGGCAGCCTTTACATCGGCCTGAAAATGTGACTTTTCCTTGCTCTTTTTAACCATTAGCAAGAGTAACTCTAACTTGAGACTCTTCAAGAATATCGGAATGCGACAAAAGTATTTTGATGCAAACAAGGACAGTTTAGCAGAAAACTGAAATATAACCTTCGGTAAAATTAACAATAGCCCAGGCTGTGTGTAAAAACAATGTTTCTGTCAGAAAGGTTGTTAACAAACCTTATAGAGGGCACGAACTAAAGAAACACACAAAAATCAATTCCTCCAATACATTTTTTACACAAAAATAAATTTGTACATGTCTTTGCTTTCTCCCTGTACATCTCACTATTTAGCCAGCGTATGGTCCACCTCTAAAAGAAATAAAGAAGACAACGAGATAACACGAGATGTTGTTTTGGTACATTTGTTAAAACTTCGAGGGGTCGTGCACTTATCACTATAAAATAATATTTGCAACTCAAAGATGAATGATACGTTTTGGTTGTTGTCAAATATGGTTATTACTTTAAATACATGTATGTTCTTTGACTGTTTTTCACTTCATAAAAGCAACGCTAAACAGCTCTTACCTGCATCTGTAAGTTACTTCTAAGTACTTAACAGTTCCCCAACATGGATCACCAAAGATACTATTGGTTGCCTTTACACTGCACGCTTGCCTGTTGTTGCACCTGGCTACAACATGATGATGGGATGATCCTGAACGGCAGTTGGTACTGTACCAGAAGATATTTCCACAGTACGATCGCGATTTTCTACCATAGGTTGCTGAGTGGATGTAGACACGTCCTCCACTTCCGCAGTTAAGGTGCATAGTGTGATGTTCACAAACTCTTGATGTTTTGTATCCACTCCATGGAACTAAATTCGAACAAAATTGGCAAATAAAGAATAAAAACCAGATATATTTAAAATAATCCGACTATTCTCTCAATTTAGAATTGTATTAAAATTTGTTTAGCTCCAAAAATTGCAAAATTAAACTCAAAAACCAGCTTAATATTTTATGTTTAAGTTATCCAGATAAATGATCGAATATAGAAAATTGATAAATGCCTAGAATAGAAATGCTGCAGGGTAAAGACTATTTTTTTAAACTTAAATTTTGCAGTAGAAGTGGAATTTAAATAAAAAACCGAAAAAGTTTTAGTATTATTAAGGTGTTTTTCTTACTTGGGCAAGCTCCTGTGCCGCAGCGTTGCGTTTCCCTTGATGCACCCAATCTGCTACAGCTTCGTCCACCGTATCTAGGAGCTGGACTCGTACAACTTCTAGTTCTAGAGCGGGTTCCTCCTCCGCATGATTTAGAGCATCGACTGAAGGCGCCCCAGCTGCTGTAACCACCATGAACTAAAAATAAATTAATAATTTTTTTTAGCTGTTTCACGATGGATACTGGATGATCGAACGAGACTTTAATTCAGTAATTTTCCAAACTATTGGTCATGGCGGTGCATTAAATACCAGTTTTGTGCGAAGAAAAGGAAGTTTGAAACTTAGATTGCCGTGTCTATGCATGTTATTATAAACAGATCATGTTAACATTTTCTTTGTTTTCAAACTATACCTGGACATTTATGAAGATTGCAAGTTCTAATCATGGTGTTTAATCCAGGACATCCTTTGCCTCCATATTTTGGAGTTGGATTTGAACAGTATCTCATTTTCTTTTGAATTCCACCGCCGCATTTGTTGTTGCATGGTCCATAATTACCGAAAGCGCTCCATCCACCATTGACTTAAAAATGAAAATTTAGAAAAATTATTATTCTTCATATGATCACGTAATTAATGGTAATTTCGTTTACACAAGCTTTTTTATAAATACAAAACAAAATATTGTACAAATAAAAGTAATACAAAACCAATAGGTGCAAAAGGGGAGTCAGTAAATTGCAGGATGACACTATTAGGCTGTTATCCCCAGCAATAAACTGTATGTCATGACCTAAAGTCTTTTTCTTATTTTTTTTGGAGGATTATTTAATGTAGTTTTCTATAACCCAACTTAAGAAAATGCGAAACAAAGAATGCTGGAATATCGAAATAAAGAAATGTAAATATAATAAATCATCATTACTTAAAAGAAAAAAAAGAAGGGAAAGTTGAAGATGTTAAATTTCTTTCAATTTATAAGTACCTGGACAACGTTTGGTGTTACAAAATCGTGTTTCAGATGATTTGCCAACACATTTCTTGCCACCATATTTTGGAGCAGGGTTATTGCAGGCTCGGTTTCGTTTTTGTGTTCCAGATCCACAGGTCTTAGTACATCTTGACCATACTCCCCAATTTCCATAATTACCATTGACTAAATACGACATATTCAAAAAATTTCATTCAAGGCATCACCGTCACAAATTTGTGCCATGCAATAACAAAATAACCAAAAGAATGTTCTAACGCCTATGTAACGCATCTCTCTCATGAGAAAAAGCCTGGATCATTGTGTTTTAAAATACCTTTTTACTTTGACGGGCTAGTTCTTAACCTTTGTTGAATCACTTAGTATTTTTTGCGAATTAATTCTTGTAAAACTTTAAAAACCTTGAATATTGCCTTTAAATAGATTTTCAACTCGAAGAATAGCGTACCAGTTTTCCTCACTTAAAGGTCAAATTTTCCAAACCTGGACATGGGTTAGTTCCGCAAGAAGCAGTTTGTCTCAAAGCACCAACACAGTCTTTACCACCATTAGCCGGTTCGGGTTTAGTACATGTCCTTCTTCGTTCTTTACTTCCTCCACCGCACAATTTAGAACATCTCGAGTAAGCAGACCATGAAGAAAGACCACCATCAACTAAGAGAATTATTTTTTGTGAAAGTTATCAAGTAATACCTAAGAGGACATTTTTGAGTCTATTTTTTCGAAACGTTTTCGGTAGGATGTATTTTAAAGATTGCGTGAACAATTTTGAAATATTCTTAAAGTTTTAAGGTCACGAGAGAAGTGTAGGGTAACGAAAATACGTTGGAAAATTATCAAAATTATTTTGTCGTTGGTATAAGTGGTATGACCGCTTTTCATTGTAATGTCATGTTAAAAAATATAACCTTTGTTATTGTTATATAGCACGACCACAGAAATTAGACAAAATTAATGTTACCTGGACAGGGGTCGGTGTTGCATTCTTCAACTTGTTGTGTCTCCCCTACGCAGTTCTTACCACCATGTGCTGGAGCTGGTTTAGTGCACATGCGCACACGCACGTGACTTCCACCACCACATTTCTTTGTGCATGGACTAAATTTACTCCATTGATCAAAGCCACCGTCAACTATATAAAAATATTACATTAGCATAAAGATAAATTAGCACAAGATCAAAAACATGTCTTTGCCCCTAGAAAGTCTCTTTGTTACCACAACAATAGTCATACACCGTCAATATATTTATGATAAGTATCAACGATCTTCCCTGTCCCTGTCCCTGTCAAGTTACCATAAATGCATTGTCATTCACGTTTTCTTTTAGTAAAGGACTAAATTTTCAACTTTACCTGGACATTCTTTAATTTTACATGTTCTTGACTCTTCCTTGAGACCAAGTCCATCACATGTTTTTCCTCCATTTGCGGGCGCAGGGTTGTTGCATTCTCGTGAACGAACTTGTGTACCTGCACCACACTCTGCTGAACAGGTACTGTAAGATGACCATTTGCTGTATCCACCATCAACTATAAGGCAAAATATTTTTTTTCACATTTTTACATATAAAGAAAAACTAAAGTTCAAATTGATATAGTTATACGCAATGGAGAAAATAAGCATTCACCCAATGTCAACTAGCTTCTGATTAAATCTGATGATGAAGGTATAGTCATAGGAAAGCAATACCTGGACAGGGATCCATTCCGCATTCTGATGACTCTGAAACTGGGCCGTTACATTCCTCCCCTCCGTTTTCTGGAGCAGGGTTTGTGCAGCTTCTTGTTCGTGTCATACTTCCACCACCGCACGTGGCTGTGCAGGCACCGTATTCTCCCCATGATGTGAATCCTCCGTTGACTTAACACAAAATACGATAAATAAATTTTTATGAGCACAATTAATCAAAAGCATGCCAAATTGTTTAAGTCTGTATAATTAGAGTTACTTACCTGGGCATGATGGCAAGCTGCAGGCTCTTGTTTCACTTAACATTTCCTCGCAAGGTTTTCCATTTCCTTTTGGAAGAGGATTTGTGCATGTCCTCTCCCTTTCTTCGATTCCTTCGCCACAGGTGATGCCGCAGCCACTCCATTCTGACCAATCAGAAACTCCACCATCAACGTCTGAAAAATGAAATAAAGATTTTTAAAGTATGAATTTCACAAATGAAATAAAAAAAAGAAGAAGAAGAAAACGAAGTTTTAAACAAAAACAGTCTTCTTACCAGTATCTGTTTTTTCTTCTTTTACTGTGTAGATGTAATCAGCTCGGGACTTGCCAGCACACTCGTGTTCGGCTGAATCATCACATGATTCAAATTTTGGATTGGAGCACTGACTTGACTTCCAGTTTACGTCAGTGAGAAGGCTTTCAATTTCAGAAAAGGATTTGCCAGCATAGCATTCACCCCAAAATCGGATGGAAATATACGAGTAGCCCATTTCTCTGGCTTTTTTGGCGCATCGGCATGCAAGACTATAATAATGTAGAAGTTTCTTACTCATATTTTAGATGTTAAAAATTGTTGTTAGAATCTGCTGGCCTATAATGGTATGGCAGACCCGTTGGAATATAACCTCCGTCACACTCTGGCTTCAATTTTAAAAATATAAAAACACATTATTTTTCTAGAAGTATGCAATGGTGACTATGAATTTATTCTGGTAGTCATAGGAGACTATGGCTGAAACACCAATGAAGTTTTATTGTTCGTCTATTCAATCTTAACTTATTAGTTTTTTTAAGGGCAGAATGTTTGAAATATATGCAATCCCTCATATTAAAACTAATCTCTTACCTGTGAACAGACTTTCCAAATTCTCGCCAGTTGATCATGTAGCCTTGATAATGTGGGCTAGATGGATCTCGATCATTCACAATCATTTTCATGTTATCAACTCCAGGTCTCTTTGAGTGACCCTTATTGACATGGAAACAACCAATCTTCTTGTAGTCACGTTCGCATGTGACATGTTCTTTAGTATACGCTAAAGGGAGAGTTAGAATATGGTTAATTCATTTTTTTGTCGCTTTGTTTCATAATTTGCTAAGACTATATACTAACGAGATATGCAATATGCCGTTTGTTTGTTTATTTAATTTCTAAAGCGTGAAAGGGCTTTACAGTCAAAGTTATAATTCAATTTATAATTCTACAAGATAATCATCACCTTACCTTGTACCAGAGAACAGGCGATTAAAACCACAGGTAGCCACATCTGTTTTAAAAATATAAAAACATTAAACAAATGAAAAAGATAAAAAATTAAAAAAGAGAATTCAAAAAATAAAATTAAAATTAAAAATAAATAACAAATAATGAACCAACCTTTAAATTTTAATTCTTGAACTGTCTTCACTAACTGTAGAGGCCAGTCTGTGCATAAAGTCACATCGGTATTAACTTTATGCGTCTAGTTTCTCTCACCTATTTGAATATATTTTATTGTAAGAAGGATTGTCAGCAGTAGTTGTGATATCCCGAAGGGGGTGCCCCTGTTGCACAGCTAAGTAAATATTCGTTAGCATGGACATAAAAATTCGATTTTTGGTGCCTTTTCCCTTGTTATTCTTTTGATAAATCAACTTTGTATCTACACACGAATCAAAGTTTATGGTAACGCACCATCCTATTAATTTGTATAAATCAGAGAAAATAATCCGGTACAAATTCCTTTTAAAAGGATACATTATGTTTCATTGAGCCTCGATTTTCTTTGAGAATTTTTATTTTATATGATTATATATTTTTTAAATACAGTTAAGTTTCTTTAACAGTGTTTGTGAAATATTTAAATTAGGTATAACTTTTTTTAGACACGAGATTTGGTGTTGAAAGTTTATGAATTTTCATATAAATTCTGATGAAAGAACCCGATTTTTTTCGCCATTTTTTGTCGATAGGTGTATTTTTTCCAAACAAAATTCTGCAGAAAGAAAACAATGTTATCCCAAAGATACACGCAAACATGTGTATTGTATGTATTGTCAGGATGAGCAATGTCTATTACTGGTACCAAAAATGTCTTGGTACATGTGTTTGCTTAGAGCTGTTCTATCATTATGACAAGCCACAACTCATAAAGCCATTGGAGGAACGGGACCCCCTTCCCTTAAAGAAGTGATGAAACAGACATAGTATTGCCACAAAACGTAGCACAAGTGTTTGTTAGCCTATTGAAGGACAATTGGGATTAAAAGAAATTGTGATGACGTCGTACAGTCCAAAATGACGTTTATTTATCTTAACCTGTTTTTAACATGTTAAGATAAATATATTGGCACGGTCTGAGCCATATACAAATGTTAAGCAAATAATGTTTTAAGATTTCGGCCACTAACGTAGATTTTCAGGGAGTATTCTATACAGCCTTATTTATTGCTATTCTTTTAAGATTTTTATTCAGTTTTGTATAAGAGCTTTATATCCTAGCCAACATTAGTCAATATTTGTGTTAGGGTTGTGGTACCCACAGCTAGCTCTTTAGTTACCCCTGGCTAGATGGATAGATAGATACATAAATTGATGTGCATATTTTATATGGCTAACCTAAAAGATATCGAGGAAGGTACCCTGCTTATTATTTCCAGGAGAAGCGATGGCTTAACTGGGTAGTCCTAGAGTATTTAATGCTCATTTTGAGCTACACCCGGTTTGTGTCCACATCCAACGCCCACACATGGCTTGAGTTAACCCGGGGCTATGGTATCATTTAATGGACCATATTGAATCGCCGCCAAGGAAAATCGAACCCTGGTCTCCCGCACAAAGTGCAAGAGTTGAAACCACTAAGCTACGGCACCATAAAAATTGAATGTAGCCAAATGCAGTTTAACTACAACAAATTGTTGAGTGATTGGGGTAACAACAAGTTGTTTCCTGTGTTCTTTATTTAAACCAAAGTTGCGATAAAGTTCTCTTTGAAAAGGGCATTACGCTTATACGGATGGACGACACGGTTTATCTTTACTGAGCGCTCATCCCATTGTTAAGACGGACTGTTTCCTGTGTTTTTATTTAAACCGAAATTGTGTATTATTTATTATATATAAGTATTTTTGTAAATTTTTTTTGTATTTTTTTTGTAATTTTTTTTGTAAAGTTTCAAACCCGGATCCTCCGGTATAGATGTGCGCAGCTTCATTCTGGCTCACCTGCAAAGTAGATAATGTGCTGACGGGTGGATTTTTCCACGGGTTAACAACTAGCCTGTTATTATAGCTGTATTCTGTGTTTTCAAAAGAGTTGCCTCACAGTATTATTTTGAAAAACTCCGCAGAACCCGCTTTTTACGGTTACCCGATTTTTGCTTTTATGAAACGCATCCTAATTTTAGAATCACGGCAGAACCCGAAAAAAACTGAATCATGCTACGAAGGCCATTTTGGTTTGGAAGTGGTGTGAGGTTGTGGGACTCCTTTTAATTTTTTTCTTTTCTAAATACTTCGTATATGGAAATATTTATCAAGATATATATATATAATCACGTTCTCTGGTCGTGTATAAACAAATTAACTTTCAACGTAGATTTCGACGCAAAATTCTGCTAAGGCCAGTTAACTAGCTAGCTTGTCTTCTTCATTCCTATTCTTTTAAAGTTTTTATTCAGTTTGGTTGAGTTCAGTTCAGTTTGCTCTTTTCTGGCCAAAAAGTAAAGTAGCCAAATAAGGTTTGGTTAAAACAAAATTTTGGAAATACAATAAAACCTCTTCAAACCAAGCATATTTTTCAGACGAAAAGTTTCATTTGTGATTATTTAAGAAACTCTACGCGATACTGCAGGGAAAAGTTAGGTGAAAACTCTGTAAAGCAGTGTTTAGGATTATGTAACACCATGGTAACACGTACAAATGCTTGGTTTACAAACTTGCAAGAAATATAGTAGTGTTTACATGAAGTTTTCACATTGGTTGCACACGTTGCACATGCGCTATAGGTTTTTCTAAACATACGGGCAATATCCTTGCACATATCTGCAATAGGTTTATTTCGTCCTGTCAGGATGAAAAATCTCAAGGACGTAATAACTAAGTAAGTAAGTAACGGGAAGTTTTAACGTCCTTGGGGATTCCATCCTAACGGTTGTCTCTCCCTCCCCTCCGACTGTAACTATGTTACATTACCGCCAGAGTTACGTATAGCATTGCTCTAACTTGCTTGCCTGCCACACAAGCCGGTTAGCGGTCAGTAGATGGCAACAAATGGGCTGACAACACTGCATTTAAAGTGCGCCGGAGTGGGGACTCGAACCTGAAACCTTATGATTACAAAGCGAATGCGCTACCAGTACACCATCTCCGCTACACCATCTCCGCTAATATTCTTCTTCTTTATTTATGTTGAACGAAATAACAATAAAAGAATAAGCCCGGAACGAGTTTTGTTTCGCCGAACATCATACAAACAGACTACTGAAATGTATTTTATATTTCGCTACCGAATTGAAACCCTGTAAAAAGACTTTATAAAAAAATCGTGAAATTATTGGAGTCGCCTAATAAGTCCAGGAAGAAGATGAAAAATATTTTTTATTCCTTTTATTTTATATACTTTCTCATTTAGTACACAAATACAAAATCATGCTACACATGTGCCAGTTGAATACGACTCCTTCATTTAGTTCCAGCATATGGACCATCCCTAGAACAGTAAGTTAGAATATACTTTAAAGGCAGCCTTTATTGAACGTTGTCCTGCATTTTGGTGTTTCATTTTTGCAGTGGGACGTTAGTGCTAGATAAAGTCCAAAGTTACTATGGCACTTTTTGTCATCACCGCTGCGCTTATTTTTTGTCAAATATATAAATATGTGCAGTGCTGGTGAGGAACACAAAAACCTGAGAATAGTGATGGCAGAAATTATGCATGGTTAAATTTTGGTTGAAAATTTTACACTGACTAACTATATCTTAAGCTCATGTTGCGTGCTTGCAATTTGCAGAAAATTTTCCAAAGAATTGCTTGTGTGCGAATTTTTTTGAAAAATAATTTTCTCTTTGTTCAACAGATGACTTTTAAGAATATAGCTCTAAAACGTCCGAGCTATAAAACAACATTTTGATTGGATTTGTCATTTAACGCTTATGCGTAAAAAATGTTTTCAATAAAAACACCATGATTTTGTTTGTTCGAATTCAAAATTTAATTGAGATAAAACTAATGTAAAATTTATCAACACTATGCAATGTCTTGAACAAACATGGCATGTCCTTGCACGAACTGTTTGCGATCAAAGCTGTTTTTTTTGTATTTATATGTTCCTGATAAATTCAACAGTTAAAAATAATTGATTCGTACTGTTCTTTTTATTCTTACTGGTTGAATTTTGTAGTCGAGCTACATAGCGATCGAGCTCGACTATGCAAAAGAAATCGGGTCGAGTCGAGTCATGTCAGAGTGCAAGTAACAAAATATTAAAAATAGATGCAATGTTCTATCCTAAGCATTTTAGTAAATTAAAAATATCAAAATTCACCTCTTCGTGAAAAAGGGCACAATAAAGGCAAATTAAAGCGTAGGATTTGGCCAAACGTTGTAAGGTTTAACTGAAATGCGCCTATCCCTGTATATATATACCTGTTTCTTTAAGCTCTTCCACAGAACCTTTCTCGTTTGAATACGTCGTGGAACATTTCATTGCAAGTGGGGAATGTTTAGAAGTAATAATATTATTTTTTAATAAACTTTTTTTACTTACTTGCATCTGTATTTAACCTCAAGATACTTGGCAGTACCCCGACAGGGATCTCCGAATATAGATACGCTGGCTTTCACAGAACAATACTGTTTGTTGTTACATCTCGCGATTGTCTGTATGTGTGATGAACCAGCACGACAGCTTGTACTGTAATAAGGACTCCATCCACAATATCGTGTTGAGAGACGACCAAAGCATGCGTAATCAATGAAAATTCGACCCCCTATACCGCAGTTTATGTTCAAGTATTGGTCCTCACATACACGAACTGTTTTTTCTTTACTCCATGGTTCTGAAAATGGCAAGTTTAATGGAAAGAATTAGATATATTGAAATTTGTTGTTGTTATAATAGACACTATGGTATGGAAAAATCATTAGGCCCGTCAATTTCTTTATGATGCAATGAGAAATTATACAATGTACGGGTTTTCAGGAAGCATAAAGTCTAAATGTAGACTTTCCTATGATTTGCTAGCATTCTCAAGTTTCTTTACTTCCTTTGTACAGAAGATGTGTGTTCTAGAAAGTTACTTCTGTTATTTCTGTTACCTTTTAACCCCTTTGTCAATAATTTAACCAGACAAAAAAATAAAAAAACAAAACAAAACGAACCGAACCGAACCGAACCGAAACAAAAAAAACAAAAAAAAAAAATATAAAAACAAAAAAATATATATAAAATAAAAATTCCGTAAACAAGCTTAGATACCACGACAATTTTATAATCAATCCACACCTGGACACTTGTCGGTATTGCATAATCTTGTTTCAGTTGCTTTTCCTAAACTAGAGCAATCCTTTCCACCATATTGCGGCGCCGGATCATCACAAGTTCTGCTTCTCGTTTGATTACCTGAGCCACATGTTTTTGAACATGTGCTATATTCACTCCAAGGACTATAGTTACCATCAACTAGAAAAGAAGTCAACATGATCTCTATTATTATTATTATTATTATTTACGAACATTTACAGAGGATAACCATTCAAAAAGAAGTACAATATTTACAAATATATACACAAATTTCTGTTTTTCAATGGGTCCACAAGGTAGAACTTTATATGAAGTAAATAAGAATTATTACCCAAATAATACCCAAATAATACCCAAATAATGTCCAAATAATACCCAAATATTCACGTTATCAAATTGAACATTGACAGAAAGGCAGATTGTAATAATCATTGATTAACGCACGACTTACTAGGACATGGACCAATTGAGCATGATTTGGTTTCTGATGAATCTCCACTGCATTGTTTACCACCAAAAGCGGGTGGAGGGTTGTCACAGTTTCTGTATCGTGTCGAGTAACCACTTCCACAGGATAAGCTGCAACTTTCCCATTCTGACCACTTGCCATAATTACCATCAACTAAAATGGTTTCAATAGCATTTGTTTATATGTTTTGACCTAAAACTTGGAAGAAAGCTATTCGCACAAGCGAGATTACAGCTGAACTTAACTTGAAGTCATTGTGTAAAACCAGCATTGGGAAAGATGGGTTGATGGAAAGATTAATAAGATAATACATACCTGGACACTTATTTGTATTGCAGCTTCTCGTTTCACTTGCTGGACCAAGACTGGAACAATCTTTTCCACCGTGCTGAGTAACGGGATTGTTACATTTCCTGCTTCTTGATTGACTACCTGTTCCACATGTTTTCGAACAGGTGGTATATTCGCTCCAAATGCCGTATCCTCCATCAACTAAAGAGAGTGTGTCTATATAAACCATGGATTATCAACTGGTTATTTGATGGGATAAACAATTCTTAATTACTCTGTACTAGAATAAAAGGCGTGACGTAAGAGATTAAAATTTAACAAATAACACTCAAAAGCGTGACCAATACTTCAACAAAAGTTAAAAATATCCCAACACTCCATCAATTGTAAAATTTAGTATGTGTTTTTACATTAAGAGATGTTAGTTTAGGTGACAGTACGTCGCAATGCTAAACTATCCCTCTACAACATAACAATCTTAATCAGCACTGTGTGATGATTTTACTTCAACCTCCACATCAACATCAAATTTTAGAAGATATGTCATTCCCACAAGAAACTATACTGTTAGTCACACAAACCTGGACATGGTGCTGTGTTACAAGATTTTGTCTCTGAGGAATTATCTGAGCAAGGTGAACCGCCATGTGCTGGTGCAGGACTGTCGCATCGTCTAGATCTTGATGTAACACCTGTTCCACAAGACTGGCTGCACACTTTCCAAGAGGACCAACTGCCATATTGTCCGTCGACTAAAGAAAACGTTCCTGACTACCAACTACTATATATTTTTAAAGCATGTGTTATTGGTGACGAAAACACATAGTATATACCTTTTCCGCGTGAGAAAAATAATAAAGGTAAATGAAAAGGATCAATGCTAAACTAAGCTGTGCAAAATTTAGCCATGGTTTTGAACTTCAAGCATAGGGTAAAAAAGTAATATGACCAGAATCGAACAGTTTAGCAGCACAAGTATGGCAAGTATATCATTTATGACCTTCTGAGAGTTACAATATGCTTCAAAAACTTATACTAATTCTTTCAAAAAAAAACCCAACGTAAATCAAACAAAATATTATGAAATAAAAAGCTTGCTTGCTTATTTATCTCTATTTAAACCATTACCCCGTTTTCTTATCATCCGTTAAATTCCTAGTAGCTCACCTGGGCAAGGGATCGAGTTACACGTTCTTGTATCCAATGATGGACCCTTGCAAATTTCTCCACCGTGTTGGGGAGACGGGCTATCACATTTTCTTGTGCGTGAGGCTGATCCAGTGTCGCAAGATTTGGTACATTTAGTCCATAACGTCCATTGTCCATACTGCCCATTAACTACATAGAATTATTGCAACATTGCAGGGAGCAAATAAAACATTAGAGAGAACAAAATATGAACTTATTTAAAGTAGAAGGAGATTGCATCTATATTATAATACCCGTATACGTCTGTCTGTCACGCAAAATGGTAACCGCGATAGCGAGACACACGGAATGCGGTAAATAAAGGACGGGCGGACGGGCGACCAACTAGTATTTATATATTCCATTGGTATGAATTCTTGTTTGCGTTTACACTATCTAAGGATAAATTATTGTTTTCAGAAGTTCCATTCTAAAGTAAAAACATATTTACCTGGACATGGCATGCTGCTACAACTCTGTGTTTGCAAAAGTTCTCCAGAGCACATTTTACCACCATGTTGAGGTTTCGGATTTGTGCACGAACGACTTCTGGATTGTGTTCCTCCTCCACACGTTGTCGTACATTTTGAATAAACACTCCATTCAGACAAACCACCGTGAACTAAAACCAAAAAAGATTATTGAACAGTCTGTGTCAGATATTTTATCAGCCACTAGTCAACATAAGACCTAAATGAAATTATTTGAGGGAGTGAAGCCATTGTTTGGTAAAAAACAACCTTTTATGGTTTGCTATAGATTTTATTCCTATTCGAAACATTTATGATATTGGAAGATTAAAAAAGACATCAACAAAAGATAAGTCAAGCTAATCTTTCAGTGTCAATCAAAGAGTAGTTAATTGATCATACTTGGACATAGTTGTGTATTGCATGTCTTTGTCTCTGAAGAAACACCCGAGCAAGGTGCCCCTCCATAAGCAGGAGAAGGATGGTTACATTTTCTTGATCTTGAGGTAGTTCCATTTCCACATGATTGACTACAAGCACCCCAAGGTGACCACGCCCCATATTTACCGTCAACTATAGAAAACAAAAACGACAAGCAGAAAACTAAATCGGCTTTGCTTTCACACATGTTATTTATCTAATATTCTTTTTAATTTTAAATGATTTTTTTCTGGGAAATGTTTTCATAGCCATCAACAATTTAAGACTACATAATAATAACATAATCCTTAATTTAAATCTTTAATTCCTGTCACCTGGACAAGGCATGCTGCTACAACTCTGTGTTTGCAAAAGTTCTCCAGAGCACATTCTACCACCATGTTGAGGTCTCGGATTTGTGCACGAACGACTTCTGGATTGTGTTCCTCCTCCACACGTTGCCGTACATTTTGAATAACGGCTCCACTCAGACAAACCACTGTCAACTAATATGTTGAAAAGTGTATAAAACGTTGTGCGTCGTAAAAATATACAATCAACGACAGGCCTTGATCAAAGTTAAATGAAAAAAGGTGAGAAGTTTTATTTTAGGTGTTGCAAATTTTAGTTCTATCTTCACACAAGTTGGAAGCCCGTAAAAAATTTCACAGGGGATTTCCTGTCGTACATATTCCCGTAGCGTGCATTCTTGCCCGCCTGTAAGCATGATGTAATAAAATGTACTTGACCGGGGGCTATCGCTGTGATTATAGGTGCGATTATAATGATGATAATTGTTTTGTTAAAAAATTCAAAAACAAACCCAACTTACTCGGACAAGATTGTATGTTGCATAATCTAGATTCGTCTGAAATGTCGGAGCATGGTATACCGCCATGTGCAGGTGAGGGATTATTACATTTTCGGGTCCTCCATGCCACTCCTGTATCACACGATGCGCTGCAAGCTGCCCATTCACTCCAGTCACCGTATTCTCCATCCACTAAAGTACAGAACTGTTAATATCTTTTGCCATAACTGTGTATTCAAAAACGACGCAAAATGACAGGTAAAGGTTTACATGGTTCTTGACCAGTAATTTGACCTGTAGTACTTCCCCAGCAGAAAGTGATAAAAAAACAAGGTTTAGGGCGTCTGATGATGCCTTATTTCGTTGGTTACTCTTTCACCTACACAATAAACTTCTGAAAATACGATGCTTTGAGTTCTCCGGAGATTAGGTATAACTAAGCTAGTATGTGTTAAAGTTTAACGTTTTCACCACCTTGAAGAGTCATACCTGGACAATGAATGGTGTTGCATTCTTGTGACTGTGTTTTATCTCCTGTGCAATTTTTACCACCATGCTGAGGTGCAGGATTTGTGCATGAGCGGTTTCTTGATTGTGTTCCTCCTCCACAGGTGAGAGAACATTCTGAAAAATCACTCCATGAGCTAAAACCTCCGTCAACTAAAATTAAAGATACAAAAATCTAGTTTTACATTTATGTAAGAAGATAGAACTACTTTAGTATAATAAACAGGACTCAGGTTTTGCAATAGATAACGCAGAATCAGCCAAAAATAATAAGAAAAAATATTAATTTGCTTATTTGTGCAAATAAAAAAAATTCCATTCCTTACCTGAACATTTATTTGTGTTGCAGCTCTGTGATTCTAAAACTGGTCCAATGCATTCTTTTCCGTCATGTTGCGGAGCTGGGTCTGTACAAGATCTGGTGCGTGTTTTACTTCCTCCACCACAAGACTTTGTACACAGTGTAAAATCACTCCATTGTGTAAAACCTCCATCAACTAATACACAGACAAAAAAAGGGTAAAGGGTCGTTTGCAAAGCAAATTTGAGTTGCTTTGACGAGTTTTTGGGTGTACAAGCGAAGTTAAATGTTTAAGTTTGATACCAGCTTCAATTTTGAGGAAGTTAAAAGGAAGTCCCTATCGTATAGCTCACTTAATGTATTGGAAAGAGGATAGTTTTTCAAAACTGGAGAACTTTCTCAATAATGGATTAAACTTTAAAAAATGAAGTAAACAAAAGATTTAGCAAATTTGAGTTGCTTTGACGAGTTGTAGGATGTACAAACGAAGTTAAATGTTTAAGTTTGATGCCAGCTTCAATTTTGAGGAAGTTAAAAGGAAAAACTACTAAACATACTGCTTTTAAGCAACATCATAAAAAGGTTTAGCATATAATAACATAACACCTACTGGGACATTCTTTAATCAAGCAAGGTTTGCTCTCAGTTAGTTCGCCATCACATGGTTTACCCTTTCCCCTAGGTACTGGGTTAGTGCATGTTCGCTCTCTTGCGATGATGCCTGTACCACACGAAGTGCTACATTTGGTCCACTCCGTCCATTCTGACAATCCACCATCAACATCTAGGAAATTTAAAACGATATTTACAAAATTTAACATATTGCATTTCGTATAGGATGCAGAATTTGTGCCTTGTTATAAATATAACGAAACTTCTATAGGATATATCAGACGCTAACACACTGACACAACCAGAGAGTTTCTGCTACTAATGTCTGTTGTAAAGATTCGAATTCTCAAGGCTTGAAAAAAGTTTAGCATCCTAACAATCAAGTTCTTAACTCATACCAGTTTCTGGATAAAACAGAATTATAAAAGTCAAATTTGTGATCATTGTTATAGTGATGGGAATCCCGACAACTTGATCCTAAAGAAGGTGAAAAAAGTCTCGAAAAAATATGTTTCTCTTTTACACTTTCTATGTCAGTCTCGGATTTTTTCAGTTTTACGCTGATTTTTTCTATGTCGTTCGCTTTCATTTAATTTTCGTAATCAATTTTTGGCGCTTTATTTACATGACGAGCTCTTAAGAAAAGTTTTACAACGCCGTTGTTGATAGTCCTCGTTCTTTTTTGTAAAGTCCCTAAAAACTTTCTTTTTAAGCTGCAAATTTTTGATTGCGTTCGAAAAAAGTTGTCTGCTACTTCAAAAATGGGATATTTACTGTTATTTCAATATTTTCATTTGCACTTGGATGTGGATTTATTCAAACTTGCTCTGACTATGACTGGAAAAGCTGACTGACCAACATAGGAGAAGTGATTTGACATAAAAAAATGTGACGTCATTATTTTTTTCCGGCGTCATCACTTTTTAATGTACATTTTCCTAATCTGCATTTAATCTGTCAAGGACAAGTAAATTTAGACAGGAGGAGATCTTCCTTCATAAAATTATCTTTAAAGTATTATAATGAAAAAAAAATATCCAAAATTTTTCCAACCGGCTGCGAAATGTAAAAGAATCCCACTTTTGTTATAGTGACGGGAATAAAATTTGCTTATAATAGGGAAGAAATTTCTAGCCTATACATATAGAACAAAAGTTAATTGAAACCAATGGAAACCCTCTCCCCCGCCAAAAAAAGTTTACAACCAGAAAAAAAACATTAAGGAGGTGATATTAGTACACTGAAATGAAACTTCTAACTGTCTATTCGCTGCTTTACTTCAATGCTATAAAAGCTTAAAACACGCACCTGTGTCTTCTTTCTCTTTTCCTATCTTATAAACATAAGCTGCGTTCCCCTTCCCAGCACACTCTGTATCCACTTTACTGTCACATGAAGTAAACAAGTCATTGATGCACTCAGACGACTCCCAACCGCCAACAAGCAATTTTTCAAAATCAGTATAATCTTTACCACCCCAACATTCACCGTAAAAGCGAATGGAGAAATATGCGTAGTCTAAGGATTTTGCCTTCTCTGAGCAGCGACAAGCCAAGCTGAACGAAACAGACAAGAACATATAGACTCTTTATCAAACCGCGTATTATCCGTCTTCAGAAATAAAAAAAGTTCGTGCGCTGGATTATTCGTTAAATGCAGGAAACTTGAGTTAGCAATATTAACTCACATGTTGAACTTTTTGATTAGTTAGGATGACAATTTCGGAAAAAATATTATGTGATTAATTTTTTTATTATTATTATTGCAACCTTTGAACTCACAATGTCCAGTTTTCATCCAATTTAGTGCGGTATATAACCCTATCCTGAATTTACTACTTGACTTTTATTATTGTAGCACTCAAGAAAAACAACTTCGAAAAATTTAGTGTTGATTGACTTTCTATTTCTTTCGAGAATCTTCCAAAAAAATTCTATTTCTACCTGTGCATTGATGCGCCGAAATTTCCCCAGTCGATGTTGTGACCCTGATATTCGTCACTGCTAGTATCTCTATCGTTGATAAGTAAAGTCATTGTAGGAGCATCGGGCCTGTTATAGGTTTTGTAGCAACCAATCGGAGTGTATTTTCTATCACATGTGACATGTTCATTTGAATTAACTATAAAGAAACAAAATGCATACATGTCTTCTTTGTTTAGTCCAAGGAGTTAATATGCTGGTAAATCTTATTATTATATCTTGCACGAGACATCTTAGAGTGGACGAGACATATTCTATTAGTATGTCTTGCGGGGTGCGTAGTAAAGAACAGGTGCAGCACTCTTGTACTCTTCGTTTAGCATGTAAAAATACATCGGTAGTTCCGCAAATATCTTGACTTTTGTTGACAGAGACAAACAGCTCGTGAGTGGTTATAACTACTGTAGCTTACTTTTTTTTAATATACAAAAAACCAATCATTTTCTACTGCAAACGTATTAATTGCAAAGATCGCAGTGCAGAGTAGAGCTGATTGTATAATGAGGTGCAGGGATGTGACGTGGGGATTTCCCGGTCATAGTGCATAGCTTCCCAAAGGAAATGATGAACGACATTTGAAACTTGTAATAATTCACAATGTCTTCCGTTTATTTTATACGCAGAACGAAAAGGGTGCAGTCGAGCGGCTTCACAAGTAAGACCTTGAACTTGAATGCATCATTTATCCTGACGATTTTAATTTAATAATTTATTAATTTATCAATACTACCACATTTGAGAATGAAGAAGATACATACCATGAATGACACAAAGGATTAAGATGACAGTTATGGAGTAAAGCATCTAAAAACAATTATATTAACGTACTTCGCATAGTTAGGTTCTAACACACCGTATTATAGTTTCAGCTACACGTGCATAGGTAGGTTGGTAGGTGATAGGTATTGTGACTTAAGCTCACATCTTAAAAAATCTATAATGTGCCTTATTTCCTACCATATTTTACTGTATCTATATAGCCTAAAGCTGGGTTATTAATAGTAAACCAAAGCATGATATGACAGGGATAATGACTAGTACATTTACAAACAAAAATTGTCACTTTTATCCCTACATTTTATAATATCGTGTTGATCAACTTATGACACACATGTTTAGAAAGTCAGCCAAACTTTTAATACAGTTTGTTATAGTTTAAAACCGGAAATTCAAATCTACAAAAAAAGAAAGATTACCTTGTCGTTTTAAAGACGAAATTTGCCTCTTTTAGCATTTCTTCGGTGGCTTTTATTCTTGTCGTGAGCAGGTGTGTCAATATGGTTACCGTGAGTAATTATTGAAACGTAACACCAAGTAACAATATATCAACAACTCGCACTGCTTTCATTATAACTTGTTTAACATTATATATAAAAAAACATTTTTCTCATTGTTCTGTCGTAGAATAAACACAAACATATGATTTTTATGCATCTTTTTAATTTCACACTCCATTCATATTTATATGTGAATTCAATTTGACCTTTTCTTTTCAATGTTAAACGTTTAGTCGCCTTACAAGTCCCATATCTGGAAGTGAAAATAGCATTGTGAGATCTAGAATAAACATTGTACCGTTGCTATGTTACTCTAAAACTCTTGCTTGAGGATTCAGTTGCTACCTCGGGTGTTTTTTTTATGTTATAAATAAATACGAAGTTAAAAGTAACAAAATTTATTTTAACTACCTTAGGATAAACAACAAATCTTTCCAGTTTAATAAATGCTTCGTTTTTAAACGCGTGTATGTTATTAACAAGCCAGTTGTATTTGATGATTCTACCAAAACAAAGAAAGTTTGCCGCAAAAGATCTTCTTGTCCAACTTGGCATAAAGATACTCTCATCCCAACTACATAAGCTTTTAGCTTTCTTTCCGTTGTTTAGTGCTGAAATTAAGTTCCTCTGTTATTACTCAGTTAAGACTGTTTATTAACCTCACAAAAGATATTTTCTACACTAGTCATTAACACCATGTTTGGTTCACAGATACAACCGACATTATAACACACTAGCTGGGGAAATCCACAAGAAATGTATAACACAGCGTTGAACGCCAGATGGAGGGTTTATAATAGCCGTAAACTGTACCATGCATCCGAGTGGAGCGCTTTAGTACAGGTATATACATTATGTCGTATATTGAGTGAAGCGCACACATCATCATATTGTTTCGACTGTTGGCGCTTCAATAAACTTTTGAGTTTTGTTAAAGTTTATATCACAGTAAAAGGTGTAGCTAGCTACCTAACTGAATTTAGTAATGGAAGTTCTGTTAAAGCTAACTGTATTTAACTACTTTTACTTTTTAGCCAGAGGTTGCTAACAGCAGCTATAACCCCCAAGTGCAGCTGAGTAAAGATCAGATTGGTGAAGATAAAACAAAAGTAAATAATGTTGCTAACATAAAAATCACATTTAAACTAAAAAATACACTTAAAACAATAGGAATAAATAAGGCTAGCTAGCTATTTAAGGTTGATATATGGCTAGAAAACGTGACAATAAAAGACAAATAAAACTAATGCAAAGCTTTACGTGGCTGGGTAGCTAGCTATACACCAGATAGGTAAACAAAAATGTAAACAAAAAAAAAATGTCAGAAAAGTAGTTTTGAAAGAAACTGCAATCTTGTTAGAACACGAACAGTGTTCTTAGAAGCATTGCAGGGAAAAAAAGCAAACAGTTAAGAAACTTTCCTTTCTATACCATTGAGATGCTTCGAATCTTTTTGCTAAATTTCGGACTGCTTTCGGGGGAGTGTAAAAACCCAAAAAATTTTGGTTTCTGATTGGTCATTTGTCTAAAAATCTGCTCCTGCTTGGCCTTTTTTAGCGGAAACACTTCCAGGTGCTTCCCAGGTGCCCCGACTTTTTTGTCGTCCCTGTGCTAGCGGGTTGGTATCTCGTGCACGGTAAACACCGTTACAAGCAGACAGACGGACGACGGCTATTATTATAGAGAAGATTCATAGTGCAGCACAACGTCTTTAACTATTTAGTCCATTAGTATAGTAAGAGTAGTTTCCACTGCTACAATATATTGTACACAATAATTTGTACAAAATTTTATATTCTTGTACAAGATATTGTACAGATGTAACCACGATGTACAAAATATTGTGACTTTATTGTGAAGTTTTTTTAAATCAATTCAGTTTGATTTGAAAAAACTAGAAACTATCTTGGGAAATTACCTAAATAAACACACAGTTCATGAACATCTCTCACATTAATAATACCCGTCATCTGTCGGTTTAAAATGGTTGCGCACGGCTAGTTTTGACTCCTGTGGAGTAATTAATTAATTCATGCTAACAGAATACATGAATTAGCGGTGCGGAAATTATGCAAAACAGACGAATGGATTTTTAGACAGGAAAACGACTTCCGTCTGTCCGTCACGCGCTATCCACCAATCTACATCTTCTAATATGATTCTTGCTTTACACCTTAATTACTTTTTGATATATAAATTTCCATGTCACATTTTCCAGAAAATATTAATGTGTAATATGTTTTTCCTTATCGTATGAGAATTATATAACAAAAATAATTTGCGTAACTTTCAGTGCATATTTCTGTCCACTAATGTGGAACTAATTAAGGGCAGGGTGATGCTATCTTTATCCAATCTTTTTGCACGCTTCAGAAAAACTGTGGATATTCTTATCTAAGTAGGATAATAGATAGGCGGGCAGGATAGCTTGATATTATGTTTTTTATATTACGCAATATTCTTGATCAAGATAGTTGTAGCTAGCTTTATTTATTTAAGTTGGAAAATTATTTCACGTTTTTTGTATAAGCAACTCCATTTTTCATTCGAGCGTGTGTTGGAAACAGTAGCTATGCTTTTAACCTCTCTGGATTCAGTTTACACTTGCTATATCTGCATTTTAAATATTATGCAGTAGGCTGCTTGTTAGGTCGCGTAGGTTTAAATGTTGATTGCGTAACCTTCCAAAGTAGTTGCTCAGCGGTTGTTTAAGTTTTAAGTTAAATCTGAGTCATAGTCATTAGCAACTATTTGGTTGCTTATATAGCAGAGACAGCACAATACTAGGTGCTGTCATTGCAATGGTTTCTAAGGACCAAAGATTATAATCAAAACACCAATCAATAAACTTGTTCCGGTAGAGCAAACCATAACAAACAAATAATGTAAAAAAAAATAAAGGAGAACTAACTATGCAATTTATTAATAAAACAAAAAATTTCCATAGTTTTTCCACATCTTGGATATGTTATATTTTACTTTAATCTAAGAACCCGGTGTATATCTATTGTAATTTTACTGACAACTTGGTTTGTACAGTAGGCGTGTTTTTAGAATTTAGAAAAAACATATTTTGATTCAGTTTAAAGGCATGAATACTCTAAGCTAGAGTTTTTGGATCTGTTTTTGATTGCCTCACAGAATTCATTTTAGACTTGCAGCTTCAATCTAAATGGCAAATAATGATGAAAAAATTTATGCTACTGGGTGGTGCCAATTACGCCCTTCATCGTTAAGGTAGCTTTTTTCTTGATTCCAATAGACACAATTCTTGTTATTTCACTACTAAATAATCCAAATACTACCTTAAGATGGAAAAAAGTTATGCACAAGAAAAGATTGCGGAATTAAAGATTGCGAATTCATGGTCGAAAAAATCGTAAATTTTGCAAATTGGTGATAGAATCATGAAATTGCGGAATTAAAGATTGCCACTCAGGTATTGTGTCAAGAAATTGCGGAATTTAAAAATTGCTAATTGAA
Source organism: Hydractinia echinata (assembly GCA_030067915.1). Lineage (NCBI taxonomy): Eukaryota > Metazoa > Cnidaria > Hydrozoa > Anthoathecata > Hydractiniidae > Hydractinia > Hydractinia echinata. Next base: position 801,960 of record JASGCC010000017.1, on the reverse strand, counting down.
GCAATGATCCAAGAATTTTTCCACGAAATCGCGTGATAAATTTTTTTCATCTTGGTTATTAAGATTTGTCCCTATGATGCAAATAATTGAGGGGATTCCCCTGTAAACCTTCATTTAGCAGAAGTAACTCGTCTTTTTCTATGAAATTGACAAAATTAAATGGCAAATTTTATTTTTTTTCTTTGAATTGCGGAATAAAAGATTGCGAATTGCTACTCCTGGCTAGAAATGGCGGAAGAAAAGATTGCGAATTTCGTAATTTTTTTAGAAATGGCGGAAGAAAAGATTGCGAATTGCTATACTCCTGGCTAGATATTGCGGAAGAAAAGATTGTGACTTTTGGCCAAATTCGCACTTTTTAATTCCGCAATCTTTTCGTCCGCAATATTTTTTTGCGCAATAATTTCTTTCCTTAAGGTACTCCAACTAATTTGCGCACTTTCTATGCCTATGCGGTCATTTTTCCAAAGTCTTAAAATCTTGTTGTTTATTGTATATAGACATTTAAAGCTGGAAATCAATATATAGTAATTATGTGTATTTCTGCTTACGCCAGCAATTAACCACGTGACTATAGATGAAAATATGGTCAACATCTATTTTGTTTGTGTTATTTGTTATGCCAAGTAACTTTTAAAATAATGCAGTAGTTTAGAATTCGCAGAAATTGGGAATTTCCTCCCCCCCTTACTGCAACCTTTGACGGCGTCACTAAGAACCCGACCTGAATAAGGTTAATGTCCTCCTACAATTACCAATAGTAAATCGCTAATTAGAATTCCCATTCGAGAATTAATTGAAAACGCAACAACTTTAAAGCGACTGTCCGAATTAACCAAGGGAAGTAAAAGGCTTCAGGAAGCAATTAAAAGTCCATAATTTGACTTGATTTATCAAAATACTAACAAAAATACTGACTGATATGTGGCAATAAAACTATATCCTTCCAACACTGAAACCAATATCAACAATTTTTTAAATTTCAACAAGCTTTATTTTAACCCTAACTAATTTTTTTTGCATCATCCTTTCCAATTTGGATTAATGCCGAACATAAACAACTTTTTCAATCACATGTCGTCTCTTATTTGTTAATCATTTAATTTGTTTACCAAAATACCCAAAATTTTTTCTTATATTTTGATCACCCTTAATTAAAGATTGATCTTGTGTCTGGTTTTTGACACGAGTGAGCCGATAAAGAAGTTAAAAAGATAAGATTCATACCAAATACCGACATTGATACCAACAAACCTCAATGCGATCTTGGAGATAAAACGGAGCAGCTTTACAGTGACTGTCCGAATTAACTGTGACAGCAAATGACTTCTGGCAGCAAAGAAAAGTTTTCTCTCTAACTTCAATAAGAAAATTTGTTCTTTGGCTTGACTCTCATTTTTCAATTTCAAGTAAGGCGATAAAAATAATTCTGTGCACTGAAGTTTTTTCTTGTCAAAAATCTATAGGATTTTATAGAAACAATGAGGCTGGAAATTGCTAGAACTAAATAACAACAATAACAAGGACGAAATTTCGCTGATTTTTACTTTTGTCCTGAAAAGACACAAGAAACGCAAAGAAATTATTTATTAATTGTTGCGAATAAATATATATATAAATTTTTAATGTTCTCTAAAGTGGATTAAAAAAAATAGAACAGCTAGAATCTTCCTGGTTTTTATATAAAAATCTAACCTCTAAATTGTTTCGCCATAATTGTTATAAAATGGTGTTGCCTTTATTAAAAATAATTCCAAATAACTTATCGATGAGGTGTTTGTCGATAACAAAAGAATGGTTATTAAGGTTTGCCTACAGGAGATTTCTTTGCAAAGATGTCTCTTTGCAGCAATGTATACAGATGCACCTTTAAGCTTATATTAACGTGTTGCGCAATTTGCTAATGAAGCTAGGTGGAATTTTCTTATCAATGCATGTGACATTTTTATCTTGATTATCGAGGAGAGAATGACACGTTTAAACTATAGATGATTAATATTGTAAATTTATATCTATATAGGTTCAATTAGGCATAATTTAAAGGTTCAATTTTTGTATACGTGTAAAGATGTTCCAAAAACAAAAATCGTGTTTTTCCCTTCCACTGGAAATCAACGTCGTTAATAACCAATCAATTTACTTGTTGTTGCTCATTTTTTATCTCTATTATAATACCCGAGACTCACGGAAAACCCCGCAGGCCGAACTTTCTTATCAAATGCATGTGACATTTTTATCTTGATTGCAACTTTATTTTGGAACCCGACAGACCCGTTTTTTTACCGGCTTTGTTTTGACCGCTCATGCGTAATAGACCAATCACGGGGCTCGATTTTCCCTAATAACCAAATGTAGATTTCGAGGCAGAATCTTGCTTCTTAAGCCAGCTAGCCTTATTTATTCTTATTTTTTTCGTTTATTCGTACTAAGCGCTCAGCCTGGTGTTAACGACAGGCTGTTTCCTGTGTTTTTATTTAAACTAAAGTTGCGATAAAGTTTTTTCGAAAAGGGTATTACGCCTATACGCATGTGGTGCGACATGGTTTACATATACTGAGTGCTCAACCCGGTTTAACGATTCATTTTTAAACTTTCACGGAAACTTGTTTCGCAAAATAAAATAATATCGATCCATTGTTCTTTCTATGACGGGGTAACAACGGATTGTAAACTGTGTTTTTATTTCGGCTAAATTTGCAGTAAAGTTACTCTTTGAAAAATATATTACGCCTTAAACACTATAATGTTGTGTGCGCTTTACTGGATTTACGACATATTGCACACCTGTACTAAAGCGCTTCACATGGACGTGTGATACAGTTTGTAGTTTTTATTAAGCGTTTTACTGTGTGTTCAACGGTAGGTCGCACAGTTACTTGCAGCTTAACCCGGCGTTTGCTAGTTTTTTTAAAATACCCCTCAAAAGATGTTAAAGTCAATGCCGCTGCCTAAACTGGCTTTATGTAGATTAATTTTATCTAGCTAGATATCTAGCTAGCTACATAGCATCATTTTAGCATTGGCATCTCCATATAAATGTGGCTTGCCACGTAACAGTATAAAACAATCCAGTTTTTCTTCTGAAAAATCTTGACACAAACAAAGCAGATATTGTGAAATTATCTACTAGGCTATTTTGGTCGTCAGGATTAACTTTCCAAATAGATAGGTCTGCTTATATGGTGTCCAGAAATAAATAATGAAATTCGTTATTCAATGGTTATCATTAGCATCAGTTTTTTTGACAGAATTTTTAAGAGCAGATTAATAGATTATCTCTTGTCAGCAAGAGGGTTGGATGCGGATATAAAAAGATAACACGCGTCCTATAAAAGGATGCTTATAAAAGCAACATATGACTAGTCTTAACACGAAGATTCTCTCGTTAAAATGTTGCTTGGAATGTCGTTTACAATGCTTCTGGTTGTTTGTATCAACTCTATGGCGTCGCACAAAAGTTTTACAAGAATACCAAATGTTCCAGAAACAAGTATTCTAGCCAGTGGACCGTTCATTAAACACGAATCGATTGAGAGCATGCAACAGATTCAGCCTGGAAGATTTCTGTCTACAAAAAAAAATCGAACTATTTTCATACGCAAGGTATTTTCTTCGTTGTAAGTGTGATCTCTAGGCGTTGTGAAATTTCTGTTTCTTGAGTGTTAATCGCAGAAAGAATTTAAGTTAATTATTCAATTTCTGCGCGCTCTGCGAGAGGAATTTGTTTGATTTTCAATTCCTATCTGTCCAGTATTTCTTGCAACTTTTGATAAAACATTGACTTTTCATCTTAATCTACTAATTTTTATTTTTCAACAATTAATTTTGTTTTTCAACCTGATTTTATTTTATAAGGTCTTTTCTTACGTCAAATTATTTAAAAAAATTTTTAAAAGAATTTACCTATCTATATAAGTCATTTCGTTTTTAACACTTTCAATGTTTTGAAATTTGCTCTCAAACACAGATGGTATAAGCGTCACTATGAATATATTGTTGCTCTTAAAAAGACTTTGTGTGGGAGAGTTGATTAAACACAAAAAAATTCCATCAAGATCATGCAACAACATTTAATTTTATTCACAGCTTCTTACGCAAGTCTTTTTAATGCTTATGTCGGCGTGAGGAACAGCGATATAAATTTCTATCGCGTCAGAGGTTTTATTATTTATTTATATTTATATTATTTATATTTATATTATTATTTTATAAGTTGTAAATGAAGCAAGGCTAATGAAGTTTCACTTCTAATACCAAATTTAGTCCAAAGCGCCTTGATAGATTATTCTAATAAACTAGTCGTCAACCCGTACAAAATCCACGGGGTCGACGTCCTTTATATATCGCATTCCGTGTTTCCGTAGCAAGAATTTTTTCTCGCGCACAAACAAGCAGACGGAATCAGCTATTATTAAAGAGACTAGTCGTCAACCCGTGGAAAAATCCACAAGGTCGCCCGTCCTTTATATATCGCATTTCGTGTTCCCATAACAGACAGACAGACGACGGCTATTACTATATAGAGACGTGTTATGAACTATACTCGCTTGTTATATTGTCTTTATTGCGGAAATTGTTAAAACCCCTGGGCTTTTTCTTCTTACTTAAAAAGCGCAGAGTTTTGGAATCAAAAAACCTTGGTTGATCAGTAAAACAGAGATAAAAAAAACTGGTCGAATTACATATAATAAACCAAATCTCGCGATAGGCAAATAAACGGAGCAGCTACCCGTTGACTTAGGCTTTACACTCAACCGCCAGTACTTTACGCGACTAAAGACTAAACTACCTGCTTTTTACTTCTATAGGAATGCAATTCAAAGTTGAAAAAACTGATAAGCGTGGTGGAATCAAAATGGCGCAGCAAGTACTCTGTTGAGGTCTTAGAAGGATACATTGGCGTGAAGATGTCCCGCTTTTCAGAATTATCACTTCATTATGAGGGCAGAGCTTTAGATGTAACGCTGTGCATAAATAATGCAACCAAGAAAACATCTAGATTATGGAAAAACACGGAAAAGTATCAACTTTTACAACACCGGCTAGCCTTTTTTGCCTATCATAAAGCAGGATTTAATTTTGTTGAATTTAAACGAAAAACCTTGCATATGTCCTGTAGAAGAGCGTGACAGGACTCAATTATTATTAGGAGATAAATGTAAAGTGAAAGAAAATTCAAGAACATTTATATATCGTCCTTGGAACATAGTTATTCTGTTTATTTCTAAGCTGCGTGTTAACGGTAATCCATTACTTATCCACTGAAAAATTATTTTTTACTGTAGCAAAGATATAACAGATATGATACCACAATATTGCTTTCGAAGTGAAATAGACATAAGATAAAGCTGAACAGGATAATGAAATACTATTGCAAAAGTGGCATATATTTCCTTAATTTCATATTTCTGTTTATAGACCACTCTCCGCGTGACGTAGTTGTTTTGATTTCATTTTAAAAAAGCAGAACTCGCACAGAGCAAAATGGCTTTTATTGAAGATTAAAAAAGACTCAAGAGGAAGTGGAATTAAATTTTAACTATATTCTTCTAATTCTTCTAAAAAAATTTCAATAATTTTAAGCGAATATATTTATTTTGGATAGATTTCTTTGACTATTGTGGTCTGTTGTTTATATTTTCTACCTACAAAAATGCTTGCGCATGTGCAAAAAAACATCTACAGGATTACCTAAAAAGTTAGCATACGCTTTTTCAATGTTACATTTGCTAAACGCGGTTATTTATGTTCTGCCATTTGTATGCTTTCGCAAAAATCTTTGTTTAATTCATAAATTTTAGTGTTAAGGCCTTTTTAGACGATAAATTAATCCCGTAAAGTTACTAAATAACAGAAAAATATTGTATAATTTAATTTAAGTTCAAATACGCTATGAGTTATTCAAGAAAGTAGTAAATAGCTAGCTAAGCTAAACCGCACAATGTTAGGACATGATAGCTAGCTATAGCTACAACCCCGGACATAAAAGAAGGGTGGAATTCCAAAGCTCGTAACGACAATACTATCTAACGCATTTGCACTAGTTTTCGACTTTAGTACTCCCAGATTCCTTGATTTTTTAGACCATTTCGGCTTGTAGGACGGATTGTTGTGGGAAAAGCAGACCGCACATCTTCGTTGTTGTTTACTTGGTCTACGCACTTGCTGAGATGAAACTTTCGCAGTCAGTATGCAGTATACTGACTGCAGAGTACTGGAAAGATAATGCTGCTAGACCAATATATATATAGGGTATATTTCCCTATTTTACGGAACAAATAAAAAATACATAGAGCAGATTTAAAGGAACACAGAAAATTAACAGTTGAGTTTTGTTCTTAACCTTTGGCTCGCAGTCCTTTACTAAATATCTGACACTAAACATCTTACTGATTTATTTACATGTGTAAAGGAATCGTATTTTGTTTAATATCGCTTCTACAAGCATGGTTCGTTTTTAACGATTCTTCGTCCTTCGTCCTGCTGGTAAATTAGTTCACGACTTCACTTAACAAATGAACATGGTTAAAGCTGAGTTAAAAACATCTAATTACTGTATTCTTAGTAAACAATTAATTATCGGGATACTATTTATAAAGACTCGGATTTTATTTGTTTTCCGAGAAAGGTGTAGAAAGAGCTGAAACCGAATGTCGCGTCTGTTCACTATTGCGTGTTGAAAAATGAGATTTTAAATAATGTCGTGCTGCTTCTTTTTCTTCTTTATCATACCCTCGTGGGCTGACATTTAAATTGTCAGGGTGCAGAGGCAAGGAATGCAACTTTATGACTGCAAAACAATCATATCATCATCGATAAAAAATTAAATTAAACTGTGTTGTTTTGTTTATTTTCCTGATAAGCTTTGCGTCTGCAAAAATTTTATGCCTTAGAAAACGGGTCACGGAAATGTCTAGGAGAAACGCGGTCACAAAACTACCCACAGTTGGATCGCTACTGCTCCTGAGGACTATATTGTCATAAAAAATTGTTCCCCACAATAAAAAAGAGAGTCAAGTGTGCCACCAAACGCTAGTAAACATGAGCCGTCCAGGTCTTATCCTCAGCCATCAGTCGCTGTTTAAGTTTGCAAAAGATGATTATTTGTTGACTGAAGAAAGGGTCTTTTCAACAACAGACCCATGCTGTAAGGGTTATTTATTTTATTTTCTACAATTATTTACCCAGGATAGTCTCATCAGTTCCTATTGTTGCTTGTTATCAGCGAAGAGATCCTCTTCATTGCTTAAATAATCCTTACCAATAAAAAGGTTATCTTTTGAAACGTAAATTTAACATTGCACATAACTATCACTTTGAGATAAACTGAAATCTTCTTCTCTCTATTTGGTTCATTACCTTTTTCAAAACCTTCCAGTGACGTTAATTAATCCCAGCGGTGTTTATTAGCAAAGATATTAATCCTAGCGCAAGGCTTTATACATAGGTAGGGGAGTTTAAATTTTAAAGGGGCTAAATAAATAAAATCAATCCCCGCAATTTTTTCTTTACCCATTTTGTCGCACTTTGCAATCCCCAACCTATCACAGTTTGTAATCCTTTCATGTCGCACTTTGGAATCCTTTGACCTGTCGTACTTCGTAATCCCACCTTGATGCACTTTGTTATCCCCAATCCCTTTGTAATCAAAAGCTCAATCCCTGCATTCCGAAGAATGGTATGTAATAAACAGACCACTCAAAAGTATACACACTTTAGAACCATATAAACCTGTCATGAATAATTAATTTTTTATGATGAATTTGCTACTTTCAATTTTCTAAAAAAATTTTCCTTCGGTATTTTTTTTGGCGGTAAAATAAGTTAAGTCTGTAAAATAAATTAAATATTAGTAAATCGAAAGTTTGTTTTGACGAGGGAACAGAGGCAACGCGAGGAGCTGTATTTTTGAAAAAATGCTATGTTACTAGCTTTAAGAAGGTATTTAATACCTCTAAAAAGATTTCAAAGTCATTGTTGTTTCTTAGACTGGTTTTATGTACAATAAATCTATATGTTTTTCATGCAAAATTTCGAAAGATACAGCTTTATTAGAAGTTTGAGTTAAAAGCAAGTTAAGTACTTATATAAAATAAATCATGGATATCCAATATATGTAGAGTACTTTCCTGTCATTTTCAGGAATATTTGGATATGTCCAATATAATATCTAGGTGATGTAAATTGTTGTTTATCAGTGATTATAAAAATTTTTCACCGCCATTAACTCGAGTTTCGTGTAGCTAAGTCACTAAGGTCGAAAACCAACAGCCGTTTCGTAGCCCCTTTAAAGGACAGAAAAAACTACATTTTATTCTGAAATCTAAAATCCGATATAACATGCAAAAGGAAATTAAGCAAAGTGCAACATACTTTGGAGCTTTTGCAATTTTACAAAATGAATAATACTAAACTGAATAAAGGCTTTTGAAACTTAAGAAATAAAAATTTAGAAATTAAAACTAGCCAAAATAAAACAATTTTATCGTGCTTACACAAGGACTGTGGTGTATCACTTTGCAATCTCGTCGCACTTTGTAATCCTATCGCACTTTGAATCCACTTTGTCGCAATTTGTAATCCCAAACCTATCGCAATTCGTAATCTTTTCATGACGCACTATGTAATCCCCCGATGTTTCGCATTTTGTAATCCCACCTTGTCACACTTTGTAATCCCTAACATTTTTGCGACAGAATATTCCTCTCGTATATTTCTACGATTGTTTCTAAAACGCTTTTTGGATTAAATAAGGGAAAAACAGATGACAGGTACAGCTACACGTCTTTTTCAGTTTACACTACACGTAGAAATTCTAACAGGTAATATTTCTATTGCTTGTTAGATTTTTGCAATACTGAAGCTCACTAAAGCGATAATTTAAGTAAGTAATGTAAATTATCCGAAGGTTTAACGCCATTGGGGCAAATACATCCCAACACCTGACTCCTTATTCTCTCCAACTATATAACTATATCACACTACTGATAATACAACGCGTACATCAGTAGTCTCAATACTCCCGTAAATTTTATCACAAGAAGATAGCTATAAATGGATACACAACGTTGGCACGAAAAAACCATGTATGGTCCAGTTTGTTTCCCGTTCATAAGAAATTAGCAACGCATCGTTCGATTTGTTTATAGCTAATTTATTGCAAAATGACAAAGTTATTAAGTCTTTAGTTATTCACAAGAAACTTCTACACACGTGTAACACATATTACTTAAAAACAAAAATGGAAAAAAAAAACAGTGATACACTGCAAGGACTGTCAATGTGCTAATGTTCTCTTATAAATTGTTGACAATTCAAACTGAAAAAGTACGATTGATATTTGCCTAAGCTGCGATTCAATTATTTTTCACTTCATCGCAAGATTCGTAGCAACTTCTCTACTATGTCGATAAGTGTTATACTGGTTTGGCAAAGGAATACCATTAGCAGGACTTACTCGATTTTGCCTCCTCTTTTGTTTCATGTGAAAACAGCAAAGTAGATGGTAAAAATGTTTGCGATATTTGCTGCTACTTGCTGCATATATGGGAGGATTCACCGCAGAATTAGCGTATGCCAGGAGCAGGGCTACTTTAATTATTGTTATCGGCACTAATGGCTCATAGTTGATTGTTTCAATCAAATCAATCAACGCGATCGGCACCATACACACAGAATAAAATGCAACAATTATGAAAACTACTTTAGATAACCGTATTTCATGTGTTATTCTTTTTATTTTTTGCACGACGATATTACTTTGGGAACTTCTTTTCCTGCGTGATAGATCTATGCTGGAACGTATTTTGTTATGCCTGGAATTATAAACTACGATGAAGATTTTAACGTACATTGCTATCATAATAAGCCAAGGTACAGTTAAGCCACCAATTTCAATGAAAATCACGTACCCCGATTTAGTACCGTACTAAATGTGCATACTGTAATTCGGGTATCATTCACGCTGTCTTTTTCACCATATATGAAAAACGGAAATGTTCCGATAATTAAAGATACAGTCCACGATGTAAATATTCCAACGGCTAGAGTTGTTCTGGCTTCTACTCTCGCGCGATACTTTAAAGGATATACTGCGCCAAAAAATCGATCTACGGTGATCAAGAGCAAGTTCATATTAGCTGACGTAAACAAAAACACAGTAAGTGCAACACTGATTTTGCAGTCGGACAAAGCAGAGAAAGTATCTGTACTGAAGTATTGCGACATCCGGATTGGTAGGTTTACTGTTGTTATCAGCAGGTCTGAAATCGATAAATTGAAGATAAGAATGTTTGTAAAGCCACGTAGATTCTGACTGATTAATGTTGCAAGTATTACCAAGGAATTTCCAATAACTGATACAGTCATGATGATGGTCAGGAAAGTGACCGAGGTTATTTCTTCGGCATCCATATTGAGAAGCGCATACCAGTATTTTGCTAAAATAAAATTTACTTTTCTAAATGATAAAAAAAAACAATTAGTAGATAAATCATGCAGAAAGAGAAGATATTTTTTGAAAATCAATAAACGTGTTTTAAAATTCGACATTCATTTCACGTAAATTTGATTTCACTGTCGTTCTTTTCCTACCTTTCGCCGGAATTTCTCTAAATGTGAAAATTCAGTCAGCCGAAGTTTTTACTCTGGTTCCATAGAGAAGTGAATTCTCCAGTCAAAAGCATCTCATCACCAATATTTCATTGTCTGGAAACTCTCTTTTAAAAAAAAAACGATAATTCCTTAAACTTAAGCATAGATAAAGATCTTTCACAAAATAACCAAATAAAATTATAATTGTGTTACGTGAAACTTATCTGTTTGTAGGGAATCTAATAAAAAAGACAACATTTCTATACAAAATTGCGAAACATATAGATGAAACCTGTAGTTTTCATTTACTCAATTTGAAAACCTGAACAAAAACTTGATAGATATCGCTAATGATATAAGCAAACAGCATAATCAATATATATCTCCTTCTGTAACTCATTTATAGAAGTTTATGTTTGTTTTTTACTGTATCATAGCAACAAGGAGATATAAATAAAACGAAAATAATTAGGTGCAATTTCCAGCTATACCAAACCTAATCACCTTTCGTGGACTTAACCGCGATTAAGTTGTTTGCGAAAATTCTTTAAATTGTTTAAAAATTCAAACGTTTTTTATAACATAATTATCTCAGAATACAGTCAAGGTTGTGGAGATGCTATTAGGGTTGTGAAGAATTTACGTAGACCAACTCAAGGTCATCTTATGAAAAAATCTTTATATATTAGATAACTTCTGTGACGAAAGCATACATTTTTAGGGCTTCGTTGGGGGAAAACACCTATAAATTTTACCTATCAATAGCACACAGAAGCCTTTTATTACACTAGCTAAAACACACTTTGACATTAGTCACTATTGTTTCGTATCTTAACACAATGTAAAAAGTCTATCCTTCCTGTAACACCGTCAGTCATTAAATAAAAACTTATAATGACGGTATGTGCTAGCTTTCTTAATTTTAAGCTTTTTGATGGGACACTTCAAGATTTCATTGGCGCTCAAACCGTCACTCATAAATTCCATTCCGCAATAACAAATTTTAATATACGACAAAATTGAAGGTGTCTAAGTACTTTTCTCCAAAGGCAAACTTAGTTTTTTTGAATCCAAAACCCTTTAAAATAGCTTTAAAATTTGAGTGTAAAGCATAAGAAATTTCGGTACTTTTTAGTAAAAAGAGTCTAAATAATGAATAAACATTCGTAGAAGCAAAAAAACCTTATGTTCCATCAATTTTCATCATTTTAAAAGTTATGTTGTAAATATTACACCTTATAATTTCGATTTTGTTGTTGTCAAAAACAGACTAACATTTAAGGGTATGCTATTCGACCGACCTAGCATCAGCTTGGACGCTACTATCAAATTACAGAAAAGCAGTTACATTTAAAAGTATATTTGCGTTCCAGAACGATCAGTATAAAACAAGACAGTAATTATTATTGACGCTCATATGATGCAAAATTTAGACTAAACCCTTTTCAGGATTCAGTCTTTTTTAGTTATCATTTATTTTCTTTATTAAGTACGTTCCCGGCCAAGCAAAGTCGCCTCAGAATTTCGCCACCACTAAAAATTTTCTTTACTGAGGACCGACTTTTCTTATGCCCATAATGTATTCAGATTTCTTCCTTCGTGCTCAGACTTCTTCGTCTAAATTTAAAACTTCTACATTCTTAAATCTTTATAACTCAGCATTCGCACTTTTCCATGCAGCATTCCGACTTTTTCATTAAACACACCCTATAAGGGACTTACCATCATTGCGCTTTAATGTCACATTGCACTGAATTGGAAAACTGTAAGTTGTCCCCACGACAACGGACTGTCTTTGGTGGGTGCAATAATACCTGTCTAATATATCACATGATGGTTCTGCCTCTTTTTATCCATTTTAACCTGCGTGATCATTAATTGCTTTTAAATAAAGTTCTGGTTGTTTCAACTGTGTGATTTGTTAAATTTTATTATTATCAGTCTGGTTTTCAGTGTAGCCAGACTGCAACTTGATTGTACAGGATAATAAAATATTCTTAAATAATCCTGTCTGAAGATATGAATATTTTACTAATTCATTTTAATGTCAGAAGTAAGTTATACAATAATTATTGCAAGCCTGTGAAAGCCTACTTCAAATATTCTACCGGTACAATGATAGTGTTAAAAGAGATAGTTTTGGGGTATATAATGGTACGGAAAATCTCTGAAGGGATCATTACTGTATCCACTATAGGGTATAAAGAGAGTAAATTGGTCATCATTTCATACCTTGCCTGACTTTTCTGAATCATTGGAATCAAAACTGATGTCTTTTGAAGTCTCAATACAAAAATCTGAATATCAAATGAAAAAAATTGTGATTGTGTGGGGTTTAAATGAAAAAGTTTGGATATGAAATGGATAAGGCTATGTAAAAGTGTGATTATAAATATAAAAAGGATGAACGATAAAAAAAAATATATTTAAATAAAAAAGTTTAACGATAACAAAAAATATTTAAATAAAAAAAGTTTAACGATAATATTTTGCACCTTTAGATAACTGCAATTTGATATTATTTACTGATTATTTTGTTGTTGTTGTTGTTGGAACGATTCAGCATTATAGAAGTTCTTTAATTATTTATTATTATTTATAAAATTGCGGCGGTAACGTATTGCCAATTTTAAAAGAGGAAGATAAGTGTTATAAAAAAGTTCTTTCTAATATAACTGTGACGTTTTTCCGGTCCAGCTTTAACATTTTTTAACAATTATAAAACATTAGCCGTAACCCTAAAGGGGAAAGTCCACTGCGATCGCCAAGCATTGGAAACAGAAATGCGCGCACAAACTCAAAATGGCGGCGATTCAAGCAAATTCATTGGTTAAAATCATGAACTTACGTTAATATACACTGCACAGCTCACAGCGCTCTGAAAAAATTCAAAATGATTTTTACTTTTAAAACGATCAACGCTTCTAAATATAGCGCAATATTGGGCACTTTGATGCATGCGCCTTGAACCGACGTGCTAAATAATTACAGGGAACTTTTGGCTTAAAAGCGCTAGGTTTGAATTGGTGAAAAACAGAAAACTCTTTATAGCAGAATTTTCTATGAAGGGTACCTCTCTGCAACCTCGGAGGATCTATCTTCCTAGCAACAACGAACATTTTTTCAAGAGCGGATAGAATGATGGTCACACTCTCGTAGCAAAAGCTCTCTGCAACGGACACATTATAGCGGACACCTCTCTATAACGGACTGGACATAACTTTTAAAGTCCTAATTTACAACTAACCTCTTTAACGAAAACGCTCAATAAATCCTATAGATTTTGCATTAAGCCAAAACAATAAGATTATAAAAAAGATGATATTTTGAAGTAAAATTCGCTAAAACACTGTATAATTTCAAAGTTGATTTTTGGGAACTCTTGTGTCTGCTTCAGCTTTTGGGATGAAATATATTTACAGATATATTCTTTACGTCCTTTCTTCTCTAAAGATTAGTCTATTTACACACGTTCCCGTCGATTTAATGCAATTATAAATCAATTTGAGAAGAACTACGCATGTAACGCCACCTATATAAATATAAGAATTTCAGCATGTCTTCACTTCACTCTTACAACTTCAATTAAAACAAAAAATAGCAAACAAAGAAGTGATGACGAAAAATACGTAAAAAACATTATGATTCTGCTTTCAAGATAACCCAGCAACATCAAAACAAAACAAAACAAACAAACAAAACTAACCAGTTTTAACGATGTTAATGTCCTTAATTCTGTTAAGTTTAAAGACTTTGTAGGCTACGAAAGTATTAAAGAATAATTAAAGAAAGAAATTAGCTTGGAAACCTTTCAACTATTCGAAACCAACAACGGAAATAACGATAATTACAATGTGCCATAGCTGTCTCTCCTTTTGTCTGTTGATACATAAAAACAATCTTCAGCTAACTTTACGATCCTTTTTCATTAACTATATATTTTCTTGTTTATTTTATTTGTTTTCTCTTTTAATTTAATTTGTTTGTTTAATAATAACTTCCAAACAAGATTTACTTTCCTTGAAAGGTTGTATTATTCTATTTATTTAGTTGTTTTTTAATGTTAAATACTCTTGCCAGAAATGTTATTACATTTTGTCGTATGCTTAGAGAATTTGAAAAATGAGTAATAAAAATGGTTTAAACCCTGTAGGCTGTTACGCAATGTTTATTTCCGGTTCAAAGGTTCAAAGTCATTAAGTATATGATTCTTAATTTCTCTGTTATTTTCCAAAAATGTTTTGTAAAATACAAATCAAAGGTGTATAAATTTTTAAGAAAAGCTCTTATTTGAGTTACGATTAAGAATGTCTTATATCTCTAAACCGTGTGATAAAACTTTATTTTTTTATCTTTTAAAAATTACAAGATTGACTATAAAATAAACATACATCGATTTGTTACGAAATCATGTGAATCCCAAGAGTGAAAAACGATTTCACCATTAGTCACGTAGATTATCTGAACAGTTTAGATTCTGAAATTTACGGCGATTATAAATGGCTTGCCAATGTTTACCAAAGATGCGAATTTTGTGCGTGCGCGCGCACTATGGTAGTTGAAAGAGCAGGACTATATGAGGTTAAATGGCTATTAATGAAATTTTAATTATATTATTTTTCTTTCCAGAAAGACTCACCGCTTTTAAGTTCCTATAAATCTTTTTTTAGAATAATTTTTTTAATTACTGTGATGAATATATTTTCTACCTACCAAAATGCCTGTGCATGTCCATTATTCTCAATGTATAAAATGTATAATCAAAACATTATGTTGCACGGAAAAATGTCTATTATACCGACCGCTAACGTTTTATTGAAAGCTGGTCAATTTACCATAAGTTTGCCAGAAACTTAATTCTGTTTCCTTTGAACCACAAAAAAATCAATATTTGCATAAGATATAAATACAGCTGTTTTTACCTGCTTGTTATTTCCATGCCAAAATCACTTCGAAGGCTAGGTTATTGAATGTTTTTTCTTCAAACATGATTGCTTCTAAATACTGTACTTGCTCGTAGTAATGTACCTAATTCAGAAGTAACTTACTGCCCCCATACGGTTAACATATCTTGTATCTCAAAGCCTCGTCATGAAATATTATTTCTTCTCTCAGAAATAACTGAATTTGGCTATAAAATCTAACTGGGTTATTGTGACAAACTAACTTGTCACTCCAAAAACTGATTGATCTGTTTTATTTGGTTATTGTATCTATTTTCTGGGTTTATTTGAAACATAATGCAAATGTTGAGTTTCACGCTAATTTAACGCAAATTTTTAAATGAGGAACTTTATAAAAAACCCAAACGAAATGCCTAAAAAAGATTATGGTTAATGCTGCACCAGATTTTAATAATGATATTGATGATAAGTAGCTAGATATTTTGAGAAAGATTATATTCCATTAACAAGATAAAAGAAAAAAATACAACAGTTTGTTTAAAACATAACGGATGTTTGCCACACTCCTTTTAAGCGGGTGATACGCTATCTGTTTTGTCAAATTCCATTTGTCGAATTCAAAGTTTAGGTTCAAAAGTAATGGAGCAATACACGATCTATTTTATCGACTACTATTTATTGAATTCGACAAATTCATAGTGTATCACCCCTGACACAACTCGTCGAACTCAAATTTATTTCAAAGAGCGTGGTTAGTTGAAATTCTTTGTTACAATTTTTAAAAATAAACTGATTCTTTTGACAAAGTTAAAAAGTTGATTATGTCTAACTTTTGAAACCTCGAATTTAACAAATTGGATTCAAAAAATTAAAAAGGGTGATACAGGACCAAATTTGTCGTATTTGAAAAATTAGATTTGACGAAATGAGTTGCCTATCGCCTGCTTTAGGCATTTTCAATAGATAACTTTATTGGCACTGTGGAAAGTTTATCATTTCTTGAACATGATAGTTTAGTAGGCGACGTTTCGGGAGATCCTTCTCACATCATCGGGCCTAACTTTATTGTCACTGGAGATTGCATTAAGACACAAGCCACAGCCTGTTGTTACACTGTGTCGTAGCTAAAACAGTCAACCAGTTCTTACCAGATACTGAAAATGTCTTTGCTGCTGGGTACTTCCCTTTAGCTAGGTAATCATAACAGTAGCTACTTACATTATAGGTAGACAACAATAAGAGAGTATTAAAACATGTCAGTCAGACCTGAATAAAAACAAAAAGCTGTAGCTAGCTAGCTATTAGCAAGATTTTTGCAAGATCTTAAGTATGGGGCTATAGTAGATAGCTAGTTAGTGAATAACCAACCTTAATTCTGCAATTATATGTGGCTCACAGAATTTATAAGTGCTTCAAATTTTTATATCCTTTTTGCAAGAAGTAAACAACACAACTTCAATAATACCCTGGGCTGTACCGCAAAATATTGCCCGAGGTAAAGTAATGACCGAGCTTGCTCATGCTTCATAAATGGAAGATTTTTCTTTCCTTCAGTTTGAAAATGAGATGAAAAAGTTATAATAGGAAAATTGGCCATTAAAACGCACTGTAAGAAAATATCTTACTATATGAAAGGATACCTTTTTCCTTTTCCAATTCTCGCAAAAACTTCCAAGTTTGTTTCTTTTTCCTTTCCATGTCAATTATCTTTCATGCTGATAGCTTCATTTTCATTCGATTATGGTGCCATATTGTAGTAAAAAACGTTAAATTATCTTTGCCATTACAGCTTTTTTACAGCCTTTTAACTAATTTTAGCACGTCTTATTGGTCATATTTATATAGAACACGGTCAAGGTCAGCTAACCATAATTCTGTTAAGAATATTTCTTTAACACCAAACCAGAGATGGATAAATGTTCCTTCTAGCGCAACGCACATCTCGCGCACGCGCACGCCCACATACGTCCACGGTCAAACACAACAAATCCAGTACCCTGCGTACCATGCTATGTTTATCCCTATAAGTCATCAAAATGAGTCAAAAAATTTCTAGCGCAATTCCCCTAAAATTCCACCCACACATTGATGACGTCATCATATTCCCATAAATATCAGCACACCCCCTCCCCTCCCACTCTACTAAATATCATCAAATAATGAACGCATGCGCAATAAAGACACGCTAGGTCGAGCAGAATGTAATTGTCTGACAAAACAAAAAATCTTATAATAAATATAATGAACACACACACTGTAAAAGAATTACGTGATATTGCAAAAGGTCGTAGTTTAACAGGGTATTACAAACTACGCAAGGCCGCATTAATAGATTTATTGGAGATTGTACCGGAGAGACCACCCAGAAGGGCCGTACAACAAAAGCCAGTCAAGCCCATGACTATACCACCAACACCGGAGGCCATAGACATTTTTGAAAAGCAAGAGCTGTCGAAAAATCGCCCGATCGTGAAAACTAAGATGCGGGGATGGTACAACTGGCTAGTTGATGCTGTCCCCAAACCTATAAGGGAGGGGGTTAAAAGGACCTATGCAACCTTTAAGCGTAGAGTGATGGGGCTCTATAACGGGGCAGCCAACATAAGACCTACGCTTCATGACGAGGTGGAAAAAGAGGCCGAGGAAGACTATCTTGAAGATATCCAAAATCTCTACAATCAGCCGGAGCATGACTACACACCTCAGGAACATAAACATGCTCACCACAGGACATTCCGAAGTTTCCGCATTCCCGGCATAGGGGGGGGGGGGGGGGGGCGACGTTGACGGGTATATAGGAATGGTGAGACCCAACGTGAAAACCTTGGTTGGGGACCAAGTGGAAGATATGGGGTCAGCGAAGGTACAGCTGTCACTATGGATCCATTGGAGGAAGCCAATAAAGGGAACCAAAGACAAGTATGAGGAGGCGAATAAAGCCTTCCATAGTAATATGACCTCAGTATACCAGGGTAGCAACGTAGATGACATGCTGGATACGATGTTTGCCCAAGTTAAAACACATGGAAAATCCGGCATTCCCAAAAAGTGGCTTTACGATAGGTAGAATCCTACATCTCGATATAGATTTTCATAAATTAAAATTAACAAGAGGCTCATCGTACATCAAACTACCTAAATGGATAGCATCAAAGAAGGCCGTTATTAACACCAAAAACGAGGATGAGGAGTGTTTCAAATGGGCCGTTATAGCATCCCTACATCATGAGGAGATTGAAAAATACCCGCAAAGAATCGGCAAGCTGAAACCCTACATAGACCTTTATAACTGGGAGGGTATAGAGTTTCCGACCAGCACCAAGAGCATATACAAATTTGAGGCGAATAATCCTGACATTGCGGTGAATGTCCTATATGTAACGGGAAAGAAGATCAATATCCTGAGGCGATCGGTGCACAACGGACGTACCAAGGTGGTGACCCTATTGCTTATCGCCGATGATAAAAAGAGTCATTATACGGCCGTCAAAAGCCTATCACGTCTACTGGGCAAAGAGATATCTAATAATAGGAATGCAATGCACTTCTGCCTGAACTGCTTACAGGCCTTCCCCACAATTGAATCGAGGGATAATCATTGACCAAGACGAAGAAGCTGAACAAGCATGTACCATCTGGCTGGTGCACGTATAGTACCTTTGCCTATGGGGCCGTACCAGATCCACTAACAGTCTATAGGGGCAAGGACTGCGTGACGAGGTTCGTCAACAATCTGGAGGATGAGGTGAAACGTCTCTATAATATCTACCCGCAGAAGGACATGAAGACTCTAACGGAGGTCCTAAAAAGAGAACATGACGAGGCATCGAAATGTCATATCTGTCTGAAACCCTTCGATGACAGCAAGAATAACCACAAAGTTCGAGACCATTGTCACTATACGGGGTTATATCGAGGCGCGGCCCATAACAGTTGCAACCTCAAATACAAGATACCTAGTCATATACCTATAATATTCCACAACCTCTCGGGATACGACGCACACCTGTTCATCCGAGAACTAGGTGAAAAATATAATACGGAAGATATTGGGTGCATCGCCGAGAACAAGGAGAAATATATAAGCTTCAACGTTAAAATTAAGGTACCCCTTGGAGGTATGGGATATGGTGATGGGGAGGCGTACAAGAAGATTGAAATTAGGTTTATCGATAGCTGTCGGTTCATGCCATCCAGCCTGGATAAATTAGCAAGCAACCTCATTGGTACAAACGCCGCAGGTATGAAATGCCACCAGTGTGCAGATACATGCCTTGAATTCCAGGGTATAGACGCCGAATACATGGCAAAGTTTTGGTGTAAAAATTGCAACTCGAATACCACGAAGCAATTAGACATGAAGCAGGTAAAGGCAAACGTCTCATCCATGGCAAAGTTCATCGACAAAGATGATACATTTCGACTGATGCTTCGAAAAGGTGTGTACCCCTATGAGTACATGGAGGATTGGAAACGATTTGAAGAGTTGGAGCTACCGCCCAAGGATTCCTTTTACAGCAAGCTGAACATTAAGGGGATCAGCGATGAGGATGCGAAAAAGGTATGGAATTGTATTACCCCAGAGGGTGATAACGTCACCATGGGGGACTACCACGACGTGTACCTCAGCACAGACGTCCTGCTTTTAGCCGATGTCTTCGAGACGTTTCGAGGCGTCTGCTTGGACAACTACAGCCTTGATCCTGCACATTTCTACAGCGCAACCGGGTTGACATGGAAGGCAGCATTGAAATATACTGGAATCAAGTTGGAGCTCCTCACCGATCCCGACATGCTCCTGATGTTCGAAAAAGGTATCCGTGGAGGTATAGTCCAAGCTGTACATCGTTATGCCAAAGCAAATAACAAATACATGGGAGACCAGTACGATCCGGAGGTTGAATAATCCTACCTCCAGTACCTCGACGCCAACAATTTGTACGGCTGGGTGATGCGTCAAGATTTACCAACGGATGGCTTCAAATGGGTATCGAACGTAGTGGCATTCACCGAAAAGCGGATCGGTAAGCTTGTTGAAGACAACAAGCATGGGTATATACTGGAGGTTGACATCGACTACCCGGAGGCCCTTCACGACAAGCATAATGAGCTGCCGTTCCTGCCTGAACGAAGGACGGTCCATAAGGTCGAGAAATTGATACCAAATTTGGAAGATAAGCGAAAGTATGTAGTACATATTAGGGCCCTTCACGAGGCTATAAAACATGGTCTTGATTTGAATAAGGTCCATAGGGTAATCCGATTCAATCAAAAGGCGTGGCTTAGAGGGTACATCGATCACACACGGGGTTGAGAACGGCTGCCAAAAATGATTTTGAGAAGGACTTTTACAAATTGATGAATTTTGAGTGTGTTTGGTAAGACCATGGAAAACATTCGTAATCACCGCAACATACAATTGGTTACAAACGAGGAGAAGTACACGAAACTCGTGATGAAGCCGAATTTCAAGGGTGTAAATCGGTTTAGCAAACACCTCCTAGGGGTTGAGATGGGTAAAACAGAGGTCAAAATGAACAAGCCCATATATATAGGGCAGGCTATA
Organism: Hydractinia echinata; assembly: GCA_030067915.1. NCBI lineage: Eukaryota > Metazoa > Cnidaria > Hydrozoa > Anthoathecata > Hydractiniidae > Hydractinia > Hydractinia echinata. The sequence continues at coordinate 780,897 of JASGCC010000017.1, read as the reverse complement.
TTAGATATGTCAAAAATGGTGATGTATGAGTTCCACTACGACTACATGCAGCCAAAATATGGTAGCAAGCTGCAGCTCCAAAACCAAAATAGAGCGCCTGGTAAAATTTCTATCTCTCGTAGAGAGATATAGAAATCAATATGGAGGAGACCAAAAAAATGCTCAAAAGCAAAACAGTCTTAACCCTTGATTATTGGTGAACAATCACAGCGGTGTGTTGATATGTTTGGGTTGTGCCGGTGTATTTTCAAAAATCCATAATCAAAAGTAGTTATATTATTAGTAAATGGATGTCGTGAGAGATCCGTATACAGCCATTTTTATAGGCTCAACAAGCTGCGGAAAAACACAATTTGTTCTAGACCTGCTTGAGCAGGAGTATAAAAAGCATTATCACAACATAGTCATACTTTGCCCTACTATACGATGGAATACCACCCACCTTGAAAGAGCCTCACTCTGGAAGGACCCATATGTCTTTTTGATAGACCCCAAAGATCAACTCTTTGAATGGATTCAAAAATTGTCCTCATTGTTGGCGGGTGAGGACACGTTGTTTGTGGTGGATGACTGTATTGCCGACGAGAGCCTTGATAAGCGTCGACAACCCACTATACTTGAATTAGCTATCAGTGGTAGGCATCGCAGGCATAGCTTGTGGCTATTGACGCAGAGCTACACGGCTTTACCCAAAAATTTGAGGAGGCAGAAAAAAGCCCTGGATTTTATGGTTTCCTCATGAACGCTCTGATTTGAAGCTGGATCGACGAAGAGACTAATTTGATACCCTCCGATTGTTGGGGCCGACATCAAGGCTGAGTTGAAAAAATCAAAGCATGCCTGCCTGTTCGTGAGATTGGAACATCCCAGGAGTTGGAGGATTCTAGAATGACCGTTGAAATCTTCTGGGTAAGCATTAGTATATAGAAAAGATGTCGTCGCAAGTTATGTTCAACGCAGGAGCAATTGAGACCTTATCCAATAGCCACGATCAGCCTATGTTCAAAAGAGCTGACCTGGGACGGTTTTTAGGCATTGAAAATGTTAGACAGTGTAGCCTCGATAATCAAATGATATCAACAAGAGAAGAAATAGGAGGAGGTGTATGTACTACATATACCCAAAATGAAGGCCATAATCCTAACGACGTCTTTGTCACATTGAACGGAGCCTTGGAGATCGTTCGCCCCAAAGATCAACTCTTTGAATGGATTCAAAAATTGTCCTCATTGTTGGCGGGTGAGGACACGTTGTTTGTGGTGGATGACTGTATTGCCGACGAGAGCCTTGATAAGCGTCGACAACCACTATACTTGAATTAGCTATCAGTGGTAGGCATCGCAGGCATAGCTTTGTGGCTATTGACGCAGAGCTACACGGCTTTACCCAAAAATTTGAGGAGGCAGAAAAAAGCCCTGATTTTATGGTTTCCTCATGAACGCTCTGATTTGAAGCTGATCGACGAAGAGACTAATTTGATACCCTCCGATTGTTGGGCCGACATCAAGGCTGAGTTGAAAAAATCAAAGCATGCCTGCCTGTTCGTGAGATTGGAACATCCCAGGAGTTGGAGGATTCTAGAATGACCGTTGAAATCTTCTGGGTAAGCATTAGTATATAGAAAAGATGTCGTCGCAAGTTATGTTCAACGCAGGAGCAATTGAGACCTTATCCAATAGCCACGATCAGCCTATGTTCAAAAGAGCTGACCTGGGACGGTTTTTAGGCATTGAAAATGTTAGACAGTGTAGCCTCGATAATCAAATGATATCAACAAGAGAAGAAATAGGAGGAGGTGTATGTACTACATATACCCAAAATGAAGGCCATAATCCTAACGACGTCTTTGTCACATTGAACGGAGCCTTGGAGATCGTTCGCCGTTCCAGGAAACCAAAAGCCGCAGGGGTCCTTAAATGGCTGGCCCGGGCAGGTGTCCAAAAATTACAAGATGTAATTAAAGAACATCGCCAGGCCCTGGAGGATAGGGATGGGGCCCTGGCCTTACTCGGTGATGAAATTGAAGATAGGGACAATCAACTCCTGGCACTCGAGAACGATCTTAGCTCCAGGGATGAACAACTTGTGGAGCTGGGGTACGAACTCGAGGTACAGACACAGGAAAATGTGAGGCTCAAAGAACGGTACGTAGCACATGCCCAAGATCCAGGTAAGGACAACGTCATCATGATTTACAGAAAACATAGTGCACAGGATGACGACGAATTTCATCATCTTCCATACTACTGTGCGCGTGTTCAAAGACGTATTATTCATACCAAAAAGAGATGGTTTAAGGACAACTACCCAAAATCTGAAGAGATTGTTGTCATTGATAATCCCAATGGTAAACACGCCTTTAATCGTTTTGAAGAGGATGGACACGTAGAACGTTTCAGGAACCATTTCAGTCTTATCGAAATTACCCGGGATGACCTGTACGATTTGGGTGTTCCGGCATTGGAGGATTAGGCGACGCTGGTATCCAACCAAACACGATTTTCACATTAATTTTAATATCCATAAGGGTATTAAAATTATCACCATATTGGTTACTAACCAACCCCCTTTGGGGGACCTCTGAAATAGGGGGTATACAGGGAACTATAGTCGGTGACTACAGTTGTTCAGGTATGCGAGGAGGGGGGTGGTGGCACCGCCCCCTTGGAAGAGGGAAAAATCATATAGCATCAAAGTCCTCATTTAGTGGTGGGTTCCCAACCTCTCCTCTTTTGACCCTTTCAGCTGTATGTTAAAAGGTAGTGAAATATCAAAAAAGATGGAAGCCTATGTACAAAAAATGCAAAAGGATTACGATATCAGCATACCCGTACTACGATGCTGCATAAAGGCAGGATCAGTGACAGGTTATTGCCATACTTGCCTGGAAAATTTTAGATATCGAAATGGGGAATATTATGAAGGTTTTGAATACACTACCGATGACGACCTTTTGCACAGGCTAGCGTCAGGCATGAAAGCGCGGGGTACATTTGGAAGAAGCGAGATCGATGAGGAACTTGAGGATGATATTTAAGCCCTAGGACTTCATATAGTTTCAGTTAAGGAGGATAGGTATGGAGCATTATGCTACGAGGTTATCAAAGATAAGGCATTGAGGTTGTCGGATTTGGCCGACATAAAAACAATAAGCAATATCCTCAATTTTCCTATACCAGATAGACGCTTGGTTGATATTGATTTGGATATTGAACCTGATGTCATTAAAGGTATAGTTTATGGGTACCCATTCTATACCCTGCTCCCTTTGCTGTATATAAGGGATCCGAGTAAAGGGTTGGAGGATGAACCTCTAGAGGTACTCTTGAAGATACTCTTTACCAAGCCTTCACATGTTCCGGAGATACCTCAACATCCTCCGGGATCAGCATGAGTTCTTCCGAAACAAAACTGCGATCGGGGCCGTCTTTTAAATAGTATAGCACACGACTACCCGCCACGATAAGATCCAACCTGTAAGTATGTTTGTTCCAAACGGCGTCGGTGGCGCGTCTCTTTTGATCACCGTGCTCCTCTCCTGGTTGTAGCAGATACAAGTACAATCCATCCTCAGGTAAGGGCTTTTCTTCAGGATATTGCTGACTTTTTGCAAGCCTTGTTAGGTTTCATCTCAATCATGGCAGTCTTGGTATTATTGAGATTTTTTACTATAGTGTATAGATGTTTTACCCAAATGGTACTAGGCTCCCCAGAGACCAGCTCTTGGGCATCTTGAGGCTTGAAGAGCCTTTCAGCGAGTACCCTGTTGTACGACTCTACAAAGGCTGTGAACGTATGGTGGTATTTGGTGGTAGCCCGCTTGATTTCAACCCCCTTGTCCTCCAGCAGTATCCTTACATCTGATTTGAATTCGGAGCCGTTATCACACTGGAAGGTTTTGGGGTAGTGTAAGGGCCCTGCTTTGTAAATATCTTTGATCATCCCTGCAACCTCACTAGCCTTTTTCGTACGTAGGGGCCTAGCGACCTTGTACCTTGAAGCAACGTCAATGCCTGTCAGGATGTACTTGTACGTATTGCCATACAACCGATCATGGGGCATGTACAGTAGATCAAATTGGTGCATTTCGTTGGGTCTGGTAATGGTGAAATGGGGGTAATCGATCTTTTTAGGGCCCTTGATGTGTCTCAGCCACAAGAGTTGACGGGACAGCCAGTGGGTGACTAGCTTTTTGGATAGGCCGCTCTCCTTAGCGAGCAATTTGATAGCCTTGCGTCTGACCCACAGATGTTCCGGGGTATAGTAAATTTGGTTTAGCTTTTCAGCCTCTTCTTCGGTAATATTATGCGATGCTTTTGACATGTTTATTATACATGTTAAAAACGTTCCTACAGATACTTGTATGCTGCGAAGCCTAGCAGGGACAAGGAGCCCACAATGAATGTGAGCTCACCGTCTTGTTGGGGTTTGGAGGGTGTGTAATAGTCAGACAATTGCGGAACACTCTTTTCAGAGGCAATGTAATACTGATACATGTCGTTGTTGAGTTCACGAAGGCTTTTACCAGCTTTAATTTGCATCTCACGTTGCTTAGAAAACCAGTCCAATTTGGCCTGCCTTTTACGGCTTCATCATGGCTCTTCCTCTCGGCCTCACCATGTCCTGAAAGCTTAGAAAATAGATAGTTGGTCCCTGAAAACGCCAATGCGTTGATTGCCGCCCCGGCCACCAGTACAGCTATTGTTGCCATTTATTAGTACTCCACAGAATGATAACGGCCACCTAGGATGTTTAGTTGGACGTCCATCAACAAGTAGACGTAACACATTATATCCCCAGATCCGTCGGCTTTTTTGGTCATACGCAACGTTATCCCGTCACTCAAACGTTGTAGAGGTCTTCCGGAATCATGTAGGGTATGATCGGGAGATGCTCTGAAATTGATGAATAATGCATATCTCTCGTTGAAGAATTGGCCAATCGTTACCTCCGAGTCATGACTACCGAAAAGGTTCGCAACCCCCTCAAAATGATCCTTACTAAGCATCGCATGTGAACACAGTTCGTTAGGCTCACCTTCCACCGTGATCGATATCTTCTCGATTTTGGGGTTGTAAAAGACCTCATTGACACCAGCGTAAGCCTTCACTTTCACGGGGTTTATAAAAAGTAGCAAGACACCCTTAAGACTCTTTGCGGGTGTATCGATTTGGAGATTGTAACTTGTATCGGCATTTTTAAGGGTTACCACCTTGCTTCGAAGTATCCGTTCATAGGGTAACGCGAGACTACTATACCTTGACATCATAGCACTCGCGAGACCCTCATGGTTTACCTTGTCAAACTCTAAGGCAATATTGCTTATTTTATAGGTAGCATCCGCTGCCTTGGCTGTCGTACTTCCCACGGCAGCCGTACCTGCATCTTTGATCACGTCGCTGTATGATGCGAAATGTAGGACAAACTGCAATCTGTCATGGAGCCCTGCCTAATAAAACGGCAGGTCTCTCGTCAATTCAAACATCTTGCCGAGGGGACGGAAAAGGTGTTACCATACGCCGCGGCGATGGCTTTCTCTTCATCTGTCCCAACGTACTCAGTAGCTTTGACCTGCAGAGCCCTGATGGTACCGTCATTGGGGTTGATTCCCTCTAAAATCAGGTTGTTCTTCCTATCAAACTTAGGCAGCCACAAGTCTCTGTAGGCCGCGAGCTTGTTGTAGTCACTGATATTCTGTACCTCGTTGCCATTCAGGGTGATGCATAGATTTCGCACTATACTCTTACCTATGTTGCTGACTAGAGTACGCTTCGTGTTGGTCCCCGTCAGCACCAGGTCAAACAGTAGCTCGATGTTACCCGGAAATATGACATCATTCTGTCCTAGGTTGGGAATATCCACGTACAAGTCCTCATTCTGAATGATTGTAGAAGGTATATGACTCACCTTGACGCGCTGCCGCTTTCCCTTAATGGCAAAAAGCTGCTTCGTTTCTGCGTACGGGTTCAATGTAGTTCCAAATGCACTCATGTTTATTATATGGGGGAAATCTTCTAACAAAATGCCAATTAATCCAGTATTTGATCACGATCTTCCGGATGAGGGGGGCGGAAAGATGATAGGCCCGATACTAAGTCAAAACTTCCATCAACACATCAGCTTCCATCAACACCAGGGCCTTCAAACCCAAGGAGAACAACAAGGTGCTCCAGGGTCTATACTTGAGGAGCAGAGGAAAGAAATAGTAAAATCAAAAGTGAATAGCCTCTACGCTCATTTAAGTAAGGATACGAGGCTGATGGGCAAGCTTATTATGATACCCTACGATGATTTTAGGGTGGAGGGGAACGTCTTTATTTCAAGGGTATAGATATTACGGAGCTTATTTACAAGGAAAAAGGTGCTGGGCTCCGATCTCCTGGAGCTATAGTTTCAAAATTGAAGGTAGACCTTGTGCGGGCTATGGGTTTCCCGGACTTTGTCACCACACCCAACAGAGGTAGGGCAGCGGCCCAGGCACTTGGGCAAAAGATTGATGACGTTCTGAGGAAGGATGTCGATGCCATTTCCATGGAGTCGATTGAATCAATCAAGGAATATGCAGATGCCACGGAGGATCTTATAGAAGAGACGACTTCATTTACTGATGAAGAAAAACGTGAACTAAATGGGCTTAACCTTGAACTACACACTATAAGGGGAAGCATTAAACTATTGAAGGCTAAGATGATCACATACGATAGCGAGATCAATAATGCAAAGGGCAAGGTGGAAGAACTCGAGAAGCAGAAAGCCGGGGCAAATGAGGGCATTGTGGAAGAACTCGATGGGAAAATCAAGAAGCTTGAGGATGAGATTGAAACATTGAATGATAAAAAAGAGGCCATGCTAGATGCACATGGGGTTACTTTCAAAGGAAATTTACAGCCAGCTGGGGACCATCAATGATACATTAATAAGAATTTCGGGGGATAACACATCCCTGCTTGAGAAGCTAAAAATACTCTTCAAGGAACAGGGGATCACTATAGCCAGCATCATCTCTGCTATTGGTCTATTAATAAGCACCATCGTACTTGCGGCCACGGGAGGGGGCGCCGCGGCGGGTGCTGCAGGAGGAGGTGCCGCAGGGAAGGGGTTTGTAGAGAAGCAGCTTGAAAGGCTCGGAAAGTTCCTGAAATACCTAGCAGGTAAAACAGGTGCTGCATTACCCGGGATTATGGGTACCATAGTCTCATTCTTTTTGAGGGTAGCGGCAACTGTTGTCGAATACGCAGCCAGGCATATGTACATGGCAATCGCTGCTGCCGTTGGGTTTGTCGTGGTCTATGTTAGGGGGATCTAATATTTTTTAAGCCACATGAAGGCAATAATGATTCCTATCCCTGTCGTGATTAATGCGGTTTTGGTATCCTCATGCTGATTTTGCGGGGGTTGTTCGGTGGCATGTATAGGAGGTGTAACATGTTTGGGAGGTATGGTATGCCTTGGGGATATAGCATGTATAGGTGCTGTGGTATGTATAGGGGGTACAGTATGTATAGGTGCTGTGGTATGTATAGGGGGTACAGCATGTATAGGTGCTGTGGTATGTATAGGAGTGCCGCGGCATGTATAGGTATTTTGATACTATGCTTGAGGGGGTGCGGCTGCCGCACCCCTAGCAATAGGTTTGTTATTTACATCAACCTGGGTACCAATATTGACATTGGCAGGTGCTATTAGGATGTTGTTGTTATACCCACAATTTTACCTATTCGCAAGTTCATGTCCGAGGGTAGCATGTAGACGCTGCATGACGGCAAATTACCGAGTCCGGGCATATTGTAGCATTCTGGAATTCTGTGATGTCATGCCCTACATTCTCTTGGCGTTGTACCATTGCCTCAAATTTCTGCATTAAAAATCTGCCTTGCTGTGTAGTTGTCGGCAACTGAGCTAATTAGGGATGCCTTTGCCCCTGCTTGGACCCTAATAACAAGACCACGCAAACCCTATACTCTCACTTAGCTTTGTCAGACCCTCCGATGTCCAGACCTTGACTTGTAGGGATGATGAATTTGGCCCAATCACCCTCAACTTGTGGCCACCATCTTCCGTTAGTCAATGATGCACTTACTGATTTGTTCTTGTATAGACCGTTAGGGTCCGCACCATATTCTCGACATACCTGCGCATACCCAGAGGTTGAGTATGGGTTTGAGTACCGTGAAAAACCCATCGTTAAAAGACATGGGTACCTTCATCCTTGCTAGAATGCGACGCATATGGTAATATATATGAAATTTGAAGATCGAGTTGACAAGGGGTACGAAGCCTGTTAGGTGCTTGGCAGAGATGCCTAATGCCAGTGCTTGCGCAATGGGTTGCAAAGTTAACCTGGATGTTCCAGTAGTCAAGGGCTTGTCCTTTTGTCCATCCCTGAATGACAAGGTCGTTCAGGTAGGTACTTGTAACTTTGATTGGGTATTTGGTGAACCCGGGGAATGCCACAGAGATATGCGATTCTGTAGACACGTACAGGTCCTGATGCTCCAAGTTGGTTACACCAAGTGGCCATTCACCCCTGTTGGATTGGTACTTTGCCTTGGGATTTTATGAGTAGATATTCATCGTCTTCTTTAAAACAAAACGATGAAGCAACTCTACATCACCGATATATATAAGCCCACGATATTTGAAGACTACCTGGGACAGGATAGTAGGATAGCCTTAAAGTCCATCAGTATTCGACCCATATGGTTGAACCTTTACAGTGATGATGAATTTGTCATCCGTAAAATAGGGCCCGACCAGAGGGAAATTAGAATTGAGATCATGAACGGTCTGTATAGGATAGAGGATCTGGCAGCTATCGTCAATAGCCAGGCACAGGATAGGATAAACTTTTTGTCCTAAAAAATGGACTCTGTAGGCTCCTTGTCAGTGACGGGTACACGGTGGTTATTCATCGACAATTGCAGGAGCTCTTGGGCCTATCCTACGACCCCAGTAAAGTACTATCAGAAGGGTGATTATGATGCCTTCTACAAGACCGACATCTATATTCGGCTACGACTCGTTTGCCCTCAATTGGATGAAGACGACTGCCTGCTAGATGGTAAAAGTCTAAATTCTGGCCTTACTTCCACCAAAGAGCTAACCGCCTGGGGGGATATGCTGACCTGGACTTTTGATACTCCTTTCTACCTACCCCTAAAAGGGTCCACAGATCGCCTAGAATTCATGCTTACGGATGAACATCATCATGAGAAGAATGTCCCGTTCACCGGGATAACGATGCAGCTGCTTATAGAATAAAAGATGGGCGATATCAGCAAACTATACCCTAGTTTACCGAGTGCACCTGCACAAAGCGCGGATATGCAGGAGGAAAGCCAAAAGTATAGACTTGATGAGATTGGTGAGATTGAAAAGTATCTGCGAAATGAGATTAAGGAGCGGGACAAACTCGCAAAAAAGTTTAAGATGCATGAGATCTGGGTACGATACTGTGATCATGGACTGCTTGGCATCAGTGTAATTACATCTGGTATAGGAATCGGAACCCTGCTCTCGGGAATGGGTGTACCACTAGCAGTGGCAATGGGGGGTCTTTCATTAGCCGTGGGGATGGGGCAGGCAGGCCTTAAGACTGCCGGAAGAAGGTTGGGGGTAACGTCAAAAAAGCATGAGAATATAAGGCTGATCGCCGAGGCTAAATTGAACTCGATCGTTGACCTGATATCAAAAGCGGTAGAAAATGGGGAGATTGATAAGTATGAGTTTAGCCTCATTATGCAGGAGAAGCAAAAATATATGGTTTTGAAGGAACAGATGCGACAGCGTTTTAACCGTATTGTGAACGCCATCAATGAACGGGAACGTGCCCAGCTAGTTGCGAAAGGTCGGGAAGAGGGCAGAAGCGATTTTTAAAAAAAACTTCAGTTTGCACAGTATGCCAGCGGTATCTAGAGTCTCCGCCTGAGTATAGGCCTTAGTTTTTATATATTTTATAGGCCATATGATGCCTATAAAATATATGGCTTTTTAATCCTCATTCAGCAGGGATTCTTTTTTGAAGTCGCTATACCGGCATTCCACAAGATGTACCTGTGGGTAGTAGTTTTTGCCTTGCACATATATTGATGATAGTGCCAGGATGGTACTGGTTTGACAGGGCTCATCATAGGGTACTGGCATACCATGGAATTGTGTCGTTACCACGTCCTTGTAATATTTGAGCTTGGCATTCACGTAACGGTCTTTTTTGACCGGCTCCGTCGTCAATTGCTCAGAAATCAACTCTTCGATTTTGGACCAGATCTGACGATACTTCGCAACCCAATCCGGGTACTCTTCGAAATCGAGACTCATTGCCGGCACGGCATTGGCGTTGTACCGGGTCACCCCATGCGCGGACCAGATCTTAGGTGTCTTCACTCTGAAGGATACCACAAGGTCTTGTGTATATACCTCTGATCTTTACCACTATTGGCCGGTACTGGATTTGACACTGTCAGACAGTCCACGTTGATATCGTTGATGTCTGCAAAAGTAGTCGCAAATGAGTAGAAAAGCTTAGGGTTGACGATTTGGTTCTCAAATTGTAGCATCTTATTTTATTATAAGTCGAACGACTTCAGAGAATTGTATGTCATTGTACATACGCAGCCGCCCCCGTTATAGGTGATATATTCCTGATAGCAGTACCAGCATAACATTTTACCCTTTACCTCAAATCTTCGGCCGCATGTACATCTGTCATATTCATCAAGCATACGTTTACAGTCCCTACATTGTTCCTCCATTTATTAGTATCTTACAACTATGCTGTAAGATAACCTTTTAACTCCACAAATTTTCGAGGTCTGCCTTTTCATCCTCTGAAAAACACCAATCGATGACCCTATCAGGATGCCAGGCTACCGGTGCTAGCTCGTCCCTAATTCTGGCCTTTTCGGCTTTCCTCTGGCTATAGGCAAAGAGTAGCTCGGGCCTAGTATTCATGTTACCAAGCATGTCCCAGGTGACAAACCAGTCCGACACATACCCCAACATAAGGGGATTATCCTCAACAGCCCAGTTGCACATCTCCTGTGTTCTAAAACGATCTGGTATGTATAGGAAGGATAAAGAACATGGAAAAATATTGAAGACATTGTTACACATGTCCTGCGTTTTGAGCCTATCCGGCACATCCTCCAATAGGTAGGGATTCTTTTCAACAGCCCCATTACACATGCCTTGCGTCTTGAACCTATCCGGCACATACCCGAATATATTTGGATACTTTTCGACGGCCTTGTTGCACATGTCTTGCGCCATGAACCGATCCGGCACATCCCCGATCACCCAGGGATCCTTTTCAACAGCCCCATTGCACATGTTTTGCGTCTTGAACTGATCCGGTACATATTTGAGTGCCAGGGGATCCCTTTCAGCGGCCTTATTACACATGTCCTGCGTTTTGAACCTATCCGGGATATACCCCAACATGCGGGGGTTCTCCTCAACAGCCTTGTGGCACATATCTCGCATCCCTGGCCGGACCTGGGTTATATAATCGAATTTCCGAGGATATTTTTCAACGACCTTGTTGAACATCTCCTGTGTCATGAATCGGTCCGGCACATACTGGAACATCTCGAAATCTTCATCAACAGCCCTTATCCAACTATCCTGACTTGCTTTTGCAATATCACGTAATTGTTGTGTATTCATATTATATACACATTTCAACAAATCCAGTACCATACCATGTTTGCTCGACTAACACAGTTATTCCCCTCTTTATTGCGCATGCGTTGATTATTTGATGATATTTAGTAGAGTGGGAGGGGAGGGGGTGTGTTGATATTTATGGGAATATGATGACGTCATCAATGTGTGGGTGGAATTTTAGGGGAATTGCGCTAGAAATTTTTTGACTCATTTTGATGAATTATAGGGATAAACATAGCATGGTATCGCAGGGTACTGGATTTGTTGTGTTTGACCGCGGACGTCTGTGGGTGTGCGCGTGCGCGAGATGTGCGTTGCGCTAGAAAGGAACATTTATCCATCTCTAAACCAACTTGTTTTAAAATTATTTATTTTTTAACTTCAACACTATTCTTTCCTATTCTTTCAGAATACCAATCGATGTTAATACTTTTATGTTCTGGTTCCAATTAAAGGTGACATTAGGTAAAAAAGGTACGTGAATATGAAATATAGGATGTTAAAAATGTAAACTAAAAATATCCAACCTTCGTATCCTAATTTTTAAACATTTTTTGATTCTTAATTTCCTTAAAAGAAACGACAAACAAAACCGGTAAGAATTTTGGTTAAAAATTTGTCGATACGAAATATTATACACTTAACCATGTCGTCATTTAAATACCCATTTTTTGCCAATAAGAATGACTGTCAAATGACTCACAAAAATAGAATCGAAAAAGCAGTTGTTTTCATAAATCGCTTAACAATGCGCATTCTTTGTCAGTGAATAAAAAATATAAACCTTTTTTTAATTTATGAGGTTTAATTTTCCCTGAACGTGACTTAATTTACATTTCCCCTTGATGCGTACGTGATAGATGTAAATAAATCCCATAATTTAGTAAACTTTTTTAAGTCATTAGACTCAAAGCCCCAGAAAATCAAGAGTCATGCTCAGTCAGATTTTTTCTGACCGTTTAATAGATTACAATACGGCTAACTTCAAAGCAGATAATATGTTTAAATTGAAATTTCGAAGACCGTACCCATAGGCAATCATTTCCGCCTTTGTCATATCAGACCTAGGCGAACTTGTATATGTTTACTTGTCTTTGTTATATCCTAAAAGTCAAACAATTTTCCCTTATGTTCTACTTTCCCGATATTCTGTACCTTCAAAGCCGTCGCCTTGATTGTTTAATATTGGGTACAATGCAACTGGCGCACTTTCAACGTTGTTTGCGTGATCTACGTATCTGCCAGAATAGGACTTTCGTTGTGCGATACTGTTGGCAATTTCGAGAATGACAAAAAAACTGTGCTATAAAATATACTATAAAATACTATAAAAATTCTAAAACATACATGTCCAGTTATAAAGCGTATAACTTATCAAAGTAATTTTCGCGGGAAATGTTTTCGCGTTCTTTCCGGCACCCCCCAAAAATTTTTAAAGTACATATTAAATGAGATATTTGAAGAAGAAGAAGAAGAAGAAGAAGAAGAAGAAGAAAAAGAAGAAGAAGAAGAAGAAGAAGAACAAGAAGAACAAGAAGAACAAGAACAAGAAGAAGAAGAAGAAGAAGAACAAGAACAAGAACAAGAACAAGAACAAGAACAAGAACAAGAACAAGAACAAGAACAAGAACAAGAACAAGAACAAGAACAAGAACAAGAACAAGAACAAGAACAAGAACAAGAACAAGAACAAGAACAAGAACAAGAAGGAGATCGTTAAAAAGGCTATTAATTTACCTACTGAAAATAATAGCTGTAGTAATAGCTGCAATATGTTTTGATGGAGTAATATTCTTCTTATGCAAAATTACGTTTTTTATACTGTTTTTAATATTTATTCTTCTTTTCTTTGTGTTTTCTTTTGTTCTATAAACACTGTGTTGTTTGATAAGAAAAGAATAATTACTGTCTTCTTTTTTCGTATTTATGTCTTCACTTGCTCGAAATATGATTAAAAATACTATTAACAAAAAAGGATTAATGAAATAAAATTAAAAATAAAATAACAAGAATTTCCTGCTGTAAAAGAAACAACCTTTTTGATGCTCTTAAATAAAACTAGATATTTTCTATATCTTCATTCCAAAAGCCTATTTATTTTTTATACTATTTCCTTCTATACTTCTATACTACATATACAGCTGGGCTTTTTTCTTTGAGTGTATTGATATTATGTATGTGCGTTGCGTGAGATGCAAACATAAATGAAATGGGAAGGACTTGCTTGGGAACTTTAATTTTCCATAATGTAGCTCACATTATCATTGATATATTTATTAAAATGACACAGCCTGTTGCAACGGCTCAAGAAATTCTGCTATGGGCATTATGGCCTAAATTTTAGAAATTTGTGTGGTGAAAAAGGTATATAATTTTTAAAATAATAAAATGGCTTATAAAACGACAGAAGTTAACTTCTAAATTTATAATTGTAAAGGTCACACCCGTTCAACATCACTGTATAAGAACTACTCAAGTCAAGTATTATTTTAATGGATTTATAGGTATATAAGAAAATATAAACAACAGATCACCAGATTAATAAAATCCAGTTAAAAAAGTTAAAAAGAAATCTACAGTCATATTGGCGAAACTTGCATTTCAAAACAAGAGAATAGTTAAAATCAATTTCAGTGTTATAATAAAAAAAATAATCTATCACTAAGGAAGGATCCTGTTTTTACAAAAAAAAATTTCCTAGTCGGATTGTCACGTGGAACAAATTTCGGTTGAGAGAAAACACGGACGTTTCACGGTCAAACTGTCTCAAAAGAAGCTTTGATTAAACAAGAACTACAAGTATCTGAATTAAAGTAAAGCTAAACTAGCAAGAAACTCGCCTAAAACTACACAACATGACAGGTTTGAAGTTAGAAAACAAACTATCTGTGAAAAATTCAGCCCCTATTTTTGAAGAGGTGACCGGGTGAACGGCGTGTTTTCCCTCAAATCATATTAGCTACCTTGAAAAATACAAACTTGTAATTGGTTTAAAAAGTATCACGTGACATTTTCTGATCCGCAGAATGCCCGAGCAAGCGCAAAAAAGCAGATGTAAACCAAACCTTGTTTATAGCTATATACAATGTAAAAATATAGCTATATATGCACATGTATGTTTCCAATACTTCAAAATTTAGCTAAATAAATCAGCAGGATTCTCTCGTGTTATTCAACTTCACATCGTATTTCCAAAGGTATCAAATAACAATCAATACATGTCGCAACATTTTTCTTCTTGTATATAAACAAACGACTCGCTGAAGGATTACTTAATGTTTTTATGTTAAAATCCAGTGAAATACACATCCCGCATTGATATCAAAGGGATGCCGGAACAATAGCAATTTGAATAGAATTTTAATGCGCACTGAGTTCAATCTGCGTCTCCATTTCTACCTCTATGATTAAAACAAGGTTTTGTAAACATTCTGGGTACAGGGAAAGTAATACACTTTATTCAACATATAACAGACTTAATTGTGGAAACCAAAAAAACACAAACTTGACTAGAAGCTCTAAAGCAGCTAGCTAGCTAATAAACTCTTAGGAAAAATTATTGGAGTCTGCGAAAATAATTTCATAATGTTTGCCATGCAACGACAGGGACAGGAATGTCGAAGGAGGATCTGGGACTTTATTGTAATGTTGCCCACACACACCTATTTGATATGCAGTAAGCTAATTAAGCAGGTGCTGATAAATTATGCAATTCTCTAATTTAAGAGTAGACAAAGCAATATTAATTAGGATTCCATGATTTTGGATTTGTTAGCTTAATTAGGCATTCGTCATCCAAATTAGGCTAGATCATTCTGCTAATACACTCAATCATAGTGCCGTGTTTTTCCTGCGCGCGCATCATATAACATTACGTAATGCTATCCCAAAAAAGATGCGTGCGCAGAAATGGAGATAACGAAAACATTAGTGCAGAAAAAAACAAGGCTAGCAAAGCGAAAAAAAGAAAAAGATTGACTAACTGCTGTGTTATAGGTGCATGAACAGCCAATACCCCTTGGAAAAATGAAAAGAGACTGAATGTTCAATTGACGAGGGTTTATGTCATCATTCGTGCTCGTGCAAAGCACCGTTCGTTAGGGGCACATGTTATGGTTCAAATTATAGAGTTAAAAAATCGCTTTCTCAAAGCATAGATTAGATGGAGTACCCGTGATCGGGGAGTTACAAATTCAGTAAGTTGGGGAGTTACGGAGGGGGAGTTAGGGAGTTAAGTCTACCATTTTAATTTTTGTAAAATTCTCCGTCACCGAAACACCGGAAAAATATCTCAAAAACGAAAAGCGCAGCGGTATTTAAACTCTAGAAATATGCGTCCAACACATTAAAACAATTACGGCGACTCTTCCTAGAAGAAGGAGTCCAACAAAATATCAACGAGGTTGCGCCGACTCTTTCTAGGAAGAGGCGTCCAGACAAAATGCGCAAAGTTGCGCCGACTCTTTCTAGGTATAGGCGTCCAGAGAAAAATGAGCAAAATTGCGCCGACTCTTTCTAGGAAGAGGCGTCCAGAGAAAAAAGAGCAAAATTGCGCCGACTCTTTCTAGGAAGAGGCGTCCAGACAAAATGAGCAAAATTGCGCCAACTCTTTCTAGGTACAGGCGTCCAGAGAAAAAATGAGCAAATTTGCGCCGACTCTTTCTAGGAAGAGGCGTCCAGACAAAATGCGCAAAGTTGCGCCGACTCTTTCTAGGTATAGGCGTCCAGAGAAAAATGAGCAAAATTGCGCCGACTCTTTCTACAAAGAGGCGTCAAGACAAAATGCGCAAAGTTGCGCCGACTCTTTTTAGGAAGAGGCGTCCAGACAAAATGAGCCAAATTCCGCTGACTCTTTCTAGGTAGAGGCGTCCAGTAGAATCATTAAAACAATTACAGCGACCCCTTTAGAAATAGGCGTGTCACGAAAGTAGTACCGACTTTTTTGAAACAGAGGCGTGCTATAATTATAGTTACACGCTGTACGCAAGAGTTATGAAGTGGACAGGGAGATGGAAAATCAATATCATTCGGAAGGTATCTGTTTACTCCAACTTTATTTTATATGAAATTTGTGCTAAAAACAATTTTGGAGTTAAAATTATTCGCACTGAAAACATTTGTGTTTTAAGTTTAAATTTCAGTTTATTTTATACTCTAACCTTAAATATATGCATATCTATATTTAGAAATCCGTAAACCTTTACCTAACTTCATGGCAAAACAGTTAGTCTCGGTGTTAAATGGTGTGCAGCATCAAGCTATCCAAACATGCAATGCTGAGACTGACATTGATAGTTTGAGATACAGAGTTAATAATACGATTCAACTTGTGCTTAAATGCAACGAACTGTTTATTATTGTCCAGAATGTTGTAAAACTGTTACGTAAAGCAGCAGAATCGATAAAGGAAAATAAAAATTCCTTAAAATCGCAATATCATGCACCTAAGCACGCCACTTTAAACCGAGGACGACCACCATATCTTCTTACAAAATCTCAACTTGAAATGTACTTAAGATATAACTGTAGTATATCAAAAATGGCAAAAATGGTTTCATACATCCATGCAGTAAGTGAGAGTACAATTAAGAGACGTCTTCGTCAATTTGGATTGTCCGTCAGTAATACATACACGCATATTGATGACAAAAAGCTGGATGAAACTATTCAACAATTTGTGAAACGTTTCCCTAACTGTGGATATCGACGAATGGATGGCTTGCTTATGTCTAAAGAAATTTGTGTTACTGAAAAAAGAATTAGAGAATCCATGAGAAGAGTAGATCCAGAAGGAGTGCTGGTGAGAAATCTTCAACTTAGATTTATTCATCAAAGGCAGTATAAAGTCCCTGGCATTTTTTCTTTCTGGCATATTGTTTTTTTTTTTAATATGAGCAAAATTTCCATTTTTTGTTTTTTAATGCAACATAAAACTGAACAGTTTTTTGCTGACCATCAGTTTTATTTTTCAACACTTTGTTTTCATTTTTTTTCAGGTGGGGCTTTGTGGTGCACGGAGGTATCGACGGAAGGAGCAGGAAAATAATGTTTACGGATTTCTAAATATAGATATGCATATATTTAAGGTTAGAGTATAAAATAAACTGAAATTTAAACTTAAAACACAAATGTTTTCAGTGCGAATAATTTTAACTCCAAAATTGTTTTTAGCACAAATTTCATATAAAATAAAGTTGGAGTAAATAGATACCTTCCGAATGATATTGATTTTCCATCTCCCTGTCCACTTCATAACTCTTGCGTACAGCGTGTAACTATAATTATAGCACGCCTCTGTTTCAAAAAAGTCGGTACTACTTTCATGACACGCCTATTTCTAAAGGGGTCGCTGTAATTGTTTTAATGATTCTACTGGACGCCTCTACCTAGAAAGAATCAGCGGAATTTGGCTCATTTTGTCTGGACGCCTCTTCCTAAAAAGAGTCGGCGCAACTTTGCGCATTTTGTCTGGACGCCTCTTCGTAGAAAGAGTCGGCGCAATTTTGCTCATTTTTCTCTGGACGCCTATACCTAGAAAGAGTCGGCGCAACTTTGCGCATTTTGTCTGGACGCCTCTTCCTAGAAAGAGTCGGCGCAATTTTGCTCATTTTTCTCTGGACGCCTATACCTAGAAAGAGTCGGCGCAACTTTGCGCATTTTGTCTGGACGCCTCTTCCTAGAAAGAGTCGGCGCAAATTTGCTCATTTTTCTCTGGACGCCTGTACCTAGAAAGAGTCGGCGCAATTTTGCTCATTTTGTCTGGACGCCTCTTCCTAGAAAGAGTCGGCGCAATTATGCTCATTTTTCTCTGGACGCCTCTTCCTAGAAAGAGTCGGCGCAATTTTGCTCATTTTTCTCTGGACGCCTATACCTAGAAAGAGTCGGCGCAACTTTGCGCATTTTGTCTGGACGCCTCTTCCTAGAAAGAGTCGGCGCAACCTCGTTGATATTTTGTTGGACGCCTTCTTCTAGGAAGAGTCGCCGTAATTGTTTTAATGTGTTGAACGCATATTTCTAGACCAGCTCCTGGTGTGCTGTTAAAGCTTCTATAAAACACTTTCATAAATTTTATTTAAAAACAATATTGACATTTCTAATTTAAGATACAGACATTATTTCTGAGCGGCGACGCATTCTAGAACGCGTCGGCGGGAAATATTTGCACCCATGCTTTGTAGAATGCGTGGTCCTGAAGAACTCTGGGCGCTGCTTTCTAGAATGCGTTGCCGAAAAAGTTATTCTGACGCCTAATTCTAAGAAGCACCGCCGTTTTTGGACGCCGCTTTCTAAAAAGAGGGGTCGCGATTTTCGACCACTATTTCTAGAAAGCGCCGTCGCAAAAGTCTTGGACCACGATTTCTAGAAATGGTGGTCGCACAATAAATTGAAACGAAATTGGACTACGCATTATTGACCCGCCTCCCGCTTCATACTATTTTACCGTATCTGCTATTTGCGAGTACTCGGGCCTGCGCCATGGGGCCAATAATTTACGAAAGATTATTATAGATAAAAAACATGGTTATATTCTGGTTATGGTTGTATTCTGTAGAAATATGTAGGATTTAAAAGTATTGTAAAATTAAAGGTTTTATATGCCTTAATTGAGTTATTAAAATCACATACCTTTGAGGATGGCGTTTGTGTTTCTTTCGTTAAATCAATGAACGACATCTCTAGTCAGAAAGTTTTGCAAAAGAGGAAAAACGTAGGAAATGCAAATTGTTTTGTATTTCATTGTCCTACCCGAAAAACAGTGGTGATAGAAATCAGTTCTTTATCTTTGTGCAATACCCCTTCATGCACCGGTTTTCTTTTAAAAAAAATAACTAGCTATAAACTTAAAAAGGTTTGGGACAGAAACCGCCCCTATGTCGCTGTAGAAACTGGACACCCCCAATAACCGCTTCTAGGTTGGGTGGAAAACAAAGAAATAGAATCTTAAAAGATCATTGGAAACGAAATGGGGGCCCTTGTGAATTGGACCCAGTGAGAAATGACGCCGCTGTCCCAATGAAAAACAAAGAAATTTGATGATTGAAAAGCCATTGAAATGAAAAGCGAACCCCTACGAAAGCGGTCAGTTAGAACCAACTAAATATTTATGAGAAAAATTTGAGATTTGGTAAGTCGAGTTTAAATACCGCTGCGCTTTTCGTTTTTGAGATATTTTTCCGGTGTTTCGGCGACGGAGAATTTTACAAAAATTAAAATGGTAGACTTAACTCCCTAACTCCCCCTCCGTAACTCCCCAACTTACTGAATTTGTAACTCCCCGATCACGGGTACTCCATCTAATCTATGCTTTGAGAAAGCGATCTTTTAACTCTATAATTTGAACCATAACATGTGCCCCTAACGAACGGTGCTTTGCACGAGCACGAATGATGACATAAACCCTCGTCAATTGAACATTCAGTCTCTTTTCATTTTTCCAAGGGGTATTGGCTGTTCATGCACCTATAACACAGCAGTTAGTCAATCTTTTTCTTTTTTTCGCTTTGCTAGCCTTGTTTTTTTCTGCACTAATGTTTTCGTTATCTCCATTTCTGCGCACGCATCTTTTTTGGGATAGCATTACGTAATGTTATATGATGCGCGCGCAGGAAAAACACGGCACTATGATTGAGTGTATTAGCAGAATGATCTAGCCTAATTTGGATGATGAATGCCTAATTAAGCTAACAAATCCAAAATCATGGAATCCTAATTAATATTGCTTTGTCTACTCTTAAATTAGAGAATTGCATAATTTATCAGCACCTGCTTAATTAGCTTACTGCATATCAAATAGGTGTGTGTGGGCAACATTACAATAAAGTCCCAGATCCTCCTTCGACATTCCTGTCCCTGTCGTTGCATGGCAAACATTATGAAATTATTTTCGCAGACTCCAATAATTTTTCCTAAGAGTTTATTAGCTAGCTAGCTGCTTTAGAGCTTCTAGTCAAGTTTGTGTTTTTTTGGTTTCCACAATTAAGTCTGTTATATGTTGAATAAAGTGTATTACTTTCCCTGTACCCAGAATGTTTACAAAACCTTGTTTTAATCATAGAGGTAGAAATGGAGACGCAGATTGAACTCAGTGCGCATTAAAATTCTATTCAAATTGCTATTGTTCCGGCATCCCTTTGATATCAATGCGGGATGTGTATTTCACTGGATTTTAACATAAAAACATTAAGTAATCCTTCAGCGAGTCGTTTGTTTATATACAAGAAGAAAAATGTTGCGACATGTATTGATTGTTATTTGATACCTTTGGAAATACGATGTGAAGTTGAATAACACGAGAGAATCCTGCTGATTTATTTAGCTAAATTTTGAAGTATTGGAAACATACATGTGTATATATAGCTATATTTTTACATTGTATATAGCTATAAACAAGGTTTGGTTTACATCTGCTTTTTTGCGCTTGCTCGGGCATTCTCCGGATCAGAAAATGTCACGTGATACTTTTTAAACCAATTACAGGTCCGTATTTTTCACGGTAGCCAATATGATTTGAGGGAAAACACACCGTTCACCCAGTCACCTCTTCATAAATAGGGGCTGAATTTTTCACAGATTCTTTGTTTCCTAACTTCAAACCTGTCATATTGTGTAGTTTAGGTGAGTTCTTGCTAGTTTAGCTTTACTTTAATTCAGATACTTGTAGTTCTTGTTTAATCAAAGCTTCTTTTGAGAGAGTTTGAGCGTGAAACGTCCGTGTTTTCTCTCAACCGAAATTTGTTCCACGTGACAATCCGACTAGGAAAATTTTTTTTGTAAAAGCAGGATCCTTCCTTAGTGATAGATTTTTTTTTTTATTACAACACTGAAATTGATTTTAACTATTCTCTTGTTTTGAAATGCAAGTTTCGCCAATATGACTGTAGATTTCTTTTTAACTTTTTTACCTGGATTTTATTAATCTGGTGATCTGTTGTTTATATTTTCTTATATAACTATAAATCCATTAAAATAATACTTGACTTGAGTAGTTCTTATACAGTGATGCTGAACGGGTGTGACCTTTACAATTATAAATTTAGAAGTTAACTTCTGTCGTTTTATAAGCCATTTGATTATTTTAAAAATTATATACCTTTTTCATCACACAAATTTCTAAAATTTAGGCCATAATGCCCAATGCAAGAATGCATGGAATGAACAGAAGTTTTTGCTGCTCATTTATTTTTAATATAACATACAGTTATAATGAAAAAAAATGTTGTATTTATTATAGTGTATTAATAATTGTTTATCTTATGAAGTCTATTTCATATTATTGCACAAGTTCTTTTTCTTGCATCGACATATTTTTATGACCATATTTCGGTTGATCTACTAGCCATAGAAACCCAGACTGCTAGCAATTTACATCGTGGTGCTCGACCCATTCGCGGAGGTCCTCCTAGCCGAGAAAAGATTGGATTGTGTGTTCAAACCGACAGGTTTTCTTGTTATTATTGCTGAAGAAAAATCCTCCTGGACTATAACGTTTAGAAATACGTCGTTTATACTTCAGGGCTATTGGTTTAAAACATTACTTACCAGACCTCTTGGACATTTAATCACCATTATCTCTCGAAGTGTTTTTTATAAACCTAATTGCCGTAATTAAATAGATCAGAAATCTTTAGTTGTTTTTCTATAATAACGATAGCAACTTAACAGAGCAACATAATAAGTTGTTAAAAGTTATGTTGGAAAAGCACGGACACCGCATGTAAGAAACGGAATCGTCGAAAAAGTATAAAATTTAGATTATACTTGGGTAAGTAGGAAAAATTTTTGATAGTGTTTTTAATTCTGTTACAAGTCTTTATTTATTATGCCAAAGAGATTTAGTTAAACAGAAAGATTTGAAACAAGAATAAGAACAAGGTTTTATCATTAGCAATTTTTTTTTCTATGTAGAGTATCAACCTACGCAACTAATATGCGCGTGAAAAGGGTTCGGTATATTTTAAATAATTTACGTAACGTACATAGTTAATACTTTGGTTTTTCGCGAAAGTAAAATGCAAAAATTTCACAATTTTTGTTTTTCGCCTTGCGAAAGTTTATGCCTGTGCTTAGTCTCTGTCAAATCAGGATAAATATATTCTTAAGGGGGTGACATTTTGAAATTTTAATATCCTAGATGAAATAAATGCATCCTTTGCACAAATAGCCCCCCATGATCGACAAGTTTTTTGTTTTTTGTGGAAGTTTTACTAACAGTAAGGTGTGAAAGAAAAATATCTATTCTAAAGATATTTTGATAATTCTAGACTATTGTTTTGTTCCTAGCTATGACGGAGTTCAGGCTAAGTACGTTGTTCATGTGTTCTTGTTTGTTGTTTGTTGACAAGTTATTATAAACTTAGTTCACGAAATCTTGCAGCTGAATCTTGATGGAAATTTGTACTGTTTGATTTTTTTTCTTATTACAAGCTAACGTGGAAAGTTTGTATAAATTTTGTGGGAGAATTGGTTGGAGAATATTTGGAAAGTGTTTGAAAATAAAATAATGACATCTCCATTAATTTATTTTCGTATTTATAGTCGCAATATTTTTTTTCTTCCCTGAATTCTATGGGAGAGGTAAAATTACCCCCTCCCCCCGAAGAAGGGTTAATATTTCAAGGGATAGGTAACATTTTCGTTA
The DNA here is from genome assembly GCA_030067915.1 of Hydractinia echinata. Lineage (NCBI taxonomy): Eukaryota > Metazoa > Cnidaria > Hydrozoa > Anthoathecata > Hydractiniidae > Hydractinia > Hydractinia echinata. The sequence goes on along the minus strand of JASGCC010000017.1, from coordinate 757,595 downwards.
ATTTTTTACTTTAATGAATAATTACTGAACAATAATAAACATTGCAACCAAAATCTCATCAAGCAAAAACTCTATAAGCTTGGTTTATTTTTATATTTTGGAAACTGAGCAACCATAAAAAAATACACACGTGACAACCAACGCCCTTTTTATGACAATATAATAGATAGAAGCAATCTGTAACAAAGCGGATGTTAATTTTATACTCATCAGTACTCAAGTCAATTACAGCGCCTATTGTATGGTTAATTAGGAGATCCAATTCAAATTGCGAAAAATAAGTTTTTACATCAAATCAAAAAGATAATAAATTAAACGCAAAGTGAACAAATCGTCTTAAAATATTTAGCAACCTCTGACCACTTAAGCCATTCTTGACCCCAGAGCTCTTTGAGATAAACATGAACTCTTTGAGATAAAGGTATTAACCTCAAAGAGCTTTGGGGATGAGAATGCGTTCAAGCTTATCTTTTTAAACATATCTTGAAAAGGAATTTGATATAATAAGCAAAAATAAGAATTTTAAAAATATAAGCAGAAGCTTTTTGTTTTATTTTAAAAACATCGTCAGTGCTTTATGTACAAGAAAAATTCGTTAAAAGGATTTATTTATAAGCTGCAATATCTGAGAATTCGCGTCAATTATCAGGAGAGTTTTACGAATTCAATATAATCACAGATTGATGTAGGTGTGTACTTTTCTATGTCAGTAGATTAAAGAAATGGAAAAGAAAGAAGATAACGATGGAAACAGTAAAAAAGAGTGTGTGAATGAGATGGACACGCAAAATGGTAGTATTATAAATTGGGGGAAAATGCATTTGCAATCATTTTTATCTGTGTTATCTTCCAAGGAAATTGGTCCAGGAGAAGTTACAGCTATTACGATGAGTTTAGTTTTTGGTAGCTTTGTAATTGTTCTACCATATACTGTCAATCTAGTTGGCTTACCGATATGGATAACAGTCTTCATAGTTGTTATACTGCTTGTGAGTTACTCAAATCACCTAATGAACGAATCCTGCTTGCGAATGCTTGAGGAATATAAGGGCGAGAAATTCGTACGAGCACCACAGATGAAAATTGCCAAATTGGCCGGTGGAAATGCTTTTCAAAAGCTTGTTGTTGGAGCACTATACACGAATTTTGCATTTTTTGCGACCTCCTTAATTTTGGTTGCATCCACAGTACTTGGTGAAATAGTTTCGATACCTGGAATATCTGAGATAAACAGCGTCAGATTTTGGGTTGTAATTTCCACAGTGTGCATTTTCCCTCTTGTACAGCTTGGATTTTACAAAGACTTGAAACAGAGTGCCTTTGTTGCTCTGACAACTTCATACCTCGCTTTACTGGTCATTCTTTGTACGAGTGCTTACATATTGATAAAAGGTAAAATACCTGCAGAAAGTGACAGCAAATATATTCACCCTAATCCTGGAAATGTTTTCAGAGTATTTGGTACCGTATTTTATGCTGTTGGAGGCATTACAGTGACAACTCCTGAAATAATTGTTTTTGCGAAAGAGCCAAGGAAAATGGACCAAAGTATTTTTGTTGCATACACTATGTTGACAGTCAGCTATATGGGGTACAGTATCATAATGTATGGGGTATTTCAAGGATGCATGAAGCCAACGACAACTGCCACTTTGCTGCAAGCCATTGAATTGAATGCAAACGCAGCAGTACCTAGAACGTGCATCTTCATTGTCCAGTTGGGAATATCTCTGCATTTTATGTTAGCTGCTGTTCTGTTTCTAAATCCTTTTTTTACAAATATAGAATCAAACCTCAAAATTCCTGTAGGTAAGATTACTAGCTATATACCTCAAGGGAACTAATTTTTGCGAGTTTTTGCAATATTTGGTCTTCTTCGTAATATTTAATGTCCGCTAAATGTTGCCGGAAAGTTATTACGCCAAATTAAATTCCCTCGATATTATACTCGCAATTCGCGAAAATATATAATTCACCATTGCCTTATTTGAAAGTAAGGTTGTTACAAAAAAAAAAAAGTTTCTTAGGTATGAATATAAATGTTTTGAAAAACAACGACTTTCGTGGGTTTCCATCAGATAGCAAAAATAATTTATCGCAATTTAATTCTCATCTGTTCAGTACGCTAAAATAAATTTCCGCAAAAATTCGTTTCCTTAAGGTAATATTGATATCTATTTGTTGTAACGTAAAGGATTGTCGAAAGAGTGGTAGATTTTTCTAATTACAGTTTTTGTGTTGATCGTTGAAAAAAACGTGTAAATCTCGTGTAAACGTAACAGTAATGGAAAGAATCTATATTATAATGCTTCTATACGTCTGTCTGTTAGTCAGGCAAAATGGTAACCGCAGTAGTGAGACACATCAAATGTGGTAAATGAAGGACGGGCGAACCCGTGGATTTATCAACGGGCCACCAACCAGTTCATTATATTTTTATCCTTCATTCTATTTAGAGTTTACCTGGAAAAGGTTTGTTCTGCGAGCTTGTGGGCTTCTGGCTGTTGCAACAGTGTGTCTACTTCTACCCAACTTTCAATCCGTCGTTTCTTTAATGGGTGGTACAGTGTTAGTTCTCTCTTCAACAATCCTTCCTATTATTATGTATGCAAGGCTCCACGAGTTAACTACATGCAAAAAGATATTTTTGTTTTTTGCTTGCTTATTCGCTGCTGTCTGTATGGTTGGAAATTTTGTCGTGTCCACTCGAGATATCGTCAATGGAGTTGCATCATCATAATTATGGTAGAATGTGTTGTACTCACCTCGTATTTCGAAAATTATCCTAAAATTATGGATAATTCAGTAGAAAGAACACGCAGGTGTGACATGCGTTGTAGCTACAACGTTCGGATGGGTAATCAGGAAATTTATACCAAATGGAGTTAAAAAACGATTAATCTACATATATAAGGTTGGAATTGGAAAATGTAATTGAGAGAATCAATAAGGGAAATGCAACAAGAAACTTGTATATTTAATTTCAATTTGATTTTGTGTCTTGTCACTGGCCACAAAAAAAATGCGGTAAGGAACAAGAGCTACTTTGGCGACAGAAGTTCACATTTTCAGTAATTTTCGGAAATTTGTTACTATCACCTGAAAAAATTGCCTCGTGTACCTGCAGAATGTAATAAACAAACTACGGGATCCAATGTTTAATTTGCGGACCACAAAATAAAAAATTTGTGAAACACGGAAAATTGTGACCAAACTATGTTTTGTGGATGACAACGTAAAATTAACTTTCTTTCCTAAAATTTTAGTGTCATAATTTAAATTTAACAAGGAGTTTAAAAGAGCTATTATAACTGTAAAACTTACTTAAAATTTTTTATGACATCAAATGAGTAAAGAAATAGTATGCAAAATCACCTTTAACTAGGTCATGGTATGCAAGCACCATCGTCCTCAGGGATTCTTGCCTTTTCGATAGGAATGGAAAAAAAGCAGAAATCCCTGCAGATGAGAGTGGACATGTGCGGACAAGTCTTGACTTTATAAAACGATAGAAAAGCTCTGCCTTCGTAGTGCCAAATAGCAAAGATCGACCCAACAACAGTTCTATCTATGGCTTGGTGTGTGTGAAGGACGGAACGTAGTTAGAGAAAGTTATAACTTTCTGATCCAGCAGCAATAAGATTTAGATAACGTTTGGGAGCACAAAACGAGTTTCATTGACTTCACGTTGTTATTAGGTATGGGAAATTACTCGAAATAACTAGAGTTGTTCGATTTATACCTATTTGAAAACACAAAAACAGTCCGATAACGGGATACTTGGAGGTATCCGGTCAGTTAATTCACAACGAGTGGTCATTTTGTTTAGAGTATTTCTGTTAAGAGTATAGAAAATAGTGAGGACCATATATTTTGCGATCAAACATGTAATTTACGAACCAGAAAGAAATTTGACTGAAAAGAAAGAATAGCGAGCAACCATAATGTTTGGTCGCTATTCTATCATTTTAGTCAACTAAAGTAAAAAACGACGAAACGTACGCAGTAAAACAAGAAAACAAGGATTTTGAGGACCAAAAACTTAAGTAACACAAAATGTAAACAACGAAATCGGAAAAACTATTTTTTTTATAAGAAACACCTTATAAGAAACCTGAGGCTCAAAATTTGAAAATGTTAAGAAACTTAGCTTGAGTTTCTCAAGCTCCTCCACACCATAAACTATTACAGAAAATATTACAATGAGCTCTTAGCACTTTTTAAATTGATCAAATAGCAGACAAAACTAGAACTATTAAGAAAGAAACAACACTTCATTTCCAAATGCGACATGAATTATCAGAAAGCAATACTCATACTACTAACAAAGCACTGGTATATATCACTTACGTACAAACAAAATCATTTGAACTTTAAACAAATAGGTCAAAATTGTTTCCATCGTTGGTAAGCTCATCTACTTCCATGTCCTGTACAGGAGCTTAATGACCTATACTAACTTAAGGAACTGTTAAAAAACTTCTAGCCTCAAAATCAGAAAAAAATAAGAAACTTGAGCCTCAATAGCCAAAACTGGTTTCTTATAAAAAAAAAAGCGTGTAGTAGAATGTAATTTTTACGAGGTAAATCAGCATAATGACTACACGTAAAATTTGAGGACAACGGTTAACTGTCATTTCTTTTAGGCGTGTAGATTGGGTTAACAACGTTAACATGTATCTCAATCTGCAGCTGCCAATTTTTAATATTGTTGCGCTGATATTGGTAGATTTAGCATCGAGACATCAACATGATTCTGTACCACTTTGTGCGAAACTGTACCAAAGTGTAAAATCTTATTATGACTACCTATCTACATTTTCAACTAATTTTGAGCTAAGTAATCGAGACTTCTCAATCTCGATGGTCTGCATAGTCTTAAATTGACTCGTGATAAACCAGTGGCATTCAACAGAGAAGAAAATGATAACAATTTTTATCGAATAAAAGTATAGCAAGTGTTCGCACTACCAATAAATAAATTCATCTGTATATAATATGTTACAATATGTTTAAAAAAACTAAAAATAAAGTATATATATACACCTAATTGACGTGTGTGGATAGTATTGTAAGTTGGGCTACATGTTCTTTACAGCAGGACTTAGGTCAGCAAAATACACGTGTTGCATTGCTTCATCAGCAGTTACGCGATGGGTTGGATTCAATACTAAGTGTTTCTAGAAAACAGGAATGTTAGCTAATCACCATACTATGCCCTTTTAACATCAACATGTCATTATGAAATATATACACGATGCCTGTGCGTGCATCGCACGTGTGTATACCTGTAACAAATCCTTTGCGGCAGAATTCATTTTGGGAACAACAGCATGTATGGATACAGATGGTGGAATGTTAAAATCCTAAATAAACATAATTTTTCACTAATTTAAAGTGAACAACTAATGCTTCAGCAGTCAATCAAATTGTTGCATTCCAGATTAGAAAATAACATTATATTGTTCGCAAGGGGCAAATTTTATTCAGCCTGTTTTGATTTTTTGTTGTTTTTTCTGCGAGGTGCTACAAGTAAAGAAAAGCTCAATTGCATAATTACAGATTTACTTAAAACGACACTTCCGTCAAGTAACTCACACATCAGCAAAGTCAAATTTGCAGCACTAGCTAATCAACTGGAGTTTATGAACATAATATAAATTGCAGTACACCATTTCATACCAAAAAATGTCCATACGCACCTTGTATAAAGGCAGTTTGGATACACCAGGCCAGTTGTCTTCAGATGGTGAACCAAGTAATCTGAAACAACAATTATGGTAAAAGTTTCGTGCAAAACTAGTGCTCCAATTTTCAGATTTTTGTAGCCACAATTTTACATTCTCTTACATTATCAAAAAAGTAAGAAGAACTTATAAAGGAAATTTATTTTTGTGCAAAAGCAACCACAGGGAAAAGACCTAATCAAGGAAATTTATTTTTGTGCTAAAGCAGGGAGACATACTATATAAACATAACACGTAAACAATTAATAAAATAGTTGAAGCAAATACAACTTTACTTACCTGAAAATTCTTTTTAATTGATCGTCCACATCACTACCAGGAAAGAGAGGTCTGCCAGCGTTGGCTATTTCTAAATTAACAATAGCATAATAGGTGAGCATAACTCCGAAAATTGAATATTCCACAACTAATATATTAAAAGGATAAACTTAGTATATAATTAACAAACTTTCCCTACTTTCCACTAAGATGTCTTACCAGCAAAAATGCACCCAGCTGACCATATATCAATAGAAGTAGTGTACAACTTCGCTCCCATTAATACATCTGGAGGTCTGTACCAGAGTGTAACCACCTGAAATAAAATGTGCAATTTTTAAACATCCACATTCCAGGTATTAAAATTTTAGACTGATATATGACCAATCACCTCTGCTGAAAAACATCTGACTGGTATTCCAAAAGCTCTTGCAAGGCCGAAATCAGCAAGTTTTAGTTCTCCAGTCTAAAAACAAACAAACAAGGAACTGTATACGTTCTTTTGCACAGGATGAATTTTGAACAGTATTAATACACTGAACATAAATTTACAAGTGAATACCTTGTTAATTAAAAGATTTTGAGGCTTTAAGTCTCGATGAAGGATGTGTTTTTCATGGCAAAAAGCTAAGCCACGCAGTAGCTGGTACATAAAGGACTGAAAAATGAATAAGAATATAAGACAGTGAAAACGTAAGACAGGGAAGAGCTTTAAACTATTTTGTACAGCACTTGAAATCACTTCAGAGGTGTGCTTATAAATGAAAAAACAACCCTTACAATTTTGTAGCTTATACAAGGTGTCCTCACCAACCGTTTGCCTAGGGGGAGGGGGGATTAAATATCTTCACAAACATTTTACCAAAAACACGAACAACAAGAAAATCAATTCTACAAATTGTGTTCCTTTGAATTTTTAACTCGTTTCTTGTCTACAGCATAATTTGTTTTACTTTTTCTCCCAGAAATATGAAGATGACATCAGTAGATAGTAGGGTGGGGGGACAGTTGAACGGGCTGCTCAGCCCTATATAATGGTTGGCGAATAGGTTGCAGGACGCTATGGCTTAGGGGTGGCAACATCAAGCAATAAATTACTTCAGTTGCATAAGATCAATTGTCACCACATAATATATTTCCCTTCTAAAATCATTTGTGAGTATATATGCTTTTAAGCATAAGAAGCTTGCATGGTAAAGAAGTATAAGTCTTTATAATTTTTTTTTTACCTTAACAATATTAGGATCAATCTCACCCTGACAACTGTCAAAATACTTTTTCAAATCCTAAATTGTATAAAAGAAAAATATTAGATAAAAAAATGCAGATAAATATTTTGCAAAATTTAACATGAAATTTATAGCCGTATTAAGATAATATAATAACATATATAAACTTTTCACTAAAGTGAACAGCATTAACGAAAGTTAAAAGATACATCCACATTACAAAAAAGAAAGGTGTCTACAATTGAAAAAAAAATCATGCTGATAGACTTACTTGATCACAATATTCAAATACAATAGTCAACTTTTTGTCGCTATGCATCACATCGTACAACCTAAAGATATGGAAACAATAGCGACCTCACATAATGATATTAACAAATCTGCACCTTAACAAAATATACTAAAGCAAGGCACCAACCTGACAATATTTTTATGTTTTAATTCCTTCAAAAGACAAATTTCACGGAGTGCAGAACTCGGAATGCCCTAACAGAATAAGATTATAATTATAATACATATTCTTTCAGTTTATTATAACAAAAGACAATTCTGATCATTCATACAACTAACCTCGTCGTCTTCATCTAGTCGTACTCTCTTCAAAGCAACAACCTCAAGGGTATCTTTATGTTTTGCTTTAAAAACAGTTCCATAAGTCCCTAATAGAAAATTTACAAGTTGAAGGTTTTTTCAGTTTAAAAATCCAAGCAAAATGTTATGTGCAAAATTAAAAACAATATTAATAAAAATATGATTTTAATTATGCAGATGATCTTGGGCAAAATAATTATGCCGAATTCAATTTTGAACTTTTGAACCTACTCGCAACATTACATTCTGCAAAAATTCATGAATACTAAAATGTATACGTAATAAATAAAGGACATAAGACAGTTAAAATTAGTGACAATCAGGAACACCAGTAAAAATATATGGGTGGGTGGGTGGGTGGGTGGGTGGGTAGGTACAGGCCATTTCGTAAGATTTTAGGCAGGCGTGCGGTAAATCACACGCCTCAAAAATTCTGCGCGTGCGAAGCGCGTGCGATCAAAAAATAAATTTTTTTTTACAAAAACATTTCCTTTACCCCTGTACACCGCACAGGGGCTGCTGTTTTGGCGTAAGGAACAAACAAAGTGCAAGTTCCAACAATGTACGGCAAGGAATTTCAACCCATATACGAAGCAGTCGTAAGCAGACTCGTTAATTAAACTTTGTTATTACTTGTGGGGCAAACAGATATTTAAATTAAATTAAATTACGGAAAGTCGAACAGCCGCTAATAATAATATTTAATAAACCTTATGTTCAATGAATCATAAAAATTATTACCTAAAAGAATATTTCGTTATTAAAGAAGTTTTTTTTTCTTATTAGTTATATTATCTTTTAGTTATTTAAGCTTAAATAACGCTGTATTTCTTTTAAATTCTCCAAAAGGCGACCTTACAAAGATTAAAATATTGTTGCATTTTTTTATAAAATCATTAAAATGAAACTCGCAAAGCCTTAATATAGCCTTGTGCGTAATAAGGACTTGTTCTGCTGCTTTTCATTACTATTTCAGAAACATTTGGGAAGAGACAAGGGAAAAAAAGACATCGTAAAGTAAAGTTGCATGTCGTGTCAAAATATTTACATAAAGATCAATCTTCAAAACTCAAACAAATTTCCGTTTTATACCTCGCACAAACTTTACACCAAACATAGTTCACCAACACCTTTCCATCTTTTTCCTCTGTCTTCCAACCAAGAATATCTGATTTACCCCAACTTTCAAAAGTTTTTAATTCAACTTTATTTCCTTTCGTTCTTTTTTCAGACATTTTTAAAAAAAATTTATAGCGCTGATATAATCTCCACATTAACCCAAACTGAACAAACAAAATAAAATATCGACGATCCCATCATTAACTCAATGTTTTCATTGGTTCGCAAAATTTTAAAGGAAAAAGAAACAAATTCTTCAAAAGATAGCGGCCACACACTAGGTCGTTAGTGACCTATATCTGTTCTGCATAATACCCCTTGGTCGGCAAAAAGAAAGAAAGAAAGCAAATGGTAGCAATTAAATTCACATTATCAACATTTGGTAAAGACTGCTCACGTGCGATCTATTGTGAGTTCAGTAAAAGAATGATCGTTTATTTTTAGAGTTCAGTAAAAGAATGATCATTTATTTTTAAGGTTTATTTAATAAATTTTCTTTGTTATAAATACAATAATTTTTAATTACAGCAACGTTTTGCGCGTGCGATGAATCGCACGCCTAAACAAATCTGCGCGTGTGTGGGGGCGTGCGCGTGCGATCGCACGCCTCTCACGAAATGGCCTGTAGGTAGGTAGGTAGGTAGGTAGTCAATATCAGGAAAAGGTTACTACAGGTTTCTGCAAAGCCAGCATGGTTTCTGCAATTTCTAACCTCAACCACTAAAATGAGCAAAAAGTTAGAAAAAAAATTACTGAGGCTTTTTAAACTCTGATGAGTGGTTCTTGCGCAATCGTCAACACAAGAGTTTCTGTAAGCTCACGTCTTGATTTTCTAGTAGTATAGGAGAGAGCTGCTTTGTTATGAAAAATAATATTCCTTTATAATTATCTTTTCCTAAAATCTTAGAACATATGAGTTAGCTATAGCTAGCATTTATTTTTTGTGTTTAATAAAAAAAAACCTTCAGAGAAACAAAAACAAATTCCCTATGAGGAAATCTTATAATTTCTACATTCCTGATGAAGAAATAACTTCTGCTTCTGTAACCTGACCCCAACTTGTATCTTAAGTAATTGGCTGTCAACAAAAGATTTTCGTCTTTTCTATTGGCACACGGGCCTATTTAGGGAGATGGTCAACGCGGTGACAGATAAAGAAATTATAAAACAGACAAAAATCTTTTTAGCGCCATTTTCCGCCAAGTAATAACAAAACATCAGGGTTTCCACCGAAAATATGGTATCAAATTTCCTGACTTTCTCTGACTTTTTAAGGTCAAATTCCCTGACTTTCCCTGAATTTTTCAAGAAATTCTACAGCCAAACAGAAAAACAAATTAACTAAAACCGTATTTGTTGCAACATAACTTACAAGAGCTTTAATATCCATATACTACATAAAATGGTCAAGAGTATGTTAGTTTCACTGAAAGAGTAACAGAGCCTGTCAGTAAAGTTCTATCAGTCTAAGTCAAGTTAAAAGACAAAAAATTCCCTGACTTTTCCCTGACTTTCCCCCAAAATAGGTCTTTTTTCCTGATTTTCCCTGACCACAGATAAAATTCCCTGACTTTCCCTGACTCGGTGGAAGCCCTAAACATGTGATATAGCAAAAATTGTTTTTTAGCTACAGGTCTGGTGTCTGGTATGCAATCGGGTGCAGAGAGCTCAAGGATGCTTTTTCATTGTTCTTGGAATTATACACTACTTTTTAACATTTCTTGGCAACAACACAGCGGGGAAAAAGAGGAGGAGCGGGGGAAAAGAGGAGGGGCAGAGTCAAGTATTAATTGGCCATATGTTGATAAAAAAAATGAAAATCATTTATATCGATGGCCCCTCTAAAAATCATTGTGTTTTTTCTCAAGGAGTGTTTAGGAAACATTTCAATTTTTTTTAGCCTAATTAGATTAAAAATCGCCTAGTTTAGTCTTCCCTTAACTAGGTGGTGATATGGCTTTTGGGCCATTCAGGAAGAACTAAACATTTCCACCTGAATACTATTAGCTCTAGCTACAATGCTTTATTTACCCTCTCCTATCTTTTCCAGCTTTTCATATTTCATCATTTTGTTCATCCTTTAATTTCAAAAACAACGTTTAATTTAATGACAACTTGTTGTGTGTTGTATCCTAAAAATTGAAATAAATAAACTGTAAAACTGTTCAGCAGTTCACGTTCAACCAAGATCAAACCTCTTTCTCAAAACATTGACAATAAATAACGTCGTGTAAAAATATGCACCAAATTAATCGGAATCTATGGCGCGCCAAAAGCAACTTTATTACTATCTCCTTAAATTTAAAATTCACTTGCTATTTATTACAAAACTATCTTGCTCTATTATTTCCACAATTATAAAACTAACGAGGGGACGAGGTTGGTATCGTATTTTATTCTAATTCAAAATGTAAACTGAAAATATCAAACCTATGTATTCTCTTATTTTTGATGCATTTTGGTCTTTTTAACGCACTTAAAAAATATTTTTTAATTCTCCGTTTTGGTTCCTCAAATAAGCATATTCCTTGAGTGCGCCGTGTTTTCTCTATGCTCATTTTCCCGTAGCCAGGAGACCCAGCGTAATTTTTCTTACCACCGGGAAATCGGAGTAGTTAAGGTGGGAAAAATTACGCTGGGTCTCAAACGATTTTTCTGCGGCCAAAATCTGGCCGCGCTTTTTGATTGGCTAATTCTATTGTTTTTTGCTCACGTGGTCCATGTCGGGGAAAGCCCTTTTCATCCGAATATTCCACTCACCCTAACAAACATTAGTAAACTATAAAGTTTTTACCACAGTAAGATGTGGCCAAGCCTGGTAAACAACTCACAGATAAATTAAAATGGCCTCCGAAGCGATTAGTCACATTGTCCAATTTAAACTCGGGGTTTCCGCTGAGTCATTCGTTTGCGTCTAAGCTTTAGTTTGAGAGAAACTCATTTTATCAACTCGAGGAAGAAAGCTTAGTTAACTAGGCTAATTTTCCCGCAGAAATTTAAAATTGTAAAAGATCGAGAAAAAATCAGTGGTTAATCACGTGCTTATGACGTATCGATCGAAGTCTTATATAAAACTGTTAATGTATTATACCAAGGGTAGTATTAAAATTAGTGTTTATATTTGAATTTATAGTATTATAATCGGAATACTTTTAGGGTAGAAACTTTCGCGGTTTTTTTTTGATACACGTAGTACCGTACGAGAAAGTTTCTGCCCCCGCCCGAGCAAAAGTCGTATCATAATGAGAACGGTGTCAATAAAGTTCATTTTGGTGCCCCATAGAGATCCGAAAAAGGTTTGCAAGATTCAGGTAAGATGGCGCCGTAGTTGTGTAAACAGTCCAGTCAGTCGACCTTTTTAAATGTTTACATTTTCCGCGGTAAGGTAAGCCCTTCTGGCTACTGCGTGACAAGCAGAAAGATGTGGGAGCTTGCATTTTTGAGGCTTTAAACTATTATCGAGTGTAGTTGGATATGATTAACATAGCTAGCTAGCTATGTTCATATATATATGCATATTTTTTGCATGGCTAGCCCCACAAATATCGAGGGATGATATACCCTGTCCATTATTTCCAGGAGGAGCCATTGCTTCGATAGGGAGTCCTAAAGTATTTAATGCTCATTTCGAGCTACGCAGACCCAATTAGGGCCAGTGCCTTGCTAGAAAAGCTCCCTGCATGCAACATCTCCCCACAAATATCCCTCACATGGCTTGGGTTTCCTGGGTCTATAGTAATAATTACTTGCACATATTGAATTGCCGTTAATGGGAATCGAACCCTGGCACAAAGTACAAAGTACCATAGTTTACCCACCAAGCTGTCATAACGCTCAGCTAACAGCGGATCAAAATGTTTGCAATAAATTAGTTGATCATCATATATGAACAAATTAAAAATTTCTTTCATTTTTAACTAAATTCAAAAGCCTCAGTGGATCATCGTTTTGTTCTTTCAATTGTTAATCACATGCCTCGTTAAAAACAGCACCTCCTACAAAAAATCCGTTCGTGATATATAATTACTACGATCTGTTGGAGAAAGACTTGGAACTAGAGGACAAAGCACACCTCATATGGAATTGTGACAAGTCCAGTTTGCCACACGACCCCAAGCGATGCAAAATTGTTTCGGAAAAAGGACAAAAGACCGTTCAGGTAATTATCGTTTTTATTATCAGGCTAAATTAAGCATTAAAGCAACAGGCACACGCATGCGATCGTGCGCTTTTATGACAAGGCCTGCGTTATCCATATTGCATTGATTTTTTTTCAGATTACACCAGGAAATGATCATGAAAATACCACAGTCATGGCAGCATGCTCAGCCGACGGGAGAGCCTTACCACCCATGCTTGTATTCCAGGGCAAATTCGTACAAACAACATGGAGGCCCAACATTCCTTCCGGTTCAAAGAATTATTCCTGGATATACGCCAACCCGTCAGGATAGATGGATTCCGACACATTTTAGAAATGGTTTGAAAAGTGGGAGAAGGAAACACGAGTGTTTAAAGAGGTAATAAAAACTTCCCTTTTATATGTTTCTATATTTAGGGATCATCTCCGAGATCGTTTCAAAAAAAATCGTTTCAAATCGTTTCATTTTTTAATTAGCATAGCATGTGATACGAATTTGAAACGATTTTAAAGTAATGTTTAATTTTTTGAAATCGTTTCAGATTGTATGGAAATCGTTTCACTATTTTGTAAATCGTTTCCTTAAAAAATAAAATCGTTTCATAATCGTTTCATAATCGTTTCAAGATTGTTTTATTATATTTACTTGAAATCGTTTCACATACCATAATTCGTTTCAAAATCGTATCATTATGATCGTTTCAGTATATTTATTTTAGATCGTTTCAAAATCGTTTCAAGGTGTTTCTTTTACATTCTTTTAACATAAAAGAATAAAAGAAATTATTAATCTAATAAAGGTCTCTCAATAAAACCTACGCGCTGTCACATAGGTTTTTCTATCGCTGCTTTTCGTTCTTAAACTTTTAAAATGCGATCTCTAACGAAGCTCTTTTATCGCCGCCTTTCGTTCTTAAACTTTTAAAATGCGATCTAAAAAAGCATTTTTATCGCCGCTTTTCGTTCTTAAACTTTTAAAATGCGATCTAAAAAAGCATTTCTATCGCCGTTCTTCGTTCTTAAATTTTTAAAAAGCGATCTAAAAAAGCATTTCTATCGCCGTTCTTCGTTCTTAAACTTTTAAAATGCGATCTCAAAAAGCTTTTCTATCGCCGCTTTTCGTTCTTAAACTTTTAAAATGCGATCTAAAAAAGTATATCTATCGCCGTTCTTCGTTCTTAAACTTTTAAAATGCGATCTCAAAAAGCTTTTCTATAGCCGCTTTTAGTTCTTAAACTTTTAAAATGGTATCTCAAAAAGCTTTTCTATCGCCGTTCTTCGTTCTTAAATTTTTAAAAAGCGATCTAAAAAAGCATTTCTATCGCCGCTTTTCGTTCTTAAACTTTTAAAATGCGATCTAACAAAGCATTTCTATCGACGTTCTTCGTTCTTAAATTTTTAAAATGCGATCTAAAAAAGCATTTCTTTCGCCGCATTTCGTTCTTAAATTTTTAAAACGCAATCTAAAAAAGCATTTCTATCGCCGTTCTTCGTTCTTAAATTTTTAAAATGCGATCTCAAAAAGCTTTTCTATCGCCGCTTTTCGTTCTTAAACTTTTAAAATGCGATCTAAAAAAGCATATCTATCGCCGTTCTTCGTTCTTAAACTTTTAAAATGCGATCTCAAAAAGCTTTTCTATAAGCCGCTTTTAGTTCTTAAACTTTAAAATGCTATCTCAAAAAGCTTTTCTATCGCCGTTCTTCGTTCTTAAATTTTTAAAAAGCGATCTAAAAAAGCATTTCTATCGCCGCTTTTTCGTTCTTAAACTTTTAAAATGCGATCTAACAAAGCATTTCTATCGACGTTCTTCGTTCTTAAATTTTTAAAATGCGATCTAAAAAAGCATTTCTTTCGCCGCATTTCGTTCTTAAATTTTTAAAACGCAATCTAAAAAAGCATTTCTATCGCCGTTCTTCGTTCTTAAATTTTTAAAATGCGATCTCAAAAAGCTTTTCTATCGCCGCTTTTCGTTCTTAAACTTTTAAAATGCGATCTAAAAAAGCATATCTATCGCCGTTCTTCGTTCTTAAACTTTTAAAATGCGATCTCAAAAAGCTTTTCTATAGCCGCTTTTAGTTCTTAAACTTTTAAAATGCTATCTCAAAAAGCTTTTCTATCGCCGTTCTTCGTTCTTAAATTTTTAAAAAGCGATCTAAAAAAGCATTTCTATCGCCGCTTTTCGTTCTTAAACTTTTAAAATGCGATCTAACAAAGCATTTCTATCGACGTTCTTCGTTCTTAAATTTTTAAAATGCGATCTAAAAAAGCATTTCTTTCGCCGCATTTCGTTCTTAAATTTTTAAAACGCAATCTAAAAAAGCATTTCTATCGCCGTTCTTCGTTCTTAAATTTTTAAAATGCGATCTAAAAAAGCATTTCTATCGCCGCATTTCGTTCTTAAATTTTTAAAATGCGATCTAACGAAGCTTTTCTATCGCAGTTCTTCGTTCTTAAATTTTTTAAACGCGATCTAAAAAAACATTTCTATCGCCGCATTTCGTTCTTAAATTTTTAAAATGCGATCTAAAAAAGCATTTCTATCGCCGTTCTTCTTTCTTCAAATTTTTAAAATGCGATCTAACGAAGCTTTTCTATGGCCGTTCTTCGTTCTTAAATTTTTAAAATGCGATCTAAAAAGCATTTCTATCGCCGCATTTCGTTCTTAAATTTTTAAAATGCGATCTAAGGAAGCTTTTCTATCGCCGTTCTTCGTTCTTAAATTTTTAAAATGCGATCTAAAAAAGCATTTCTATCGCCGCATTTCGTTCTTAAATTTTTAAAATGCGATCTAACGAAGCTTTTTTATCGCCGTTCTTCGTTCTTAAACTTTTAAAATGCGATCTCAAAAAGCATTTCTATCGCCGTTCTTCATTCTTAAATTTTTTTCATCACAATATTTTCCATTTTAAAGGAAATTGTTAGTTTTAAGAAAAACTGTTTATTTTTAGTTTTGAAAAACTGTTTTACGATATTTACGATAAAAGATGTTGTTGATGATGTCGATGTTGTCGATGTCGATGTTGAAAGAGAAACAATAATTTTACATTTATATATAAGTTTAATTGGTTTTTAATTAGTTCAACATCGTTTCAAAATTCGTTTCAAGAACTTCAAAGACTTTTCCATCGTATCACAAATAATATTTTGACAATCGTATCAAATCGTTTCAGAATTTTTTCTAATCGTTTCAAAATAGTTTCAAAATCGTTTCACAATCGTTTCATTTTTACGTAGTTTATACAAAATCGTTTCGCAAATAAAATATGAAACATTTAATTCGTTTCATGATACGATTATGAAACGATATGAAAAAAATATTGAAACGATTTCCATACGATGAAAATCGTTTCAATTCGTATCAAAACTGAAACGATCTTGGAGACGATCCCTTACTTATCGCTCATACTTATCGCTAAATAACTAGTTTTTAAGGAACCAACTGAGACAACGGAAGGCGTACTAGAGCCACAAATTCTAATTTATGACGGACACTTGTCCCACGTTTGGTACGGAACGATAGAGCTTGCACGAGAAATGAAAGTTACGATTGCCCCCACATGCTATAGATTTGTTACAACCTTTGGATGTTTCTGTGTTTAAGTCGTTAAAGGACCATTGGGGAGATGCTTTGTTCCAGAGATTGCACCTAACACGTTCAAAATTAACGAAGGGAGAATTTGCGGCTCTGTTGGCCAGTGAAGAGGCATTTTTAATTTGGTGTATATACAGTACAGTCCAGATGTAAGCATACACGTACGCTCAACTTGCAAAAATAATTGCTTTCATTAAAAAAAACAATAGGATAGCGAGTTCCTTTCAAATTGCGCGAAAATAATTGCTTCGTGTTAAAAACAAAAGCATAGCAAGAAACATTGTTTAAAAACAATACTCTGCGCGAGAAAAAATTAAACGCAAAGGCCATGGAATTTTTATTTTTTTTAACAACGAAACTAATTATAGTAACACGATTTTAATCTTGATATATTTAAAAAACACAAGCTCTTTTAAAAAACAACAAATCCAATGAACTAAATATTTAGAAAACTAATGCTACTGTTAAAACTTTTAGTGATATTTCTTTATCGTCGAAACATATTTTTTAACATGCGAAACTTTTAAAACGGAACGGAAAAACCCTACGTTCGGGATAAGATTTCGAAAACAAATTAAATTTTAATACCGAAGAAAGAAAAAATCTAAAAATATAACTTTTGTCGTTCTAGAAACATCAAAACACTCATTGTGACACATTTTTATAGAAAGTTTATAGAAGTTATTTATTTTCTTTAAAAAAAGAAATTTTTAGAAAACTCTTTACGTTGTATGAATTTTTTTTCTTTGAAAAAACCGAGACTGAACAATCTCGCAAGATATTAATATAAAAAAAACTTTTTTAAAAGAAAATAAGACTTTTGTTTTTACAAGAAAATATTTAATATTTACAACATTTAAAATCAATGTTTTAAGATTATTTGAATTTTATAACATAATTATTTCTATCGCTTAAAAGATTTAAACAATGCTTCCAACAAACAATGCTTCTCGCTGTCTATTTAGTTTTCGCGCAAATCTTTTATTTAATAAAACTATCAAACAATGGCTCGCTATGTCACATTGGAGTCGATAACATTTTAAATACTTAAAACACTATCTAACGAAGCTTTCCTATCGCCGTTCTTCGTTCTTAAACTTTCTAAAAAATCATTTCTATCGCTGCTCTTCGTTATCAAACTTTTAAAATGCGATCTAAAAAAACATTTCTATCGCCATTTTTCGTTTTTAAACTTTTAAAATGCGATCTAAAAAAACATTTCTATCGCCGTTTTTCGTTTTTAAACTTTTAAAATGCGATCTAAAAAAACATTTCTATCGCCATTTTTCGTTTTTAAACTTTTAAAATGCGATCTAAAAAAACATTTCTATCGCCGTTTTTCGTTTTTAAACTTTTAAAATGCGATCTAAAAGAACATTTTTATCACCGCTTTTCGTTTTTAAACTTTTAAAATGCGATCTAAAAGAACATTTCTATCGCCGCTTTTCGTTCTTAAATTTTTAAAATGTAAATCTAAAAAAGCTTTTCTATCAAAATTAAAGTTTCAAACTTTGTTAAAATATAATTATTTCTATCGCTTAAAAGCTTTATTTAACCCGCGCAACCAACAAGGCCTTCTCGCTAGTTTATTTAGTTTCCACGCAAAACTTTTATTTAATAAAACTATTGAACAATGGCTCTTCGTGTCACATTGATAGAGTTGATAACATTTGCAATTATGCTATTGGGAATAATTATGTTCACACTATATAACAATAGTTACGCGCAGTTATAATAAGTTATTTTTCCTTCAAGAATCTTTTGTTTATTACGCGCAAGTTAATGATTTACAAGACTCGCAAGATAATTAATAAGAACAAAAGACAAACAACTACCGCCTCCAAGAAAAAGGTGTGAAACTTGAGCGTACGCGTACGCTTACATCTGGACTGTACTGTATATGAACTTGCATTTTAAAAAAAATGTTTTATTACAGATGATGACCGCAGAAACACCCGAAAGCTAACGGCTGATAAATAATTAAAAACGACTTTGTCTTTTTTATATCTTTACAATTATGTCGTTTCTTCTTTTATTCAAGGTATATGGGAAAAAGCATTAACAAAAGACAATATTCATCATGGGTTCAGGAAATGTGGTATCTATCTGCTTGATAAAACAATGTATCCGGAATACAGGTTCGACACCAACCTGAAAAAAAGGTAAGCATCGATAGTGTTTATTTACTTACTTATTTTCAGTGTGGACCATTTATACGTAAGTGGATTAACCCTAAAACGTAAAAACGATTTTTTCAGATACGATGTGTGGATAGCAAATGGAAAGCCGGAACTTTCCGCCGCGGAACTCGGCGCTATCGACACAGAAGCTTCAGCCGAGTGGATCAAAACGCCTACACTTGAATCAGTCACACCATCCAATGCTGAGAACAGTGATGGCAACACATTCGTGTATAATGGTCGCAAAGGGAGAATTGTCTCTTATTTTATTCCAGACGATGAACCAGACAACTTAATTCGTATGCCAACCACGCCCGCTTTGTCAGATTCAAGTCCAAACACGCCAACAACAAGCAACTCTTGTTTCCAGTCAGAGTTTTTAAAGAAATTGGACTCCCTGACACCTCCATCATCTAAAACTGGTGTAGACACTGAAACGCGGAAGAGGGCTAATCCTCACGGTGAAATAGTTACACCTGACGAAGTGTTTACGTCAATTAAAGCAAAAGCGCTAGAAAATGAGGCGAAATCGAAAAAGCCAAAACTCTTGGCACCACCAACGGTGAAGAAAAGCACAGAGGCAAGCGACAGTGACGGAGTGTTGGAAGAAGACTCGTCAGAAGAAGAGTACTCTTCTTCTGATAGCGAACGTGGGGATAATCGTGGTATGCGCGATATTGTGTTTCCTCCTACCGTTCGCGGAGATGAAGGTTATATTATACCTTAGGTCCGTATGGGACCAATTCAATCCTCCCGTTACCAGGGCAGAACTAGTAAATTCATACTTCGGTATACTATATTACGGTGACGCTGCACAGAAAAAATTTCGTCTTTTCGTTGGAAAAGTAATAAACACTTTCCGATCAGACAAAGATGGTTGTCTGGAAAATTTGGAATTCCAATGCCTATGATACACGGCTGGAACTCCGACAATTTTGGAAGAAACTGCTACACATTTGGTGTCGGAATTGGATTTGATTCCGGCTTGGGACGTAGTCTGTGGTCCCCTACAAGTCAGCCGTTGTGACAACTGGATAAAAATCATTCATATCAGTTAAATGTATATTGTATAGAATGTTTGGATCTAAATAAAACAAAACAAAGATAATATCCTAAAGTAAATATAACGTAAATATAAGACAATGGTCCTCTTAGTCCATTACTATACATCCCCCTTCAGTTCGTAACTCGAATTTGTATCGTAAATATAAACATCACCCTTCAGGTTACGAATTGTCATCACTTATTAATCCATGTGCCAGGTTCGTAATGCGAAGGCGATCGTCGTTGACGCCGTGGCCGTGTTGCCTCAGTGGACGGAGATCTGTGAAGTGTCTTGTTCACAAGGTTTGCAGACAAGGTGACGTCGCGTCGGTTGCCGTAGGATGATGCACATTTGGAGCCATAGTAACCGTTCGCTCAGGGTGCTCAGCTTGTGGAGGTGGAATATCGTCATGTTGGCGCTCCGTATGTGGAATGTCACAAGAATTATCATCATATCTCGTATCTTCTAGAGCAGGTTGAGTCGTCGACGTTGGGTTTAACAGACGTGGTTGTTTGTAGGCGCTTGGAGACATCGTTGGTATGGGCTGTTGCGCGTTATATGGGGCTGTTGCACGTTATACGGGTGATGTGGCAAACGTTGGATGGTGGGTGTTACTGGAATGAATTTCCTCAAAAATCCTCTGTTCCGGCGAGTAACACGACCTATACCGTCAACCTTGACAGCGTCGCTGTCATGATCGAAATGTTCAACAATCGTCCCAGATCGATCCCATCTTTTGGGTAGTTGCCAGTTTGGTTCTGTACGTAACAGCGATCTCCAACCTCTAGGTCTGGAAGCTTACGTGCATGTTTGCTCAATCTTTCAGCAGTCTTGTGGAACCGCTCGTGTAGTGCATCTTCCTTTTTATTCCAGGCATCTCTCCAGATGGGACAGACGTTCTCATTCGAAAACCTCTCGAGCCGGTTGATGAAAGCGAATGCATCTCTGATTGGGCGTCCAAAAACAATGACAGCTGGTGAAACATCACAGTCGAGATCTGGAGTATTACGTATCTGCATCATTGCACGTAAAAATCTGTCATAGTGTCAAGCGTACCAGACGGCCCTGTATTTGATCGAAGAAGCCGCTTAGTTAACTGGACCGCAACCTCAGCCTGACCATTTGATTGAGGATGGTAAGAAGACGACAATCTATGGGCGACACCCCAACGTTGAAGGAATTCTTTTGTGGAGTGTGCTATGAATTCACGTCCTCCATCGCTAGATAGTTCGGTCGTGACTCCAAATCTCGAGAAGTAATTACTTAGACGAGCGGTGAGCCCGTCTGCGCCAGCTTGAGGTGAGCCGTGTGGTGATTGAAACACATCAGACCAGCCAGATAGACGATCACCCACAACCAGGTAATGACGACCTACACAATCGAAATAATCGGCAAAAACTTCTTCGAATGGTGTTGATGGTGGGGTAGCAGGCGTTGCAGGTAACAGGGCTTGCGATGGAGCATTGTTGTTACAGTCTCTACAGGTAGCTCTGGTGCGTTTTATATCGTCGGTCATTCCAGGCCAGAAAATGATCGACTTGGCCCGATTCGACATGGTGGTGGCCCCTTGATGTGCTGAATGAAGAGTCTCTAACGCAGTTTGACGGAGTGAAGGTGGTATAACAACTCGGTCGTTATACAACAAGACACCAAACGATTCGTATAAACTATGACGGTACTGCCAGAATGGGCCGACTGATGGGAGATGACGAGAATCTTCTGGAAACTCTTGGCGCAAGGATTGCAGAAGGCTTACCATTCCACGTAATCGACATCATGTGCTCTGTATCTCTGCGTATCGCCGCAGCCAGTACTGCCTCAGATTTGTCAGCGTGTGATAACTGGAATGTTTCTCCTGCAGGTGAAGGGTGGCGTGATGCAGCATCTGCAGCATGGTTGGTATTACCAGGTAGGTGACTTGCTTCTGTTGTTCTTTGCTTAAGTCGAAATAGACGAGTGTTCGTAATCTCATCCAACGTTCTGTCACCAAAGATCTTGACCAGGGGCTTATGATCTGTAACAACCGTGAGGTTATCGCATCCGAGTGTGAAATACTTTGTCTATTCAAGGCCCCACGACACCGCCAACGCCTCGCCTTCAATCGGAGCGTAGCGCTGTTCTGCCGGCGTCAGAAATCGGGAACCTGCTAGGGAAATTCGCCAACCATCAGTACAACAATCAGGAATGTCAGAATCACAGTGTTTCTGAAGAAGGAAGTAACCGATACCACGTGTAGAATAGTCTGGCCGAAGACAAGTGGGTCGGGTGATGTCAAAGATCTCTACACCATTTTTTATTGAGTCGAAGATGTCTGTTTTCTACCTCTTGAAGGCATCGTCCAATTGTTCATTCCAAGAGAAAGGACGAGGAGACAAGAACGTCCAAAAGGGTGCCATGTAATCATGTACTTGTGCGTAATTGGTGACTTGATTCACCAAACCAAACCAGCTTCTGATATCAGTGGTTGACAGTGGTGTTGGAAAGTCTCGTATGGCATTGTAGTATTTAGGGAGAGGGTCGATAGTGTCTGCTGCTATATGGAATCCCGCAAATTCAACATCACGTTGGGCGAATTGAAACTTTGTGGGATTCAAATTGATTCCAGCTTTCCCTACCAGCGAGAGGAAATCAATTGTTCGCCACCAATGTGTTTCGAGGTCATCATCATAATGCAATGTGTCATCGACTATTCTTTCCTTTCGTGGGAATTCGGCGAGGATTGCATCAAACCAACGATTGTAGCCGTCTCCCGAGGACAAGAAGCCCTGAGGTGCTCTTTTATAACGCCATCTACCGAATGGTGTAATGAAAGTTGTTAACTCTCAGTCTGATACATGCAACGGGACGCTATGGACGGTTGACGGTTGACGGTTTTCCAGGTGTTGCAGGGTATACGACGGGCGAGATGAAAAGGAGATTCTGAGACAACCATGCGATGGAACCCCCCACGGGCTCGCCAAGGGGTACTCGTTCAATTACATCCAGGGCCTAGTCACGTAGGAGGTCAGCATGTACTTGCCCTTGCCAATGCAGTGGAATTGATGCTGTGTTGTGGCATGCTATTGGTCTGGTGCCTTCTCGAAGGTGGATTTCAACAGGTGGACCAGACATCTCAGGAAGACTCTGATGAGGGCATGTATTGAAGGTTGAACTTCTGAAACGTTTGAAAAGCCATTCTTTCATCTTATTGTTGTTGTCGGGGCTGCAAGTGAATGGAAGAGATGATGGTCGATCGGGAACCGGTGTTCTCCGAGGGCAATCACAAATGGCTCCAGTATCTGTTGAAGCACCACAGATATCCCCCACCAATGTGATTGGGTTACCCACCAATGTGATTGGGTTAGGGATCGTCTCCGAGATCGTTTCAAAAAAAATCGTTTCAAATCGTTTCATTTTTTAATTAGCATAGCATGTGATACGAATTTGAAACGATTTTAAAGTAATGTTTAATTTTTTGAAATCGTTTCAGATCGTATGGAAATCGTTTCACTATTTTGTAAATCGTTTCATTAAAAAATAAAATCGTTTCATAATCGTTTCATAATCGTTTCAAGATTGTTTTATTATATTCTTGAAATCGTTTCACATAACCATAATTCGTTTCAAAATCGTATCATTATGATCGTTTCAGTATATTTATTTTAGATCGTTTCAAAATCGTTTCAAGGTGTTTCTTTTACATTCTTTTAACATAAAAGAAATTATTAATCTAATAAAGGTCTCTCCATAAAACCTACGCGCTGTCACATAGGTAAATTTCTACATCGTAAAAAATCGCGTATATAAAAACATTATTTATAAAGATTTGCTTTCGGAAATTGTTTCAGCATATTTATTTGAGATCGTTTCAGGATGTTTGATTTAAATTTTTTTTTACATAAGAAGAATAAAAGCAATAATTATTAATAGAACTCATTACGTTAGGGCATCATTAGGTTGTATATCGCAGAAGTCGCCGGTGACATGCTTCGAAAATGCTTGTCACCGGCACAGTTTAACATGAAGCAAAACTGTACAGGAGACTCAATTGTTAGAGTCTTCGCAGAACATCTCTTCTCACAAAACCGAGGGCAGGGCTGACTTATTGCCTGCTGTGTCGTGTGGGAGAAAGAACTTCTGGACTTCTTTTTAATACGATATACAATTTTTTCGATTATTATTACGAATCGAATGGTACCACAGTATTTCAGTAGCCTGAGTGATTTTAGTTAGTGATAATGGCTTAACTTACTAAAAATAGAATTTTTTTCTCTGTAAACACCAGCTGTTCATTGACGTCATACCGATTGTGAGTAAAATTGTACCTGTTTCAAAACATGAAATTGTTTAATATGATTTAAGAATGCTGAACGTCGAGAGCGTGTTTACGTTTTTCGGGGGCACTTGCTTATGACAAACTTTTTTAACTATCGCTAATATAACGACGTGGGAGAAAAGAAAGAGACTAAATTTTTGCTCAAATATCATAACAAACACTATTTACACACTTTTTATAAAAACATATACAAAAATAACGGTATGTTAATGATTTTATTCGTTCATTACGTTGTTTTCTTTTTCTTCCAACATTTTTTTGACAACAACCCTTCTTTTTATTTGTCTACATTTTGAATTAACAAGTTCGTTCATATTTGTAATGGTTTCAAAATCGTCTTTAAAATTTTTTCTAGCCAGTGAAAGTATTGTTTTTAATCGATTTGGAGAGAGGGCTGTTTTCTTTATGACTTCTCCATCATAAGTTCTTTTCCCTCCCTCCACGCTGCCATGCGCCAATTCGATTTCGGAATATTGCCGCTCTAATTCCGCTTTAATAAATCCAGAGCAGCGATTAACCGGAGCTCTTTTTTTCTTTAGACATGGTGTCGAAGTTTGCCTTTCAATAGGGATAGGAGGATTTTCATATGTATTATTAATTAATACATTTTGAGTCGGTGAAGTGAAATTAATATCCAACGCATGGCTGTCTTCCACTGGCGTTTGACTTAGTATCGATTTCCACAAATACGTTTCACTTTCATCGGAATTAATTGACGATGCTACCAACTCGGTGAATGAGGGTTCTCGATTTTTCTGCACCGTGTCCCTGATAACTGGCTCTTTGTCCCTGCTAATTGGCTGCAAGTTGTGATTGTTAAGGCGTTTTTGAATTTTTGTTTTTAAGTTTTTTTCAATATTTCCAGTATTCTCTAACAATGTCTCCACTTTTTTGTCGATGTTTGATACGACGCCCTCTAAATTTTGTACATCATTTTTCACGACTATTAACTCGTTCTTTATGTTTTTCATTTCAGCTAATAGTTCCATCAATAAGCTTCCTGCGTCTGTATCGCAATTACTTGCTGTTGATAAAATTTGTCACTGTGTCTCCTTCAGACAATGACCGTTTTCTTGTTTTTCGAAACAAAGGTTTAGGAATGGAAAATGATCGACTCCTCTTTAACTTTGTCCGGAGTACTTGATAACCAGCAGGTACCAGTTTGCAATTCGCATGTGGGAAATCATGATCATCAAAATTTGGGGCGTCCTTTTTTAAATAAAAAGTTCGATGTCTGCTACGACGGCTGGTTGCCGGGATCCCAACCTCCACCTTGTTTTTGTTGTCTACTGACAAACAAAGTGTGTCAACATCGCAAAGAGTCGCCATCTGGTTCACTATGCTCACTTGCGCGCTTGTATAATGGAAATCTGGATGAAGCCTTTTTTCCATTGTGTTCCGTTTTGGCGGAACACGAGCATCTACCAAGTTTTTAAATCTCCTGCTCGAAGTTGTTTTTCGACGTGGCGGTATCATCAGTCTATGGATGGTATTTCTACTTACGGTGATACCCAGTGTACTTTTTACATGACGAACAATGTCCTGTAAAGTTACGCCATTTGTATACATCGTATCGCTTCGACGTCGAAGATGTGCTCCAGCTGAGCTTTGTTCGACATAATTTCTTATGCATGGAACAAGATCGTGGTGTTTTATATGCGTGGAACGATTTTTATCTTTGCTTGTCATTTCTAAAAACAAAAGAAAAAGCTGCATAAAAAATTAAAAAAAGGCACACCATTTCTCTTCGCGTTATCAAGATTTCTAAAAGAAAGTCTGAATAAAAAAACAAGAACAAAACAACGGTGCCGCGTACTGAATTTAAAATAAATCCAAACCTCGATAAAGTTGTTCAACTTTCTCTTCGTCACTATGTTCCGTTTCCGAATCACTGTCGAACATCCAGTCACTATCGTCACTTTCATAAGTTTCTGAAATATTTTCCATTTTAAAGGAAATTGTTAGTTTTAAGAAAAAACTGTTTATTTTTAGTTTTTGAAAAAACTGTTTTACGATATTTACGATAAAAGATGTTGTTGATGATGTCGATGTTTGTGTTGAATAAAAGAAAGAGAAACAATAATTTTACATTTATAAGTTTAATTGGTTTTTAATTAGTTCGACATCGTTTCAAAATTCGTTTCAATAACTTCGAAGACTTTTACATCGTATCACAAATAATATTTTGACAATCGTATCAAATCGTTTCAGAATTTTTTCTAATCGTTTCAAAATAGTTTCAAAATCGTTTCACAATCGTTTCACAATCGTTTCATTTTTAACAAAATCGTTTCGCAAATAAAATATGAAACATTTAATTCGTTTCATGATACGATTATGAAACGATGTAAAAAAATTATTGAAACGATTTCCATCGTATGGAAATCGTTTCAATTCGTATCAAAACTGAAACGATCTTGGAGACGATCCCTTACCCACCAATGTGATTGGGTTACCCACCGTGTGAGCTTCATCGTGTTGTTTTGGGGGTGATGCAGTGGTATATGTTCCAATAGCCGGAAAATTTGAGTGAATGATGCCTAGCTCCAGCATGCTACTGTACGACAAATAAAGGAATTTGACATCTCGACTCACGTAGATCATGGTCCGGCATTGTATCTTCTTTCCATCATAAGAATGCCCTGCAAGCCTCGCATGGAATGCTCCGTCAATTCTGATGGGTGAGCGATTAGCTGCTTGCAGATTGAGTGATACAGGAGAAAGATCATTTTTAGTGAAACCGGCAGCAATGAACTGATCCAAAGACCAAATGTCGGATTGCGCACCAGTGTCAGCAATTGCCACTACATCGACAGAGTGTGACGCATTGTGGTCCAGAGATAACGCCAGGTCAATTTTTGGATGGTCCGCAATTTGAGCACGGCGCCATTCCCCTTTACTAAAAATATGATGGGAAGATAATTCAGTGATACCAGCTAGTTGACCAATAGGGTCAACAGCAAGGCTGATAGAGTTGGTCGCCATTCGTGTATTTTCACGTTGTTTTTTCCAACAGGACTCACATCTCTTGTGCGGCTTATTGTTCCATCCACGATATTTCTTAGTAAATAAGTGAAATGATTTACAACAATCTGGACACTGTGCCATCTTCTCACGATCAGATGAAGTTGGTGACGTCTTTGGATACACTAGTGTGAAGTTTGCCGCTTCAACGATAGGCAGACATGGTGGAGATACCAGATGTCGGGTTGGCATTTCGTGCTATCTCCCTACTTTCCACAAACGCAATAACTTCATTGATGACTCGGTTCTGCATGCCATCTGCACTTAGTGCCTCAATTCGTATATCAATGTCTGATATCCCTTTCAAGAGGACATCTCTAACCATTTCATTGGTATAGTAAACTTGTCCATTATAGTTTCCATTGCAGCCAGAGCAGGTGCCAGCAAAGTTTGTTGTAAATTCGCACGTCTCTGCTTTCCCTTGAACGCGGGCTGCAAAAGTGCGAAATGGTTCCTCTGGACCCTGACGCATGGAAGCAAGGTCAGCACGGAGAACTCCCAGAGCCACTGGTACAACGGCCGAGGATTTGAATGTCTTTAAAGCATCGACAATCGGAGCAGTGGTGAAAGCTGGGTCAGCCCGTAGGATGATGTTTGCAAGTTGGTCCTGGGCACAATCGAGGAGTTGCGCAGGTGCAGCCGTATCTGAGATCCCAGAACCAATACGGAACGTGTCCCATCTACGCATAAAAGCATTCCAATCCTCAGTGGTGGCATTAAGATTTAACTTTGGTCGCTCCAACCTTGGCGCTCTCGGTGTTGGTGTAGCTCGAGGCGCTGAGTGGACATGAGCATGCACATTCATTACAGCAGCAGCACCTACTACGTCGACATCCTCCGTGTGAAAGCCACAATCAGGTATTGGACAAGATAACACAGTCATATTGCGAAATGCAAGCAGTGTTGATGTGAAGATAATCAGCCAACTAGTACCAGAAAAACATTTATAAAACTCAATCCATTAACGTAAAAGATCCAAGCATGGATAAAAATCATTCATATCAGTTAAATGTATATTGTATAGAATTTTGGATCTAAATAAAACAAAACAAAGATAATATCCTAAAGTAAATTCAACGTAAATATAAGACAATGGTCCTCTTAGTCCATTACTATACAACAACCAGACAAGCAACATCCGTAAAATGACGTCAGGAAAATAAACATCCTGGACTACCCCAAGTTTGTTCAAACTGCTGCCGTTGTGTCTAAACTGGAAAGGGAAAAGGCCTACAGACACTTGTATGAGTTGTGACTTCCAGTGTAAATATATATTATCTAAAAACAAAAAAAGGATATCATCCATTATAATACGCTTTGTTATCCCTCCCCCCCCCCTTTCTTTAGATATTTTTGTTGCACATGATATGTGCTAGGACGAGCCTGGGAGACGAGGTTACATTCAGGAAGTAAATATCATCATCATCATCATCATCATTCTCGGCTTAACGTCCGTTTTCCATGCTAGCATGGGTTGGACAGGGTATATTAATGACCCTCTTCCAATCTGATCTAGACTGTGTTAGATCTAAACTCAACTTCCTCTGTATCAAGTTTGTCCTTATAACCTCCTGCCAAGTCTTCTCGGTCTGCCTCTGGGCTTTGCCCCAGGTACTATCAAGTCTCTACACTTTCTTACCCAATTATCCTCCTCCATTCTTTCCAAGTGCCCCAGCCAATTCAATCTTCTTATCTGGATAACATCTTTAATTCTACGGATACTTAGCCTGCTTCTTAGCTCATCTGAACTCTTTTTGTCTCTCAGACTGGCGTTACACATCCACCTAACCATTCTCATATCATTCCTTTCTAAACGGTTAAGATCTTCCTGCTTCACTGCCCATGTCTCACTAACATACAACATAACACTTCTTACACAGGCCTCATACAACCTACCTTTTACCTCAATTGACAAGACTCTGCTAGTCAACAAAGGAAGTAACTCTCTGAACTTTTTCCAAGCTGAACCTATCCTGCAAGTAACACTTCTTCCAACACCCCCTTCACTGCCCAACATATCACCTAAGTAACAGAAGTTCTCAACTATCTCTAACGAGCCACTGTTGTACATCATTAAAGCTGGAAATACTTCATTCTCTATAATCTCACCTTTGCAACGCTTGCATACAAACTGAATGTCAGCTCTTAACCTTCCACCAACACTACTGCACTTCTTATGTACCCAATGCTTGCAAGTCTGACAAAAAATTGAGTTACTACCAACCCCTTTCCTGCAAACTCCACAAGGCCACTTTCCAACTACAAGGTCACACTTGGCTGCAATGCTACTAATCATGACTTTAGACTTTCTCTTCTAGTCCTTTCTTCCACTTCTCAAACTTTTCAACTAATTCTTCCATCGACTCTGCTATGAGAACCAAATCATCTGCATACAATAACTCCCATGGACAACCTGTTCTGAACTCCATCGACAGCGCTTCTAAGACTAGAACAAACAACAAAGGACTAAGTACAGAACCCTGATGTACACCAACATTTACACTAAATTCATCACTAAGTGAATCGTTAATCCTGACACGACTTCTAGCATTGCTGTACATAGACTGTACCATCGTAACTAGCCACTCATCCACACCTAATTTTCTCATAGCCCACCAAATAACTTTACGTGGCACTCTATCAAAAGCTTTCTCTAAATCTACAAAGGCAAAATAGAGATTCTTTCTCTTTCCTAAATACTTTTCCTGAAGCTGTCCGAGTAAAAATATTGCATCTGTAGTGCCACGCCCCGGAACAAAACCAAATTGCATCTTATCTATATCAATTCTTTCTCTAAGTAACTTATCAATCACTCTTTCAATAACTTTCATTACTTGATCAACCAACTTCAAACCTCTATAGTTACCTCTTTCTAATCACCCTTGCCCTTGAAACAATTCACTATTACACTCGACTGCCACTCACTCGGAATAGCACCATCCTTTATAATCTGATTAGCAAGACTTGTAATAAGCTCAACTCCAATATATCCAGTTGCTTTTACCATCTCTGCAACAACACCTGATACTCCTGCAGCCTTGCCAATCTTCAATTTCCTAATAGCCTCCACTACCCATTCTGTCTTGATCTGCATAGCTGGCCCTTCTACAACATCATCATACAAATTATCCCCATCCCAATCAAACTCAGTGTTAAGCAACCTCTGAAAATAATTCTTCCAAGCTACCCTTTTCTCCTCCTCTGTGCTAGCCAAAACACCTTCATCATTACGTATACACTTCTCACCTACAACATCTTGATTAGTCTTCTTCATTTGCTTTGCTATCTTGAATACCTCATTGCGCTGGTCTTCCCTTCTTAACACATCTGCAAATCTGTTTCTCTCTGCTTCTGATTTTGCCTTATTCTTCTAAGTAAATATTTTTACTACCACCTGACTTCCACTCTTTTCAATGTTTCCTATTTTCCTTTATACACTGGTCAACCTCATTATTCCACCACCAGGTCTGTCTATGTCTAGCTGGTCCTTTCGTCCACCCACAGGTATCATCAGAAGCTTCTAGAAGACAATTCTTCAAAGTAGTCCAAGTACTTTCGACATTGTCACTGTCACATTGACCATTGTGGGCTAACTGCTGAACTTTTGCAAATAAGTAAAAATAAATCAATCGGCAACATCCGTTGTATGTTAAACACGTATGTCCCGTTATTACCCCTAGGCACTTGGAATAGGCTCGGGTAAATACGGGACATGTCCCGTAATTACCCAATATGTGTCCCGTAATTTCCCAAAAGAAAGGGTAATTACGGGACAGATAATTTTTTCAATATCTCAAAAACTATAGGCCATGTCATAAAACTACTTTCGCCTTTTCTTACCGATGGTATAAACAAACTAGAATGGCGGTTGGATGTTTCATAGCGCTTGCGTTTTTGGAGATATGGAAAGATATGTAATTTTCGCCCCTTAATTCCCCCGTTTGACTATATAAATCTTTTTTTTTTTTACATTTAATCTTTATTCTGGTTTCTGTAGCTAGCTATTATAGGTCGTTGAACCCACCCACCCGCACCAAAACATCAATGGGTGCCAACTGCGAAAAACAAAAGCATTTATCGTAGCTGTTACCTCATGGCTGGTTTCTTAGTTTCATTATTTGCATTATGTGTCTGTGAAAGAAATTAGTAAGTTTTTGTAAGGTTTCTCAGAACTTCCTGTGTCACAAAAGGGCAAAAGAGCAGGGTATATAATTGAAAACATTGGGTACTCC
Organism: Hydractinia echinata; assembly: GCA_030067915.1. Classification (NCBI taxonomy): domain Eukaryota; kingdom Metazoa; phylum Cnidaria; class Hydrozoa; order Anthoathecata; family Hydractiniidae; genus Hydractinia; species Hydractinia echinata. Next base: position 726,121 of record JASGCC010000017.1, on the reverse strand, counting down.
AATTGGGATGGTGTTTGGGGTAGGAGTTTTATTCTACAGACCAGATAATTATGTGCTCTCCTTTGCCGCTGACCAGATTTGCAGAGGGAAACCGTCCCATTAGATTACATGGTTTCTATTAGTGTAAATAATGACTCTGTAAATAACTTGAAAAAAAAGGCTTCCCCCATGGAAGGTTCTCACAGAAAATCTTAAGCAGTTTTCCCTGACTTTATTAATATTCATGTATGTAAATGTGTATGTACAAAATTAATAAACTGAATGCATAAAACATATTTACTCCACCAATACCGTGATAAACTCCAGATTACATGATGTTGTGCATTAATTAATTATCAACAATTCTAAGTCAAAATTCTTGTGACCCGATCTTTCATGAAACCAACTTGTTTTTTCATGGGAGACAAGCTTTTAAAACTGCCTGTATATTGATGAATCTCTTTTTTTTAAATTCCTTAAAATTATATATAAGGAAAAAATATTTGTTATATAATTCATATATCTTATTTTTCAGCTGAAATAGCAAGTAAGAAAACCAACCCAGATAACATAATAATTTGTTTATTTATCATGGTGCATGCTTCCACTGCAAATTTTTGTTTAGTATTTCATTTATTAAATATTTATTTATTAAATATTTATTTATTAAATATTTATTTAGGCAAAATGAAATTAACTAATCAACATTTAGGTCAACTAGAATTTGATCACTTCCATCACCTTGGTTTTAGCACAAAATCTAAGGACATTAAAAGTTTGTTTCAAGATGTCAAGGTTTGACAAAAACTTTTTTTTATTGAAATTATTTACCCAGGATAGCCTCTTCAGTTTCTATTGGTACTGCTATCAACGAGGGTCCTGCGAAGGGGGCATTTAAAGCTCCCATTTGAGCTACGAAAGTCGTGCAAGCAGAGCAATCGCTCAACTAGACAACCGCCTAAGATATCAATCCTATTCTCATGCTGAGCGCTAAGCAGAAAGGATAGATTCACACTTTTATAGTCTCTGGCATGACTCAGCCGGGGTTTGAACCCAAGACCTCCCGTACTGGAAGCGAACGCTCTACCGCAAGGCTATCATAATGTAACTATATATATCTGTATGTTAAGTTTAGTTATATATAATGTTGTATTATATTCATGATATTTTTAATTTTTTAGTTTGTCTGCTTAAGTGGCAGTGTTGACAGAGTTTTTAACTATGCAAAAAATTTGAACAGAAAATTGAAGATGGTTAAAGAAGATGATCTGGTTGATTTATGTTCAACTGATCGTTATTCTATGTACAAAGTGGGACCCATATTGATAGCAAATGTAAGTACAAGAACTCAATCTCATAACTTTTGGTTGAAGTAGACATATATATATAATATTTATAAGTGACATAGTAAAATAACCAAATTTTTCTAGTTAGAACAAACAATGACTTCATTAGAAAAATATAATTTACACCAACTCATTGATGAAAAGAAGAATCATAAAAACATTTTTAAAATACCAGTTTGATGATGTTCTTGTGCCAAAAATTAACCTGAACAGTAAAAAGACGTATATATAAACAAGATGTTGCTTTTTTGTCATGGAAATATATATTTCCGTAATACTTTGATATGTCCATAAAATTAATATAGAGAAGTAGCAATCCATGCTAATTCATGATCTGTTACTGTATCTCTGGAATCCATGTTATGGACAGATTTAAATGTATAAAAGAGTATAGTACCTTTATTTATAACTTTTTTGTTTTATACTAGCATGGTATGGGTGTTCCATCAGCCTGCATCATTTTGAATGAACTGTTTAAGCTTCTTCATTATGCTGGTGCAAACGACGTCACCTTTTTTCGAATGGGTACATGTGGTGGACTTGGTGTGTTTTATTTTTTATTTTTTTTTATGAAAATTGGTTCAGACCAACAAACTTATTTTTCTATAGGAAATGTATGTTTCTTACGTTTGCATTCATGACTGTCTCTTCTTGTTTTTAATGTTTGATTTCCACTATGATGTTATAATTTTGATATTTGTTTTATATATATTTAAACTTAGCTTTAAACTTTCTTTTGCAAAATAATTTCCCTTTCTTCTCATGACATGAAAGGATACCGATTATTTGATATTCTTGTAACATGATCTTGGAATCAAAAACTTTTGTGCATTAATTATTTTCTACATGTTTTGGCCAGAGTTTGGCATGATTATTTCCAATAAAATTACACATTCCCAAAATATTGACTTACCTTTACCTATATATAATGTTAACTGATAATGTAAATCCAGCTTATTTGTTTGGTAGGATTGGAACCAGGAACAGTCGTTCTTACTAAAAGATCAGTAAATGGGTTACTATTGCCGAAGCATTCTCAGGTAAGTACCCTGTAATTTTGTCAGGAATGTTTGCTTCCAATCAGTTATGTTTGACATTGTCTAAAACCTTTTACAAAATCTTGTATATATTTTGGGGGAAATTCAAGGGTGCTTGTTATCACTAAAAATTTTTTAAAAACATATATAGATGTTTTTTTTAATTTGTTTAAAATTCACATTATCCTGAAGTAATTTTAATCAAATACAATTATAAATACTGTTATGCTTTTTTCCATTAAAAGGATAAAAAGGCATAAAAGTGCATGCAACCTGTACGTGTAAATCACATAGAAGGTTCCACATTTTTCATTTCCAATCTAGACAAAACAGCTCTGAAATAATTGTATTCAAATGTTAAGGGTGACCTTTACTAGCTATCGAAATAACAAAATAAATATATGTCAGCAATGGCCCCACTAAATATACCAACTTTAAAAACAGCCGAAATAAATTAATTTTGAGCACGATATCTCAGGCTCCGGAGCATGACAAATACACCTTAGCCTTATTTTAAATGTTACACATATATTTTTCAAGCTGTTTTTTTTAGCTAAATTGGACTACTTTTTGGAGGCCAGAAAGGAGCAAAATTATGTTTAATATCCTGATTGTGCACAAAATATAAAAAGATAAACAAATCCGGCGACATCACCTCATTCATACCCCTATTTTGTCTAATCGTCTTGAAAAACGACTGTTAATTCAGTTTGAAGAACTAACAAGCATAAAGCTTTTTTAGCTATTTTGAAACAAAAACAACAGACAAAAATGTTTGGTTAAAGCTTTACTACTTACATCCAGCCAAGAAAACATGTTCTTATAGTTCATATAGCCTGTGTTATCCTGTCACATTAATTTCCACTTAGGTTGTGCTTGGAAATGTTGTGGAGTATGACACAACTTTTGAGCATGGTTTATCAGAGGAAGTGTTAAGTTTGGCGAAAGAAGAAAAAGCGCGATTTGACTTCGATATTGTTATTGGAGATACGATGTGTTCAGACGACTTTTACGAAGGTAAATGCCGTTTTAATTTCTTCTGTAATTTTAAATTTTTTTGAAATTATAGCGATATTTTTGAAATTATTTTTTTAATTTTCTTTTACCTACTGTACGTTGCTTCAGTGCTTCCTTGTCGATTATAAATACGCTTATTTATTGGTAATCTCGAAAAGATTTTATATCATAAATCCACTCTTTAGAATGCCGCCCCTACTACAAAAAACTTTCATAAATTTAGTTAAACATTGAACGTTCTGCATCGCGTTTTCCAAAAAAACTTAGCACATGATACAAATTCCTTTTTTCATACAATTCGCTGTCTTTGGAATTAGATTTTCTTTATTTATCGAAATCTTACGTTTTTTTTACAGGCCAAGCGAGACTTGATGGAGCATTTTGTCCTTACTCAAGAAAAGACAGAGATGACTTCCTGGAAAAAGCTTACGACAGTGGAGTGCGCAATATTGAAATGGAATCACTTGTCTTCGCGTCTATGTGCATTCGCGCCGGTGTGAAAGCCTGTATCGTATGCGTCGTTTTAGTGAACCGGCTCAATGACAAAGACCAGATTTTAATATCAAAAGAACGGGTTAAGGAATTTGAAGCAAGGCCAGGTGATTTAGTCTTTGAATTTATGAAACAGCATTTAAAATTAAACGATGGTTAAGCTCGCGATCGTAGAAAATGTTTGTCATAAAAAAGGACTTTTAATTATGTAATAGTCCTTGACCTGTAGAAATAGCTGCGGAAATCGTGTACATATGTTCGCTGCAAAAGGGTATCAATTTAGCTGCCACTCTCTAAACAAAATATGAGTATTAATAAAGAGAATAGTTGTAAGTCCCGTAGAAACACCCACTTTAGCAGACGATTAAATAGATAACAGAGCGCCTAGCAAAACCCGTAAAATAAACAAGGTAGTTTTGGTTCCTTATTTCGTATTTAGTGCAGTTTAGCAGTCACATATTGCGAACAAAATAAGGCTATTAATTAATCAATCTAAGAGATTCGTAAAAGTCGACTTGATGATTGAACAAGGTTAAAGAATCAGTCAAAAAGGTTTTGAATTATCGTTTGCAGTAGACAACCATCTTTTAGTGTATAGGAGTATATATTTTCACGAAGTAATTTTTGCGATTATAAAAATATTTTTCAATAGAAATTTATGATTTCTTAGATAAGGTGGTCAATGTAACGCCAACCATATACCTTCATTTGACCATCAGTAATTTTTTTTTCGTATTTCATATGTTCCATTCAATTGTTTTGCATCAACCAAGAACTGTTAGTAAAATTGTTTTATTCTTTTTTTTTATTTCGTTATTTACTTCATTAATATTTTTACTATTTATTTCGTTTGTTTTTGAATTATTCTATGATATTACATAGTATAGACATTGTAAATTGCTTTAGACAGAAAAAAATATTAGGCAAGTCATATTTTCTTTGTCAGTTGCCTACTTTCGGATCCACAGGTGAAATGGTGTGATGATTATTTTTATCCCACAAATTGTTCCTCTACTTTATAAGTATTTCTTTGAAAATCGAACCTTACATGTCAACCTTTTCATGGTGATAAAAAAGTGATGTAAAATCTGCTTTAATGTAAAAAAATATTTTTTGGTATATTATGCCATATTGTTTCAATTTTTATAAAAAAATAGGAATAATGTTCAAATATTTCTCAACCTCGCTCTTACGCCTTTCCCCTCGCTTTCACACCAGTCACATTAACAGAAAACTAAAATAAATCCCCAGGAATTAGATTGTGCCAAGGTTTTTTAAAAAGGTAGTGGGAATTCAATTAATTGCAGCACATGAACTGTAAAATTTACACATATTAAACCGATACTTTTGATGTCTATAACAAGGTGGTCACACCTAAAATCTCCTAACTAACCTTTAAAAATAGGTACAAACACTCATAAATAACCAAGAAAAGTTGAACCAAAAATGCTGATTCCTCCTAAAATCTAGAAGCCTTCATTCTTTTCCAGTATGTCAGGCTTCATTAGTACCATTATCATGAAATCTTAACATCTCCTAAAATATGGCATGTTTTTATTCCTTGTCTGGTGTTTTCACCTGGATTTAGGCTCCAAACATCCAAAACCTCTTAAAATTGTAAAGTTTTAAATCTGCCGGAGTGTTTAAACTGTTTAGCATTAAACCACAAACAGCTGCTGCGTGGGATTATGTTAATTGGGGGTGTTTTTATGTCCAGCGAGTATAATGTGTACATATTTTGTACAAATTTAAATGAAGAAGTTTTTTCACGCGTTGCAGATGTAATGAATACTTCAACAAAGATAAAATAAGAGCGTAGAGTACTCTATACTATGAAATAAAGAATTATTAACACCTTCGTATTTATTTCGACCTTCTTTACTTTTTGTCTGTAATCAAATTGATACAGTATATCCGAATTTAAAGAAAGAAAAGAATCAAGAACAATAAGGCAACCATAAAGACTTTTCCTTGAAATATCTTGCTTGTAAGACAAAACAGCACGCTGTGTTTTCTACGATGGCTCCTATGGCTCACTCCTTTTCAAAAAAATTCTCTTCTTTCCTCCGAAATCTTCTCTTCTTTCGAAGCACTTCTCTTCTAAAATGAGAAACAATTCTATTCCATGAACTCAAAAAATCCCCAATTCTGGTCCGGAATATTGATTGAACTGGATTTTAAATAAATCACGTTTTAAAATAAATAACCACCCTCGTCCCTAGGATTTTTGCCTTTTCGATATATAAAGAGATGACGATGAAAATCCCTGGAGACGAGGGTGAATAAATGACATGCCGGTTTCCGGCAATGAAAAAGATCAAGTGGTCTTAGTAATTACTAACTCTCCAAAAATTTCATGGATAGTGGACCATACTTTACCAATATACATTGTGGTATTCCGTTTCTTAATAAGAATACAAAATTCTAACCAGGCTGGTTATTATTCTTATTTTTATATTATTCTAAACAAAAGACCTATTTAACCTAAAATCTCAGCCTAATATTCTTATAAAGCATATTCATTATAAAGAAAAGGCATGTTGTAGTTTGCTTGGTGGACACTACCATGATTTTGAGGACTCTGGGCAGCCATTTATTTTGCCATTTATTGTGTCTATTGATAAATAAAACCATAAACTAACTACTCTGCTACTGATCTGAATTGATTCGTGATATTATTTTATTCATGCACATGCACCGGGACCTGCTACAATATAAAGCTATTGGTAAATTGAACACGTGTTAATTAAGTATACTTCTCGCAAAATGTGAAAAAAATGTAAAGATTTTAAAATGTAGTTGTAAAGAGAAAGGTTTGGACCACATGCAGAAGGGCAAAAGAGAAGTGTCGAAATACAGAAGAGAAGTATGAGAATACAAAAGAAAACTGTTTGAATCATAGAAGAGAAGCGCTTTTAAATTGATCATTTTTGTTTTCGAAAATTTAGGGCGGGGGGGGAAGGGTGTTATGGGGACAGAGTAAGCTCGACCCCAGCACCTCACCGTTGAGAAGCAAATAGTCCTGGGGACGAGGTTGGGGACAGAGCTTTTTTGTTGAATTTTTTTGTATCTTGAATTTGTCATTTTAGAGCACTAGGCACTAGTTTGCCTGATTATCTGTAACATGAAGGTTTTTGGTACAAATGGAAATGAATAAATGAGGTCTTAACGTTCGAAAGATTACGAATCAAGGGGGATGGGTGGGTGGGTGAGTGGTTATAGATTTGTTACGATGCGTTGTAAGGAGTGGGAGGGGGGAGGGGGTACAAAATGGCGAATTTAGGTGACACTTTATTATTGAATGGCCCCATAGAACAACTTACTTTTTCTAATTCCGAACTGAACATTTAGGTTGGGTAATTGGCAATAAAAAATTGACGATAAATTGCCGTTTTGACAATGTTGAGAAACGTTTCACTTTTTTCTAAGCAGTCATTAAGCAACTTTTCTATCAATTTTAAGGAAATTCTTTAGCAACTCAAGTACCTACCTGGTCAAAATGAAAGTTGTTTTTCAAAATTAGGTGTAGCCTTCTAGGACAATATCGCATACAAAGAGAACAACAGGTAACGCACATGCCATATCGGCTCAAACGTTTTTTGGCCATGATTTTCTTGATTTTTAAGGTCTGATAAAGGTTGCCAATAAAGAAGCAATAAATATACCGCGAGTGTACACAAACATAAGAAAATTTTGAAAAACATTGCATTTAAGATGGCGGCCGATAAGACCTGATCAGCAGAACACATGGAAACTAATTAAAACGAATGTGTCGAATAAAAAAAACTTATTTCGAGTTTCTTATGTCTTTTTTTTCAATGCATAATGACACCAAATCATTTCATAATTGAAGTGTGATCGATTAACTTAAATTTGATTGGTTTAGAGAAAAAATGAAAACAGATGAATATTACAAAAAAACACATACAATGTGTTCAGGAATAGATATTCGTTGAATAATTAAAAAGGCGTCTCTTTTGATGAAAGGTGTTAGCCTGAAGATAATTCAAGCAAATCCAGTTTTTCATGTTTGAAGAAATATATAATTTCTGATTCAGATAAACATTTGGCGCAGAATATGTTTATTTTTCTTTCAAGTTCAAAGAAATATCAAAATTGTTCGAGCTTGGAGGTAATGTTTTAGCAATGATAAGAAAAATAAATAAATATTTATTCCATTTTTTATCATTATTTTTATTCTCTCTTTATTACAACAGTTTTTGCGACATACTTTTCACTACGTCTGAGTGCATATTAATTGCTCTCACCCGCTGTGTCTCTAGTAAAAGAAGACGGGGGCACCGTAGAACAGAAAAGTACAATTTTTCTTGCGTAAGTATGGTTAATATTGTTTTCGCTTATTTATCTTAGTGATAATCTGTCCGAATGCTCTAAAAGATAATATAAAAGGAGAAATCAATATTGCTAAGTTTGTACACATGATAACAGCCACGAATGTCTGAAAAAACAAAAGCAAACAAACAAACCGTCTAGCTGTCGTTTCACATTTATATTTCTCCTCCAAACGTGCTTTTATTGCTTGTCTCTCTCTCTCTCTCTGCCTCTACAAAAGGTTTTTGGTTATTAACATTACAGGAATAAAATAATTCATGAAATATCCACCCCATTTAGCTTAAATAGCTATAGACGAGCTAAACAGCATTCAATATTTGCCATCAAATTAAATATATTTGGAATTGATCGTCTGAAGGAGCATCAAGCAAAACAATCTTTTTCAAAAAGGCGGGAAATATATAGTCAAATTTACAGATGATGGTGAATATTTTTGGAGCTGAAATAAATAAATGATTATCTTATTGTGAACATATAGACTAGACTCGTAGCATTTTGTTCTTATAATCTATAAAGGAATATAAGCTGAGTACGTTCTTAATATGTTCTTAATCTTTCAGTCAAATCTCGACCTTAATGTTCTTATAAACTAAGTTCTTAAAAAAAAAGGGTATGTAAAAGTTTCTTAAAAGGTTTTTTCTTTACTTTATTATAAATTAATAAAAGTGCACACATCAATTTACTACGCACACAAGGGTGGGATAGTTGAAATATGGGCAGGAAGTATTATGTAAAAGTTTACCATGCATTGTATTTCATCACAAAAGTGCGACAGAAATGAGGTGAATAAAAACACATTTCTTAAAATTCGAATTTAAAAGTTAACTTGTAAAAAATCCAGTTAGCACATTGCTGTGATATATTCCGTATATTCAAACATCTTGAATATGCTAGCTACTATGATGTGTTTCTGCAGTGGAAGTCACATTATATCAACTTCTATCATTAATATTTCTCGCCTCATTCTTGTTTGTGAAAAGAAATATATCTTTTACATCGAATCTTGTACTTGATACTTTGGTTACACTCCAAGTGTAACATGAGATGAACTTTGACGGTATAAATAATGCTTTGTGCTTTCAACATCCGCCCTAACTACAAAAATATGTGTCTCCTAGGAGGACCAAATTTCCCTAGATGTCACTGTGGGAAGAGTATTTTTATAAGAGTAACTTTCTATATTTAAAAAAGCTTTCTCCTTGTAACTTTAATTCCAAAAATATAAACTTAACTCGTCACTACAGGAAAATGCTATTTACGATTTCGAGAGAGATGTGAATGTCACGTGATACTTTTAAACCAACTACAGGTCCGTATTTTTTAGGGTAGCCATAATGATTTGAGGGAAAGCAAGCCGTTCACGCAGTCACATCTCATAACTAGAGGCTAAATTTTTCGTAAAATCTTTGTTTTTCAACTTCAAACCTGTCATATTGTGTAGTTTAAGGAGAGTTTTTGCTAGTTTAGCTTTAGTTTAATTTAGATACTTTAGATAAGTTCTTTGTTTAGCCAAAGCTTCTTCTGTGAGAGTTTGACCGTGAAACGTCCGTGTTTCCCTCAACTGAAAGTTGTAGCTACCACGTGACATTCCGATCGGGAGAATTGTCGTGACTGCATACAAGAAAAAACAAGTGATGACATAGTTACCGAAAGTATTTTTATGTTACCTTATGCATCAAAAGATACTTTTGCGTCATCAACGTAAATGAGAAGCCATTAAATCAACAATACATAGATTCACTTTTGTTCAATAATTACTTCAAATAAAAACAGCGTCTGAAAAGATGAAAGTGTGTTGAGCTTTTAAATGACATTAAGGAAAGGAAAAAAGAAATTATTTTTGTTTTTTATGGAATGGTGCATGTATGGAGATGTTATGCCTGTGTTTTCAACTTTCTCCTATTTTCTTTGTAAAAGTGTGTTCTACGATAGTAGGTAAAATTTATTGAGCTTGTTGTTGATGAAGTTTGTGAACATGAAGTTTTTATATAATGCCTGTATGTTTGTTTCTTTGCTTGCTTTTGTTGTTGTTGTTGTTATTCTTGTTGTTGTTGTTATTGTTGTGACTTCTGCTCCTCATGTATGATGTATCCTTCAGATATAAATGTATGTGTTTTTTAAAGCATATTGTAAAGTGTGTTTCAAGAAAAGTTTATTATTGAAATTAAAAACGTTCAGCAGACATCAGCAAAGATTTACTAGCATAATAACATAACATCTATAACTTTCTTTTAAGCTCTTTCTTCACAAGTTATTTTTAAAGCAAAAGTAAGAATGAGGTTTGTAATGATGTAAGGAACAGGCATTGTATTTTTTCATGCTTTTTCATAACTTGATAGTTGGACTTCATCACGTGAAAAACGTTTTCTTCGTTGAGCAAAACTTATGTTGCAATGTCAACAAAATTTTGTTGTTTTTGTTAAAATACATGTTTTTTTATTAAGCATAACGTTTATAAGCAAGCAAGGGAATTTTTAAAGCATATTCTAAGCATATTGGTTTGTCTTGGTGGATCCATCTGATACTTTTTTTGTTTTATTGGTATTTTATTAGTCTTTAGTGTTAATAATAGTGTTAAATTATTATTTTTTTTTTTATTATTATCTCAATGTTTACAAACAGGTAATTACACTTCAGTATTTACAAAAATATAAAACTGCTATCATTGTGTGACCTGTTATAAAAAGAGGCATAAATGAAAAAAATAAATAATAATAAATGGTTAAAAACTAAAAATATACACATATATGATTTATTTATTTATTTATAACACAGTAAAAGGCATGGGGTCATCCAGAGGTGCAGCAAAGTTTCAGCAGGAGAGAGAATAAGAAGAGAAAATGACAACCGCTGAATCTGCTGCCTCCCTGGATGCTCATACGAGAATTAAAATTAGTTAAAAACATGTGAAACTAAAAGTTCCTTAAATTTTGAAAAATTTGCTTCTTGCCTAATGTTCAATGGGAGATCATTATACAATTTTGCTCCCGAATATTCAAATGTTTGTTTACCTAGCTCGAGTCTTAGTTTAGGTAATTTCATTAGACAACCTTGGTTTCTCGTACGAAGGTTGTGCTTATTCAACTCAAAATAGCTTTTTATCGGACTACATACATTTTCATCAACACATTTCCGTACTGTAAAGACCCCTTTTAATTTAACACTATCATACTGTTTGACCATGTGTGTAATTATACATTTAGCTTTGTTGCTGTTATTTTAAAGCTAAAAAAAGGAACATTTTGTAATAATATGCTGAAAGAATATCAGTTTCAAAGAAATAGGTCTATTGTTTAGAACAATAAAACAATAAGAATAATAACCAATCTGGTAAGAATTTTGATATTTTTATCAAAAAAGCATGTAGCTTATAAGGCTTATACTTTTAAGTTTTTAAAGTTATTCTTCCAATAAGCATAACTTAAACATTATCTAGCCTTTTCGTGTTCACTTGCTTATATGAACATGTAGTCGCGCCTTATTGATCTATTGTTTTATAATTATTGCTATTGTACATAATAAGATAAATTTTTTGCTGGAAGTCACGTTACCATAGAGAAATACGTGAAAATGTAAATTCATACGTTTCGTAAAATCATTTTACTCTAGCCATGTATTCTAATTTAAGATTCTCTCGACGTTTTTCAGACAAGGTCAAATATCAAAGAAATTAAGAATAGAAAATCTTTAGCACTGTAGAGATTAAGCTCAATATCTCCGGTTTCTTTTTCGCTTCAGGATGTATTCGAAAGGAAGAGAAGCACTGTGGACGAAATTAAACGGCTGCAAGACTTCATAAATACATGTTTTTAGCTGCCCTTTTAACTGACTAACTGATGTTTCTGCAGATCTGTTTCGTTCAGAAAAGGCCATAAGATTTTTTACTACAAAGATAAATTGAGTCTAGCCGGTGCAACATAAAACTTAAAATGCCTGAAATTAAGGCAGCAAACTTAAAAGTAACATAACAAAAGTCTGCAAATATTCAAAATATTTACAGGTGCTACACGATATTGATTTCGGCCTGGCTTCGTTTTAATACTTCTTGTGTGCATTGTTCACTTACCACAAATATTCCTGTACGACAGAGAAATATGCGTCGAGTCACTGTGGTCTGTTTTTTCTATGCATTAGTCATATCTCACAATTTCTTGTTTATCAATATCAAAATTGATGTACAACTTTCGTTTTCAGATACAACAGAAGATAGACGTGGAAAAAACATGATACAGCTTTTCTGTGCCTCTATAAAATACCATCGCACATTCTAACATTCCTTTCATGTTAATATGGTTATAATGGCATTTTTGAAGATATTATTCATTCATACACACATCCAACATTTGTTGGCATCTCACCTGAAAGAAAACCACAAATATATCGTTATAGAAATATAATATTCAAAGTTACCGCCTTTTTGTTGCAAAGTTCGGTCACTATTATAACTTAAATGTTCACACAACATGATGTTAATTAGCTAATTGCTTTCAATCAAATTCAATTAGCTAGCTCGTATCAATAAAATTGTGGAGCCAGAAGCATATGTTTTGTAATTTGATAAGAGCGTAAGAAAGTAATAATGACAATGTTAACAAAGTATTTGAGGTTTCTGCAGCCTGACACAAGTAAGGAACAAGAAATTGTTCCCAGCTTCATTCAAGGTTAGCAATGACACGCGAAAGTCGCATTTGTTTTAATTAACTAGCATGGGTAAACATAACTTCTAAACTCATAAAAGTTAGTCAAACTTTTGGTCTATATCCATAATCTCTCCCTTAAATCTTTTGAGGAATGATAAATCTAAAATAATGATGGTGTTAATACATGGAATTTAATATTCAAATAATTAATAATTACCGTGCAAGCTCACGCGCACGCGCACGCGCATTAGAACTTTATGTAACTCTTACGTAGCTGCGGTCCAGGCTAATATTATTTTTAGTTATACATATATATGTCTTTGAATGTCTCAACTTACAGCCTTTGAAAACGATATATATATATATAAATGGTACCATTTTTGAACTTAAATGTGAAAGTACTTTTTTAAGAATGCAAAATAATTAAATAATTTTGTTAGTGAATTGTCGGGACACAATTGTCAAAAGACGTATAATTTCATTCCAAAAGCATATATATGCTTTAGTAAAACATATATAATTTCATTTCAACAGCATGTATAGTCTAATTCTAACAGCATATGTAGTTTATTTTTACCAGCACGTTTCATTTTAGGAGCAACAGTTTCAACATCATATATAGTTTTGACGTCATATATAGCTCATTTCAGCAGCAAATATAGTTTTATCATCATATATAGTTTTAACATCATATATAGTTTCAACATCATATATAGTTTAGCATCATATATAGTTTCAGCATCATATATAGTTTCAACATCATATATAGTTTTAACATCATATATAGTTTCAACATTATATATAGTTTCAACATCATATAGTTTCTTTAAAAAAACATATATAATTTTATTTCCTATAGCAAAAGTCGTTCTAGCTAACAGAACTCATGTTAAGGAAAATTTAGGAAGAATATGCATAATGCTAACCAAAAGACAAAAAACAAAAATGTGATATAGTAAACAAAAGAGAACTTGAAAAAGGCAAGGAAGTTGGCATTGGCAAAAATAGAAATCAATTATGTCACATCCAACTAAAAGAATTCATTGCATAACATATGTAATAAACAATAAAATAGTTGAGTGAACACAGATGACAAATATCAACGCTCATCTAAAAAATTCACATATAGGATCAAGTATATATAAAAATTTTAGTGTATATAGGCTATTACTTCTGCATATATTGGTGTGTGCATCATTGTAACATTTACATTACATGAAGTTCTTTGTTTATGAATTTAAAAGATAATTCTAAAATCGTAAACATCTCTCAAGTGTGTAATAACAGCCAAAGGAAAAGGCGTATTCGTTTATTTCTGGTCTGTACAAACTCTGTAGGTAATCAGAAACTTTTAGTACCCGGCAGTGTAATGTCTTCTTTATATCTGACGTCTTTATTGGCTTATATCGATCACGTGAGCGGGCGCTATTTCTCTGTAGCGACCAGCTAAAATCTAAACAAAAAAGTAAACAAACTTTCGTGAAATTTGAACGCTGTAAAATATCCAAATAAAATGTTTTAAAATAATTGATTTAGGCTTTTGTTTTGAGAGTACGATGAAATAGATCAATTCATACTGGATCAACAGGCTGTGAAAACTAAGTATGCTGGTAATACCTTCAAGAAGTTGTGTTAAAGCAACACAGTGGTCATAAAAAGATAGACAAAGCAGCTCACAAAACTCACCTTTTTCAAATGTCTCACATGTTGAGTTCTTCACACAAGGATAAAACAAATCCACCTAACACCACTCCCGAATTATCATCAACTATTTCTTTAAAAAAATAAGTTCAATGTGATGTCTCTAGCTAGCTACATTTTTTTCGTTTATTTCTAGTTAATTTCAACAATTGCTCGTTTAATTTCACAACAAACACAACCACTCCTCCGGCAAATTTTAAAACCTTCAAAATAGAATTACAGGAATTTTTTCACTGTGTTCGAAAAGAATTCTTTTCCTTCAGTTGATCGAATGTTTACTATTGTCAGAAGACATGGTTTCTACATAGACATGTATTTTATTCTTCATCCAAATGTCAATCTTTTTGTGAAAGACTTAATTTCTATGTTTTTATCAGGCTACCAGGTACTAAATGACTTATAAACCGTTTAGCCGGGCGCTACGTGGGAAACAGCAACCTCGGTTGTATGCATGGACCTCACTGCGTTCGGTCCATGACGTCACAACCTCGGTCGCTATTTTCCCGTAGCGCCCGGCTAAACGGTTTATAAGTCATTATTAGTTGTTTGCTGAATTTGAGACGTAGAAACGTAATTATCTTTATTGTTTATTATTATTAATTAAGGAGCCAGATTTAGTTCTTAGGAAGGAAACATGTAGTGCTAATGAGATTAACGTGTTTTTATAGATTTGTCATAACAAAAATAAATTTGTCGTGCTGTGTAATGATGGAACTGTAGTTACGGTGAGAATATTTTCTTTCTGTCATGTTGTTTTCTAGAACTTGAGAAGTTTCGTGGCCGCTGTCATCGTCTTTGTTGTTATTGTTGTTGTTGTTGTTGTTGACGATGATGCTGTTGTGTTTGTTTTTTTATTACCTGTTGTTTTTTATGTCATTGTTTTTATCGTTGTTAAATCGCATGGTCGCTATTTTTGTTTTGTTTTGGGGTTTTTATTGCAATTTCTTCTTTTTTTAGATAAAATAAACACCACGCTAAAAACATTTGTAAACAAAGAATAAACAAACAAACAAACATGGGTTGTTGTTTACCGACATTGATGTCACCTGAAAACGTTATTACAGAAGAAGACGGTAAATTTCAGTTTCGTATTCCCACTGGAGGTCTGACAATAATAAGAGGCTACATTCAGCAAGACATTCCGGGTGGTACCTTATTTGTGACTAACAATTCTTTAGTACACTGCACCAAATGCTGTGGTTATAACCGAATGAGCTTTCCTTTAATTGAAATCAAAGAACTACAATGCTTGGATAATTTTGGAAGTTCTTGCAATATCACCTTCCCCTGTTGTAGACAATGCCCAGATAGTTATATAGTATTTCGAACTAGAATAGATCGAAAAGAGCACCAGATTGGCATAAAAGTGAAGGACTGTGAACAGGTCATAAAGAGATTGGGTAAAGTTGCAAAGAAATTGAAACGACAGCTAAGTGTTATTGCTGAAGAAGTTTCAGCGAAAGAAAGAGATGACGCAAATTTGGATTATACATGAAGAAGCTGCTGCAGCTAAGCTTGTAGCATACGAATTAGTTGCCATGGCGGAAACTTAACCACCTATCAGAAGCATGTATATAACAATAACGTCACGCTTTGGTGAGCTCGTTAAAATGAAAATCCAAGTTTTATATAAAAGGATGGCAGAAACTTAACCACCTATCAGAAGCATGTATATAACAATAACGTCACGTTTTGGTGAGCTTGTTAAAATAAAAATCCAAGTTCTATATATATAAAATGAAATGTTTCCCGTTTACAGATACCGAATTAGAGAAGCGTAAAATATTTGTAAATCGAACATTTAGGAGCTCCCTGCTAGCTGCATATATAACAAACCAGACACTAGTACTTTTAAAACTGATGTAAAAATGGGGGAGGGTTTTGGACCTTACTACATTGCGTAAGAAGTATCACCATTTTCAGTAGCGTTTAGTTTCAACAGTGGATTCGATTGAGCGATGGAGAAGTCCTCACATGATGCCACCAAAGACGCTCTAATTTTAAATTTTGGACGAGCGTTAATAAAGTGCAAACAAAAGACTTTTACCACTGTTTTAGTTTCAGTTTCTACGTTTATTTTATACCATAGAATACTGATGTAAGAAAAACATATTTTTTTACAAACACAAAAATGATCTACTTGATTTTCTTACATTTAGAAAACATGAGCGAACAAATCAACCTAAATTTCTGGTTGAGCTTTGCATTTATAAGAAAACTTTCTTCGCTGTTTTGTTAATTCATGCGTGAACGCTACAAGCTGCATCAAGGAATATGCAAATAAATGGAAAAATCTACTTTAACATTTTAGCACGTATCGGTTCAAAATGCACGCGCAAAGCTGCGCAATATTTAGGAGCGCTTTTGCACGCGCTGTTCTTTTAATGAGCGCAAGAAGTGTTGTGAACTTGCTTGACTCGCCGCAATTTTGATTTTGCATGCGCGTGCCTGTTTTCATTGGAGAATTTGCTGCGCGGTCGCGCGAATGCGCGACGGTAAGTTCGTCATACTTAGCGATCAGAATGACTTTCGGCCCAAGAATATTTCATAGCACGGTTGGAGTCAATAAAGGTATTTTAGAGAATAGTGACAGGGAAAAGAAATATGGTTTTCCACCATAAACAATGACTAGAATGTGTTCACTAAAAAAACCCCACGGTTTTAAAATAACAACTTGTACAATAAAATGTACAATGCAACATGAAAATAAAAATAAATGGACGCAACCATCAGGACATCGGCAGAGAAGAAAACTCTCGAACAATGAGGATTCCAAGATGACAAGCCACAAACGAAGCTTAGACAGAATACGTGATTGCATTATAGACGACTGACAAAATTTTCTCCGTTGGAAGAGTCGATAATGCGAGTACGTTCTAGAAAGAACTAACGTAGTGGAAATTGAATGAGTCAAAAAATCTGATAATAAATGTTGGACTATCGAGGTGTTGACTATCACAATTGTCTTAAAAAACCTCCCAGAACAGAATTTTCTGGAATTCTTGTTGTAGGACAAATTAAATTTTACAAATTATTTTTGCTTAGCAGAAAGGTCAACTTTTACAACCTCACAGGACTAAATGTTTATATAAGATATTTGTAACACATGCCATTTGCATACCTTGTGTTCCTACTATGTCCCATGTCGAGAAAATAAGATATTCTATTTACAAATATGTGTAGTCTTAATTGTTAGGTAATAAATTGATTTTTTTTCATGTATCTTTCAGTTGCTTTGTATTATGACAACGAATGGTTTTTCGAAAGATAACATTCTCTTGTTGTTGTTGTTGATAATGTTGATACAATATTGGTCACTCTATTCAATATAAAGTTATAGGGTACAGATCATGGAAGGATATAGTATACGTCAGAATCGGCAAGCGACTGACATCTGTAAATACTGTAAATATGTTAGAACATAAAGCTAAACCATAGTTGTTAAAATTAATCAGAAATCAGCCACATGTTTCACAACAACATCTCGTTCATCTCCTCATATGAAACCGAACTAGAAATTAAAAAAAAATTGTTAAGCATTTCGCTAGTTAGAAGGAAAATTAAAACCAACCAACTTTTTCCCCAGCTCTCCTTCTTTATTTCTGAACGCAAGTCAGTCACTCTTACACACCAGGCGCTGCGGGAACACATTCAAATCGGAGCTGGAAATTGTGACAGTGCAAAGTTTATTCAACCGAATGAGAATCATGTATGTGTTAGTAGAAAGGTATGTCGCAAGGAGGACATACGCCTCGCCCTCGTGGTACGTCGCAAGGAGGTAGTATCCTCGCCTCGTCTACTACATGTGCTATCGAGATAGCATCGGATCGATAGCACAGTCGGTAGAGCAATCTTCCGGCAAGCGAGAGGTCGTGGGTTCAAGTCCCACTCGATCCATCATCTTTGCAGCACTTGGGAAGATAATGTGCAGGATTACTTATACCAATATAGAATCATGCTTCTGAGAGACTTTCGCGTTACGGATTATAGAGACATCCATGATGTTTCGTACAGTGGGAAATGATCAATAAAACTATAATAAAATAATTTGAACTTCGTATTCCCCCCACCATAATAATTGCATTAAGTTTATATGTATATTACAAACAAGAATTGAAAAACAAAAGTCTGAGAAAATAGGTAATTTTAAATGCTAGCTTGCGATATATTAATAAATTTAATAACGTTAATTTAACATTTGACAGAACTATAATTTCATGCGAAGCATTGTAAAGGTATAAAGCAGGTGTCAAGCTTTATAAATTTTCAGGAATACTCCTCTAAACTTATTATACAGGCTGAACACAAAAACGATTCCTTAAATAACGTAGTATTAGCTAGTATAGGGGGTCACTACATACAGATCCTGTACATAAACACGGTCAAAGTCTCACAGAAACTAAAATACAAATTTTGCTTGTGACGTCACAGATTTTTCATCACACTCCCATAAATATCATCACACCCCATCTCCGCAAAATCCGCTAACCATCAGCAAAAAATCAACGCAAGTCCTTACCATGCCGTGTTTATCCATGCATATCAAGGTAAAGTCCCTATAATGCCATATTTATCCATGCATATCAAGGTAAAGTCCCTATAATGCCGTGTTTATCCATGCATATCATCACAAGTCCCTATAATGCTGCAAATCAGGTAAATTACCCTCTCCCCTACATCCGCTAAATATCATCAAAAATCAACGCATGCGCAGTAAAGATGTGAATCAAACACACTTCCAATAAATGGAAGAACAATGTAAGGACTGTGAATGTATACTTGATGAGTATGATAGGTGTACCTGTGGACGAAGGTTTGTGGTGAACGCTAAAATACTATCCTGGTACTGCTACCAGGAATATATCACATATAACGGGGGCAGTTGTGTATGTGTGAGGAGAAGCAATCCTTGGGCCTTGTTTGAAATTCAATAAAGGATGCTGAAATTTGATAATGAGATTGTAAAACCTCGAGAATTCTACAACTTTGCTGCTACGTTTACCGACATCAACGATGTCAACGTGGATTGTCTGACAGTGTCAGACCCCATTCCTTCCAACAAAGGCAATGATCAACGGTATATCATAGGATATCATACACGGGACCTCATAGTAGCCCTGAGGGTAAAGACACCTAAAATCTGGTCCCCGAATGGAGTCACCAGGTACAATGTCAGTGCAGTACCGGCAATGAGTCTTGATTTCGAAGAGTACCCCGACTGGATCGAAAAATATCGTCAACTCTGGAACAAGATTGAAGAGTTGATATCTCAAAAATTGACGACGGAGCCTGTGAAAAAGGACCGTTACGTAAACGCCAAGCTTAAATACTATAGGGACGCGATCACGACTAAATTCCACGGTATGCCGGTACCCCATGATGAGCCATGCCAAGTCAGTGCCATCCTGGCCATATCATCCGTGTATGTGCAAGGTAAAAACTACTACCCTCAGGTGCAAGTTGAATGGTTGCTGAGTGAGGATTAGAAAACCTTATATTTTATAGGCCATACAAGACCTATAAAATATACAAAACTAAGGCTTATACTCAGGCGGTGACTCTAGGTAGCGCTTGCATACTGTACAGATTGCAGTTTTTTTAAAACGTCCTGCCTCCCCTCTTCTCGCCCCTTCGCAACTAGCTGAGCACGCTCCTGTTCATTGATGGAGTCGACAATACGGTTAAAACGTTGTCTCATCTGTTCCTTTAACAGCATATATTTCTGCTTCTCCTGCGTGATCAGACTAAACTCGTAGTTGTCAATCACCCCATTTTGTACCGCCTTTGAAATCAGGTCAATGATGGAATTCAACTTTGATTCCGCGAGCAGTCTTATATTTTCGTGCTTCCTCGATTTCACACCCATCCTCTTCCCAGCGTTCCTAAGACCTGCCTGTCCAACACCTACGGCAATCGTAATCCCACCCATGGCAATACAGACCGGAACACCAAGGCCCGAGGCCAACGCCCCGATTCCGACACCCGACGTTACTATAGTAATACCCAGCAGTCCGTGGTCACAGTATCGGATCCAGGTCCCGTGCATTTTAAACTTTTTCGCGAGCCTGTCCCGCTCTTTAATCTCGCCCCGCAGATACTTTTCAATACCCTCAATAGTGTCAAGTCTATACTTTTGGCTTTCCTCCGGCATGCTAGCGCTTTCCGCGGGTGCGCTTGGTAAATTCGGATACAGCTTAGTTATATCGGCCATTTATTTTATAAGAAGATGCATTGTAATTCCAGTGAACGAAACATTTTTGTTGTGGTGAAATTCATCTGTCAGCATAAACTCGAGGCGATCCGCAGAGCCCTTCAAAGGAAGGTAAATTGGGGTGTCAAAACTCCAGGTCAGCATGTCCCCCCAGGCATTCAACTCTTTGGTGGGGAGCAAAGCCAGAATTTTAGACTTTTAACCGTTAAGGAGGCAGTCGTCCTCGTCCAGCTGGGGACAAACAAGGCGTAATCTTTGGTAAACATCAGTCTTGTAGTATGCATCATAGTCTCCTTTTGTGTAATATTTACCACCATCTGGAGCAGGTAGGCCCAAGAGCTCTTGCAGTTGCGTGTTAATAGCCAACGTGTACCCATCACTGACACGGAGCCTGCAGAGTCCATTTTTCAGGACAAACAGCTTAATCTTGTCCCCTGCCTGACTGTTGACGATAGTTGCCAGATCCTCGATCTTGTACAATCCATTCATAATCTCTATTCGGCTAACCCTCTGATCAGGCCCTGTCTTGCGTATGGTGAAATCATTGTCTGTGTAAATGTTCAACCACATAGGTCTAATACTGATGGATTTCAGGGCAATTCTTGTATCCTGCCCCAGATAGTCCTCAAACATCGTGGGTTTTCCAATATCAGTGATGTAGAGTTGTTTCATTGTTTTGTTATAACAAACAATGAATATATACTCATACAGCCCTAAGGCAAGGTACCAATCCAACAGGGGAGAATGGCCACCTGGTGTAACAAACCCAGAACACCAGGACCTGTATGTGTCTACGGGGTCACACATTTCTGTGGCATTCCCCGAATTTACCAAATACACCATCAAGGTTACAACAACCTACCTTAATGACCCTATCATTCAGGGATGGACAAGAGGACAAGCCCTGGACTACTGGAATATTCAGGTTAACTTTGCCACCCATTGCGCAAGCACTGCATTAGGCATATCTGCCAAGCATATGACGGGCTCCGTGCCACTTGCCAACTCGATCTTCAAATTTCATGTATATTACCACATGCGTCGTATCCTGGCAAGGATGAAGGTACCCATGTCTTTTAACTATGGTTTTAGTCAGTACAAAAATCCCTACTCAACCTCTGGGCATGCACAAGTGTGTCGCGAGTATGGTGTGGACCCCAATAGCCTGTACAAAACCAAATCAGTATTGGCATCACTCACCAACGGAAGATGGTGGCCACAGGTAGATGGCGATTGGGCCAAATTCATCATACCAACAAGTCAAGGCCTAACGTCGGAAGGTCTGACAAAGCTGAGTGAAAGTATTAGAGTTTACGTTGTCTTGTTGCATGGTTCACAAACAGGAGCAAAGGCATCCTTAATCGGTTCTGGTGCGGATAATTATACGGCCAGGCAGATTTTACTACAAAAATTTGAAAGCATGGTGCAGCGCGAAGAAAATGTAGGGCAGGATATAGGTCAATTTCAGAAGGTCTTGCAATATGCCCGAACTCCGGTGAATTTTGCCGTCATGCCCAGCGTCTACATGTTGCCTTCCGATATGAATCTGCGTATTGGTAAAATTGAGGGCTATAACAACAACATCTTAATCGCACCTGCCAATGTAAATGTGGGGGCCCAAGTTGATGTGAATAACAAGCCTGTTGTGAAGCCCATGGAGAGGGCTATCAAGCATACTGTCAAAGCACCTCCCAAGCATACTATACCCCCTAAGCATACTACACCACCTATACATACTATACCCCCTAAGTATACCACACCTCCTAAGCATACTACACCTCCTAGGCATGCTATATCTCCAAGGCATGCTACGCCTCATATACATCCTCCCGAACAGCCCCCACAAAACCAACATGAGGATACCAAGGCCGCATTGATCACGACAGGGGTAGGCCTCATTATTGCCTACATCTGGCTTAAAAAATAGTTCATATTACACCTTACCAACATAGACCACGACAAACCCAACGGCAGCAGCGATTGCCATGTACAGATGCTTGGCTGCGTATTCGACAACAGTTGCCGCTACCCTCAAAAAGAACGAGACTATGGTACCCATAATCCTGGGTAATGCAGCACCTGCTTTACGTGCCAAATACTTCAGGAATTTACCCAATCGTTCCAGCTGCTTCTCCACAAACCCCTTCCCTGCAGCACCTCCAGCGGCACCCCCGGCGGCACCTCCTCCTGTAGCTGCAAGTACGATGGTGCTTATCAGTAGACCAATAGCAGAGACTATACTCGCTATGGTGATCCCTTGCTCTTTGAAGAGAATCTTTAGCTTCTCCAGCAAAGACGTGTCATCTCCGGCAATTTTAATCAACGTTTCCTTGGTGGTCCTCAGCTGGCTGTAAATTTGCGAGGAAAGTAAGTCATGTGCATTCTGCGTGGCCTTTTGCTTATCATTCAATTTTTCAATATTAACATTAAGATTTTTTTATTTCTATATTAATGTTAGCCTTTTGTCCCCCGGCTGCCCCGGCCTTCTTCTTCTCAAGTTCTTTCACCTTAGCCTTTGCCTTGTCAATCTCGCTATCATACGAAATTATCTTGCTTGCTAGGCTTTTCAGGTTGCCCCTTATAGTTTGGAGTTCGAGGTTAAGCCCCCTTCTTTCACGTTCAGTGATACCTTCATCAGTACCACGAAATGAAGTTTCTTCCATAAAGCTCTCCGTGGCATCTGTAAATTCCTCTATCGATTCCATCGAAATGATATCATCATCCATGTCCTTCCTCACAATGTCATCAACCTTTTGCCCAAGTGCCTGGGCCGCTGCCTTACCCCTGTTGGGTGTAGTAACATAGTCGGGAAAACCCATGGCCCGCACGAGATCTGACGGCAATTTCCTGATAATCTCCCCGACAGCTCGCCACCCACCCCTATTCCTTGTAATTAATACTGTAAGGTCTATTCCATTGAAAAAAAGACGTTTCCCCTCCAGCTTAAACTCGTCGTAAGGTATCGCAATAGGACTCGTCAGCCTCGGATCCTTACTAAGAACTTTGTAGAGGTCGTCGACCTTTGATCTTTTCAGCTCCTCCCTCTGTTTCTCAAGGGCATCCCCTGGAGCACCTTGTTGTTCTCCTGAAGTTGAAGGTCCTGGCGTTGCCGGAGGTTTTGGCGTTGATGGAGGATCCCTGGGTTTATCATCTTTTCCACAATCATCATAAAAAATATCGTGTTCATATACTGGGTTAGTTTGCATTTATTAAAAAAAAATTCATATACAATAAATTAGTGCATTTGGAACTACATTGGACTCCTACGCAGAGACGAGGCAGCTCTTTGGTATCAAGGGGAGGCGGCAGCGCGTAAAGGTAAGCCACGTACCTTCCACAATTAACCAGAATGAGGACCTCTATGTTGACATGCCAAACATGGGGCAGAATGATGTCATATTTCCAGGGAGCATCAGGCTACTGTTTGAGCTGGTCCTTACGGGGACAAACACGAAACGTACCCTTGTCAGCAACATAGGGAAGAGTATAGTGCGAGATTTACGTATCACCTTGAATGGCAACGAGGTACAGAATATCAGCCACTACAACAAGCTCGCGGCCTACAGAGACTTGATGCTGCCTAAGTTTGATCGGGAAAACAACCTGATTTGAGAGGGGATCAACCCTAAAGACGGTACCATCAGGGCTCTGCAGGTAAAGGCTACTGACCACGTCGGTACCGACGAAGAGAAGGCCATTGTTGTTGCGTATGGGAATACATTTTGTATACCCCTTGGCAAGATGTTTGAACTGACAAATGATCTCCCTTTTTATCAGGCAGGGCTGCATGACAGGCTTCAGTGGGTACTACATTTTGCCCCACATAGCGACGTGATCAAGGATGGAGGCACGGCTGCCGTTGGGTCCACCGCGGTCAAGGCAGCGGATGCAACCTACAAGATAACAAACATTTCCCTAGAGTTTGACAAGGTCAGCCACGAGGGCCTGGCGAGTGCTATGATGTCACTTTATAGCCGTCTTGCGCTGCCCTATGAACGGATACTCCGTAGCAAGGTAGTAACTATGAAAAAAGCAGATACCAGTTATAACCTTCAAATCGATACCCCTGCCAAGAGTCTTAAGGGCGTCTTGCTACTCTTCGTGGACCCTGCAACAGTGAAGCCCTATGCTGGTAAAAAAGAGGTGTTCTACAACCCCAAGATTGAAAAAATATCCATCACTGTCGAGGGTGAGCCTAATGGGCTCTACTCACATGCCATGCTCGGTAAGGATCATTTTGAGGGGGCTGTAAATCTCTTCGGTAGTCACGATTCCAAGGTGACGATTGGGCAATTTCTGACAGAACGATACGCCTTGTTTATCGATTTCCGAACCTCTCCTGATCATACCCTGCATGGTTCGGGGCGGCCTCTACAGCGCCTTAGCGATGGCATTACCCTCCATATGACCAAGAAAGCCGACGGAACTGGGGACATCCGCTGCTATGTGTACCTGCTTCAGGATGCTCAGCTAAACATCCTAGACGGCCGTTATCATTCGGTGGAGTACTGAAATAAATGGCAACTATCGCTGTTCTTGTTGCAGGTGCCGCGATTGACGCACTCGCGTTCAGCGGGACGAACTTCCTATTTATCAAACTCTCAGGGCATGGCGAGGCCGAACGGAAAAGGCATAACGAGGCTATGGAAAAATTGCAAAATGCCTAAGCAGAGTGAGTACAAGACCGCCAGGCTAAAATCGATTGGTTCGGCAAGCAACGGCAATTACAAATACAGGCTGAGAAGAGCCTGCGAGAGCTGGACGACGACATGTACAAATACTACATAGCCTCGAATGATAAAGTCCCGAAATTGTCGGATTTCTATACACCCTCCAAACCACAACAAGATGGGGAATTCACGTTCATTGTTGGTTCCCTATCTCTGCTAGGTTTTGTGGCATACAAGTATTTGTAAGAACGTTTTGACATGTAATAAAGACATGTCAAAACCACATATCGTTACCGAGAAGGAGGAGGAATAATTAGGTAAAATTTACTATACGCCAGAACATCTCTGGACCGGACGAAAAGCTATCAAGTTGCTAGCCTCAGAGGCTGGACTATCCAAAAAGCTAGTCACTCACTGGTTGAGTAGACAACTCTTATGGCTGCGACACATCAGGGGTCCGAAACGTATCGATTATCCTCATTTTACCATCACGAGACCCAACGAAATGCACCAGTTTGATATCCTCTATATGCCCCACGATAAGCTGTATGGAAATACGTATAAGTACATTCTCACGGGCATCGACGTGGCCTCGAGGTACAAGGTAGCGAGACCTCTTCGAACGAAAAAAGCCAGCGAGGTCGCGGATATGATCAAGGACATTTACAGGGCGGGACCTTTACGATACCCCAAAACCTTCCAATGTGACAATGGCTCTGAATTCAGGTCGGATGTAACGAAGTTGCTGGAAGGCAAGGGGGCGGAGAT
Source organism: Hydractinia echinata (assembly GCA_030067915.1). NCBI lineage: Eukaryota > Metazoa > Cnidaria > Hydrozoa > Anthoathecata > Hydractiniidae > Hydractinia > Hydractinia echinata. The sequence continues at coordinate 699,907 of JASGCC010000017.1, read as the reverse complement.
TAAGCGGGCTACTACCAAATACCACCATACTTTCACGGCCTTTGTCGAATCCTACAACAAGGTACTTGCCGAAAGGCTCTTCAAACCCCAAGATGCGCAAGAGTTGGTCTCCCGGGAAACTAGTACCATTTGGGTGAAACACTTGTATGCTATTGTCAAGCAATACCAAGACCGCCATGATTGGCCTAAACCCTAATAGGGCTATTAAACTCGAAGAGGTACCACTCGCAAAAAGTCAGCGCTATCCCGAGGAAAAACCCTTACCCGAGGATGGCTTGTACCTCTATCTGTTACAGCCGGGAGAGGAGCATGACGACTCTAAAAGACGCGCAATTGACGCCTTTTGGAGCAGACAAACTTACAGGATGGATCGTATTGTAGCAGGTAGTCGCGTGTTGTACTATTTGAAAGACGGTCCCGAAAGAAGCTTCGTGTCGGAGGAATTGATGCTTATTCCAGAGGACGTTCAGGTACCCCCGGAGGATGTTAAGGCTTGGTGAAGAGTAATTTCAGGAGTACCTCCAAAGGTTCATCCTCCAGCTCTTTACTCGGATCTCTTATATACAATAAGGGAGGCTCGGTATAGAACGGGTATCCATATACGATACCTTTGATAACATCAGGCTCACCTTGAAGATTAATGTCAACCAATGGTCTATCCGGTATAGGAAAATTAAGGATATTGCCTATTCTTACGATATCAGCCAAATCCGACAGCCTCAGCTCCTTATCCCTGATAACCTCATAACAGATCATGCCATACTTGTTCCTTTTGACATCAACGATATAGGCGTTGAAAATATCAGCCTCTAGATCCTCGTCGATCTCGCGTCTCGCAAATGTTGCCCATGCTTTTTCGCCTGACGCTAGCCTGTTTAAAAGCTCTTCGTCATCAGGGTCCTCAAACCCGTCATAAAAGAATCCATTTCTGAACCTAAAATTTTCCAGGCAGGTAGGACAATAACCAGTCACTGACTCTGCGTTGATACAACATCGCAGCATAGGTAACTGGATATTGTACATATTTTTCAGTTGTATTTGCTTCACATAGTCCTCCATCTTTTGATATTCCAATAGATGGAAGCATGAAGACAAACGGGTCTAAAATGTATATTTTTCTAAAGCGTCCCCACACTTTAGAAAATATGTGTTTGGCCGGGTGTGGACAGATCTGTCCACACCTTGGGCGTCAGCAAAACCGTGTTTGGTTGGGTGTACTCAGATCTGAGTACACCTTGGAGGTCAGCGAAAGCATACCTGCCCTGATATCATGGGGAGTGCGGCAGCCGTACCCTCTATTAGTACCCCCCTAGTCCTCTAGTGCTGGAACACCCAGATCGTACAGGTCATCTCGAGTAAGGTCAATAAGCCTAAATTGGCACCCACAACGCTCCACATGTCCATCCTCTTCAAACCGATTAAACGCATGCATGCCGTTGGGATTATCGATTACGACAATCTCCTCCGCGCTTGGGTAGTTGTCTTTGAACCACAACCTCTTCTTGTTAATATTGCGCCTCTGAACACGCGTGCAGTAATAGGGAAGATGATGGTACCCGTCGTCGTCCCGTGTGGTATGCTTGCGATGAATTATAATGACGTTGTCTTTCTTTGGATCTTGGGCACGTGGTACATACCGTTCCTGAAGCCTTGTATTTTCCTGGGTTATGGAATCAATTTCATCCCCCAGCTCCATGAGCTGATTATCCCTATCCTCTAAGTCACCCGCCAGTACCGCCATAGCCATATCTCTATCCTCAAGGGCTTGACGATGCTCTTTAAGTTCATCCTGTAATTTTTCCACCCCCTTCCGAGTTAGCCATTTTGTCAAGGCTACTGGGCTTTTTTGATCTGACAACAATCCTCAGGGCACCATCCAAGGTGACAAAGACGTCATGCGGATTTCCCCCCCTTCCAAGGGTGTAGTCACCGACTACACCCTGTATACCCTCTATTTCTCTCCTTGAGACTATCATATGTCGATCAAGACCATACCGCCTGGCATTTGGAATATTCAGGAATCTCTCGAGATCGGCGCGCTTGAACAGGGGCTGATTTTGTTTATCAAATAAGGTCTCGATGATGGCTCCTGCGGGTATTGCGTTGAAAAGGCTAAGTTGCGACATTTGTGATGACATCTTTCCCCCTATAGGATAGAATTTGGATTTTTTGTATGGTCAGTCGGGGATTTTCCAAGTCTTAGGGTGTTCAAGCCTTATGTACAGGCATGCATGCTTGGATCCTTTCAACTCACCCTTTATATCATCCCAATCGGATATCATGTTCGTTTCTTCGTCAATTTGTTTTATGTCTGAGCGTTCATGAGGGTACCAGAGGAATAGCTGTTTTTTATGTCTTCGAAGGTTCTTGGGGAGAGCAGTATACGATTAGGCTAGTAGCCACAAACTATGCCTGCAATGTCTACCTGAAATAGCCAATTCAAGTAGGGATTGTCTCCGCTTATCGAGACTTTCATCAGTTATACAGTCGTCGACGACAAACAAACTCTCTTCACCCGCCAACAATGATGATAATTTCTGGATCCATTCAAAAAGTTGATCCTTGGGGTCTATCAGGAACACGTAGTCGTCCCGCCAGAGCGAGGCCCTCTCAAGGTAGATGGTATTCCATTGTAGGGTAGGGCACAGTATCACGATATTGTGATAGTGGTTTTTATATTCGTTTTCAAGTAAGTCCAGGACAAGTTGCGTTTTTCCGCAACTTGTCGGGCCTGTAAAGATTGCCGTATGAGGTTGAAGGACCGCATCTAGCATTTGTATTGATAGCACCATTTTTTCTTATCTATTTTCGGTATGGTGCAAAGGCATTCGATACACGCCCACACACCTCCAGGGTTGTTGACAAGATGCCAATTACAGGCAGGGCAGCCTATGGTCTTGTATACGAGGGGTAGGGGATCAAACACTATCTTATCCTCTAGATATCGCAATACTTTACGATACCTTTCAGCAAGCTGCGCTTTTTCCAGGGAGACAGGGCAGGGCCCGGGGTGGAAGAATTGGATCTTGATGGGCGTTTTCAACAGTTCAATATGCCGGAGTATAATGTCGTGGGACAACAGGGTGTATAAGCGTAGGTAATTTTGATCTTGTTGAGTACCTTTAATTTCCTTGTCAATTTTCACGGGGTCTACAACATCCATTTATTTGGGCTTCGGCACGATACTCGCGTGGATCCATTTCTTGGAGACAGCCATTTCACGACTTGCCCGGCCCGCAGAAAAGTACGCCGCCATCTTAAGCACGTCAATCATATCCATTTTGGCAGAGGGTCTCGTGATTCCAAGGAATTTTTTACCTGCCAGGGCGTAGGCGAAGGTGAAAGATAGATCCACCACTGTTTCGTATAACTTATCCAAAATCTCCTTTTCCTTGGGCGTTACATTGCGAGGTGTGAGGTGTTGCATTTGTACTCATTTATTTAATGCATTTTGAAAATTTCAAGAGTTTTATCCTTTTGTTGGGGCTCGGGGGCGGGCTTGTGAGTTTCCCCATCATTTTTGCCTCTGCCAAATTTATACCATACCCCAACCCCTATCGCGAGCACGGCAAGCGTACCCACACCATACATGTAGACATTGTCCATCGACCGTACGTAACTGGCCCCAGAAGAGGTTTTGACTGTAGATTCTACAGTACCCTCTTGTTGTTTTATTTCTTCCTTTCTTTTCTTCATCAGTGCTGCCAATTTTTGCCCCTGGGCTACCCTTCCAGGATGCTTTACTGGCTTTGTAATGACTCTCTCTTCTTGTCTCGGTTCTTCAGTCATTCATCTTATAGCCCCCAAGGGTTATAAGATAAATTTTACCCTGATCCTCAAGGCTCCTTAGTCTCCTTAATCTCCGCCTCATCCTCTTTTTTGCTCATATGTCTAGCCGTATGACCCATCACTAGGATAGGCGCTAAACATCTCCCAATTGTACAGTACACGAGGATCTCGAGATCTGTCATGGCATCTCGGATTATCGGATCCTCTTCAATGTCCTTGCGTAAATCATCGACACTATCAATATCCACAAAGTTTCCAACCATGTTCGCGTACAGGCTGACTACGTAGGTCGTCAACGCCTTACCCGTCTTCTCGCCCTTCTCTTGAAGCTCTCGTTGAAGGTACTCGGTATGTACCTTGTCGATGGCCTCATCAGGTGCTTTGTCGATAAAGCCTTCTGTACATTTTTGGGTAGGAGATGCCCCTTGCCCTTGCGTAGGGCTTCCTTCAAAACCTGGCGTTGATCCGTGGGTTTTTTAACATGTTCGAAATTTTCTGCGGCCGTGTCGAATACTTGTGCAAGATCTGACATTCTATTTATTATACGTTGAAATTTTAGATAGAATAGTAGTATTATCACATACGGTAAAATTACAGCGATATACAAACACCACGCTTCCATTTATAGCAAGTGTGTTTGATCAACCACGCCAGACTACATCCTACTCGGAGATATATCGATAACCTTTCGTTTGATTTTCCGCAACACACAAGGGCTGCATGTTGGTGTAGTGGAGTCTTGCAATTTGCACCTCTTCGCTAGGGTATACCCCGTTCTCCCTGTATTTTAGTGGTATCTTGTGATCGAACTGCCACTGCTTTCGGTTTCCCCAGTTCATCCCGCCCTTAAATTGGGCTTGGATGTGTTTCATGAATGTTATAATATCACATCCCAGATATTCTGTGGAGACAATCTCTGTATCATGATTTAAGGCATTATGTATTCTCATTAGAATTAGCTTATGGAGATACCCAGGGCGATCGCATGTTGGACATTGGTGTCTTTTTTTTTGTGCGGGCATTTGGCGCAATCCTTTGACGCCTTGTTAGCATCGAGGCATTTGATGCATATCTTTGTTCGTTGTCCGTTACGTTGGATCACCTTGAAGTTGTCTAGTGGTAAGGTGTGCTTGCAGTTGGTGCATTTCCTGGTCCCCTCCATATTGTTTTTGTTTTGTAAAGTACTACCCTTACAAAAATTTGGACAGCTTTTGGAAAACCTCTTCATTCAAAAAAGCTTACAACATTTCTGAATAGCAATTAAACCGCAAGCGGGGAGGTATGTACCCCGTCATCGTGCACGACTCTTTTGTCATAAAACGCCGAGAGACCGAGCTTGTTTTGTTCGTACGTAATCATTCCCTGCTCATTTACCCGAAAACCTTCATTTTTAGCCATGTCTAGGCCACCCTTTAGCGCACTCATGTACCTGCTCCAAGTCACGGCATTTTGCCTCTTCAACATACCCTTCAATGAAATAACACTTGGCGTCAGGGCAATCATCCGAAATCCTACGAATTCCGCCTTGAATAATCCTCCCGCTTGACTCGAGTATTTATCGGTGACTAGCCAATTTTTCACATCCTTGTCGTAAGTGCCAAGCAGTTCGGGGCGAACGACATCCCTCAACTCTTCCCCGGAGATGGCAAAATACGCACTGTCAGTGTCCATGTAGATGTATTCAAAATCTCGACGATCCACGTACTTGTCCAGAAAATCGTAATAAAATTCCAACATACGAAGTTTGGCTAGTTGGTACACTGCAATACCACACTGGTAGGCTCTATCGATAGTATACTTGTGTTTGCCCCTTCTGAGCTCGTACGCATCTCCAATCTCTTCGAGATCTTCAAGGTATGGACTCCGCAGGGCTGCTTCAACCTCTTTTTCATTCCTGGTGAACGTAGTATCTGCGTGCCTTGCCAAATCCTCGATCATCTTACCGTAGAAGCTGTTCCCTTTTAACTTTGCTGTATCCCCCGCAATACGCTTGTCGGGGTCTTTATCGGCCTGTCGTCGTGCATTCCCTATCTCTTCTGGAAACCATTCAAATGGCTTACCTCGAGTGTCCTTGAGAAACTGGTAAAAGGCGGTCACTTTCAGCCCATGGTCGAGGTACCATTTTAGCACGGGGGTATACAGTAAGATCTTTTCAGCCTTTAGCAGGCCCAGAAGCTTACGCGTACCTGGAACACGCTTGCGCCCCGTAGTTTTCAAGTACCCGTGCATATGCTCGGGGATTTGATCGTCAGGTATCTCCTTGACGACAAACAGTGGGGCCATTTCGCTAAATTTTTCACGCAGATCCTCGGGTACTTCGATATCCACCTGGGCAAACCCAAAGAGTATTCCATCTAGCACACCTCGCGCTAGTATCTCTAAGTTATGTGCTGATATCGGTGTAGCCACTTTGATCAACTGTTCCTTTCCACAAGGAAAGACTTGCATCAGGGTACTTGGGTACAGCATGTTTGCATCATACCCTAGAATGGTCCTACAAGTGTTGTGCTCCTTGTATACGTGAGATCTTATACCCGTCACGTCTCTCTCGTGGTATCGAGAGAATACGATCGCGGGACCACCAACCATCCCCGTCCGCAAGAGCTCGTAGGCCTCATTCCTCGTACATTTTTCACATGCTTTCTGCACCTGTTTACAACTCTTACAACTCTTGGTGTAGCAAGAGTCCCCGCACCTGTGCCTGCATGGGTTCCCTGGAGCGAATAGCTCTAGCTTGGGGTTCAACCGTAGGGATTTGTTCAACACGTACCGCATCGAGACACCTGGAATACTTACCGCATCCTTCAAAATGTCTATGCCATCGGTGTAATACTGCAGCCTCGTCTTGTCCACGGCTTCAATGAACGGTTCCACATCGGCTAGGTTATACTCACGCAACCAGTCCATCATGGTGACGCAGCCTCGTTTGTAAAACTCAGCGCGGAATGTCCCGTACTCTTCGGGAGATAGCGGGTTTTTCCCACTTAGCCGGCTATAGAAGTTCTCGTGCACGACAGGCCCAACATGGTCCAACTTGTCGTGGCTTGCTAGCCACTCATATGGAAACATGAGCTTCTCGAGCTTACATTCCAAGGACTTGCACCAACCGGCATCGCTCAGCCCGGGAGCAAGGAAGTTCTTAATGTCTATAAATTTAAACCTCGAGGTGGTGAGGAACATATAGTCGTTGTCTTTCTTAGCCACCCTGATCTTATCGCCTTGCGCGATTTCTTCAACAAAATACCGCTTGATCAGGTTGATGTCGTATTTGCCACTGTTAAAACCAATTACGGCTACTTGATTTACCCACTCATTCCACAACTCCCGGTCTTTTTTGGCTAGCATGTCAAAATCGTCGGGTTTTGGGTACATTCTATCTACCTCTTTCACAATGAGGGCATGCCTCTTTTCCAGCTGCTCCACAAACTGTTTCACCAAGACATTGGGATCCTCGTGCTCAATGAACGTCGGGTGGTTATTCAGGCTATCGGCAATACCAACACTTATAGGAACATGTCTCGAGAGGTATGTTAAATCAGAGGTTTGGTGGTAGTTTAAAGGTGCTAGGAGGGCCTCGAAATCAAACACGATATAGTGAGGGTAGGGCCTAAATTCCTTCTGAAAGTACCTCTTAATTTTGGGTGGTTTCTCACATTTCCAGGCTGTGACGAGGCTGTAACCCTGTTCCCGTATCATCCTTTCCTTAGACAGGGTTGCACCGTACCGAGTCTTGTCCGCGTCGGTTCTCTCGGGATGACAGGGACACCCGTGCCATTTACAACCGTTGTATTCATAGACGGTCTTTGTGATGGGTTCATACCCATCAACTTTCCACTCCTTTTTACCCTCGCGAATAACGCGCTCACCACCATGTCCACATAGCGCGTGATGGATATGCCTTCCGGTTTGCTTTGCCATGTATTCCACCCATTTTGAAGCATCGTAGCTAAAGCCCTCATCGTAAAAGACCTTCTCCGCCTTGCTCGGCATACGTTTCACCTTCCCACCCTTGCAAATGATTGTCGTCTTGACACCCTCGCATTCATTCTTCTTATGCCGTGATAGGTGTTTGTTTTTGGTAAACAGTTGTTTGCATATCCCGCATTCCCATTTCTGGGTCAGCACGTCCAAATCCTTGATGTAGAAACAGTGGCCATCCAGCATACCAAGATTGATAGTATCAAAACCCTTTTTGTACTGCTTTTGCCCATAGACGAGTCGCCATGGTGCTTTTTCAGAGCTTGTCTTGGGCTCAAAGACTCTGATGTTGATCCCGAATTGTTTGGCGACGCCCTCCAGATCCACCAGCTTTGTGGGGCGCACGTCCTTCGCTTTAGCTTAGGGTCCTCGTAGTAATTCCGGGCTAGGGTGAGGGCCGGCTTTGTAAGAAACTCTATTCCCCATACTACGTCTGCCCTCTCTCTTACAGCTAGGCACCTCCAAAAGCATAAGTTGTCCGTTCGTTCTATTTTCCCATCCATGGCGTAGATGCACCTCTTTTTTCGCAGCTAGCCTGGGAGAGGACCGCATCCCAGAAGAGGTTCGCGCGTACTTATCACCTTGATCTGTACGTGATCAAAGACGATTTTGCCCTCATAGGCCCCTGGAGTCTCGGTGGTTCTAACAGGTGGTAAATAAGCCTTAGTCCAAAACTCGTCATCCTCCAAATCGAGACGCTTCATCTCGCATACTTCAATGAATGCTTCGATTTCCGCTATACTTGATAGTGACCTGGAGCTCTTGGTTTTGTGATATTCAGACACACCGCCTCCACCTTGGTAAATATCACACCCGAAGCTATATACGATCTTAACACGCATTTCCATATGGGGCTCAATTTTTTGCATAATCGGATCCTTTATAGGTTGGTTCAAATGCTTGTTGAACCGCCATGTTTTGATCCTATTCCCATCCTCCAATATTTGGATATCGTCCTCGGGGCCCCGAATATCCTCCGTGTAGTCTTCCCTTGCCTCCTGTTCGATCTCGTCGTGAAGCGTTGTCCCCCCTGAAATATGTTCTTTTGCCTTGTTGTACTAGAAGGCCACGGTATCCCGAACACTCTGTAGCCGAGAGGCAAGAGCGTCGCGGGTTGCTGCCACCGGTGCCGACACGGTGCTATATAGTTTGCCGATTGCATTCTTAAACCAACTCATCCCTTTCTTATATACAGATTTTAAAAACGTCCGAAGATTGCTTCGAAGTTGTTAAAATCTTTTCTGCGCATGCGTTGATTTTTGATGATATTTAGCGGATTTTTTTGTAGGGGAGGGGGGCATTGATTTTGATATGCATGACTAAGCATAGACTATTAGGGACTTTACCTTGATTTACTGCGCATGCGTTGGATTTTTGCTGATGGTCAGCGGAATTTGCAGGGATGGGGTGTGATGATATTAATGGGAGTGTGATGAAAAATCTGTGACGTCACAAGCAAAATTTGTATTTTATTTTCTGTGAGACTTTGACTGTGTTTATGTACAGGATCTGTATGTAGTGACCCCCTATACTAGCTGTATTGATGAAATACAAAATTTTGAAGACCAGGTAAGAACTGCATGAAGTACTGCAATGATTTTCTGCGACAGCTGATTGAAAATTCATGATGTCAGAGTTAATTTTAAAGACCATATCTGCTGGTCTGGAATGTCCCGTAAAGTTTTACTATTGTTTAGGTTTGTACATATGGTTTATAATAGCTAGTTGGACAGGTCATTGGTTCTAAACAAAACAAAATATTCTGTTTTTATATATTTAAGGGGTAATTAAAGTCATATTTAAAAAAGGTGAATTTTGGCGTAAATACTTTAAAGAACAACAACATACTTTGCATGTCATACCCAAAACATTTAGTCTGTTCATAGAAGATTACTAGTTTTTACTGGTAGGACATCTTAAACTTGTTCTTTTTTTGTAAAAATGTCGCTATTCCGCAATATGAATATCCAGTTATGAAGCATAGTTTTCTGTGTCGCTATAGTTGTTATTTAAATAGATTTTGAGATTTAAAAGTTTATTAATTTTTTGTTTTCCCGCTTAAAATTTATTTTGCGTCAGCCACAAAATAGTTTTATGCTTGCCTCTGATAATTAGTGATTACAAATTAAGCCTAAGGCCAGCCCACGAAAGAGCAGAACCAAATTGTCACAATTCGTTACCTGTCAACTTTGGCATATTAAGAAAGAGGTCCAAGAGCATTGAATTAAAAGAATATTAAGTTTCTTTAACGACAGTGCTTAACTTTGTAAACATCAGCACAGCACGTGGCAAAAAAGAGCTTTGCTAAAAACTTCGGTGTCTAAGGATTAAGCAAACTTTCATTGGATCCGTAATCATGATATTGTATGTGATGTTTAAAACAGAAGTTTAACCACGATTTTTTCTACTTTTCTTTTGTATGTTTAAAGACAGAGTAACAAATGATACAGACACCTTTTAAGGTAGCGGTATGGTAAATTATACCTCCTCTTCTGTATAAAGCATATTTTTTCAACTTTCCTTTTAAGAAAACATCATAAAAGTATATATGCAGCTACTTGTTAACAAACGTTTGTTCTACGGTATGACGGAAAAAAATTAAAATGTTATAACAGATTAAAAATATAGTCGAAAGTCTTGAAAAGTAGGTGTGGCCAAAGGGATTAGTCTCAAAAGTATACAAGTTCTCAGAAGAAAAAAACATGTCCACATGTTCAGCATAGTCTGAATTTAAATCGTGTGTCTCATTTTTTCTCAACTTTAATATGAAAATAACGCTCAATTTTTTTCTTCTTCTTTCTTCAATCACTTATGCATCCAAATCCGCTGACCAAAAATTAAAATGAGACACACGATTAGAGATCAAACACTCGTGAAGCCGAAAACGAAAATTTCATGATGCATCTAATGTATTTTTGAGACAGATCCCTTTAAAGAAGAGAAGGCAACCGAAAACTTTACGAAAAAATTATTCAGAGATATTCGTTAACGAAGATTTTTCTTTCGAGCTGTGATTGTAGAAGTCTTATTCAACACGTTTTCAGCATAAGAATGCCCCGTCATAGCCTAGTTAACTAAGCTTTCTTCTTCGAGTTGATAAAATGAGTTTCTCTCAAACTAAAGCTTAGACGCAAACGAATGACTCTGCGGAAACCCCGAGTTTAAATTGGACAATGTGACTAATCGCTTCGGAGGCCATTTTAATTTATCTGTGAGTTGTTTACCAAGCTTGGCCACATCTTACTCTGGTAAAAACTTTATAGTTTACTAATGTTTGTTAGGGTGAGTGAAACCACTCGCTGGAATATTCGGATGAAAAGGGCTTTCCCCGACATGGACCACGTGAGTAAAGAACAATAGAATTAGCCAATCAAAAAGCGCGGCCAGATTTTGACCGCAGAAAAATCGTTTGAGACCCAGCGTAATTTTTCCCAACTACTCCGATTTCCCGCTGGTAAGAAAAATTACGCTGGGTCTCCTGGCTAGCCCCGTCATGGAAAAGCAAAATAAATAATTCTCAAAGCATTTGTTTTTGATATGATGATATTTTCTTACTTACGTCAGGGAGAGATAGTAAAATGTATGTTCTGGCGCAAAGAAGGACAACAACAACGACAACGGCAACAACAAGTCCCGGAATCCCCGAAATCTCTAATTCCGGGAAATCCCGAAACCGATAAATCTAACGCATGCGCACACGCCATTAGTAATAATGCTGACATCAGCAAAAATTCGAGCATGCGCAGTTGAGTAGGGGTGAGTGCCATACTCAAAGCTAGCCCCGGGCTCAAAAATAAACATGACAAGGGAGCAATGCGATGAATGTGAAGCGATCCTCGATGAATACGACCGATGCCTGCAATGCCAACGGAGACTCCTTATACATGGTAAAATGCTGTGCTGGTCCTGCTATTACTTGTATATCACCTATAACGGTGGGTACTGTCCATGTAAAAGACTCTAGTTGGGCCCCAATATTAACAAAATAAAAGGATGTTTAAATTTGCTAGTGAGACTGTTAAATCAAAGGACTTTTATACCAAGGCGGCTCCGTTACATATGAAAGATATTAACATTAATAATATAGTGCTAAGTGATCCAATCAGTACCAACAAGGGCAGGGATGAACGCGTCATTATTGGATATAAAAATGATGGCAAGATCAGTAATCTAGCGATTAAAACACCTAAGAATCCATATTCCAATGGCGCGAAGCGCTACGATGACGATAATGAAAGCTCACTCACCATGTCATTCGACATCTATGATAAATCCCGATGGCTGGATAAGTTTAATACTATCATGGATAAAATCCAAGCCTTGGAAGGAGTAAGCTTTGATAACCAGTGCGCAGATTGCAAATATATCAACACAAAAGTGAAAGAATGGGAAGGCAAGATAAGAACAGCCTTCAATCCCAAGGAAGTCCCCCTAAAGGAAAGCTGCAGGTGCCAGGCTATTTTCAAACTTGCGAGCATTTACAAGCACGGTTCAAAACATTATATACAAATAACTCTGGAAGAATGCAAGTATGAAATCGAGGAATTCGAGCCAACCCTCTATTTGAATTCGGATGATGATTCGGATGATGAATTCATGCATTAGACCAAAAAAAAAACTTTATATGATTGTTCCCAATCATATATAAACATGTTCGTTACCGAATTAAAAAAGGAAGCCAAAGTGCTAGGCATCCGTAACATTTCAACCATGAATAAGGCCACCCTTATCGAGGCGATTCGTAAGGTTAAATACAAGGATGCCTCCACTAACACCGATGGACCCTACTGCGATCCATGTTCAATGATAGCGTTGGATAAACGTCTTGAGCAATGCTCGAGAGACCTTAAGTGTAGAAGAGTTATACATGATGGAGATTTGCTGATAGACGCCGATACTGGAGAATTGCTTAATTCACGCAATAATCAGTTAATCTAGTATTTTTTAGCAACATACTAGATTATGAATAAGTCGGCGGTTCATCTAAATACTGCTTACATGTTGAACAGATTGAAGTTTTTCATAAGCTCCTCCTTCGCCTCTTCACGCCCCTTCGCGACAAGCTGCTGTCTCTCACGATCATTGATGGCATTCACGGCTTGTTTCGTTCTTTGACGGACTTGTTCCTTCAGCAGCATGTATTTTTGCTTCTCCTGCATAATCAAGCTGAATTCATGGTCGCTGATCGCCCCATTCTCCACAGCCTTGCTGATTAGATCGACAACACTATTCAATTTGGTCTCTGCCAATAGCCTGATGCTCTCGTGTTTCTTCGACTTGACATCTAGCTTCTTCCCCGCATTCCGCAGACCCGCTTGCCCTAGTCCTACGGCGATCGTGATACCGCCCATGGCCACGGCGAGCGGTACACTAATTCCGGATAACATACTACCAATCCCAACACCCGAAGTGATGACACTCATGGCTAGTAATCCATGGTCAGTGAATCTCACCCACGTACCATGCATTTTGAACTTTTTAGCGAGCCTATCCCGCTCTTTTGATTCATTGCGGAGATACTGCTCTACCTCCTCGATTTTGCGCAGTCTGTAAACCTGGCTTTCATCAAGCTCGTCAGGTGCACTCGGTGATAAGCTCGGGTAGAGCTTTGTAATCTCTGTCATTTATTCTATGAGCAAGTGCATTGTTAAGCCTGTAAACAAAATGTTCCTATCGTGGTACTTGTCAGCTAGCATGAACTCCAAACGATCTGTGGATCCCTTCAAAGGGAGGTACACGGGGCTATCAAAACTCCACGTCAACATGTTCCCCCAATCATTTAGCTCTTTGGTCGGGAGCAAGGCCAATATATCCGATTTCTCACCATTAAACAAGCTGTGCTCCTGATCAATCTGCGTACACTTGAGTCGTAGTCGCTGGTACACGTCTGTTCTGTAGGATCCGTCATAGTCCCCCGCGGGTAATACTAGGGCAATATCATTATCCAAACCAAATATATCTCCCAGCTTTCGATCCATTATTGCCTTATAGCCCGTGCTAACACTAATCCTTGACATGCCGTTTCTAAGGATAGACACCCCGAGTTTATCCCCGGCTTGATTATTGATTATGGCCGCGAGATCCTCAACCCGATATAATCCTTTTTCGATCTTGATATGCACCTTCAATATTGCGCTCGCTTCCTGTTTAAATATCCTCAGGCTCATGACGTCAAACACATTGAGCCAAGTCCCCCTGATACTAATGGATTTCAGAGCGATCCTCGTGCCCTCCCCCAGATGAGGCTTGAATATCGTAGGCTTCTCTACACCCGTAACGTACAGTTGCTTCATGTTTCTTTAAAAGAAACATGAATATCTACTCCTACAACCCGAAAGCGGAGTACCACTCCAACAGGGGTGAATGGCCACTTGCTATAACCAACTTGGAGCATCAAGACCTGTACGTCTCTACAGAGTCGCATATCCCCGTATCATTCCCCGAGTTCACCAAATACCCAATCAAGGTGACAAGTACGTACTTGAACGACCCTGTCATACAAGGTTGGACGAAAGGACAAGCCCTCGACTACTGGCACATCCAAGTGAACCTCGCATGTCATTGTGCAAGCACGGCCTTGGGCATCTCTGCCAAGCATCTAACTGGCTCCGTACCGCTTGTCAATGCCATCTTCAAATTTCACGTGTACTATCACATGCGACGCATCTTAGCAAGGATGAAAGTACCCATGTCTTTCAACGATGGGTTCTCACGCTATAAGAATCCCTACTCCACATCTGGATATGCGCAAGTATGTCGTGAATATGATGCTGACCCCAATAGTCTCTACAAGACCAAGTCGGTATCGGCGTCACTCACCAATGGAAGATGGTGGCCCCAAGTTAAAGGGGATTGGGCCAAATTCATCACCCCAACAAGTCAAGGCTTGACATCAGAGGGTCTGACCAAGCTAAGCGAGAGTATAAGAGTTTACGTGGTCCTGTTGCTTGGATCCCAGGCAGGGGCAAAGGCATCCCTACTGGGATCAGGTGCGGGCAGCTATACAGCAAGGCAAATATTGATGCAAAAATTTGAAGCCATGATAAAGCGTCAAGAGAACGTAGGACATGACATCACGGAATTCCAGAAGGTCTTGCAATATGCTCGAACACCTGTAAACTTCGCCGTCATGCCAAGCGTATACATGCTCCCCTCGGACCTTGAATTGCGTATCGGCAAGATTGTGGGGTATAACAACAACATCCTCATAGCACCCGCCAATGTCAATGTGGGGATCCAGGTTGATGTGAATAACAAGCCTATTGCTAGGGATGCGGCTGCCACACCCCTCAAGCATACCCGGCATGGCATGCCGGGTTCTGGGCATCCCGAGCAGGTTGTCAAACTTCCAAGGCAAGAAATATCAGGAGGCTGGCGGCCCCCCGATCAGGTATGCAAGGAGGCGGGAAAAATCAACACGAGGATAACAAAGCTGCCTTGGTTACAACAGGGGTAGGCCTCATCCTTGCCTATATTTGGCTGAAAAAATAGGTCTAAATTTGATTGGTTGGGTATACCCGATATTAAGTACACCCAACACACTAGATGATAGCCGCCCTATGATTTTTCCCAACGTATGCCACAACGAAAGCGACAGCAGCGGCGATGGCCATGTAAGTGCCTGGCTGCGAATTCGACAATCTTCGCTGCTACTCGGAAGAAGAACGACACAACGCTGCCTATGATCCCTGGTAAAGCGGCACCGGCTTTCCCGGCTAGATACTTCAGGAATTTTCCGAGTCTTTCAAGCTGTTTCCGTACAAAACCTTTCCCACTTGCGGAACCCCCCGCGGCACCGGCACCACCAGCACCTCCAGTAACGGCGAGCACGATGGTTGAAATGAGCAAGCCGACAGCAGAGACTATACTCGCTATAGTCAAGCCTTGTTCCTTGAAGAGTATCTTGAGCTTTTCCCGCAGTGACGTGTCTTCTCCTGCCATCTTCATCAGAGTGTCTTTGATGTGCTTCAGTTGACTCTGCGTGGTGGAGGAAAGCAAAACGTGCGCTTCTCGTGCTACTTCCTTCAGCTCGCGGAGTCCCTCTATATTCTTCTCGTGCTTCGCGATATCTCTATCCCAGATATGTTCGTAAAAATCATCGACTTTTGCCTCTAGTGTACTTTCCATGAGTTCCTGCCTTGCCGTCCCACTCGCTTCTGGCTCAGTGCTGGACCCCTCCATACTAGGAACGCCGGGCATACTGGTAGATCCCTCCGCAGACTGCGTCGTAATGTCTTCCGGCTGAGTAAACGAAGTCTCTTCATCGCATCCTGGATTATCAGTCATTTATTCAACGAAAACCAGCTAGTAATAAACCATGAGTAACATGTTCGGAATTAAACTCGATCCTGATGTAGAAGTCAAGACTATGCTGGGTATGAAAGGGAAGAAGTATCGTGTTAAAGTAAGTCACGTCCCCAGTACGATCAATCAGAACGAGGACTTGTACGTGGATGTACCAAACATGGGGCGGGACGACGTCATTTTTCCAGGCTCTCTCAAACTCCTTTTCAACCTGGAGCTTGAGGGTACGAATACGAAGAGAACCATCGTGAGCAATATTGGCAAAGCCCTGGTGCGAAATTTACGTATCACGTTGAACGGTAATGAGGTGCAGAATATCAGCGACTACAATGTGCTCGCTACCTATAGAGATCTCTGGCTCCCCAAGTTTGAGAGAGAGAACAACCTCATTCTAGAAGGCATCAACCCTAATGACGGTACAATCAGGGCCCTCCAGGTAAAAGCAACTGACCATGTTGGGACAGATGAGGAAAAAGCGATCGTGGCAGCGTATGGCAACACCTTTTGCATCCCGTTGGGTAAGATGTTTGAGCTAACAAGAGACCTACCCTTCTACCAGGGAGGACTCCATGACAGGCTACAGTTCGTCCTGCATTTCAGCCCTGCCGGCGATGTCATCAAAGATGGAGGTACAGCAGCATCAGGGTCTACGTCAGCTAAATCAGCGGATGCTCAGTACAAGATTAGCAACATTGCCCTAGAGTTTGGCAAGGTGCACCACGAGGGACTTAGCAGTGCTATGATCTCGAGGTATTCGAGACTGGCGCTACCTTATGAAAGGATCCTAAGAAGTAAAGTGGTCACTATGAAAAAGTCTGATACCTCCCATAACCTCCAGATTGATACACCTGCAAAGAGCCTCAAGGGGGTGCTACTATTATTCGTAGACCCTGGGAGAGTCAAAGCCTACTCGGGTGTAAATGAGACGTTCTACAATCCCAAGATCGAAAGAATCTCGATCACGGTCGAGGGTGAGCCTAACGAACTGTATAGCCACGTCATGCTTGGTAAGGATCACCTTGAGCAAGTCTTTGAATTGTTCGGTAGCCATGACTCTGAGGTCACAATCGGGCAGTTCATGACCGAGAGATACGCGCTCTTCATCGATTTTCGGTCAAGTCCAGATAACAGTCTGTATGGATCGGGTAGACCATTGCAGAGGCTAAGCGATGGTATAACCCTCCACATGACCAAGAAAGCTGACGGGAGCGGTGACACACGCTGTTACGTCTTCTTGCTGCAAGATGCGCAGCTTAACATCCTAGACGGGCGATTCCATGGGGTGGAGTACTAGAATAAAGCATGGCAACTCTAGCTATAATGGCTGCAGGTGCCGCGGTTAACGCGCTAGCTTTCAGTGGTACAAATTTCCTATTCTCCAAACTTTCGGGGCATGGGGAGGCTGAGAGGAAGAGGCATGACAAAGCGATCGAACAGCTTCAAGCAGCTCAAGCACAGTGGGTACGTGATCGACAGGCAAAGATCGATTGGTACAACAAGCAGCGTGAGCTACAAAGACAAGCCGGGTAAAAGTTTGGATGAGTTGGATGCAGGCATGCGAGAGTACTATATCGCAACGATCGAGAAAGCCCCCAAGCTCTCCGACTATTATGTACCCTCCAAACAACAGCAGGACGGCGAGCTGACTTTCATCTTGGGTTACTGGCTCTTTTGGGTTTCGTGGCTTACAGGTATATGTAAGGTACCAGGGCAAGGTTTTGACATGTTTAATATAAAGACATGTCAAAGTTAATTACCAAGGAGGAGGCTGAGAAACTCAGCAGTATCTACTATACCCCGGAACATCTCTGGACTGGACGGAAAGCTATCAAATTACTCTCCGAGCGGAGTGGTCTATCCAAGAAAAGGGTGACGCATTGGCTGACTCGTCAACTGCTCTGGCTCCGACATATCAAAGGGCCCAAAAAGATCGACTACCCGCACTTCACCATCACAAAGCCTAACGAGATGCATCAGTTTGACTTGCTCTACATGCCGCATGATAAACTCTATGGCAGCACGTACAAATACATACTCACGGCCATTGACGTGGCCTCGCGCTATAAGGTAGCCAGGCCCCTGAGAACCAAGAAAGCCAGCGAAGTAGCTGAAATGATCAAGGACATTTACAAAGCGGGACCTTTACGATACCCCAAGACCTTCCAGTGCGACAATGGTAGTGAGTTCAAATCAGATGTGACGAAGCTGCTGGAAAGTAAAGGGGTCGAACTCAAGCGCGCAACTACCAAGTACCACCATACCTTCACGGCTTTTGTCGAGAGCTACAACAAGGTGCTCGCGCAGAGATTGTTCAAGCCCCAAGATGCTCAAGAGCTTGCCTCTGACGAAACTAGTACCACATGGGTCAAGCACTTGTACACTATCGTGAAAAGCATGAATAATAGCAAAACGGCTCTGATCGACATGAAGCCTTCGAAAGCCATCAAGCTGGATGAAGTCCCGCTTACGAAAAGTGAGCAGCATCCGGAAGAGAAACCCCTACCGGATGACGGCTTATACTTGTACTTGCTGCAACCTGGAGAAGAGCACGGTGGTGCTAAAAGACGCGCGACCGACGCTTGGTGGAGCAAGAAAACGTATAGACTGGACCGTATCGTGACAGGGTCGAGGTTGTTATACTATCTGGCGGGTGGGCCTGATCGAAGCTTTGTGGCGGAGGAGCTCATGCTGATACCGGAGGGTGTTGAAGTACCTCCGGAGCATGTAAAAGAGTGGTAAATGGGTTGTTTTGTAGCTTGCGAGAGCTACAAAAACTGTGACTTAGTCTTTCATTCCGCGAGTTCCAAGAGACGTTCATGCGTATATGTAAGCCCCAGCCTGAAATGTCTCACGCGCTCTGGGTTTACCTCAATACACCCATGCTCCCTGAGCTAATTATAATGAACGATGGAATTAGGGGTCTCTGCCAGTACCACAATCTCGCTCTTGGGGTAATCTACAAGCTTGTTCCTTATTTTTTGCGCTACATATCCCTGTTGGCCACAGATGGCAAGGTAGGGCCAGGGATCATCGTTGTTCTTCTGGATAACGGCCATACTATTATCTTTTCCAGGGTCGTCGAGATGGGGTACGGCACGTTGTCGCAGCTCCTCAATTTCATCCCCGAGTGCCAGGAGCTGGTTGCCTCTGTCTTCAAGGTCGTCCCCGAGTGCTAGGAGCTGGTTGTCCCTGTCTTCAACCTCATCATTAAGGAATGCCAGAGTCATATCCTTATCCTCAAGGGCTTGACGATGCTCCCCGAGCTCGTCTTGTATTTTTCCACCCCTTTTTTCGCAAGCCACCTCATAAGCTCTACAGCTTTGGGCTTTCTTGATTTGGCAGCAATCTCTAGAGCACCATCTAATGTAACGAACAGATCGGTGGAATTTTTCGATCTACCAAGGGGAACGGTACTACCGGTACCCTCCAGAGTGTTACGGGTACGATAAAATTTGGCAGGAAAATCTCTGAACGAGTCTATACTTTTTACAATCCCCAAATATCTACCGAGATCAGCACGCTTGAACATAGGCTAATTTTGTTCATCGAATAGAGTCTCGATGGCTCCTGTGGGTACTGCATTGAATAGAGTAATTTGTTCCAAGGACATTTTTTACTTGTAATGTCTTTGGAATCCGAAAATCTTTTGCACGGACTGTGCTCTTAATTTTGAATTGCATGTGCCGTGGGTAGTTAATGTGAGCCACAGGTTCACATTAATACCAACCCTATCACAGTCCTCTATATATCACGCGTGCTGCCATGATGATGGATCCCACAGCGGCTAATGTCGCGACCTTTTTCATACAGTCACGCACTTGACACAATTCCCACAGCATGCTGAATAGTAGTTCATCCGTGTCGGTGCCTTCTTCCGGGTTAGAAATGTTATCATAGGCTAGATCGTCCTCCAATTTCTTAATCCTTTCCATAATCTGCTTAATTGTATCCTCTGTCATACTTTATTTAGGGGTGTGAGCTGAACGAGGGTGATATTTTATAAATCTTATATATTGAAAACGCAATAAGAATGAAGGACCCCGCGGTGGCGAGTGCAGTGACTTTTCTTACGTAACCTCGCAGACCGTACAATTCCTCCAAGCTCGCTTCAAGGGAGTGTTCCAGGTATGAATTTTTCTCGTCCCCCCACCTTATTTCATCCTTCATTTCCCTGATCTGGTCGATAAGATTTTTACTACTACCACATCTGAATGAGACATATTTATTTAGTTGAGAATCACTGCAAAATCTTCCAGCTCCTTGGATGCTCCAGCCTTACATATAAGCAAGCGTGTTTCGATCTTTTCAACCCTGTTTTGATAGTCCCCCAGTCTGAAATAAGGTTCGTCTCTTCATCAATTAGACGAATATCACTTCGTTCTGAGGGGTACCACATGAAGAGCTGCTTCTTCTGACGACGCAGGTTCTTTGGCAGAGCCGTATAACTCTGCATTAATAACCATAAGCTGTGATTCTTGTGCCTCCCGCTGATAGCGAGCTCTAATAAGGGTTGTCGCTTCTTATCCAGGCTCTCGTCAGCGATCATATCGTCGACGATGAACAATGTTTCTTCACCCGCTAGAAGCTCCGATAGTTTTTGAATCCAGTCGAAGAGTTGACCTTTGGGGTCCACCAGGAAAACGTAGTCATCTTTCCATAGTGAGGCTCTCTCGAGGTAGGTCCTATTCCAGCGGAGAGTGGGGCACAGGATCACGATATTGTTGAAATGGTGCTTGTACTCGCTCTCCAGTAGGTCCAGGACTCGCTGAGTTTTACCGCATGAGGTGGGCCCTGTAAAGATCGCCGTATGCGGGTTCTTGACGATATCAAGAGTCATTTATTCTTCATGTATGCCTCAGGCATACACGAACTTGTAGACCTACTTAGGTTTTGGTATAATACTTGCTGGAAGTCACCCCTTGCTGACGGCCATCTCTCTTGAACCTCTACCTGCTGTAAAATAAGCCACCATTTTGAGGGCATCACTAGTATCCATCTTGGTGGAGGGACGCGTGATACCAAGGAACTTTTTGCCGACCATCGCGTAGGCAAATGTGAACCCAAGGTCCACGACTGTCTCGTTGATCATATCGATAATCTCTTTCTGTTGAGGTGATACGTTTGAACTCATTTATATTATAGGGTCAACAAGACATCTTGAAAATGTCGGGCTGTCGCTCTTGCCTCCGTTTTTGCTTGGGCAGAGGCGCATGTGAGTCAGGGATTTCCTCAGGCTGGCGAGCCGGCCGTTTACTGAAAATATAGAATCCAACTCCTATACAGGTGAATATGACAGCGAGACCGCCAGCGCTATAGATATATACGCTGCCTGTGAACTTGGGAGGACCTGCGGTAAGTTCCTGACTCTCTTGGGAAGTACTTTTGCCCAAGTTCTTCTTCTTTTCCAGCTTATCCTTGCGATTCCATTCCACAAGTCTCTTGCCGGCAGCAACTCTTCCCTCGTTCTTCTTGATTGATTGATTGATTGATTAGGTTCTTCACTCATTTCTTATAGGTCTAAGACGTATAAGAATCACTTCTTTTTACGGAGATATGGAAGGTCAGACCCTGATCCTCAAGGATCTCCATGGTCTCTTTCATCCCTGTGAGTATAGCCTCCGGGGTGTTTAAATCTCTCTCGAAATATCTCAAGAACTCCCTGAACGTCATGGGTTCTTCCTTTGGCGGGGCTCTAAGCTTCCTCTCCCTCATCAGTGCCGCCGATTTGTGGCCCCATGCGACTCTCCCCGGATGTTTTTTCCGCACCTCAACAATTTTTTTCGACGGGCTCGGTTTGTTGTTTTTTTTGGTTGATTATAATACAAGCGCTGCTCATCTTTCTCTCTCGTTCAAGATCATCTCGCTCTTCACCCGCCCGGGTCACGAGCCTCACAGAGAGCACTTCCCTCTAGCCGGCCTTTAAACCGCATCTGCCAGAAGCTCTTATAGCGTTCTTATGTAGGGTTCTCAATAAATTACACGCCTGTGGTGGAAATTGATCGGCTGCAGGTGTCAGGATTTCCAAAGCGCGCGAGTAATAACCGCCATATATACCGCACCAGTCTGTATATCGCGATTTTATTCTGCTCTTGCCTACTGAATCTGCTATGATATTCCCCATTTCAAATACTTCATAATTATCCAGACGTATCTTTGATAGACTGTTTCCCATTATTCTCTTGTTGTTCAACCACTTGCCCCTCACCCACCTTGGACGCGGGTATTTGACAGTGATTTACAGTATGCGCAGCTACTAGAAGAGGCGTTAGGAATTTACCAAAAGCAGAGTATACTAGTAACCCCAAGTCAGCCATAGAATCTTTAATGATGGGGTCCTCTTCAATATCTTTGCAAAGACCCTCGACGCTATCGAGCTGCATCAGACGTGCTACAACTTTGCTGTACATACTGATAGTTTGTAAAGATAGGGCTTTTGCAGTTTTTTCCCCCTTCTCTTGGAGTTTAAGTTGAACAAGCTCGGTGTGGATTTTCTCGATTGTTTCAGGTGAAGCTTTATCAAGGGATGCTTCCGTACACTTTTTCGGTAGTAAGTGTCCCTTGCCTTTACGTATGGCATCTTTCAAAGCCTGGCGCTTGTCAATGGTTTTATCAACATGTTCATATTCTGCAGAGGCATTGTCGAATACTTGTGCAATATCAGACATCTTTATTAGTAGTCGTTTATAACGAAAAAGAATGTAGGCAATCATGGCATAGGGTAGAATTATAGCGATTAGTAGACATAATTCCATTTGTTTAAAATTAAACTATAGTCTACTCGGAGATATATCGATTGCCTTTCGATTGATTTTCACTTACCCACAAGGGTTGGTGCTACAATTCCAAACGATAATGACCTCTCGCGAGTGTCGTGATTTGATCCGCTTGAACGATCCGCTTATCGTCTGCTCGATTAAGTGCCAGCTTGGTCACTTCCTGAGTAAAGATCTGATGTCCTTTGTTCGCAATAGATACCCAGGTTTTGTATATGTTAACACCCTCCTCTAGACAGCGCTGATAGTCATTAAAGGTGATGGATTTAGCCGTGATGCACTTCTTCACACTCTTAGCCTTGCGATCTCCACCCTCTTTCGAGAGACTCTCGTAAGCATATGCCTTCGCTCTCAGGGTGATGAATTCGGTCATGATCTTCCCGCTTAGCTCATCCTTCATGAGGCCTACGACCTTTTTATTCTTGCCGATGGGGAGAGGTCTGTCATCGTCCCTACTGTAGGCGCTCGTATCAAAGCGCTCCTCCACATCAGCGGTAATGTCGCAGTAAAAATCCTCTGTCTTGATATGATAGACGAAACTATCAGTATCCATATAGCACAAGCCCAAGTTACTACCGTATTTGGGCTGCATGTAGTCATAGTGGAAATCGTACATGACGGTTTTTGACTGATCCAAGATAGCTTGACCAATATACACAGGCTTATTCATCTTTATTCCCGTCCTACCCATTTCCACACCCATGAGGTTCTCGCTGAAGTAGTTGCCGCCCCTGAAGTTTGGCTTCATGACGAACTTTGTATACGCGGCTTCGTTCGTGACTAGCTTAATATTACGGTGATTGCGGATATTCTCCATAGTTTTCCCAAAGACCGACAGGTTCATGAGCTTGTAAAAGTTTTTCTCAAAGTCGTTCTTGGCGGCAGTTCTCAGCCGCGTGTTGTGATCGATATAGTCGCGCAGCCAAGGCTTTTGGTTAAATCGGATGACTCGGTACACTTTCTTGAGTAGGAGCCCATGTTTCAGAGCTTGGTGGAGAGCCCCGATGTGTACAACATACTTCCGCTTATGTTCAAGATTCGGGATGAGCTTCTCTACCCCGTGAATCACCTTGCGCTCCGGTAGGAAGGGGAGCTCGTTGTGCTTATCATGTAGGCTTTCGGGGTAGTCGAGGTCAACTTCCAAGAGGTAGCCATGCTTGTTAGCAGCCACGAGTTTACCGATCTTCTTCCCCGTAAAGACCTCCACGTTTGACAGCCATTTGAACCCACCAGTGGGTAGATCCTTTCGCATGGCCCAGCCGTAGAGGTTGTTGGCATCGAGATACTGCAAGTAGGAGCACTCTTCCTCGGGATTATACTTGTCTCCCATATACTTGTTGTTGGCCTTGGCATACCTGTGAACGGCTTGGGTTATACCGCCTCAAATGCCTCTTTCGAACATCAACAGCATCTCCAAGTCAGTGAGTAACTCTAGATTGACCTCGGTATACTTCAGCGCCGCCTTCCAAGCGAGGCCGGGAGCGCTGTAGAAATGTGCGGGATCGAGCTTGTAGTTCTCCAAGCAGACTCCCCTAAAGGTTTCGAAGACGTCTGCCAATAGTAGGACGTCTGTTGTGAGATACATATCGTGGTAGTTGCCCATGGTAGTCCCGGAGCTCGGCGAGGGGATGACATTCCAGACTTTTTTCGCGTGCGCATAGTCGTTGTCGCTGATCCCCTTCATATTCAGATTGCTGTAGAAGGCCTCCTTGGATGGTAGCTCCGTCTCCTTAAATCGTCGCCAGCCATCCATATACTCGTAAGGGTAGACGCCTTTTCGAAGCATAAGTCTGAAGAAATCATCCCCAGTGATGAATTTGGCCATGGCAGGTACGTTTGCCCTTACCTGCTCCATGTCTAGCTTCTTCGTGGTACTCGACTCGCAAGGCTTGCACCAAAATTTTGCTACATACTCAGCATCGACGCTCTGAAATTCAAGACCAGTACCCGCACACTGCTGACATTTCATACCTGCGGCGTTTGTACCAATGAGGTTGCTTGCCAATTTCTCCAGGCTTGAGGGCATGAAGCGACAACTATCGATGAACCTGATTTCGGTCTTCTTGTACGTCTCACCATCGCCAAGGGGTACATTGATTTTGACGTTGAAGCTGATGTACTTCTCCGTGTTTTCAGCGATGCATCCAATATCCTCCGTATTATACTTTTCGCCTAGCTCTCGGATGAATAAGTGGGCGTCGTACCCACTCAAGTTATGAAAGATCACAGGCACGTGGCTTGGTATCTTATACTTGAGGTTGCAGCTGTTATGCGCGGCACCCCTGTAGAGCCCTGTGTAGTGGCAATGGTCCCGAACTTTGTAATTCTTGTCATCATCGAAGGACTTCATGCAGATGTGGCATTTCTCAGCCTCGTTGTGCTCTCTCTTTAGAACCTCCGTTAGTGGCAACATGTCCTGCTGAGGGTATGTAGCGTAGAGTCGCTTTACCTCGTCCTCCAGGTGGTTGACGAACTTGGTCACGCAGTCCTTACCGCGGTATCTGTACAAGGGATCTGGCACGGGCCCGTAGGCAAAGGTACTAGATGTAGACCAGCCACATGGTACGTGCTCGTTCAGCTTCTTCGTCTTTGTATCACTCGCGTCTTCTACCGGGATGAGCAAGCTCTCGAAGTCGGCATATATAGCGAAAGGTACATTGAACTGCTGCTGACCGTCCTTGTAGTAGAGCCACTTTTCCTTCTCGCTTGGCATTGAGATTTTGATCGCCTCGTTGTCGGCGCAATAGTCGTAATGCTTGTCGCGCGACTCGACTGTGGGGAAAGCATGCAAGCAGTTCATGCAAAAGTGCATTTTTGCCGTATTCTTTGAGGTCTCACTGCCCAGCAGTCGTGATAGACTTTTGACTGCTGTATAGTGGGTCTTTTTATCGTCCGTGAGGAGTAGCAGATTAACCTGTTTCTCGCGTCCGTTGTATGTCGATCAACGCAGGATATTGATAGTCTTCCCCGTCATATACAAGACGTTCACCGCAATGTCGGGGTTGTTCAACTCAAACTTGGTGATGTCCTTAACGCTCGTGGAGAACTCGATGCGCTGCCAGTTGTAGCGCTCCGCGTAGAGTCTTAGTTTACTGATTCTCTGTGGGTCCTTTCCAATATCCTCGTGATGCAGAGCTGCTATGATGCTCCATTTGAAGCACTCCTCGTCCTCGTTCGCGGGATTAATGATGGCCTTTTTAGTTGCTAACCACTTTGATGCTGCGATGTATGAGGAGCCCCGCGTCAGCTTGAGCTTATGAAAGTCTACATCGAGATGCATAATTCGACCGATGCTAAAACCGCTCTTGGGCAGCGCTGGGTTCTCCACATGCGTTTTGATCTGAGCGAGCATTGTATCCAGCACCTCTTCC
Source organism: Hydractinia echinata (assembly GCA_030067915.1). Classification (NCBI taxonomy): domain Eukaryota; kingdom Metazoa; phylum Cnidaria; class Hydrozoa; order Anthoathecata; family Hydractiniidae; genus Hydractinia; species Hydractinia echinata. Next base: position 673,692 of record JASGCC010000017.1, on the reverse strand, counting down.
ACGTCGCTACCCTGGATGACAGGTGTCATGCTGCTATTATCGACCTCGATGAACAACTCACTGGCACCCTCCACCGGCTTTTTCCACTGGATCCAGAGGGAGCACTGCGCTTTCGCCGATCCCATCTCCTCTACCTGGTTCTCGACCAGGGTTTTCACGTGTGATCGCACCATCCCTAAGTACCCGTCGACGTCTGTACCGTCCATACCAGGGATGCGGAAGCTCCGGAAGGTCCTGCCGTGGGCTTGCTTATGCTCCTGAGGTGTGAAGTCTTGATCCGGTTGCTGCCCGTCTTCGGCATGGTCCTCCCTTGCTTCTTGCTGAACAGCATCATGAAGTGTTGCACCCGTGGCTCTGTTGTAGAGATTCATCACATTGTTTTTAAACGTATTATATACGCTATTGACACCCTTCTTTATAGACTCGGGAACAGCGTCCAATAGCCAGTCAGACAACTCTCGCAGTTTACTCTTCACTGCTGGACGTGTCCTCGCCATCTCTTGGCGTTCAAAAGCATTCATGTCGTCAATTGAGGGGAGTCTAGGCTCAATCTTACTCTTGGTGGGGCTGGTTTTTGCCATCTCTTGACGCTCGAATATATCCAAAGCCCCTGGTGTAAATGCTCCTGGAGCAGGAACGGGTTGTGGTGGTGCCTCCAGGAGTGCAACAAGGTCGGTCTTGGGTAGCCTGGAGTATCCCCTGAGTCCACGGTCCTTTGCAATAGCATGTAATTGTTTTATGTTGTGGCCGTCCATATTTATTTATATAAGAGTTTCAACTAAAGGGATTCTGGCGCGGTCTGGGTTTGAGTAGGGGTGAGTGCCATACTCAACTGCGCATGCTCGAATTTTTGCTGATGTCAGCATTATTACTAATGGCGTGTGCGCATGCGTTAGATTTATCGGTTTCGGGATTTCCAGGAATTAGAGATTTCGGGGATTCCGGGACTTGTTGTTGCCGTTGTCGTTGTTGTTGTCGTTGTTTGCGCCAGAACATACATTACTATCTCTCAGGGGGTTGGAGTGTAAAATATGGATATAAATGTTCAAAAACAGAAAGTGAAAATGATTCTATTTAACTCTCATTTTTGTTTTGTGCGAATATTTGTTATAAAAAGAATATATAAATGTCGAAAGCAATTAAAACATCGCAGAAAAAAAAACAGCGAGGAAACCCAGGCAACTTTTCGTCGTTGGAAGAAGAAGTTTGAAAAAACAGAGATGATTTGAGGATTTCGATGACAATTTCACGATAACGAAAAAAAACTTATAATAATAAAAAAAATGACGAAATGCTATATTATATATTTCACCCTTTTTCATTTCTTTTTGTCTTTGGGGGCGTTCATTGAAGGTTTCACTTCGCTCGAAGTCAAGATTCAATACTTTTATGCGCTATGTAAACACCGGTGCTGTTTACATGAACAAGGCGAAGTGAGTTTCACTTCGGCCTGATTTTCACTTCTGTCTGAAAGACAGAAGTGAAATTTTACATCGCTCAACAATTCATCATGTAAACAGACTGTAGTAAAAAAAGTCACTGCGCATGTTCAAATAAACATTGAGCATGCGCAATTTAAATGTCAGCAAATCCTTTTAGCGACATACGGCCCTTCAACACGGACCACCCCCCGAAGTGAATATCTACTGCTACCCGAAGTGAAATGCCATGTAAACACTAACGTTTTTCACTGCGGCGTGAAATTCACTTCGGGTAAATTTAACTTCGGGCTTCATGTAAATGCCGCCTTGCTTATACTTCAAACTTTATGTATAAATATTACATAATCCAAAAGTTCATTTAGGGGCTGATCACATAAGGCGAGCCGGCCCGGTTAAGCGGGCTGGCTCGCTTTGCCGAGATCTCGCTTCTATTAAAAGATTTCTCATGAAAAGTGAATTGCGATCACATGAGAAACGAGCCATCCCGGTTTGGCGAGAAGATGTTTGAAAATTTCTAGTCCGAGTGTCAAATTTTGACGAAGTTATATCAAAATATTTGTTTTTTGAAAATCTTGAAATTACATTTTGGGACAGTCTAAAAAAAACACTGACTTATCTGCGAAATTATGTTATTTAACTCCTTTTTCTTTCTTTTTCTTATAGCTACACTAATGGTTCTCGTTTTTATTTTGTATTCATTATTTACGCAGAGAACAAAAAGAATGACTAAGAACATAATAAATGTCTATATATCGATATTCATTATAGCATATTATATACTTGTTTCAAATAGTTAGTATTCCATGCTTCTTTGTAAGAAAAAGTAAGCAAATCAAACCTGAATCTGGGCGTTCTTACATTTAAAAGATTTTTTCAGATTTGTTTGTTCTTATTTTTTCTTCGTACTAGAAAAAAAATTTAACAAACCACTTGGAATTCAGCCTAATTTTATTTATATTTATGAATCTTTTTCTTTGGTTTATATTAAAGTAGGTGTTTGTGTTACGGAACGACTAAAGCTTAACACAACATTCCACAGCTATTTTAAAAACCTGTTAGCCGCACGAAAGAGACACATAATTTAAAAGTGAAAATAATTAAGTTAACTCTTTTTTTACTTCTCCTTTTTGCTACACAAATAGCTTTCGATTTTTTTATAAAAAAAAGACACATAGACACATAAAAATACCAAAAGTGAAAATATTTAACTGAAGGTTATTTAGCTCCTTAATGATTCTCGTTTTTATTTTCTATTCATTATTTGCGCAGAGAACAAAAGGAATGACTAAAAGCTGAAATACACGATCCGTTTAAACAAAAGGTTTAAACCTGGCGGATGAGTCATAGGGCAAAACGGATCGTGTATTTGTCCTGCCAAATTTATCATTTCGGATGTTTTATACGTTTGACGTCATGTATCCCTTTCGGAATATTTTGCAAAATACAGTTGAAAACAAGATAGCTACTGTAAAAAATAATCAAGATGAAAACAAGAGAAAATGGCGAAACAAACAAACAAACAAAAGATTTTTACGGAGTATTAATTTTGCTTCGCCATTTGGACGCACTCTCAAAAACTTTTCGTGTTCAAACTAATCTCCTGTGCGAAATTCGCGAAGTAATGTTGATGTTACACCCACATTTTTCTTCGTATCAGACAAGGTTTTACCCATATGGATCTCCTCCTTCTTTTAAAAACGTTTGCTATGATAATCGGGCAGGCAGCGACCGTAGCAACACGTCTTTTCATTTTGCTTGCCATAGTTTAAAAGACTTTTTAAGCATGCTGTTCCTTTAAATGGATTACGTGTAGACAAGAAACCTTTCACAAAGTTTCTCCTGCATGTTTTCCGTAAGGTTTTGACCTTCCGTTTAAACGGACATAATCAATGTTTAAATCAAGATTCATGCAAGTATATTTATTTAAAAAAATTTTTTATGGAAATAGAAACGTAACGCATGCGCATTATTAAGGACATAAAATGTTTCGTTTCACTATTTCTAGCAAAGTCTTGTTCACATTGTCGTATCCTGTTAGAAACAATTCGATGAAGAAAATAAATTTATGAAATATGTTTTAAATTATTCTTCAAATCAACTTATTTGACGCAACATCAATTTATTCCTTTTTGTATGTTAGTTATCAACTGAATTTTTCATTTTGTTGGTCAGGTTTACACAGCTACAAGATGAGAAAAATGTCGACTTTATTGTTTGTGTTTTGTGTTATTTCCACATCTCTTGGATTGACGTACGGAAAAAATTGCATACCTGTTGCAACTTGTCATTGTAGGAGTGATACAGCTATGTACTGCTCTGGTTCTACTGCCAAGAAATTCCCGAATATAACATTCTATGAGTTGGAAATATTACATGTGAGATATCCGAAAGTGGAAAAGATTCATGTTTTTTTCTTTCAACGATTTGGAAAAATTAGAACTCTCATTTTAGATGGGGGAGAGTTCACACAGCTATCACAGTATGCTTTATCAGGACTTTCAAACCTCACCCTACTAGTTATTAGATATTCACGGCTGCGTACAATACATCCAAAAGCATTTATCCATTTGATAAATTTGAGATATTTAGATTTGCTTGGAAACGACTTGGATATCATCCCGCGTGAAGCATTTTCAAATCTTCGTTTTCTCCAAATTTTAAGTCATCATAGCAATGTTATTCAAGAAATCGATTTAATCATGCATAAAAATTCTACCTTGATATATCTTCATTTAAACCACAACGCAATCAAGAGAATATCATATTTAACATTTTCGAATTTGTCCAATTTAAAAGCTGTCCAACTCAACAATAACTTGATTGAAAATGTACCTAATGGCATTTTTGAAAAAACGAAAGTGCGTGTTTTACATTTTCACAACAACAAATTAAAAGCTTTGAAAAGCATATCCTTTAAAGGTTCGATATATTTACAATATCTTGACTTACGTTACAATCTGATTGAAAGTATACAACCAATGACTTTCAAAGAACCTAAATTACAACGGTTATACTTAGAACATAATAAACTTTCAATTCTCAAAAGCTGCAGTTTTCATGGATTATCAGATTTACATCACCTAAGCTTGCATAAAAACACCATAACAAATGTGGAACAGCATGCATTTCAGGACTTAGGAAATTTAAGAACGTTATACCATCAAAACAATTTCATAAAATCAATTAATCGCGGCGTACTAAATCCATTAGGTAATGTGACACGTCTGTATCTTTCAAATAATAACCTTATGTTGTTGGAAAATGGAGTGTTTGAAGGATGTAGATCACTCAGAGAATTATACTTGGACTATAATAATATCCCCAAAATTGACGCAAACTTATTTGCAACCTTTAAAAATCCTAGTGCGAGTTCGCAAAACTTGTCGCACATTGATTTGTCAAACAATAAATTAGTTGAAGTTGACTTTATTGTGTTCAGTAAACTTCCTCGGCTGACAAATCTTAGTATTAGCTATAACAACGCCAAAAGGGTGAAAAATTCTTTGTTCAATGGACTGCCTTTGTTGCAAAGATTATCTCTGATGGGTAACAAAATAAACCAATTAGAAAACACTGTTTTTCTTGGGTTTTCATCTTTAACATCGTTATATTTGAATCAAAATGAAATATCCTGGCTACAACCTTACGTATTCCGTGATCTTCGAATGGTAACTGACATCGATCTAAGCAGTAACAAAATACAAACATTGTCACATAATGCATTCTATGGCGTGGTGAAATTGAGACAACTTTATCTGCACAACAATAGATTATCTAAAATACAAATATCTGCTTTTCCTGAACTATCCAGTCTAAAAGAAATAAACTTAAACAATAACATGATAAGGAATATAGAAAATGAATTTCTAAAGAAGTTTAAACATTTGGAAGAATTGAACCTAAAGAATAACGGCATTAAAAGCCTTCGAAATGGAATGTTTGAGGGTTTAACTAGGTTGAGAAAGTTATATATCGGTAGTAATAAAATAAAATATATCGACAGCAAAGCGTTTCTTAATTTAAGATCATTGAATACTGTTTACTTAAAAAAATGACATTTCAAGCTTATCACCATATCAGTTTATCCATAACACAGCTTTACACGCCATAAGATTGGATGGAAACACCATCAAACATATATATGATAGAACATTTAATAAATTAAAGGACCTGTATAATTTGAATATAAGCAATAATGGGCTAGAACGCGTTGATGAATTGGTATTTTCAGATTTGGTAACGTTGTATACATTGGACCTTTCTGGTAACCAACTAAAAGGTCTGCATTCAAAAATGTTTACAAATTTGACAAATATAAAAAATTTGTATTTGAGCAAAAACATGTTTAATGTTCTTCCAAATGAAATATTTGATAACAACACAAATTTGAGTCGCCTACATCTTGATCATAACAAGTTTTCAAAGTTACCGTTTGCTATCAGAAGTTTAAGTTCATTGAATAATCTTGATTTAAGCCATAATTCGTTATCTGTCTTTGAAGCTGATGTATTAGACAAACAACTAGATTGAACTACCTAAATCTACAAAACAACTACATTAATGCTCTTAAAGGTGATGAATTCCACAAACTTCAAAGTCTTCGAATTCTTAATTTGGCAAATAATCTTTTGGAAAATTTACCGGAAGCATTGTTTAACAAAACTATTTATCTGAGCAATTTAAACATCAGCGGCAACAAGTTAAAAGTAATTAAATACTTTTCAAAACTATCTTCATTATCAAAACTTGATCTGAAGCTTAATCGGATCTCAGACATATATTCTACTGCATTTAAAGAAATGAAGGCGCTGAAATACTTGGATTTGTCGCAAAACCAATTAACGAATGTTAGAAATGTTTTCTCGGAGAATCACAACCTGGAGAAGTTATATTTAACTGGCAATAAGTTAGACAATATTGGTTTATTAAGATTAAAACATTTGAAGAAACTACTGGAAATATCGTTTCGAGGAAACCGCTTGGTTCATATTCCAAATGATTTCTTTCCTAACTCACTACAAATTGTTGACCTATCCGGCAATCGTATTACCAATGTTTATGAAGTTACCTTTTCCAACCTGACTGCACTTAAAGAAATTCTTTTGGCTAATAACTCCATAAAAACATTGAATCCAAACATGACAGACCATCTGGAGAATCTAAAACTAATCGACGTTAGATACAATGACTTGAGCTGTGACTGCAAACTTGCTGAATTTGTAAGGTTATGTCCGAAAGAAAGCGTTGTATTAAGTAGATGTGTCAGTTCTAATTTAACCAACGCGTCAAACATCTTTAACTTTGATGAGGACAAAATATGTAAAAACAATATCACATGTGGGTATCATGAAGGGCAGCACAGATGTTTGTGTACATCACAATATCGTGGCGACTTTTGTGAGTATATAGGAAAGGTTGATGAAAGTGGAACTAAAAAGTGGATTATCATTGGATTGGTGATGGCTTTTCTTTGTATTATACTGATAATTGTTGCAGCGGTGGTATTCAAAAGATATCAGAAACGTAATGCTTCCAAGGTACGTACATCAATATCTTTAAAGTAAAAGTTCTTAACTGCATTGCCTAAACAAAGCTATTACATGTAAGGTTATGGAACTGTAGCTATCTCTAAAGGAAACAGCCAAAGCGCAAATTAAGGAATAGAAATCGTCAGTAAGTTTCAGTATTTATATGTTCTTTAAGTTTTATGTGAAACATTTGTAATTTTTCTTTATTTGTCCAGGGTATATTATATAGCAAAATTTTAATAGGGTTTGGAATTTGAAATGCTCTCAATAGGGTTGCACCGATACAACCATGTCGCTTTAAAATATAGCTTCTACTAGTCCAGAACAAAATATAAGGGTTTGTTTGAAGTTTTTGGTAGATAAAATGTAAGGTGCCTCATAGCTTCCAATTTTTATTCAAATGATAAAATTCTAAAAATATATACTTTTCTTAAAATAAGAAACTTTTCAGGAGGGTGGAATCCACCTCTGGCACGGATATAATTGGATTAAATTACATGATATCTTTTATCCTCGTACGCAAAGTAATGTCACGATTTATCTCCCACTTTTTCACTATCAACGTAAAATCGAATGTTCATATACAGAGCCAAGTAACAAAGTATCACCTTCTCTTATAGGCGAGAAATTCAAAGATTCAGAGAATTAGCGAGTTGGGTAGAGTGGTAAATGTTAATGCACAAGCTACGGAATACACAGATCTCAAGATAAACATTTGTTCACTGGATATTATCCAAACATACACTAATTTAAGTTTATTAAGATTTGAGACGTTTTTAGATTGAAGATGTCCCTCATGCACCGTATGGACAATTGACTGGTGAACGCGGTAGTCAAATATACGAGAGTGTAGATGTTGTAAAGAACCCGTCCGCTGAAGGAGATATTTACGAGTAATTGATGTGCGAGGAACTTGTCTTAATGTGTACAGAGTTATTTGAAGGTAAAGCAACTATTCGCAAAAAAATATGTTAATGTTACTCCAAGAAAAGAAGGCCAACGAAAACACATTTTGCATCCATGGTATATATTTAATTTAATTTCGGAGTCATGCTTAACATCCCCTCAATAACATTGTGCATTACAAAACATTAAATTTAAATGTATAGCTGTAATAGTATATAATAAAACGATTTCGCTTTTTTTTAAAATTTTAGAGAGTGCAACTTAATCCCTAATTGCAATAGTATATAATAAAACGATTTCGCTTTTTTTTAAAATTTTAGAGAGTGCAACTTAATCCCTAATTGCAATCTTTGAAAGAACAATTTCTAAAATTGCGCCCCTAATGAAATGCTGAAGCAGTGAAAAAGAAAAAATGTTTTTATTGGTTTATTTTCAGTTGTTTATGTAGCAACTTAAATATATAGTTACGTGTATAACTTTAGAGGAAGAATGATAGAATTCTTTATTATTTTAATAACAAATTGTGTCACGTTATTTGATTTATTGTTTAATGATGTGTTGCTTGAACATCATAATCGGAATATTTTCTTTTTCTTTTTTAAGGACGTGTATTTTTAAATATTCTTTTAACTTGTGATTACTTGACAGACAGGGCAATTTATTGCTCTTATTTGAATAACTTTTAATTAATATCAGTTTTATATAGCTTGTATATAAACCTCTCGTTTTATTATTTTTTATAATAAAAGACTGGTTTCATTTACTTTTTGGTTGATACTCATTTACTTAATGAGCGATTGCATCATTATCAACTTTCTCTTTGAAATTGTAAAATGTCAATAAAACATTTTATTGGTAGCGAGTATGAACGTTCGAAAAATCTTTGTAGTGCTTTAATTTATTAGAGAAGGAAAACACATTTTCAGCAATTCTCAGAAGATTATTTAATTTTTTTAATTCTGATTAGTGCGACTTAATTAACGAGAATGATTTTTTTTTCTTTAAAAAGTAAACCCTGGAACTTTTTCTGTTAATATTACAAATTATTTTTGTTTAGCAAAAAACGTCAACTTTATTCTTTTACATGCCAAACAGTTTAACAAAAAAAAACTTAGCGTTGCTAACATTCCCCATCTATGTGAAATTAAGATATTCTATGAAAAATATTTAATATGTGTCTAGTACTGTCGATTGTTAAATAAGAACTCGAATTGCTTTTGTATTAAGGCCGGTTTCCATACAGCTGCATTTTGCGCCCAGTCGTAAAATGCGCCGCGACTTTTATCGCATATACCGAACCATTTCCATTTAGCGATTTTTGCTCACGTGTTTTTGCAAAACATGGCTGATGTACACAGACTATATTTATTGCTGCAAAATCTGAGATTAGTCTTAGCATTATTTTTATGGCGTAGAAATAAACAACGTCGTAAAATACGTAAGAAAAACATGTGGATGAGACGACTTTTCATAGAAAGAAGAACCAAAGGCCTATACAACGTTTTGGTTAAGGATTTAATGTTTTCAGATCATGAGTACTTTTTTAAGTCATTCAGAATGACTCCAACAAGGTTTGAAGAACTTCTTTCATTCGTGGCTCCGCACATTCAGAAGTCATCCAAAATAAGAGATGTCACTAGTCCAAGTGAGAGGTTGTGCATAACACTTCGGTATTTAGTCACCGGGGATGCACAAACAACAATTGCTAGTAGCTACAGAGTTAGCCCACCCACAGTGAGTCGCATTGTCAGGGAAACATGTGAAGTTATATGGTTTGAACTGAATGAAAGGAATTTTCTAAAAGTGCCAAGCACTGAAGACAGCTGGCGAAAAGTGGCTGATGCTTTTGAAACAAAGTGGAATTTTCCTCATTGTTTGGGAGCTATTGACGGCAAGCATGTGGTGATGCAGGCCCCTGCAAGAAGTGGTTCAGACTATTTCAACTATAAAAAAACACATAGTATAGTATTCATGGCCGTATGTAATGCCAATTATGAGTTTACATTGCTCGACATAGGAGATGCTGGCCGACAAAGTGATGGTGGTGTTTACAAAAATAGCAAGTTAGGCTTTGCAATTGATAATAATCAAATAAATATACCACCACCTGGTCAAATCCGAAACGCGGGAACTAAATTATATCCCTACGTATTTGTTGCAGACGATGCATTTATGATGAAACCATTTATGTTAAAACCATTTGCTCGCTTGGATGCATGTCAGAAAAGAAAAATCTTTAACTACAGGTTATCAAGAGCTAGACGTGTCATTGAAAACTGTTTCGGTATTGCAGCAGCAAGGTTTCGAATTTTTCGCAGGCCGATAATTGCTCAAGTTGATACTGTAAACTCTATAACAAAAGCTGTTGTTGGTTTGCACAATTTTTTAATGGTTAGCCAAAGAATGCACAGCGACAGTAGTTATTGCCCACCAGGATTCACTGACCAGGAGAGTGTAGACTTTTGTGTACATGGCGAATGGAGATCTGACACAGTTGGTTACACAGGCCTAGTCAATATTGGAGTTCAAGGTTCGAACAACTATAACAAAACAGCCAAAGCCGTACGAGACGATTTTAAAGAATATTTTAACTCTCAAAGTGGTGCTGTTAGTTGGCAGTGGGATTATGTCAATAGAACAATAGATCCGTTTGATGTATAAAATATTTATACTTAAAATATTTACACTGAAAAAGTATGTAAAAATATATACACTAAAAATATATGTAAAAATACAACCCTTTTTTATTAAAGTTTCCTCTATACGCTTTCTCCAAACTCAAGTTCAAAAAGCAGTTGTTGTATTTTGAGTTTGGCTATCTTATTCGTGAATCGAATTTCCGAAGTGTACCTACAAGGCTTTTGCAAAAGTGCATGTCTTCATCCTCCTCTGCATCGACAACTTTTTCGCTAGAGATATTTTTTGTTGCTTCGCTTATATCTTTAAGCGTATTGAGGACATGCATGTCCATTTGAGCAGCTGTCTGTTCTTTAATTTTTTTGCTGCTGCTTGAACTACTTTTGCTGCTGCTCGAACTGCATTCAGAACTAGAGCGTTTTGCATAAGGTCGACTTGGAGTACTTGCGGGAGACTCTGCTACAGTAGAAAAGTCTGAAACTGTTTCTGGACTTGAAAATAATTCGACTGGTGGTGGTAAGCCCATAACATTACTACACGTTTCCTTGTTCATTACTTTTTCTTGAAGAAACTGCAGTTGCGCAAAATATTTACATTTTGGCAAAGTGTGGAACGCTGCCCCAGATTTCATCATTTTAGACCGCTTCACCAAGCACCTCTTTAGGTTTTCCCGCAGATTTTTCCACTGACTTTTCAGGAATTCAACTAAATAAGTAAGAGAAGACGTATTAGCTAAAATATATACAAGCACCACAGAAGTAGCTAGCTGTATAAAAATAGGTTAAAATCTTTATACTTTCAGACAAAGTTTTGTAGTAACAAACTTAAGTGGCTAGCTAGCTATCTTACCTGGCTTATTAAACTTTTTGGATAATTCTTCCCAAGAGGTTTTTCTTATGTCTTGATCATGATGAGATCGAGCAGAGGTATTCCATAAAGCTGGTATATATTCTCTTCATTCATTTGGCTTTGATAAAAATTTAACACAGAAGCGAGATCTCTTACGTTGTTGCTAGCCATCTTGAAATGATCTAATTAAAAATTCTTTCGTAATTCATGTAGATTTCTACCTTTTGATTGGCTGTTAAGCTGAAGCGCAGAATGTAGCTCGCAAAAAGTAGAGCCTGTTCAACTTTTTTTAAATCGCCCCAGCGCATGCAAAAGCGCGAGGTCAGCGGCATTATTCTGATAATGCGCATGCGTAGATCAAAAGTCACGGCGCTTTTTACGACTGGGCGCAAAATGCAGTTGTATGGAAACCGGCCTTAATAACTTTATCTTATTCTTGCTGTTGTTATTGTTGATACAACATTCGTTAATAACAAATTATCTGACACATTAAAAGATCAACTAAGTATTTATGGAATGCGTTTCCAAATCGCTTTACTTTACTTTTTTGTATTGTAAAAAAAATAAAAAAATTAACAACTATAACAATACTAACGATGTAGATATTTTAACCAATGCGCTTCTAATTGCTATCAGTAATCAAGTTAGGTAAAATACGAAAGTTTTACTTATAAGAAGGTGAACCAGACAAACTAGATAAGTATCCTCAAATTCACAAAAAATATCACATTCATTGCTAAACCACATTACCTCTTTTGTGGCGGTCTTGTTAAGCTCATGGTTAAGTTGAAATAATTAGTTTCATAATGTGATCTCAGAACCTCGTGTTGTTTTCCACCAAAGCTTTACACGTCGAACAGTAGCGCATCGGTCTAAGAAAACTATACACGCATAACTTATTTTAATATTCAATAAAAAAGTTTAGCTCTAACAAGTTGAAGATCCCTCCCAGGAGTTGTATTAACTTGAAATAAAGTTTTGTAAATCACTAGCATGATTGTAAAGAGCACCGTTGGACGAACCATACATAGTGTAATGACAAAATAGGCCATAACGAAATGGGCAACAAAGAAACACAACATTGAACAATTACCCTTGAGATGGTAAGTGACGAAAAAGAAACATATACCAACACTGATGGTTAAGAAATTGTTATGTAAGTTAGGTGTGAACATATAAAAGTTTGGTCATAAAAACATGTATACAGTTGAAAATAACTCGTACATTCGTATGTTTTTTGACATAACCAATATATTTAACATTTCGGATGACATCCGTAATTTTCTTAATTTCCTCCTACTTTGACCGACATTGTATTAACTTGAAATAGAGCTTCGTAAATCTCTAGCATGATTGTTAAGAGCTCCGCTCAATGAACCATACATCGTGTAATGACAAAATAGACAACAGAGAAACTGTAACACAACATTTAACAATTACCCTTGAGATGATAAGCGAACGAAAAAGAGGCATATACCAACACTGAAGGCTTAAGAAATTGTCAAGTTAACAAGAAACCACTTGTAGGTGTAAACATATGAATTGACTAAGTTTGGTCATAAAAACATGCATACAGGACAAAATAAATCGTATATTCATATGTTTTTTTAACCAATATATTTAACATTTTGGATGACATCTGTAATCTTTTTAAAATCAGTTGCATTTCCTTCTACTCTGTGTGTTTTCACATGTTTAAGATAAATATATACACACGCTGTATTTGCGTGCCATGTATCTTAAATAAAAACGACTTGTGTGACTTAGGCTATTTTGTCAGATTTTGTGTGCAGAGATTTTCTGATTAATTATTCATATCAGATTCTTGCGTTTACATTTGTCAACCTCGTTCCCAGTTTTTCGCTTTTTTGACACCCGTCCGAGACGGCGCGAAGAAATGACCCTGGGCCAGGCTGGTTAAAATCAGCACGATTTGTGCTGATTTTTAATTTATTCAAAATTTGGTCATTTTGTTAAGAATTGCATGCGGACCGCCGAGAACACTGGTATTGTTATAATTTATGCAAAACAATCTTGGATCGAAATCATGGATAGAGTTTTCTTTTTAATCAGAAACAAGTTAGCTAAAGTGTTTTGAGTTTTTGCTTCGAGAAAATATGATTGCAGTGTTGCCTTCGCTTTTTTTTGGCTACATACAAATTTTAAATATATATTTATTAAAGGTCCAAGACGTACTTTTGTGGCTACAAAGGTTGTGCAAACCAAGGTAGTTATGATTTTTAGCTATCTTTATTTTATATTATAGTTAAAAGTGAAAGTACTTTTAGCTAGCTATAGCTAGCTACCAAGCCACAGGATTATCAGAGGGTTTTGTGATTAGAATTACAGTGAAGATGCCTAGCTAAGCTATTAGTTAAGTTTTTAGTATTTTTTTAGGAACATGCAGTCTTTCTAATTCCATTTTTGTCTTGCGGGTGACTTATTGCTGACGTAAACCTCTATAAACCTAAGTTGAGGCTTTATCACGCCGGCATTATGGTGGCGTGTAGCTATATATTATACTAGTATTGAGTCATCAAACGCCATCAACGTAACCATGTGTCAGATACAGATCAGATATATACGTTTAGACGTATATAATAACTGGCTCCTTTTGTCTGTTATTGTTGTAACGTGCATATACAATTTTTACCTAACTTGTTATTGTTAGGTCAAAATTTATAATTGTCTTTAAAAAAAATCTTATCGACCTGCTTTAAATGCCTAAATTCGGAAATTCGGAAAGCATAGCTATTACAGAATCATTTTTTATGCTAATCCCATCAGACCAGCCTAAATGCATCTCCCAACAAGTTTTAACTCAATATCTTTCTTTTTCATCTTTCTTTTTCATCATATTGCACTTTTGGTTTTTCACGAAACGGGTCCCTGGAAACTCATTTACAACTAAATGGCCACTACGGTCAAACCAATTGACTTTTTTCAATAATTTTATGTTTGTTGCTTTACTAAGAGATTAAAAGTCATAAAACATAGGATGTTACATTTCATGCAGTCAGAGAAAATTGTTATTTAATCTGTAATCGATTGTTATTTAAAATCTGTAACCGATTGTTATTTAATCTGTAACTGATTAATTAAGACAATACAGACTAATTAGAAGGTAGGTACAGATTAATTAAGCGTATAACTATTTGGTTAATTAAATGGTATGAACTTCTTAATCCAGTTTTTTAACCTTTTTCAACCAAATCAACAGCATATGATTTTATTTTTTTGTTTATGTGTTCTGCCTCCCTTTGAAATAATATTAGCTAGAGTGTAAAAGAAGGTCTGTTCGGGAGAAATAGGATTAGTTATGTATACCTGTATATACCTTGTGTTGTATTTGAGCTAGCTAGATAGCTGCTAAACATGTCTTCAAGCAAACCTACATTGTGTTTTTTACTACACCCTGTGCACAAAAGCTAGCATAGCTAGTTTTCTAGCTCTAGTCTAGTAGCTACCTCCTCAACTGCACTGCAAAAAAAACAGAAGCTTACTTTAACAGTCTCTAAAAGTACAACTAAAAGCTATTTAATTTTGTTTGCACGTTAAGCTATACTAACAATGCCAAATATTTTATTTTTCACAAAAATAAATTCAGCCCAGAAGCAGAACATAAACATTCCAGCGTCCCTTTCGCACATAAACTTAGACGCCATTATTGTTTTTCTGTTATTATTCAATTTTTTACGCATAAATTAATTTATCTTCATAATTAACGGAAACTTGAGAAACCAATCAGATAGCAGAACTGACCAGTGTGGCCCAGGGTCATTTCTTCTCGCCGTCCGAGATTGTCAGAAAGAGAAAAATGGGCCTGGGGACGAGGTTGTACATTTGTATCAGATGTCGTAATTTTTAATTTTTATTTTCAACATGGTTCCTTACGCGAGAAGGCTTACTGCTGCCGCAATCGTGATAGCTGTTTTACTGAAAGAAAAAAAAAACTAAGATAAACTGAAGGAAAAGCTTTTGAATATAATTTGTCGCAAATGTGGAAAAATACCTTTGTTTTCTTATTACTGTCTTTATACAGAGGACTTTTTACATTTTATAGAGCTTCTTCCTTTTGAAAAATTCAATAAAAATTTCTATTTTTGACATTTTGATTTCTTGAAAGTTGGGTCTGTCATCCCGTGCTTTCGAAATCATACGCTTTTTCAACTCATTAATATTTAATAAAGCAAACTGTTAGATCATTGGTCAAATTTCTTCAGACAAAATCTGAAAAGTTGAAATTTTTTAACCTTTCAGATTGTGTCTGACGACAAATTTGACGACAAAAAAGCTTCAAATTTTTCTGTCTATACTTTCAGATTTATTTTCAGACAAAACGTGATAATTTAAACGCTGCTTAAGGTTTATCGATTTAATCAGACAACATTCCCAATTAACCTTTGATACTGAAAGTTCACTTTTGCCAACAATTACTTTGGTAACAACAGGCTTTAGGTGATGTTTTTATTTAAACTCTCAAACATATAATGAGGTTTACGAAAAATATATTCCGCAAAATAAAATATCTGAATGCTATTGCGTTTTTATGGCGTATACTGATGTAAGCCCTCCACACACGTCACACGATTAATTTTTTCTCACTGTGAACCCTGTACTAAATCTATACTAAAACGCTCCAACTGAATGTGAGCCACTGTTTAAAACCACTTAATCGCTAAATGTGGTGTTTAACGCCGGATATTTGTATCGTTGTGAAGGTTCCACTGGATTTGCGACAAGCTGTATATTAGTACTAATGCGATCAACTTAGATATGTCCAGCACATGTGTGGCCGGGTCACGCAGTTAGTTGTCATTTAACTCGACGTTTCGACGCTGAGTCCACTGCCTAATAACCGAATATTTCACTTGTTCAATTCAATACCTCATATTTTTCTCGTTTTGTTTAAGAAAGGTTTATTCCAATTAATTAAACCATTGATCGAGTCATTAATTACATATAATGAGACCTGGATTTTAAAGCTCAGAATCGAGTTTTTGGTGAACCGCTTTTGATGTTGCACACCATATTCACGATAAGTTATGTGTTCGCTGATTATTTAACAGCCTGTCTGGTATGTGATAATGTACTGAATATATAGTGTATTGTTTCACTGAAGTTACAGCTGGCAACTCTTTAAGTTTTACATGAGTTGGCGTAACGTGCCTGATAATAGTGGTAAAAAGTGACAAATATAAAAACAACAAGGCAGCTGTAGTCAGCATACTTATTAGCAGTTTGTGTTAAACGTTAACAATATCAACTTGCCACAAAATGCGCCCAATGGACATATATATACACATTCGTACTGGAAACGTTCCTCTGAGGATCGTTTCCATTTGACTGCTTTTCTAGCTATGGCGAAGAAATCTCATCAGTTTTTTTTAGTCATCAGATATGCAATAAAATGCACGTGCTTACAAAAATCTCACAAATTATTTGGGCTATAGCGGAAAATACAGTCAAATGCAAACGAAAATGTAAATTCTTTTCTCTTTTTAAACCCTTTGCCATTACCAATCTACACTCAATTTAGACAACCAGTCGGTGGCCCGTAGAAAGAACCACAGGTCCGCCCGTTCTTTGTATCGCATTGCGTGCGCCAGCTACTTGCGATACCATTTTGTGTGACAGACGTATACGGGTATTATAATATAGACGAGTCGGTAACCCGTGGTTAAATCCACGGGGTCGCCGGTCCTTTATATATCGCATTTCGTGTTTCCGTAACAGGACGCGGCTTTCGCGGATACACAGACAGACGGAATACGGCTATTATTAAAGAGACTAGCAGGGAGACACGTCGAAACGCCGGGTTAAGCCAAAAGTAACTGTATGACCCGGCGTTGAACACTCGGTGGAGCCCTTTATAAGAGCGGTAAACTGTGCCACATATGCATGTGGAAAACTTAGTACAGATATGCAGTATCTCGTAAATCGATTGAAGCGCATGCAACATTAGTGCTTCTTATGTAACAGAGTTTATAACCAAGTGTTACCCGTCATAGCAAAAACCATTTGCCAACATTTTTTATTTTGCGGAATAAGTTTCCGTGAAAGTTCAAAAGTTAATCGTGACACCGGCCTGAGCGCTTAGAACAGGCAATACGTGTCGTACATGCGTATAGGCATAATACCCTTTTGAAAAAAAACTTTATCGCAACTTCGGTTTAAATAAAACACAGGAAACAGCGTGTTGCTAACACTGGACTAAGCACCTAATACAGGTAAACTGTGTCATACATGCGTATAGGTGCAATACCCTTTTTCAAAAAAACTTTATCGCAACTTCGGTTTAAATAAAAACACATGAAACAACCCGTCGTTACCCCGTCCAGTTAAAAAAATCACTCAATAATTTTATTGTGCAGAAAAAGTTTGCAAAATTGTCAGTGTAGATAGGAAAACCTCCTACATGCTGTGGTTACAAATTTGAGGTTAATGGTTTAGGAGACTGTACTCTTATTAAAGCAAAAAACTTTAGACGTTTGGCAAAGTTTATATGACAGTAAAAGGTGTAGTTACCTGCATTTAGGATAGGGAAGATTTGAAAATCTTGTTCTGGCTAACTGTATTATGTGGCTATTTTCAGTTTTTAGCCGAAGGTAGCTAACAGGTAGCTAGATAGCCCTCAGTTGCACTTTAGTAGAAATCAGATTGGTGAAAATAAAACAAATAGAACAATGCTGGCTAAGATCAAAAGCTGTCGTATCAAACTAAATAATAATACTAGTTCGCCGGCTTTTTAGGATGTTCCCTCGAAATCTACGTTCGTTGCCAAAATCTTAAAACTGGCGAGTTCACGATTTGTATGTGGCTGAAAAACGTGACAATATTTTTTTTTAACATGTAAAAAACAAAAATAAAAAGCTTTTAGAAAACAGAGAAGTAAAGAAAAACAGATTCACCAACGTCAACGCCACAGCTTTCAAAATGGCCGTAGCTTAGATCGTTTTATATTCCTTCGTATGTTAAAACCTTGCTCTGTGGAGTTTTTCTAAGATTTCCCCCAAAAAGCTGCGCGCAACCATTTTGCACAAAATACGGCTATTATTATAGAGATCGTTCTATTGTCTACAATAATGGCTCTAATCTCTGGACACTTCAACAGGCGGACATTTATAATTAACGCATTCTAGTCAAAGTATTTCTATAAAGCGCACAAAAAAAAGTGTACGCTCCTATCAAAGGACATGTTTTTATTCACGAAATGGGTATTTTTGAACTTTTGTCTTATCAGCGTACACCTAAATGATACGATGCAACTACTCCTTAAATTGTTTTCTGAGGAGAAATATGGAACGAAACCATTGCTTTTACTAGAATTTAATTCACATTGCCATTTTAGACATGTAGAAGTCGCACAATTTAGCTATTTCTTCGTTTTTTTATGTTATTCTCTTTCCGCAGGGGACAATGAACCCCCCTTGAAAAATAAAAATATATAAATAATTAAAATATACTCGATATATGAAAAATGAAGCTTAAAATTAACAATTTTTGAAAAAGGCGGACACCCCTAACTTGCGAACCGATGTTTTGGCACTAATAGTGCCCACTATTTAGAGATGCTACACAACTATACAAAAAGCGCCTGTGCCAACCTTATCAGACGGAGAAACGAGGAGGTTAAAAAGGAGAAGTGGCTGACTGGCCGTAAATTTTACTAGCCACCTCTAAGACACGTGTATATTCAACAAAATCCCAGATTAGTCTAAATTGAGATTATAGTTCGAGTTAAGGCGATGTTTTCAACAGGTGGGGCGATTTTTGGCGCAATTTTAGCCAAAACTAAAAACTGTGTGCTCCACGGCTGATGATAAACGTTAAAGTAGTAGATAAGATAAATGAGCGGTGTACAGAGGTAAATGAATATGTCACTTCATATTATTCAGCTAAATGACGTATAAAAAACGTGGTAGGATATGCCATATAAAAAAAGCCATACACCAATGCGCATAAATAAGGAAGGTATAGGAAATATGTGTTAACTCCGTTGGAAAGGTTAAAATTAAAACGATTTATCTCGGGCGTGAACACGAAACACTTCTTCTTATAGGCAATATGACAACCACAATACACATATTAAAAAAATATCAATGGTATATGAGAACATCAATGGTTATTCAACTGCGAAAAATCTAAGTTTAAATCTTCTGGCAATGAAAATCTAAAAACAAGACTTCAAGATGTTTTGTGGGACAAGCTGAAGATTACATGCATTATGTTTATTTACAAGTTGCTGGTTACTTATCACATCACCAATGTTGTCTATTCTTTGTCTCGCCTCAGAATTGGTGTGTTGCTAGATCAACCAAACGTGAATGTGGGGTCACGCTTACAAATGCAATGCGCATGCGTGCTAGTTAATCACAATGTTGGTTCCATCATGAAAGAGTATGGATATTACATAGAATTTGATTTTGCTACAGCGAAACGCAACTCCAACCTTACAATTCAACAAGCAACTAAATTAGTATACAAAAATAACACTAAGGCGATAATTGGGCCATCATGCCGAAACTTGTGTTTATCTGTCGGTTACTTGGCAACATACGCAAACATACCAGTTCTATCATATGGTTGCTCGAGTGCCTTGCTATCTGGGAAAGACAAATTTCCAACCTTTGTGAGAACTAGACCATGGGCAAGACTTGTTCCAGAATGTATAGGTAATATTATTGTTTATGGACGTCGCGCTATGCAATTATTGAATTGATTTTTTGCTTAAAATTGGAGATTTTAATTCTCATAAGACGGGAACTCAATCTCAATGGACACGTCCCGAATTTTATTTATTTCCTTTTATGTGCCGCAGCTTTTTGGGAAATATTTGACAGAAAATAGATAAAATATTCAAAATCCTACCCAAAAAATTAACAAAGTGTAGAATTTTCAAAATCATACTGCAAATAAATAACGTACAACAACCTCTATAATTATAGAGCCGTGTATGCGCGAGAAATAAGTCGTGCACGGTAACACGAAATGCGATATATAGAATACAAGCGAACCCGTTGATTTATCCAGGGTTACCGCCTAGTTTATTTAATTACCCTATATCTGATCCTTGTTTAAAAGTGAGGCTCACAGGAGGAAATCAAACATAAAGAAGCGTTTGACCGTAACAATTATGTCACAAAAGCAGGACTGCTGGAAACTCAAACGAGTTTAAAATGTACACGCATGTAAATCAGAAATTTGAGAAAACATGAAATTCAGGAAGTGTTTGTTTGTATGTATAAAAACATTGGAAGCTATTAAATTAAAAACTTTTATATTCGTCGTGGGCAGATTGACTACCCATTCATAATAGTTGATGTCTGTATTTTCTCTACAATTGAAAGATCCATCTTGTACCCTTTGTTTACACGGGGAATGGGGTTTTCTGTCTATGCCTTGTGAACAGTAAGGAAATTTGATTTTTTAAGTTTGTATTTTCCTGCTTGCCAAAGAATACAAGAGGCTTTTTTCAACTTTACTTACTGTTCTTAAAAAGTCCGATTTGCTATGCGCGATTTTTGTATTAACTAAAGAATGACAGTCTTGTGGTAGAGCTTTTGCTTCATGTGTGGAAGGTCATGGGTTCAATCCCCCAATTTCCCGGTCATCTCAGCCTATAAAACTGTAAATTGTGTCAAGCATTTAACAAGAGAATGCATTAGACATCGGGCGGTTGGTTAATTGAACTGTTGCTGTGCTTGCACGGGTGGTGTAGCTCAAATGATAGCTTTAAATTTACTAAAAGCCCCTCCTTTTGTTAATAACACTGACATTAAAAACTAAACACCTTACCCTAAAAATGCTTCAGATATCCGAAAGAATTACCCTGAAGTAAGTAAGACTAAAGTAAAAAAATCTAAATAAGCCGATAGGGACATACTATTAAAAGAACAAATTTTTTATTTTAGCAAAACTGATCAAAACAGCACTTCGCCGATGTGGTTGGAACAGGCTCAGTGTTGTCTATACAAGTGAGGAAGCATGGATGAAACTGTTCGATAAAATCATGGCATTACTTCAGTTTGATAACAAAACAACCATTACACCTGTTATGAAAATTGACAATGTAGAGAAGAGGGAAATTGTGAAAACAATAAAATCACATTCTAGAGGTAGGGCTTCTTCTTCTTCTTCTTCTTCTTCTTCTTCTTCTTCTTCTTCTTCTTCTTCTTCTTCTTCTTCTTCTTCTTCTTCTTCTTCTTCTTCTTCTTCTTCTTCTTCTTCTTCTTCTTCTTCTTCTTCTTCTTCTTCTTCTTCTTCTTCTTCTTCTTCTTCTTCTTCTTCTTCTTCTTCTTCTTCTTCTTCTTCTTCTTCTTCTTCTTCTTCTTCTTCTTCTTCTTCTTCTTCTTCTTCTTCTTCTTCTTCTTCTTCTTCTTCTTCTTCTTCTTCTTCTTCTTCTTCTTCTTCTTCTTCTTCTTCTTCTTCTTCCTTGAACGAACACGGTAACTTTCCCGCGTAAATTAATTCGTTTAGGTAAACTCTTTATAACTGTACATTTCGGACGTTCAACTATTGTAGCACATGTTCAGTTTCTAGCTAGCAACCCGTTCCGCTTGAGTCTCTTGAATAGAGTTTTCTCAATTGTGTATTTTTGTAACCACGGCAGTCTTTTTTGAAACGTACACAAATACTGAATCAATTCTATGGCTCTGAAAATTTGATTTAATCGATTTGTTTTACAAGCAAAATTGCCTTGATAAAGTATTAATTGACGATAAAAGTGTGAAAGCTTTATGCACGCAAAATGAAGATTCTGCTGGTTCTTAATATTCTCACTTTTAGTATGGCAAAGTTACCGCTAAGGCCATTAAAGATAGGTTGTTTGCTTCAAAAATCTGATAGTCTTTATAAATATGAGTTTTTACGAGCCAGCATTGCTCTGGCTAAAAATAACTTAAATTATATTGTTGAGGAATTTGGGTACAATATAGAATACGTTGTTGAAGACAGTGGATGTAATGAAATAATGGCGTCCGGAGCTGCAGGACATTTAATATACGTGAAGAAGGTTCACGTATTAATAGGACCGTCATGCAGTGTAGGCTGTGTTCCTATTGGTTATTTAGTCGCATCTAATAACAGACCAATTATATCATTCAGTTGTTCAAGTGCAATACTATCAATCAAATCAAACTACCCTACTTTTGCCCGTACTCGGCCATTTGCAAGAGTACTGAATGGGGTACTGGCTTGGTATTTAAGAGAAACCATGCGAGAGTTTAAGTGGAATCACTTAGGTATAGTCTATTCGTCGTCGGATGTTTGGTCGAGTACGTTTGAGAAAATCGTTAACGTAATAAGGCGTCTTAACTCTACACAAATTGATCCCACATACTCACTTGAATCGATGAGCGATAGACGTGAAAGTATGAGAAACTTGAAGAAGAAATCAAGAGGTATGCTAGTATAATAGACGTGCTGTAGTACCATTTTTATTAAAATAGACAAATTGAAGAACCATTTACTTTCCACAAAGCGACTGCGTTTGTTTCGTGCTAAAAAATGCCTTCAATACAATTTAATTTAAATATATAACCATAATATTCTCGGTTTAAACTAGAGATTTTCGAAGAGTGGAGTGCACGTTTTAAGCACAGAAAGCAGGCGCGAATTTATTCTCAAGCTGAATAAAGCCAAGGCAGTTCGTGCTCTTCTAAAGTATATATATAGATGTTAACAAGCACATATTAAAATCTGTAATTCACTATTGAAATAAAATTAATTTTTTATTCACCATAAATCTTTAATCAACTTTTATCAATTACACTATACATTAGGGGCGGTTCGCACTTGCATAGTTAATGCATATCTTAAAGCAGGGTTACTAGTATGAACGCTATTGATAATTCGGTTAAGACACCTTCGTTTGTGCTAGAGCGGATTATTAGTTTTAACAATATTTTTAACACAAATTTGAAGAAAGTATTTTGCCTGTCACGATACCCTAAGAAGCGAGGTGCAACAAGGTGTTTTTTCCTCAATGATTTTTTTTTAATTATGTTTTATTTTAAGGAAAAAAAATTATAATATCGTGTCCTCGTCCCTTTAAAACGAATCCGCGAACTGAACTTTAATGTGTTTTCCAGCCATCCTGTGACACTAGTTATCGAAGTCTCCCATTCAGGAAAAATCTTAGTTTGCTCTTGCAGTGAAACTAAATTTAACCTTCCCCTCAAAAAAAAGAAATTGCTTCCAATGGCATGTGTTATCTAATTTATTTACATCATCATATGGATAGATTCAAAAAAGTGCCATATTTAAGTGTAAGAATTTTCTAGAAGTTCAGGTCGCGATGACATAAGAAGTAAAAATATTCACCTTTAGGGTAAATAATTAATATATCATTGTTATATTTCAAAAAGGTTAAACATTTAAAAACTGCCTTACACCACTGAGACAAGTACTGCTTCAGTAAAGCTAGTACAATAAAGGGAAAGTCAAGGGTCGGATTGGTGTGCTTCAAGATAAAACAGTAGGAACTTAAATGAAAAAAATTACGAGAGCTTGGGATAAAGTTGGGATTATACAAGAAACATTGTACAATCTAAGCATATTTAAATGAGAAACCTCATTTCTCATTGGTGTGCTGCATATGTTTTTAAAAATAAGCCAATCACATTTCAACGATATAGACTTCTTTAACAACAACAAAAAATCAACTGCCTGTCTGTGCTACTGATGGCACTAAGGCGACCAGACTAGCACCGTATCCTTTACTTTCTCCTAATATGGTTTTTAGAGTGTTATCAATTCACCATTAGCAGTATTTAAATAAGGAATATTACGATGGGTTATTAAGTAAAAATATATTACCAAGAAATCACACACTCTGGTTTAGAATCATCTGCTGTAAAAGGTCAGAAAATGACGTCATAAGAAAACTGCTGATATCAGCAATTTTAATTCTATTAATGATCTTCATTTATATTACCTGTTCCTACCTAATCAAAAAACCATTTCGAGAGTTTTTTTTTAAGTGGTTGAGTCCACCCCTTCTCCGATTGCATTTTGGATATAAAGGAAAAAGTATGCACTGTTTCTTCCTTTTCTGTGACAAATCTGAACTTGCTCGGATACACTTCGCTATCAAATGCGCCATAGAATTCGGCATCGTTGGACATTGTCTTCATAGTTGAAAAGTTTATTGTAGAAACTTGCTTTTTATGTTGTGTTGCATTTTTTTAGTTATCCTTTTCGTCTGTTATCAAATCGATGTTGCTGAAATGCTCTCATACGCTCACGAACTGGGAATGTATAATGGAGAATACGCATTTATTACAATCGATTTCCATATTAAAGATAAATGGAAGTTAGAGCCATGGTTCAAAACAGACGAAATATTCGCTGGAATACTCAATGTGGGTGTGATGAACGGAAGGGGAGTACTTGGACCTGGTAAATTTGCAAAATACTGGAAAAACTTGAGTATGATAGCTAAGGAAGAGTATAGCTATGACATGGCTAATGAAACGGTGAGAAACTAAATAGCATTCGATTGTCTCAAATGTGTTTGAACAAAAGAACAAACCTTAAAAATTTCTCTTACATTTGATCATATCTTTTTGGGCTTTTACAAAATTCTGATATGCACGTACATGTGCGGGGCGACAGACAAAGGAAGAATAGGTGGGGAGAAGTGACTAATTACCCAAACTTGCAAATTTTTAAGAACAAAAGACTTCTTTTTCCATCTATTATCTTCTCTTTAAAAAACAAGTTTCACTAACAATCAGTGTGCTAATTATGTTTTCTGTTCTTTTGCCCGGCATTGTTCTCAACGCGAAATCAAAATATTTACGCCAAACCGAACCCGTTATTAGGATCGATGTTAAAATTGCCCACGTTTACTTAGGGCTGGTGTAATAAGGAAAAGGATCGCACGCAAGTCTAGCTATATAGTACGTCATTCTGCATAACATAACTACAAATTGGTTTTCTGTTGTTTTTCTGTAGTATTACGAAGGAGCTGGTTATATTTATGATGCGGTAAAAGGTTATTTGCTGGCTTTACACAAAACCCTCACCATCGCGTACGAAAGAGAAGTTTCAAATTATATCAAAAACAACAAAATTGACAAATTTTTAGAATTGAACAATTTGACTATAGATGAGTTGAGACATATGAATAAAAACTTGACTTTTAATGAAAAACTTGATTGGTTGTTTCCAAGCAACTGGGAACTGTCGACTCTCACCCTTCCCTTTGTACCGTATGGTGACATTAAGAAGAATTTGAGCACCGAAGATGTCCTTAATGATGGAAGATCGATCATGAAGAATGTGTTTAACTCCAATTTTGAAGGTGCGATCATTTTTTTATTGTATTTTTTCACTTTATATCTTGTTGGAAACCTGGAGAAAAATCTTTACAATAGAAAAATAGATTTTTATCTCAAAAAGTCGATCAAGACAGGTTGTCAAGCGCCATAAAGAATTTAATATTCGTGAAAAACTGCAAATATAAGAACCTGATTGCATCCACAGCTGTCATTACAGCTGGGCAGATAAAATCTATCTGTAGAATCTTTCAAAAATTACTGTCCGGTAAACTAGCACTATCTTAACATTCAGCAACATCTCATATGACTTTGGAGCCAACCTTGCATTACAATCAAAAAATTAATCAGAAAAGCAATGAGACAAAGCAAGTTTATGTCTTCTCGCTAAACTCACTATTGTAAGATGGTGCAAATTAAAGTCAGCCTGAAGTAGATAAAATTAATTTGAAATGTTGAAAGAAGTTTTGATGAAGGGAGTTGGTTGTAATCTTTATTGTTTTATCATCTTTATTATTGACCCAAAATATTTAATTGCTATTAAAACAAAGTATTTTTACTCCCGTACAAAGGTTAAATTGAGATCCCTAAAAAATGTTGGCGTTAGGGAAATTAGATACAACATCAAAACCATGAAAATACAAATCTTTAATGTTGACCTCCGCGAATAAACAGGTTAATTTTATATACCAGAGCTTAAAAAAGTTGTGTAGGAATTTGTATATGTTTCTTAAGTAAAAAATATAAGTGGTTCCAAGATTTTGGACTTAAAAGGGGCGGTGTTTTATTTAACAGTTTTGCCAAGGTATATAGGGTTAAAAAATTGTTTTTTTGACTATTGAGTTTTGCAATTTTGAACATTTTACACCAATTCATTAAAATGAACCAAACTTTCAAGACATATATCTCGAGAACCAAAAAAGATTTTTTAAAAAAATAAAGAGATTCCTAGATAATTTTCAAAGGTATTTTATATGGGCTGATTTTTTGCTAGAGGTAAGCTTTAAGATAGACGTATCCAGCTGCAGTTAAGCTTGTGTCAATACCTTACTAAGCTTTCAATTTAAACGTAAATTAAGAGAAGTGAAATACAGCAATAAACAATCGTAGTATTACTTTGACAGAATTGCTCACGATCGCTATTGCTTTGCATCAAAGTATAGTAAACTTAAACTGACTTAAGATAAACATTTGGATATCTTAGTAAACATTATTTACATTTAGGAATGTCTGGTGATGTTCATATTAATGCTAATGGTGATAGATACCCTATCCTTGTCCTTGATAATTTACAAAGAAAATCTCAAGACTTTGAATTTGTAAGAATAGTGGAGTATGATGGTTTTCACAAGAAGACTCGCATTATGGGTTTGAATTCGATTGTATGGCCTGGTGGTGGCAGTGTGGCACCAAGATCGGTACCGGTTTGTGGATTTAGGGGAGAACTTTGTATACGTGAGTCTATTTGCGCATTGTCATATATTATTATTTAGTAAATAAAGGATTCGTGCTGCGATTTACGACCTTGTTATTTTAGCTGATCCAAAAGAAACGGATGTCACATTAATAATTGCTGCAGTTGCATCTCCATTTGCTGCTGTCCTTCTGTTATTCTTTATTTACAGGGCGTATAGGTAATTTTTTTATTGTATTTTCCATTTTAAAAAAACATATGGTTTGTTTATGTTCCCTTTATTTGTTTGTTTTCATAACCAATTTCCTTCCAGGAATAACCGTTATGAAAACGACCTCATGAATCAAGACATTATTTTCAAATTCGATGAACTCGAAATTCCAGAATTGAAATTGTTAAGGATGAAACAAGCGAAACAAGAAAAAATGGCGAAACGTGACGAAGGGAAGGAAACTCCTTCAGTGGCGGGGTCAGACATTTCAAAGACGAGTGAGAAAAATGCGATGCTGCTTTCGCCAAATCATCTACCTGTGCTGGCGAAAAAGAAAAAGAGAGCAAGCTCATCCATGGTAAGAAAATTTACGCATGTAACCACAGCCTTGACAAAAAGACAGCGTTGACAAGAAAAACGATATAGACAAGAAAGGCGACTTTATAAGACGTTATTACCTGACTGAAATAAAAAATTGGTTAGTATGAAAAAATACTTGGAAAGCCATTATTAAAATGGTACCATAAAACGTAAACAAATAAAAAATAGACTTTCATAGCTCATAAGAAAATATAAAAGTCGCTCAACCTAAAAGCATCTTTTTTTTCAATGCACATAAAATTCACAGTACATCATTGAGACGAAATACAACATTGAAACAAAAGACGACATTGACACGAAAGACGACATTGACACGAAATACAACATTGACACGAAAGACGACATTGACACGAAAGACGACATTGACACAAAAGACGACATTGACACGATAGACGACATTAACACGAAAAACGACATTGACGCAAAAGACGACATTGACACGAAATACAACATTGACACAAAAGACGACATTAACACGAAAAACGACATTGACACGAAAGACGACATTGACACGAAATACGAAATTGACACGAAAGACGACTTTGACATGATAGACGAAATTGACACGAAAGACGACATTGACACGATAGACGACATTGACACGAAAGACGACATTGACACGAAAGACGACATTGACACGAAATACGACATTGAAATGAATGACGACACTGACACAAAAGACGACATTGACACGAAAGACGACATTGACACGAAAGACGACATTGACACGAAATACGACATTGAAATGAATGACGACACTGACACAAAAGACGACATTAATATAAGCGAATACAACAAATTAAAAATGCAAGTATTTATTTCAGCCAAATCTACTTGAAAATGTTGGAAAAATTAACCATGTGACTGGATCACGTGTTTTCTTCGGCATGTTAAAGGTTAGTGTATATTTTTTTCAGTCTAAACATTTCCATGTTTTGGAAGCGTTTTGTAAAAGTTTAATAAATATGGCGAACATGTTCGTCACTTGTTTTGTATGTCACCTTTCAAACCCCTTCGATATTCTTCGATATAATAGTCCAAGATACCTATAATCTGAGTCTTTCTCACAAGGAAGTTTATTATGTTTAATATCCCATCTTGGGAAGTGAAGTGCATTGTTATAAAAACTGCCAAATAATTTAACTATGCAGTTAGCTTATCTTGTTTCCATTCATTTTGCGTGTACTAATTTCCTTAGGGAATTCGTTAGTGCGTGATATTTAGTACAAATATTACGCAAAAATTAATACTCGCGAAAGAATACTGTTTAAAACAACTGATTGAAGAAGGCAATTTTAAGCGGCAAACTTATCAAGTTTTCTTCACGTCTTTAATTGTGTTTAGGATGAAGCAGTTTTCGTCAAACAAATTCCGAAGACTATTGTTATCGTCAACCGTGAAATCCTTATTGAATTGAAACAGGTGAGGATTTTAAAGTATTTTTCAAATTGCGCATGTGAATGTCCTAATCCAGCGCTGTGTCATAGAAAATATACTTGCAAAAAAGTAATTATCTCCGCTGGTAACACGACAGGAAGTAATTTTTTAGTATTTCGCTTTTTTTGTCTAAACCTTTCTTGAATTTCTTTTAATTAGATTCGTGATCTTCGTCATCCGAACTTAAATCCATACAGCGGTGCGTGTCCTGGTTCACCATATGTGTTGCTGGCGTCGCCCGTCTGTAAAAAAGGGTCCTTAATTGTAAGTCAATTTTTTTACGAGATAAAAAAAGTTTTCTTAAATGTACCGTGTCTGAAAAACAGCCTTGTATCATTCTCTGCGCTCATTTTCTTTCTAAACAATTTAGAATTTGAGAACTGAAGCCGAGAAAATGTTCAACTGAAAGAAAAAAATAATAATCAACGAGAGTGTTATAATTTTCATTGTCCTTTTGTTACTGTTTTTGGGCTCGTAAATTTAAATTATGTTAAAGTGACTAATTTTTTTGCCAACTTTTTTTTCTGTGGACTTTTTTTTTGTCGAATGTTGTTTTTTACCAATAAGAAGGTATCTTATCTGGTACGAGGAATTTTGCTGGTTAAAGCAGCTATCGCTTTGTACACTTTTAGCCAAAATGTAAACAAAACATGCTTTAATTAATTTACTGATAATTCGTGTCATCACCATGATCCTTGTCAATTCTGAAACTTCTTATCTGAGATAAAGATTGAGATAATGATTATCTGAGATAAAGATTAAACCAAGGAGGTTTAAACCTCCTTGGTCAAACTTAGGGACAGTAGTTACGATATACATCTGGCCTTTTCTCTCTAATTAAAGATATTTATATTTCTGAACGGCTGGATATTTGATGAGTCGTAGTAAATTTTTCCTAGGGGAAACATTATCGCGTGTTGCCATGGTGAGGTCATGGCAAGTTATCTTATTTCTTTTTTAAAATCAATGAATAAAATTGGAATTTGATTCTTAAAGCTCTTTTACATCTGCCTGCATTTGCCGCTAAAGCGCAAAAAGTTTTGGAGCTTTTAATTAGCGCATGCGCGGATTAGTAAAATAACCGCTGGTTGAGAAATCTTGAGCTGAGCGACAAAGTTGAATTCAATCCACTTTTGGCGACGTTGTTTTTTTCTCTAGCAGCAAAGAGCAAATGATATTTGAGTTATTTTAACCTTTTACATCATTTCGCCAATCGTCAGCAAGAATTTAAAATAAAAAAATGTAGCTAGTTAATATAAGTCAAGACGGCAAACAACGAGGACATTGATTACATGCGAAGAAGGTGAATCTAAAATCACGCAAGATTACCAAAACGAATTTTCAGAACAACACGTTTAAATGCTTTAAGAATTATTATTCTAGTCGACAAGCATAAGATATTCTTGCAAAAGTTAACTTTAGCCAATAATTTGATTATGTATATCTGATCTACATATAGTGTTACCCATAACGCAACAAATGTAGACCTTTCTTCCATGCAGCTTCAGTAAAAAATTTTCATTTTTGTGTTTTTTGCTAAATTTTATAAGCTAGGCATTGCCTGTAGGGAAGTTATATGGAGAAGGTGCAATGTTGGTAAAAGTGCAAATTAATGAATATGGCATGTGTTTTTTTTCTTTTCCAACAAAATTTGTGAAAAATTGTTTTGTTGTCTTGGACGCTTGTTGCTCTGTTTACAAATTAGCTACTATTTGGACGCGCAATTTTTGTTATGAGCAGAACTGGACGTCTTTATTAATACAGCAGTATTTTTGTTTTGAAGGACATCCTGCTAAATGAAGATATTCAACTTAACTGGATATTTCGTCATGCATTCATGTTGGACATCGCGAATGTAAGTACTGTGTGCTCTCCTCTTATACGATGGCTAAAGACACAGTAACTTGAATGTTCAAGTCCAATAATTCCAAAATTGTTTTTTAATTCTCCCATACAGGGTTTAGCGGCGATTCACGACAGTCCTATAAAAGTTCATGGACATCTGACGTCAAAGAATGTGTTGATTGATAACAGATGGAACTGCACCATATCAGACTATGGATTATTTAAGTTTAAAGAACAACATAATTACAAAGTATTAGATATAGATGACGAAGAGAAATATGAAGGTTTTGTTTTATTCAGTAATTATTTTCTCTCTAATTATGATTTCTCTCGGCAACAATAGTTGCCGAAATGCTGTGAGGTTAGAGTGTTGGTTCTTGTAGAAATCTAAATTAACGCATTTTCGTTTGATATTATTAATAGTCTTTTGATTTTCTGCCATAACAGATGAACGAGATTGTTAGGCTGATATGCATCATTCTACTCTTCTATACAATTACTTCTTTTCTTAGCTTTGCTCTGGACGGCACCAGAAAATATCAACTATCAGAAACCTAAAATGTCAAAGGAAGGCGATGTATACAGTTTTGGAATCATCATGTCGGAAATTATCAACCGGTTGCCTCCTTTCTCCACGTACGCACAGTACAAAACAAGGGGTAAGTCTGCTTTGATAAAGATGAATTGTCACGCTCCAGATGTATAACCTTTAATTAGTTACCCAGACAGAAGTGAAGAAATCCTTACAGTGTGTACAAGTTGAACATTTAATTATGTATTTTTTATTTCATTTTTATTATCATAATTCTTCTTTTTTTTACCCTTTTATGTCTATCTAAGCGTATTTCCAATTTCTTTGCTATATTTGTTTGCCAAATTGCTATACCTATCATCGTTTTTTTTTTCAAAAATATATATAGTCATCTTTTCAAAAATGATGTCTTCTGATAAACATTTATTTCCTTAATACGTTGTCAAGTTTTGATAGCGATTAAGTGACATTTCCCAGGTAGTTTATTAGTGTATTTCGATCATTCGAGGGTACTAATAATGTGCCTATAACGAATACTTGAAAAAACTAAGAAATCATATTACTCATGCCAACTGTCTTCAGGGACACACAGTTAGTAAAGTGTGAGCCAAGATGGTGGTGCTTAATCATTTTAAAGGGTATTTGCAAGTAGAAAAGCCAGTGATTGACAGGTTAACCTTGCGATTTTAAATACAGCAGATTCAGTGAAAATAAATGGTAATATTACTTGTGAAATATTGAACACATCAGATAATTTCTATGATTTTAAATAACTTTAAATTAATTTTCTATGGTAATAACTCAAGGAAGTTCACGTGCACACGTAAAGAGATCTTTTTTATATTCTTTAGATTACGTCCATTTTGTAAACAGAAGATGCATTCCACCATTCCGACCGCATGTGAGATTGCAATCAGGTTTAGACGGTCGTACAATAGATTTGATGAGATTGTGTTGGGATGAATTTCCTGGCAATCGTCCAAGTATACATGATGTGAAATCAACCCTGAAAAGCATATGCAAAGACAAGTAAGATACTGTTTGTATCGATTTGTTTTTAAAATATTGTTAGAGAAAAATCATATATTGATTGTACCTATTTGTCAACAGACAAAATGCTACAAAACACTATTAATTTTAGTTCTATGTGAAAAAAACATCAAGAATGATTTCATAATTTTTAAGAAATTTTTGATATTCACCCTGGGTGTTGTATGATCAAAAAAACTATAACAACCTTGCGTCGAAGAGGTTATTAGCTTTCCATCCTAAAATATTGGTTTTTAATCTCTTCTGACTGTCACTATCTTGCACTACCGTTGCTAACCAACTAACCCTAAGACAAACCTAGGAAGGAAAAGATATGAGCAAAAAATGAGCCTTGGATTGTTCTATCTTTTCTTCTATGGAAATCAGTTACCGCAAAAAATCGTACAAAATGTTTATCCTAGCAGGCTAAACTCATCATAGCGAATATCGCCTATAGCGAACACCTTTCTGCAACGGCTGCTTTTCCCAGGAAGCCACGGTTCAACTGTCATAACAAAAACTTTATGTGTTAGACACTTTAGAGCAATTTTTCTTAATTCCCACGCACCTTATAGCAGTTCCTAAGCAATGTGAACCTCAATGTAGCGGACACCTCCTCATAGCGGACACTTTTTGAAGGGATTTAATGGTGTTTCGCTGCACCAAAAATCTAACACCAAGCCTCTAACACAAATCATGGTAAAATTTACTTTTATCAGTGATGCGAAATCGTTCATGACTGAGAAACATACTAGTGTGCCGAACAACAGGCAATGATTACGCTGCATGTTATACCCATTCTTCTATTTAGGTCGCAGGTTTGAGTTTGATGGACAACATGTTATACCGATTCTTCTATTTAGGTCGCAGGTTTGAGTTTGATGAACAACATGTTATACCCACTCTTCTATTTAGGTCGGCAGGTTTGAGTTTGATGGATAACATGATTGACATGATGGAAAAATATGCGCAAGGCTTGGAAAATAGTCTGCGCGAAGTTCAACGGGAGAAAGAAATGGAGAAAGAAAAAGTGGAAAAATTAATGTACAGTTCATTGCCACCGTAAGTGGAGTTACTTGTCAAGGAATATCCATGACCTTACCTGTATAAATTTTTTTTGTCATTATTATTTTAAATTTGTATTTACAATTTAATAAAAATAATAATCTTACTAACTAAAATCACAACGACTGAGCATAAAAAGATATTAAAAAATCTAAAAGTTGGACAAAGAAGGTTCTTACCCAAAGCCTTAACTTTATCATTTGTTTTGTATACTAGGACATTACAGGATTTTTCTTTAAGCTAATGTTTTTATTTTTGTTATCTTATTTTAGTGTTGTTGCATCAGAACTTCGTAAAGGGGAAACAACTGCTGCTCAGAAATTCAAAACAGCATCTGTTATGTTGCTAAAAGTGGATGATTTTTCCAGTTTTGTTGAAACGTTAAATCCTCAACAGGTAGATTTCCGAATAAAAATCCCGATAAATCTTTATGACTCGTGAAATGATTAAAGCAAATTATGACTGCAATTTTACAAAATTAAAAAATAAATGTATAATAACTTAGCTAATTATCACATGTTTAAAACAATAGGTTGTTGATCTTCTTAATGATGTCCACAGGTGCATCAATGAGCAATTGACAGATGACAGAATACATCAGGTGAGCATATCTCTTTAGCATATTTTACAGTAAAAAGATTTGTCGAAGAAGAAAATTATGCTACTTGTAGACCATGTCCATGTACGAACATCAGAGAACGGTTAACTTGTAACTGGCAAAAAACATGTTTTTAACTGTTTAAAGTATCTTTTTAAACAAATTTGCTTTCGAAAGACGGCATTTTTGTAAAATAAAGTAATTCGTCCGTTCTCTTTCTTTAGCTTCCTGGACATCGAGACCGCCACGCGTTTGTTTGTGGCATACCAGAGCCTGTTAGCAAAAAACATGCTTATTATATCGCCAAGATTGCTTTGAAAATAATGGGAAGTCTAACTAACTTTCGATTCCGTCATATTAATGACGAACTCATGAGGTTCAAAATAGTCCTTCACACAGGTAGAGAAATATGTTATTTTGAAAGTTTTGACCAATTCATGGACAATGCATGCCCTTTTTTGGCTACACTTGACTATAATACATGTCCTGTATTTCGTCGCCGTGCGAAACGTAGGGTCTGCCTATCAACAATCCACATATAGCTATCATCGCAAAACAGTTCTGTAGACGCCGTAGTAGCAGGTTTGACCAAGATTCCCTGTAATTTAAACAAATTTTTTTCATTTTATCTGTTGTTTTGGTCAAAATGTAACGGTTACTTCCCGTTAGACAGTTCGTAACCGTAGCTTCCAGCATTTGGACACAAGAGGACAACCTTTCACGGGATTTCAATTGTTTGTTTCAAAGATGTCCGCTGCAAGCTCTTTGGGCGGTGACTCGTCAAAACTTCGACAGCTGCGAAAATGCAAGCGCCGCTATAAGTAATTGTAATGCGCATGCCCAGATATCAAACTCAGGAAAGTTGTAAGAAGGCTAAGAAAGTTCTAAGAAGAGGGCTTAACAAAACTTGTTTACACGAACACGTATATTTATAGGTTCACTTTATCGCCTTTGGTTTTGGCATTGTAAACACGAAACTATTTGGGACTTATTAATCTAACTACTGCTAAACAGACTTTTCTAGAGTGCAGATAAAAGTGTATGGTTTTCACCGTATGTTTTAATGCAGATATTTAAAAAAACAATAAATGAATAAGTGAAATTCTTTAAAAAAATTGTAACAAGGATATTCCAATACATAAACCTGCTTCTTTTTATTTTAGGAACATTTGTTGCAGGTCTGGTGGGAATGAATGTTCCTGTTTATACATTATTTGGACGTGCTATTGAATATGCAGAGTTCGTACTTGAAGCAGCACCTTTCCTTCGAATTGTTGTGACCAATGAATGCAAAGAGTTTTTAGATTTACTGAAAGTTGCAAGCCTAGAGGGACCTGTTCCAATGATGGTGAAAGTAAGTGTGATTTTGTGATATTAATGCAGTCCTTTCTGCAATTATTCTGACTATCTGAAATGTAAATCTGTCAGTTTGATAAAATATTCTGTGGACTGTCGTATCATTGTCCCCCTTTCTTGATAGTATTTTTAGGGTCTAAATATAATAATATAGCGAGAAAGAATCTTTTAAAATATCTGGCATGGCTTAGCTGAATAGTGAACCTACGACCTTCCGCATTGAAAGGAAACAGCTTATCACGAGGTCTCTTATAAGTAAGGGGGAAGTTTTGACGTCCTTAAATTTCATCGTAACGCTTCTACTCCTCCAACGGTAATTACCCGCTAGAGATACGCAAAGCATCACTCTAACTTGCTGGCGTACAATTGGCGGTCAGTAGATTCTGAAAACACTACCTTTAAATCGTGTCGGAGTGGAGACTCAAACCTGCAACTCTATGATTGAAAGATGACAGCGCTACCACTACACCGTCTACCCTCAAAGCTTTTTAGACAGCAAAAATCACATCAACACGACGATTATCTAGCTAAAGGGGATTTCGATTATACTAATGCTAGCTACCTCCGCATTGACGTTTTAACACTGACCTTTTACTTCATCAACTGAAACAAACGTTACCACGCCAGTAATTAATTTCATCCGACTTTTCTGTTTTTTACTTTTCTTTAATCTTTTTAGAATGTGGGTGTTTTGGAAGTAAATTACTTGACTGGCATGAAAGGCGTAACCGCCCAGCTACGTAATCCCAATATCAAAAGAAAAGACAATTATCTTGGGTATCAGAAGTCTTCTGAAGCCTAATTTTCCTGATTGTAGTATAGAAAGAAAATGGTTTGCAGAAATATAAAGAATGCATTTATTTAAAAATTACAAAAACTTTGACATGTAATTTTATTTGAAATAATTATAAGAAAGAAATAGACAAAAGTCTTTCCGGTGCAAGAGATGACCATCTCAAATAACTTTTGAATGACCTAAGCTAAATGCTGAAGAAATTCGACAGGAACAAAGTGAAATATAAAAAAAAAATTATTTTGGGAGATAAAAAATTTGCTGACGTCGGCAATTGGCAATGGCGCAAACATTTTTCTTTTGTTGCCAACTTTTATAAGATGACTGGATTAGTTTGCACGTAAATTGATTTTTTCGCTTGTTTTTAGGAGGATGTTAGCCTTTCTGGAGTCTTGTTTAATTTCTGCATCATTTTTAAGATTTTGATCTTTTTACAAGGCATTTTTTGCATGATTTTGGAGTGCCACTTCCGATTCTTCCTTGATGTTCTCTAACAAATTATCTCTAACAAATTACCGGTGATTTCATCTGTAGTTCCAGGTGATTTTTTTATCTCATTTTCTTTTTGTACTTTATCTAATAAAAGTTTTTTCACAAATCGACTTTTGTGTTGTTGGAAATGTAAGAAGCTTGATTGAATCTAGATCTACAGACACATTAGTCCAAGCAGTACCAGTTTCTTTACTTCCTTGCTTTAACTGATCTGGCTTTATAAGTAAGATTCAACGGGTATTTAAGAATAACAATAAAAGCGAAAACCAAATCATAAAACTTATTAATACAGTCCGGTGTATGTGTTCAAGTATAATTTGGACCAAATAAATCAAAATTTAAACCAGATAGTTACTTCAGCCATACCTGTTTTAGGAACGGCTTTAAAACGGCTATTTTCGTGGGGTTGCGCTGGTCAGGAATTAAAAAAGCATATCCGGCGTGAAAAGGATGGACGCTGGGTCTTTTGGCTATCGCACTATTTCATTAAAAAGTTAAAATGTTTAGAAATAGCAGTTGTTCAAACTTTTCGTATAGGCATGCAGAAGAAATTTAATGTACAATAATTTTCTACTCATGTTTTTTAAACCCCTTGAAAATGAAATATAACATAGGTAAAACCCTGTACATCATATTTGAATGGCCGAACATTAGGCAACCGGTAGAGTGCAAAGTTTTACTTTGGTAAGACTGTAGGCCAAGCAAATATTTTAAATTTCGTAGGCTGAATTATGAAAAATCTGCTCCGCAACCGAAAAATGTAATAAAACGGCGTCATTAAAAATTAGAACAGATTGAGATTTCGGATCCAACCAAATAGCAAAATATCCTGAGTCGTTTGTCCTCTGTAATCATTGAGAGGTGAACTTAAGCAAGTTAGGAGTGCGCGTTACTTTCATAGAAATGACCTTTACTGTTTGTTCTTACGGACTTGAACATCCGCCACGCACCCTCGTAATGTATGCCCAGGATTGCAAATTATGGCAATTACGAAGACATAGAACTGGCCAATTTCGTTACTTGATCAACTGTTTGGCTGAGTATTCAAATCAAATTGATTTTTTGTTTACGCATTTAACTGCCTTGAGGTCACAGAAATGTGTGCTCAAAGCGGCAGGTTTTTCTTGTTTTCTTTTGAAGCAATATTAATTCTTACCAAAATTTACTATTTGCTATACAGTTTTGATCACATAACGCTTTTATAAGTCAATAACTTAATACTTCAAAAAGTCACAATCTTGCTGTACTTGTTGAGGTAAGCACCAATATCTTAGCATGAAATATTGATACTTAAGCGAGGTAACAATGGTTTGAATTTTGATTACGTCAGCAATGAAAATAAAATGAGGATATTAGAGAGGAATGTGATTCCCTCTATTTCAAATCAAATATTTTTTTTTTTGAAAGACTGCTTTTCTTTTCTTCAATTTCAATAAAATAATGATGGCATCAACGTAAACACCCAGAAAGTCGAATTTAAGACGTTCGAATTTAAGGAACTATATCACTCTGATACAACAAGTATATCATTTTTCAGTCTCTTATTAAGTTCTAGGCCATGATAAAATGAATCGGAAGAAAATTACTAAAAATCGTGGTTAACTTCTGTTTTTTAAACATCACATGCAACAACATGATTCACGAGTTCAATAAAAGCTTGCTTAAACCTTAGACACCGAAGTTTAATTATCTATCGTACGGACCTCTTTCTTAATATGTCCAAGTTGATGGGTCACGCATTGTAGCGAACAAATTGCGTGTCGGTACTTTAGCCTTGTTTCAACGTCTTTCGGAATTTGGCGTAAGGCTTCATTCTTAATGACTAATTATCACTAATAAAATTTCAATAACGTAAATATATCGGTGCTTCAATCTGTCAACAGAGCCTCAATAAAGTGGGACTAATTAGCTATTATTATTGTCCTTAAAAAAATTAGCTCTCGGCGTCATACGCCAGATGTAGCCATACAGGATAACTGTATGTTGCACCTTTTTTAGTCAATTTTTTTCTTAGCTATTTTCTTTTCCTTTTTTTTCTTTTCCTTCTCTGCATGGTTATGATGCTTACTGTTATTTTATATTTATCCATCAGAAAACTGCTTGCTTAATTTTTATCATCCTTATAACGTGAAACTCACAATACGGCTTTATTTAATTGAGTGTATTATTCTGTAACATTCAGACATGTGATTAATCCGATTTCTCGATTTTTTCTGAATTTAAAAAAATCGTCAAACTCTACCCAACACATTTTGATATCCTAATTTTGCAAAAGTAATCTAAGGGAAATAACACTTCCGCTATAAAAAGGACACAAAGAAGTTGTGACTACGCTAGCTGGTTTTCAAGTTACATCGCTAGATTTTGGGAAAAGGTTATGTAGGGGTTAATCGTGCGAGTAAAAAAACCTCGCCTTCTCACAGCCACAATTTCGGCTCGCAGAAAATGTCGAATATTATGGTATATTCGTTGTTTTCAGTGTACTTCTCATCCAAATTACATCCGTATTTTGATTTCCACGAGAGTACGAAAGTGATTGCAGTAGTTGCAGTAGGACCCCTCGGGCCTGTTGATTTTAGTTGACTTTAGTTTAACGTAAGAACGGATTGCGAGCATTAGATGTGTAGCAAATGCATTGGGCGCACGCTAAGTAGGTGTGCCGTGACACAAAACTGTGTTTGGGTGAATTTGCGCTGCTTTGGTGGCCCGTAACATGACCAACAATCTCGGACTTGGCAAAATTTGCGGAGAGATTTTTTGAATGAATTATTGATTTTGTAGGGCCGAAATTTCACAACAAAGCGCTTTTAGACTCCGACTTTCTTTTCAAAGGGCAGTGTTTTGGTCTTACTACCAGATCTGAGCTAAACCAGTTTGTTGAAATTACTTGTGACGCAGCTGGGCGGGCCTGTAAAACGCCCGTGGCTATCCCGTATATATACGGGATCCGCACCACAAGGGTTAACTTTAGAGGAGTTTTCCTGAAATTTTATAAAGCTTGACATCTTTACAATGCTTTGCAGGAAATTATAGTTCTGTCACATTTTAAATTAACATTATGTCAAATTTTAAGTTAACATTATTAGCAGTCACAAGTACCTGTTTTCTCAGGCTTTTATTTCGGTTGAAAGAACTTGCACTGTCACAGTGTACAATTTTGATTTGAATGCGTTCCCGCCGCCTGATGTGTAAGATGTGTGACCGACTTGCGTTCAGAAAAAAACAAGGAGGGCTAGGAAAAAGTTGGTTGGTTTAAATTTTGCTTTTAACCTGTGGAAATGCTTAACGATGTTTCTTTATTTCTATTTTGGTTTCATATAAGGAGATAAACGAGATGTTTTTGTGAAACATGTGGCTGATTTCTGATTAATTTTAACAACTATGGTTTAGTTTTATCTCTTCACGTATTTACGGTATTTAAAGATTTAAAAGATGTCAGTCGCTTGCCGATTCCGACGTATACTATATCCGTCTCTAATCTGTTAATGTACGTGATAACTTTATATTGAATTGAGTGACAAATATTGTATCAACATTATCAACAACAAGAAGAAGAGAAAAAAATTGTTATCTTTCCAAAAACCATTCGTTGTCATAATACAAAGCAACTGAAAAATACATGAAAAAAATCTAATTATTACCCAACAATTAATACTACTATTAATGCTACACATATTTTTACATAGAATATCTTATTTGCTCAACATGGGACATTGTAGCAACACAACTTACGCAAGTGGCATGTGCTACAAATTTTTTATAAGCAGTTAGAAGTTGACATTTCTGCTAATGAAAAATAATTTGTAATAGCAAAAAAGGGAATTTATGCGTAATAGTTTCTATAGTCCCAAAAAATTTACACTATTTAAAATATTTGAATGAAAATAACTTTTGAGAATTGCTGATTGCCGTTTTCTTGTCGGTTTTTTCAAACTAAAAATACAAAGATTTGTCGAACGGGTATACTATTGTATTTACATTTTACAATTTGGTAGAGAAGTGTGTTCGCACACCTTTTCTCTTTAAAAATAAAACTGATATCAACTAAAAGTTATTAAAATAAGGGCAATAAATTGCCCGCAGCGTCAAGTAATTACGAGATCATCTATTAATTAAAAATAAAAAATACGCTTCGTAGATTGTGATTGAAAAAAGCCCAAGCTTTTTTTTTTTTGACTAACATTACTATATACTTTAGCGAATAGTGGCTTTAAATTTACATATCACTCTGTACACAACACGACATTTCGCTCGCACACCAATTATTCGTAAATAATTTCTTCAGCGGAGAGGTTCTTTACAACATCTGCGCTCTCGCATATTTGATTATCATGTCCACCAGTCAATTGTCCATACGGTGCATGAGGGACATCTTCAATCTGAAAAGGTTGTAAATCTTAATAAACTCAAACAAGTGTATTTTCGGATAATATCTAGTAAACAAATGTCCACCATACCTTGATGCCTGTGTATTCAGTAGCTTGCGCATTAACATTTTTTACTCTACCCAACTCGCTACTTGTACGAATCTCTGAATTTCTCGCCTATAAAAGAAGGTAACACATTGTAACTTGGCACTGCATATGAACATTCGATTTTACGTTGACAGTAAAAATGTTGGAGAGCGTGACATTACTTTTCATACGAAGATAAAAGATATCTTGTAACTTAACCCAATTATATCCGTGCCAGAGGTGGATTCCACCCTCTTGAAAAGTTGCTCCGTTTAAGAAAAGTACATATATTTCTAGTTACCATAAATGTGATACTCTCTGACCTTTCGTATTTTTTGATTGGACATAATATTGTCAAATTGTTAGTTCGCATACTTTTCAGAAATTTACTCATTGAAACTATCCTCCATAATTGCGAAGTCTTCACACTAGTTTTATTACAACAATTTTTGTTGTGGTGATAATTACAGCTTGAAATTTAACTTAAAATTTAATGACGTTGATAACTTTACTTCCTACCTAAAGTTTGACTAACTAGATTTTTACAATTATATCATTTGAATAAAACTTGGAAGCTATAAGGCACCTTACATCTTCATCTACCACAAACATCACCGAAACTCTTAGTAGTTATATTTTAAAGAGACATGATTGTATCAGTGCAACTCTTTTAGAAGTACTGCATATTGCAAACACTATTAAAAATTTGCTATATGCTATAGATACTTGGTATATAATATACTTTAAAAAACTTTGACCACTCAGTGACCAGGCAAAATTACAAATGTTTCACATAAAACTTTAAACACATGTAAATAGTGAAAGTTACTGACGATTTCTATTCCTTAATCTGCGATTTGGCTGTTTCCTTTAGAGTTATCAACATTTCCATAAGCTTTCACGTAACAGTTTTGCTTCGACAATGCAGTTAAGAAACTTTTACTTTAAAGATATTGATGTACGTACCTTGGAAACTTTACGTTTCCGATATCTTTTGAATAACACCGCTGCAACAATTATCAGTATAATGCAGAGAAATGCTATCACCAATCCAATGATAGTCCACTTTTTAGTTTCGCTTTCATCGACCTTTTCTATATACTCACAAAAGTGGCCACGATAATGTGATGTACACAAACATCTGTACTGCCCTTTATGATACTCACATGTGCCATTGTTTCTACACATTTTGTCCTCATCAAATTTAAAGATGTTTGAAGCAGTAGTTAAATTAGAACTGACACATCTACTTAATACAACACTTTCTTTCGGACATCTCCTCACGAAT
Source organism: Hydractinia echinata (assembly GCA_030067915.1). Classification (NCBI taxonomy): domain Eukaryota; kingdom Metazoa; phylum Cnidaria; class Hydrozoa; order Anthoathecata; family Hydractiniidae; genus Hydractinia; species Hydractinia echinata. The sequence goes on along the minus strand of JASGCC010000017.1, from coordinate 631,153 downwards.
TCAGCAAGGTTGCAATCGCAGCTTAAGTCATTGTATCTAACGTCAATTAATTTAAGACTCTCCAGACAATCTGTTATGTTAGGATGAATTGATTGTATGGAATTATTAGCCAAAAGAATTGTTTTTAGTGCAGTCATGTTGGAAAAGGTAACTTCAGAAATATTGGTAATACGATTGCCGGATAGGTCAACAATTTGTAGTGTGTTAGGAAAAAAATCATTTGGAATACTAACCAAGCGGTTTCCTCGAAACGTTATTTCTATTAGTTTCTTTAAATGTTTTAATGTTAGTAAGCCAATATTCTCTAATTTATTTCCAGTTAAATATAACTTCTCCAGGTTATGGTTCTCTGAGAAGACATTTCTAACGTCAGTTAATTGGTTTTGCGACAAATCCAAGTATTTCAGCGCCTTCAATTCTTTAAATGCACTGGGATATATGTCTGAAATCCGGTTAAGCTTTAGATCAAGTTTTGATAATGAAGATAGCTTTGAAAAGTATTTAATTACTTTCAACTTGTTGCCGCTGATGTTTAAATTATTCACATGAATGGTTTTGTTAAACAATGCTTCCGGTAAATTTTCCAAAAGATTATTTGCCAAATTAAGAATTCGAAGACTTCGAAGTTTCTGGAAATCATCATCTTTTAATCCGTTAATAAAATTGTTTTGCAGATTTAGATACCTTAATCCAGTTGCTTTGTCTAATACATCAGCTGTAAAGGCAGATAACGAATTATGGCTTAAATCTAGATTGTTCAATGAACTTAAACTTCTGATAGCAAATGGTAACTTTGAAAACTTGTTATGATCAAGATGCAGGCGAGTCAAATATGTGCTGCTTTCAAGTATTTCATTTGGTAAAACATTAAACATGTTTTTACTCAAATACAAATTTCTTATATTTGTCAAATTTGTAAACATTTTCGAATGTAGGACTTTTAGTTGGTTACCAGAAAGGTCCAATGTATACAACGTTACCAAATCTGCAAATACCAATTTCTCAACGTGTTCTAACCCATTATTGCTTATATTCAAATTATACAGATTTTTTAGTTTATTAAATGTTCCATCATATATATGTTTGATGTTGTTTTCATCCAACCTTATGGTCTGTAAAGCTGTGTTATGGATAAACTGATTTGGTGATAAGCTTGAAATGTTATTTTTGTTCAAGTATAGGGTATACAATAATCTTAAATTAAGAAACGCCTTGCTGTCGATATACCGTATTTTGTTACTACCAAGGTATAAGATTTTCAAGTTAGTTAAACCGTCAAAAATTCCAGATCGAAGTTTCTCAAGGTTGTTCTTCTCAATGTTAAATACTTCTAAATTTTTGAACCTCTTTAGAAATTCATTTTCGATATTCCTTATCATGTTATTTTTCAAATTTATTTCTGTTACACTTGACAGTTCGGGAAAAGCAGATATCTGTATTTTAGATAATCTGTTGTTGTGCAGATAAAGCTGTCTCAATTTCACCACGCCATAGAATGCATTATGTGACAATGTTTGTATTCTGTTATTGCTTAAATCAATACGATTTACCGTTCGAAGCTCACGGAATACGTAAGGTTCAAGCCATGTTATTTCATTTTGATTCAAATATAACGTTGTTAAAGATGAAAATCCAAGAAAAACAGTATTTTCTAACTGTTTTATTTTGTTGCTCTTCAGATGTAAACTTTGCAATGAAGGCAGTCCTTTAAACAAAGAATTTTTCACCCTTTCAATGATGTTATAGTTAATATTAAGACTTATTAGCCGAGGAATTTTACTGAATACAGTAAAGTCAACTTCAACTAATTCATTGTTCGACAAATAAATGTGCGACAAATTTTGTAAATTCGCACTGTGTGGTTGAAGGGCTGAAAATAAGTTTGCGTCAATTTTGGTGATATTATTATAGTTCAAGTATAATGTTTTGAGCGATTTACATCCATCAAACGTTCCATTTTCTAACATCATAATGTTATTATTTGAAAGATACAGAATTTCTAAATAACCTAATGAATTGAGTACGCCGCGGTTAATTGATTTTATAAAATTGTTTTGAAGCGATAACCCGCTTAAATTTTCCAAACCGTGAAATGCATGCTGTTCCATATTTGTTATGGCGTTGTTATACAAGCTTAAGTAATAAATACCTGATAACCCAAGAAAACTGTAACTTTTGAGAATTGAAAGTTTATTATTTTCTAAGTATAAATTTTGTAATTTAGTTTCTTTGAAAGTCATAGGTTGTATACTTTTAATCAGATTGTTACGTAAGTTAAGGTATTGTAAATATCTCGCTCCTTTAAAGGATATGCTTTTTAAAGCTTTGATTTTGTTGTTGTGAAGATGTAAATAACGCACTTTCGTTCTTGCAAAAATACCATTAGGTACATTTTCAATTAAGTTATTGCTGAGTTGGACAGTTTCCAAATTGGACAAATTCGAAAATGTTGAATTTGGTATTCTTTTGATTGCGTTGTTGTCTAGATAAAGATATATCAAAGTAGAATTTTTATGCATGGTTAAATCGATTTCTTGAATAACATTACTTTGAAGATTTAAAGTTTGGAGAGTACGAAGATTTGAAAATGCTTCGCGCGGGATGACTTCCAAGTTGTTTCGATACAATTGTAATACTCTCAAATTTCTAAAATGAGTAAATGCTTGTGGATGTATTGTACGTATTTGTGAATATGCGATAACTAGGTACGTGAGGTTTGAGAGTCCTGATAAAGAATACTGTGATAGCTGTGTGAACATGCCAGTATACAATGTGAGATATCTAAGTTTTTTAAATCGTTGAAAGAAAAAATCAGGAATCTCTTCCACTTTCGGATATCTCACATATAATCTTTCCAACTGGTAGGATGTTATATTCGGCAACTTCTTTGCAGTAGAACTATAGCAGTACATATATGCAACACTCCTACATGAACAAGTCGCAATAGGTATGCAATTTCTTCCGTATACCAATCCAACAGATATGGAAACAACACAAAACACAAACAATAAAGTCGAGAATTTTCTCATCTTGTAAATGTGATAAAGGTAACCAACCCACGAATGGACAGTTTATAACTAAGATACTAAAATAAATTAGTTAATGCTGTGTTGTTTATTAATAATTATTTGTAAAACTTCACGAGTTAGAGATTCTTATTGTTTTGTTTAATACTGTTACTACTGCTACTGTTTTTACTGTTGTAACATTATGCTGCGTCAACAAAGTTTTGCCAAAAAACATAGAAAAACAATTCTTTGGTTGTCAACGTTACGTACGGATTGAATTTCAATATGTTTACACAACAAAAAATGAAACTCGACCTAACCATTATTTAACTGTTTAGTCATTCCTTTTGTCATGTGTTTGAACAATAAATACAAAGATAAAAATTAGTAACTTAATAGTTATTTGTACAGTGCGGAAAAAATATCGGAAATAAAAGTTCTTTATGTTCTCGTTTACTTGCTTCGTGTCAGTCGCCATCTTCTGAATGTAAATAAATTCCTTCGCGGAATGGCTTATGACGTCAACTCCCAGATAATTATTTCGCTAACGGTTTATATATAACAAGCGGTTGTTATACCCCTTGTTTTGTTTTTGAATATTTGTACCGCGTACTGAAGAACAGCTTGTAACAGATACTGAAGATAAGTAATAAATTGTTTTGCTACTTCCCTCGCCACAAAGTTGTGGGCTTTCAGTAAAAAAGTCCGTAAAAGTATAGAAAACGTACAGAAATCCCACATGAACAGAGTTTTTGTTGTTTACGGTTTGACTCAGCAAGCGTTTTTGATTCAGAAGGTCAGTAAAGAACTTTCTTATGGCTAGACTATAGGCAGCGTTCATTATCACGACCAAGTGAATAAACATACAAAAGATGGAAACATGCTAAAACACCTATTGGTCAAAGTGGTAGAATGGACCGGGCTCACTACCTATCACCTGGACTTAAAAATCACGCAACCTTCTTGTCGCATATTAAGATGAAACGCGTACGTGACAGTATGTTTTATTCCTTATATCAAAAGACGCCAGCGCGCAGTGACTTAGGCGGACCGTACGGCAAGCATGAAATAGCGCAAAGAGCAAAAAGGAAACCGGCAAACTCCAGCATCGCACCAAGAAGCCTTAGGCTCGACGAAAAAAAGGGCGCGCACCGACCACATATTGCGAAGGTCAAAACTCAAACAAAAGGACCAGATTGACAGAAGTTAAACGGGCTTTTTGCCAGCGTTGATGAAAACATTCAGTGGAAAGTATTCATCTTATATTAAAAATCGTTTTAAAGGTATAGCGACTCTGTTAATGAGTTCACGCAGCTCGTTGTTCAGTCTTGTCCCAAGGGGGTTCTTGCCCTTTTGACATCGAGGCCGGCGTCAATAAAACGCTAGCGGCTTAACATCAGGCAAAAAACCTGGGAGACAAGAGTGCTTGCTGTTTCTTATATGTTGGGAGGCTAAAAAAAGTGTTCTCTAGCGCTGCTTCTATTATTCTTATTGCAGAAAGTTGTAGCACGAGAGGACAACTGTAGTTATAATAATTTACTCTTCTTTTTTATCTCCTAATTTCGTTTAATGAGATTTGCAACAACATGTTTAAAGTTTTTTATTGGCCATAATCCAAAAAATTACCACACAATGGCGACTTTTGACAAGGAAGCAAGCTGTAAACACAAGAAAATATGGCTATATATTGGCTTTATTTTTTTAAATTTTACTTAATAAATGTTAAAATTCTAATTCTCAATATAGCATAAACAGGATAAAATAAAGTTGTGTGAGGTCAGCTTTAATGTAAACAAAAGCATACTTGAACTGTAGAAATATTTATGTTAGTTAGTTTCATAGGAAATCATGTGTTATCCGACAAAAGATATTTTGAAAAAGTTTTGGCAAGTGCTCCTTGTTTTCGAATTCATTGCATTCATTTGAAAATAATTTGATTTATTAACTCTATATAACCTTCGTATAGGCAATACAGGTGCTGTAATCAGACTAGGTAGTATGTAGTTATCAAAATTGTAACTATACTTTGTATTCGCCATTATTTTTTAATTCATTGCATTTAATGAAAAATAACCTGATTTATTAGCTCTATATAACCTTCGTATATGCAATACAAGTGCAGTAATCAGACTAGGTAGTATGCAGTCGGAATACGGTAAAATTTAAAAGACAATATAGTTCTAATTTAGGGGCTATTACGAAATTCAGAAATCGTGACGGACGGACAAACGATACTTTGAGTAGCAATAAAAATTGAAAGGAAAATAGTTGCATTCTGTTTATGATTTAGATTGATAACCTCTACTACAATAATTTTGCACCATAACACCAAAAGTAAAACTTTATAGGACGAAAAAAGCCGCGCGTGACGGACGGACAGGGATAGGAAATGAATATGAACACTTTCAAATTCAGAGTTAAATTCTATCTAACAATATGGTATAGTGGTGAAACTAAGCATGAAGTTGAGAAAATTTATATTGTAGCTGCCTTTTTCTCAAATTTTTTTTCTACGATTTTAGGGAAATTTTCTTGTAGGTCGACGTCTTATTAGTTAAGCGTGTGTGACCGACGGACCGTGATGGACGGCATAACAGTCACCTTGAAGTTACTGTTATCGATATCTCAGGGGTTCCACCTCGTTTTATACCTACTTGTATCTGTTATTCATCTCTGTTTTTATGAAACGACAATTCAAATGTAGTTACAGAAATTAATAATACTGTCCGTCCGACACGATATTTGGAAATTTCAAGAAAGATATAAATTACAATGTACATAAAAGTAGAAATCACGTTTAAGTGTTGCGTTATTAAAATATATATATCCGGTAGTATTTGAAAAGGTATACCGCCACAAAACTCTCATTAGCATTTTATGTTGTTAAATTTTCGATCTCATAAGAAAAGGTAAGATATGCTCTTCGGTCGTAACAAAACTATTTGTTTTAGTCCTAAAATCGGTGGAGTTTATTAAAGTAATATTTTAAAAACATATATCGTTGTGAAAAAATCTATCTAAATCATCTCTTCCTATCCATATGGATCAGTATTTCTATGATTTCCATAGGATACGTTGAATTAGAGTCAAATAACGTCGTTAACAAAGAAAACATTTTTGTCCGTCCTTCACGGAATTTTTTTTCAAGTATCAATGTTAATTAGCTAAGAAAAGAAGAAACAACAACCTAAAATGACAACATATTTGTTGTTTTCACGGCGGTCAGATTGGCAGAATTTTCACCCAAGTGACGTCATCTTAACAGCTCATAATGGCGCCTCCCGCGCCTAGCTATTCCGTAAGGACGATGACACAACCCTCTCATTCCTTAAGAAATGTATTTACTATGTATGATTTTGGCATCATAAAATTAAGCTAAATAAAAATTAGTATGTTAGAGTAACTCATTTAACCTCTTAAATGGCCATTTTTGCAAATTTTACCTAAGTTAAAGCAGCCATACATTGCATTATTATCGTTTTTGACCTCTATTTTGATTTGTAACTAAAAGCTATCACCTCGGTCAACAATGAAACAGGAGAGATCTCTATCAGGAAAGGTTTCTGCGTGGTTCTACTTTGTGACTTTTTGATAGAAGTTGAAAATATTATTCCGGAGCGCCAAAATATGTCAAATTTTTGGATTTTTGAATATTTGGTTGTCATATATCAAGTTTGCCGTAACTTTTTAAAATTTTAACAAGGTAGAAATTGTAATCAATGTTTATGGAGTCTGCTCAAGAAAATTCAGATGCAGGTTTAAGGTAAAACTGGAGTTACAAATCAATATATAAAGTGCATTTTAATTTCTACCGAACACCATAACTTTTCGTGCGAGTCCTAGCAGTGGAAAATGTTTTGGCCATTATGTTTTTTTAATTTTAGCCAATAAAAAGCGTAGCTATACATTTTACTTTTTTTAAATCGGCCTAAAACTAGTTAGTAAATAGCTAGCTAAGATTATTTGCATTCAGTAGAGTAGAACATATAGTATATAGAAGAGCTCTAGCTAAAATATAGTTAGCTATATAGCTAGGTAGCTAAACTTAGCCTTGTTTTTATTTTATTTTTAGTGATGTTCGTTGTAATAGAAATAAGGGCCAGTGTTTAAAGGCCATCAGGCATAAAGGTAAATGTAACAAAGAGGTGCAGTTAGTGTTTTGGAAGTCTTCCCCAACTTTGAAAAATAGTCAGGTTAGAACGCTGATTGCCCAGAAGGAGACATTGGAATTATCTGTAAATGAGCTGACACTTCAGGAAATCGAAAAAAGGAAGCAATGCGATAAAACTATTGTGGAGAAAACTGAACTAGAAAATGAGATCACTTTACTAAACCAGCAGTATGAGAAATTACGACTTTTATTAGAACAAAAATATTATGCCAGAAAACGTCGTGAGAATACTGCTTCAAATCTGGAAACTATAAGTGACAGCTCCAATTCTACGCGTTACCGCAGACAAAAGGAGACTAAAAATCTTTTGGAATTCATACATGGAGGAGAGGAAGGAGCAATATTCGGTGCTTGGGATTTTATATCTCGATATTGTCAATCAGAACTTTTGGAAAAGCTGTTTACGATGCATAAAAGAGGAAAATTTTTAGACAAACTTTTAAAGGGCAGTTTTTCTGGAACCAAAGATTCCAACCTAAAAAAAGCAGTTGCAACAAAATTCCAATGCCATCTATCCCGCCGAAAATACAACTTTCTTTGCAACATCCAAAAGCGCTGTTATGATGAAGGTGAAATTGTTAAGAGCAGAAGTTTTGATGGTTCCAAATTTGCTTTGAAACAATTCTCCATTTCACACGAAGCTGTAGATAAGTTTGCGAAAAGTTTAGACATTGGACAAGTTCATCAAATTCCAGGGTATTCAGGTGTTGTGAGAACGATCACTGCGTTAACAAATATGATTGCAGATTTGCATTTGCAACTTCTCAATAAAAACACACTGCTGTGGTTCAAAGACAACACAAATCATTTTGTTGTTGAATTCAGTGATGATGGAGCCCCTGAAACAAAAGAAAATTCCATGAGTATTGGCTCTTTAACGTTTTGGAATTTTGGCAATCGTGTAAGAAGCCGTGAGTTTCACTATCCTTTGCACATGATCACTGCATCCGAAAAAGATCAAATTTGTGAGGAGCTGTGGAAACAACATGCTGATGAAATGGAACTTATCGAGAGTAACATCTTCACCATCAACTCTCAAAAAGTAACTTTTGAATTCCAGCCATCTGCTGACCAAGCCTGGCAATGTTGGGCAGGAAACGAGTTAAGTTCATGCGCAACATATCCATCTCCTTATGCAAATGTGCATAAAAATGATGTTAACAAGGTAGGAGGAAGTATTGGATTTGGTAGTGACCACATGTGGAGACCAATGTCTACAACACAAAGAAAGGCTGACTTGTCAAAACTGGATAATTTCAGGAAAACCCTGTCACCAAATGCCAAAAATTACCATCAACAGGAGCTAAATTTCATGGCCCAGAATGGTTTACGCCAGTTCGGAGAGCCACGTATTGGGAAATTTGCTGACAGAATGCGCCCAGAACCCTTGCATCTTGAAATCAACAGTTGGCAACATGTGTTAACTTTACTTTACCATGAGTCCATTAGGTGTGGTAGTGTGGAAGATTTTTTTACTGTCCTTGGAAATCCTGTGCGTGATGGAACTGTTCCAGGATGTGGTTTAAAGTATCTTGCAAAACAGATTAAAGAGCAGTATGTTAGAGAATCAGAACGATGGAAGCGTCTTGATGTTCGTTTAATCGGATCCCAAGCAATATCTCTTGCACAGTACAGCTATCGGCTTGTTGATTCTCTAAAATTCTCTCAAACTGAAAATGCGTTTAGAATTAAAAAGCTTGCTTTGGCGAAGATTTGCGAGTCACTCCGTGACATTGGAGCACTAATCAATAAAATTCATGTTGATGCAAAGTATGCTGACGATGTTGCAGATGCTTGTAAAACATATTTCAACTTGTTTGCACTGTTCTTCCCAGAAAAATGTCAGAGCACTGTTTGGACGTTTGGATATGCAGTGCCCTATCATGCCAAAATTTTATTTGATTTATATGGTATTGGATACGGAATCTTGTCAATGCAAGGAAAGGAAGCCAAACATTCTGCCATCAAACAAGAATTAAGATCAGAATCAAACAGATCTTTAGATCAAGACGAACGAGGGAAATGGCATCAACTAATGAGGTCAAGCTATGTACGTAACTTCTACCTACCGTATCATTTTCCTACAAAGGCAACCTATCACTCCCACTATAGACCAAGAAAGCCAAATTTGGATGATAGTGATGTTATTTATTGTCATTGCTCACGTCCCTCCTTTAACAATTCTGATATTTGTGAAACCTGTTTCAATTCAACAAAGATAATTCAATGTGCTCAAAGTGGTCATTTGATTGCAGATGTTGTTGCAATATTAAAACCAGTTGCATGTAAGAGTTGTGAAATGACATTTTCTGATGAATCTATGCTAAGCTGTCATGTGAAATCAAGTCATACTAAAGGTCGCTGTGTCAATCCAAATATTATCATCCCATCACAATTAACCATGTCTGAGCTCAGAAGTCATCTAAAAATTCGCAATCGTTCTGTTGCTGGGAATAAGGAAGTATTAGTTCGTAGATTAGAAGGACTTCTTTCAAGTGAATAATGACAGTTCATTTTGCAGAGTTTTATTTAGTTTTTAAAGTATTGTTATATAGCCAGCAGAAAAAAAGAAAATCTGGTAGCAAATAATAGCTTTTTGTTGTCACTAATTCACTGTATAGTACATTCCAAAACACATTGCCCCATAAATACATTTAATTGATACAAAATATTTATACTGAAAATTGGTCTTTCCTATATGTATTATTAGAGTGATTTTGCCAAGATTATCGTAGAAATTAGCAAACAAGTTTTTCATTCATTTTCCTGTTATTGGACTAACCTGCACAAATTAAAAATTGTTTTCGTATTGATGCCCTGTTGGTCTAATGGCTATGACACTCATGAAAAATGAGAGATCTAGGTTCGAATCCTGGACAGGGCTAAACCTAAAAAACAAATATATCAAGTACAATCATTGGATAAACTAGTGTAGGTAATAGAATAATAGTTACCCTCAACTAGGAATTACTGCACAACTCACTTTCTAGAACCATTTTTATAATCTAGGTGACTGGGGTCAGCTCGTCAAAGTCAGATTTTGTAGCTATGATTTATGTTAGAGAGTGACAGGGTATGACCCTGCATCTGCAAAGACACCTGTAAAGTGATCCTGCTGTTTTGCATTAAACTACACTCTCGTAATAATATAGATAATGTACTGTTCACATAGAGAAATTAACATTTGGCTTTTAATGAAATAATTGCACCATAATTTCTTTAAACCTTTTTATTTCCACTAAGCTCATAGGATGTATACACAACCCATCCTCTTAATTAACAAAAAATAAAAACAAACTGACAATCTGAAAGTATACTAGCATTCTGTTTAAACTTTTACACTATTTTTAAATAAACCTGAGATATCTAATATTTCTACTAATGTCATATGTCCTGTGAAATTTGATTGATAGAAAGATTGTTTGATTGTTAAAAAAGTAGGATAACCTCATTTGTTTCTAGCATATATATATACTACAAATGTGGGTGTTTTGTGTTAAACCACAATAACCACAGATAAAATGGAAATGGTTTTACCAATAACTGAGACATGTTCCTTTTAAGTTATGTTGTAAGTCAAACTATACTAACTCCTACCACCAATTTTGAAAAAATCCTAATTGTTAGCATATCCTGTCATGCATGGTGCACTGCTATTTGACCTTTGACCGATTGTGTGGGTAAACAAACCCTTTTCAAGAGAAACAAAAATGGTAAACCGTACTTAAAAAAACACATTCTATATTTATTATAATCTGCAGTCAGTTATTGCTGAAATCATTTTAATTTTTATTGTAGAAGCTAGGAAAAAGGGTTAAGTCCCTACTGCACTTAAATTAACTACATCAACTAGGCAGACGTCACAAATATCTGGTGTTAGAGTCATTTGAGCACCAAAAATAGAGTCGGTCAGTCGGCAACTCAAAGATCCAGCCATCAACGCGCATTGTGCTTCGCTTTAAAATGCGAAAAGGTTCCTGAGAACTAGTTGAAAACGGCGCGCGGAAACTCCGTTTAAACGAGGTGCCCAAGTTATCATTAAATATTGGCGGTTTGATGGCGCACGTTTATGGCTGGAGACAACAAGTGTATAATATTTTTTGTCATTCTAGCTTTTCCGACTCAGTATATCAAAAATTTCGATCAAAAAATAGGGTCGGTCGGGTGACTCTAACACCAAATATTTGTGATGTCCGCCCTACATCAAGTAACAAATAACAGATAAAAATCAAGTATATACATCATAACTAACTACTGCAACTGTTTGTTCATCAACGTTTGCACATTGGTGTCAATTGCAAAACCCTCAGCAGTGTATCGCTGAATGTAAAAAAAAACTTTCAGGTGGTTATGAGCATATTCCATGCAAAGTGGTGTATGCAAACTCACAACCACCCTAGCCATGCCATCATATGTGCTGACTCCCTCCACCTTTTTGAATTTGCGCTTTGACAAATAATTTGTTCCATCAAAACGTGATGGATTAAAAATTTTTTCGGCTGTTTCAGCATCCTCTATTTTTACTTTTATTTTCCCTAGCCTTTTCCTTTTGTTCTTCGGAGCTATATATTCTGTCTTTGCCCCATAGTTCTTACATAGGCAAACTAAGTATCGCATTACTTGCCAGGGAATGAACAAATTGACAGGTACTGCCAATCCAGTCATTCTCCCTCTGCTCAATTTTGCTATCATACAAGCACCCAACTCATGCAAATAGCTGTCAAGCATTGGTCCCACAAGAGCAAGGTGGTTTCCAACCAACTTCTCTACATTGTCATCCATTGAACTACCCATACTATAGTCCTTCTCACTCTTTGAAATATCATCAAACCACTGACGCTCAAAGGTGCCTAACTTCAGTTCAACATCACACCAAAATTTCTCATTTCTTTCTGTAGCCATCACGAAAAGTAAAAACAATAAGCAATACAATATGGCCGTCTTTCTTCTCAAAACTGGAAAATAACCCGGGACAACATACTTTACCGGAACCGATTTTTTTTTCACCAGACGGAAAATAAGAAATCGATAAAAACGGCTACCGTAATCTCAGATGTTCATATATTGCGCAATAGCTGCAAACGGGAGGAAATCGAGAGAAAATGACCGCCGTGTTTCGTCCTAGCCACTATCCTATTATCAGAAAATAAAAATATTTTTATTGTTCTGTTAACTTTTAAATTTTGCGAAAACGCAACGATTTTTGTAATACCCTATAACACAATATATATATATAATTATTTTATGCGAAGACTCTGCCTGAGGGCGGTTGGGTGGGTCTTCAAAACTAAATAAAGATGTGTGACAATTTCCCGTTTATTCCGCCCTCTTATTTTCTTGGTCACGTGACAAAGCAAGTCAGTGTACTTTAAATGTATCTTGACATACCCGGTAATATGCCTTTAATAAAATTCATTTATTTGAGGAAACCATAATTTTCCTCACCCAATCAGAAAAATATGCTTGAGTTTCTCTCGCACTTTTAAATGCTAATCTTCAAATGAGAACATTAAAATGGAGGAAAGCCTTGCAATGCGGCTAGGTTGTCGAAATGAAGCCTGTTCTTTTTTTTATATTTTAAAAGTTGTTATATTAGTTAATTCGGTTACAATTGTTACAGTCATAGTCACAAGAGAAAGAATAATCAGTAAGCAGCTTGTTCATATTTAAACTACTTTAATCTTATTTAGGGTAAATAAGAAAAAACTCAGCAGCAACATTTATGATCTTTATTAGTTTTTGCATTTAAGGAATACTCTCTATCGCCGATGTAATCTCTTATAATAATACGGAGAGTGTGTCCGTCTGTCTGTGACAGGCAAAGTGGATGTGTTCATTTTCCTTTGATGTAGCCGAAATTTCCTTTGAAGTCTCCGAAAAAGTTATATCCATTTTGCCAGCGGGTTTACTTTGTTTACATCACGTGATCTAAATGAAGCAACTTGATTTGCTGAAAAAATTTTAACGGCTAACTCCCGAAAAATGGTAACCCTCGACACAAAAGCAACAACAAGAAAACAGTCCCTTCGTCTTGAAAAAGTGCAAAAAGTAATTCAGAGTAAGAAAAGTCCAAGAAATGAAGTGAGAAGTGGTAGCTAGAGTTAGAAGTAAAGTAGTAAAGTTAGAAGAAGAAAATAGAAGCTAGAGGTTGAAGTGGATTTGAAATCACAAATAGTAAGAACTTTGATGTTTTTAGACGTTTAGTTTTTATGTCACTGGAGCAAGCAGACTCGCATTTTCCAAGAAAAGCCTCAAATTCTTGAAGTTTTATATTTTAGCGCTTTTTTAAAAACAAACCTAGCCACCATATTTGTTTATGTTTTTGTTGCATAATTAATGTATCCCCTGGTGCGTAACTAATGTGTTTGTCCTAAAATTCAAAATGCTACATAAAGCTGTTAGCTGACTAACAAACGGAAAACTTTGGTTTGTTGAACTTACTGATCACTGTAATGTTATTATTTTTACATTACTATTGTTTCTCTTTATATGTGTTTTACTAAGCATAAATAGCTAGCTTTAGTTTTAGCTAAGTGTTCCCAGTTTAAGTATATTTAACTGGGGGTCATAGCTACTGTTAGCTCTAGCTAATTGTGTCCTCCAATGCCTGCTCCTCATCCCATCCATGGCTAGCTCTAACCTATGACTTATATTGTTATTCCTCTTTTTTAATTATCTATAGCTAGCTGCCTTAGTTTCCAAACTTCTTTTCTTTTATGAGCACGAATTATGATGTAACAAGCTAGCTAGCTAGCTAGCCACCTACAAAGACTTGAACTTTTGCAGATGTATATATTTTATATTTCTTTTCGCATTTCCTGTAAACTTTACAAAGGGACCACGTGCAATATGACAAGTGGAATAATTTTTTTCCAGAATTTAAAGCGTGTGTGTTAAGTTATTTTTTATTGTTTTGTTTCTGACATCCTGTTTAACTTTCGTCACCAACTTGAATCAGTATTTGTTGAAGTTATTCATCCTAAAGGTAAAAATTATATCATAGGTTGCATCTACAAACATCCTCATATGGACCTACATGACTTTAATATGAACCATCTTACTCCTATATTAAGCAAAACCACCTCTGAGAACAAAAACATTTTTTTAATGGGAGACTTTAATGCAAATCTATTACTCTCTGATTCCAACCCTGATATTTCTGATTTTTTAGACTCTATATTTTCGTTTTCTTTAGCTCCTTCTATACTTCTTCCAACAAGAATTACAGAAAATACTAGTACTTTAATTGACAATATTTTTCATGACCCTTTTGAACTAAACTGCAAGTCTGGTAACATCATATCGTCAATATCTGACCATTTCCCACAGTTTCTTATAATAAACAAACAACACGTCTTGCCGCCTCCTCCCACAAAAAGATCTCCTATTCCAGACTGGAATAAATTTAACCAAGAATTATTTTCTCAAAAAATATCTGCCATTGACTGGAATGAACTTCTTTGCTTAAATGAACTTGACCCATCTAAATCTTTTGATATTTTTCATACCTTTGTCAATAACTGTATAAATGAATGTGTTCCTCTCAAAAAATCTTTTACTAGAAATAACACAAACTCTCATAAAGAATGGATCACTACTGGCATACTCACCTCTATACGCAAACGTGACGCTTTACATAAACAATTCATTAAAGAAAAAGATCCATTCATAAAATCTCTACTGCACACATCCTTTAAAAAATACAGAAACAAACTTGTCACTCTATGTAGAATAAGTAAAAGTAACTTCTACAAACAGTCATCAAAACCGACGAAATAAGTGATCATGACCTCGGTTACGTCATTATAAACATTCGCAAACAGCGGTTCGAACCAAGATACAAAGTCATTCGCGATGAAAAACGTTTTTCGCTAAATGACTACATTACTGACTTTTCGCAACTACCGTTTAACATCGTTTACGCAGTAGACGATCCGAACGACAAAGTATCAATGCTAAACCATCTGATTACTGAATGTTTATCACGACACGCTCCATTGAAACGTACCAGATTCACAAGACCTCCTGCTCCCTGGATGCAAGACCCTATAATCAACAACTCCAAAAATGCTCTCGAAGAGATACGAAAAACCAAATCTAGAGACAACAGTGAATACGTTAAGCTCCGAAACAACCACAAAAAACTTATCAGAAAAGTCAAGTCAAAATTCATTCTAAAATCGTTATCATCGAGTAATCCTAAGGAAGTATGGAAAACTATCCACAGGATTCTCAAACCACCAACCGCTAGAATAAAGTTTGATCCTGATAAACTGAATGATCACTATACCACACTCGCATCTCGTCTTTGCGAGAAAGAAAACGTTCCCTTGAATCCCAAACAGCTCATATCTGCACTACCACTTGATACCGAACAGTTACTACAAATGCACGAAACAACCTATGAAGAGGTAAACAAGATCATTCGAAATCTTCGGAGTGACTGCTCGAGCGGCCATGATAACATCCCTGTCAAATTCCTGAAGCCAGTCCATGACTACATCACGTCCCCACTTGTTCACATCATAAACAGTTGCATCACCACAAGATCTTTCCCTGATCTATGGAAACTGGCACGCGTCTGTCCAATTCCAAAAGTTGCGAATCCAACAGTGGCAAAAGACTTCCGTCCAGTCTCCATCTTACCAATCCTATCAAAAATCTTCGAGAGAGTAATCTTGAACCAAATACTAACCTTCGTCGAATCCAAAGTATATAACACGACACAATCAGGATTCCGAAAAGGACATTCCACCACCACTCTTCTCTTGAAACTGCGTGACGATATTGTAAAAGCAATGAACAAAAATGACATAACCATCGCAGTAATGATCGATTATTCCAAAGCGTTCGATACCATCGACCATTCAATATTGGTACGCAAACTGAGCCGATTAGGATTTGGACAATCAATTATTTCACTTATCGTCAGTTATCTGTCGAACAGAAAACAATATGTACAGGTCGATGACCGAAAATCCCAAACCAAAAATATTTTCTTCGGAGTGCCGCAAGGAAGTATCCTTGGCCCGATTTTATTCAACATATACGTTGCCGACCTACCAAATGAAATCCAAACACCCTCCATCCAATATGCTGATGATACGACCCTTTGCAAATCATGTCCCAAACAAAACCTTTTCGAATCCATCAAGGCAATTGAACTAGACCTAACATCACTATGCAACTGGTCGAGAGATAATGGTCTGATTTTCAACAGCGACAAATTACAAATGATGGTTATTCGAAAACCCAGATCACTGCCATCAGATCGATCCTACCTCCTATGTTCAGAAGGCCGATCAGTAAGACAAGAACTGTATGTCAAGATACTCGGTATCCAAATGGACGAAAACCTCTCCTGGTTACCTCAAGTGAATTATGCAACAAAGTCAGCTTACGCAAATTTACAAACGATAAAAAGGTTCAAGAGATTCACCCCGTATAGAGTTCGGAAAACACTCGCGGAATCTCTTGTCCTCTCCAAACTGAGTTATTGCAATACCGTGTACGCTCAAATTCCGCAATACTTGAAAAAGCGCATCCAACGTGTACAGTCGTGTGCAGCCGGGTACGTTCTCCGTCGCTACTGCACCCTGAAAGATGTGACAAGTTTGGGTTGGCTTCTTGTTGAGCAACGTTGTGAATTGGACCTCTCGATCGCAGGTTTCAAAGCTTTAAACGATGAAAAGTGGCCGGACTACTTGTCTATGAAAAAGCTCAAGTTCAAAAGGACTCTCCGATCTATTGATAATGGAATAATGATTGAACCTGGTGAAAATGGCATTTTCAACAACCAAGTGTCTAAAGTTTTTAATGATTTGCCAAAAAATATACGTAACCTAGATTCAATTTCAACATTTTACAGTCAAACGAAAAAATATTTTTTAGATAAATCAATCGCCATTGCCTTAGCAAGGGAAGGCTAGGTTCTCCGATTGTATGAGCATTTCCTTATCAATTTCTGCTAAATCAACTCTATCAAGCGCGGGTCCTGAGTTTCCACATTTTTCAACCTCCACCAAGTTACCAAGATTTTCTTATTTCCAAATCTCGTTTAGACATATCGAACCATATGATAATCTCTGAGCCTCCACAGCGAGCCTTCCTATGCTTGGGTTTTATATTATATATATATATATAGTATACGAAGTCTTTCAGAGTCGAAGGAGACCTTCCGCCGTTATACAACTATAGCCTATGCCTTTCCTCTATTTAATCTATTAACAACCTTTTATAAAACCTAAATCTACAACTCTTATCGAAACCTAGATCTCCATGCTTCTTGTATCATTTTTGTTCTAAACTTTTTATTCTTATTGTTGTATTATTATGTTATTATAGGGATAAGAACCATTGTATAATGGAACCCGAATAAATGTCAAAAAAAAAAAAAAAAAAAAAAAAAAAAAAAATTTTTCATCAAAAATAAAAATAATTCAAAAGCTATCTGGGATGGTGTTCGTTCCATCATTTCACTCCGGTCTGCCAAATCTCCTACTCCTTCTTGTTTAAACATTAACAATAATCTCACTACAGACCCATTAACCATATCTAATTCATTTAACAGTTACTTCAGCTCAATTGCAGATAATTTAAGGAAATCGATTCCACCAAGCTTTAAACACTTTTCTTCGTATCTAAAAAACCCAACAGCTAATTCAATATTTTTTCGCCCAACTAATGATTTAGAAGTCCTTGATTGTATTTCTCTCTTTGATAAAAAAAAATCAACAGGTCCTTTCAGCATTCCGTACCAAGTCCTTCTTCCTACTAAAAAACTCCTCGCAGTTCCAATTGCTAAATTAATCAATCTTTCCTTTTCAACTGGTATTTATCCATCTTCTCTTAAAATTGCAAAAGTTATCCCTGTTTACAAAAAAGGCTCAAATGTCGAACTTTGCAACTATCGGCCCATATCTTTACTTTCAAACATTGACAAAATTTTCGAAAAGCTTATTTTCAATCGTTTATATAATTTTTTTTCTATGAACAATACTATCTTTCCAGATCAGTTTGGCTTTAGGAAAAAATTTTCTACCTCACACGCCTTACTAAACATTACTCAAAAGATTATGGAAGCTATTGACAATGGTCTTCTTGTTTGTGGTGTCTTCATTGACCTACAAAAAGCTTTCGACACCGTTGACCATGAAATTTTAATTAAAAAACTTTATCACTATGGTATTCGTGGGGTTCCTTTAAATTTGCTGCGCTCTTTCCTAACCAACAGAGAACAATTTGTGTTTATCAATAATTCGTCATCTTCACATAAACCTATTCGTCATGGTGTTCCTCAGGGCTCTGTTCTTGGTCCACTTTTATTTCTACTCTATATTAATGATCTTCATACTGCAATTAAACATTCCATGGTCCACCTCTTTGCAGATGATACCAACCTGCTAAATATTAGTAAGTCCGCTAAACAACTAAATAAACATCTTAACTTGGATCTCAAATTCCTTTGTCAATGGCTCAATGCAAATAAAATCTCATTAAATAAATCTAAAACTGAACTTGTTATTTTTAAAACTCCGTTAAAACCAATTTTATTTAATTTTAAATTTCTAATCAATGGAACTAAAATCGTTCCTAGTGATACTGTCAAATACCTTGGGATAACTCTTGACTCAAACCTCTCCTGGAAATCTCAAATTAACATCACCATCTCCAACCTCAAAAAATCTAATGGAGCACTTGCCAAAACTCGTCATTTTGTTCCAAAATGTGTTCTTCGTCAAATTTATTTTGCTATTTTCTACTCCCAAATACAATATTGCTCCTTGGTATGGGGCCAAAAATCTTCTCTTTCCCGTCGAATAGAAATTTTACAAAACCATGCTATCCGTATCATTTCTTTTAGTACTTTCAATGCTTCTCCTACCCCACTATACGGGAACCTTAACTTAATTAAATTCTCTGACATGATCTGTATACATAATATAATTTTCCTACTGAACCTTTATTATAAAACTCTTCCTATTAGCCTCATCAATACTTTCGCAATCGACTTCGCCCATTCCCACCACACCCGTGCTGCTGACAAAGGCTTTTTGAATCTACCTCTTGTTCATTCAACTGCGTTTGGTAAAAAGTCTGTTAAGTTCTTTGCAATAAACTCATGGAACCGTCTTCAAAATTCCTTACCCTTTAAAATCTTGAGTAAAAATACCTCTGAGCTAAAAATTTTTTTACATAGTCACTTTATTAACACATATAAAATCTAATTACAATTTTATTTTATTTCACCCAGTCCAAATTCCTTTTTCCTGCTTGAAGGTTTGTTTTAAGCAGCTTCCAGACATTTCATGCTATTTTTGACTTTGACTCTGTGATATCCTCGTCTGAATGTTCGTCTTGTCCCTGTGTTGTCCTGTGGCTTCCTCCTACCTGTTGTTCTCCCAGGTAGCTAGCACGTTATTTAAGCACATAAAGTGCTTTGTGCTAGTTATCCTTTTATTAGGTAAATGTTCAATATATTTTTCATATTATATATTTTCATTGTAAACTCCTAATAAAAAAAATAAATCTCTCTCTCGTCAGCCTACATGTAAAATGCCAGGTTATTTTTACAGGGGGGTGTAGACATTTGATTGGAAATTTACATGGGTTTTTGACTTTATTTTAATTTATGAGAGGATGGTCGTTCGGTTCGGGAAGGTTGTTTGTGTTTTTGTTTGTGTTGCAAACTGCTGTTTTTTAAAATTTTCTGTAAACTTTTGTGGGAAAAAGACCACATGCAATATACTGAAAGCACAAATTTTGTAGAATTGGCCTCCACTAAAGGCTGTTGTGTAAGCTAATGGCTTTTTCATAGTTCGTATTATAAACTTTTGTTGGGGAGAACTAAACTGTATGTGATGTCATTTTTGCTGGAAGAAAATTCCATGGTTTCACGTTTTTGTTAAGAATTTTATAATTGTGGTAATATATAACTGTGTTTGGTGATGATGAAAAAACTTTTTTGTTTTTTATATTTTATGAAATGCCTGATTTTTCTATAATTTGATGTGTTTCATAACCTTTTTGTGGAAGATTTATGGGCAATAGCAATATAGAACATGCTAAATGAACTGATTTTTGTTGATTTGGATGTGCTCCTCAAAAACCGATCTGTTTTACATTTTGTGTTAACTTTTGTGAGGACGGACCATATATACACTCTGTTTTCCAAAAATAATATCTTTGTTGATTCAAATTTACTCCTTATTTATTTTTGACATTCACGTTTAAAATGGTTGGCTAAGGAAAATTTTCTTAACCTGTTAATTTTTACAATTTGTGTATATTTTTGGGCAACAGGATAGTATGTAATCGAATAAATGATTTTCCAGATATAAATTTGATGTTTTTTGACACTTCTGATTGAAATATTAAAGGTTTTCAACGAAGTAAGTATTTGAGATGTGTTATTTCTGACTTTATTATTATTGTTAGTGTTGTACTTGATTCTATACATTATTTTGATTAGTGTTTCAAGCTCTACACATAATCTTTGTTGATTCAAGTTTATTCTTTGCTCATTGATTTTTTGACATTTATGTTTAAAATTGTTGGTAAAGGGCAGTACGGAACTAAAAGAGAAAATTTTTGTGTTCTTAACTGGTTGATTTTTACATTTTGTGTAAATTTTTGTGGGAGAGGATGGTATGCAACTAAAATGACTGATTTTTCTAGATTTAAATTTTATGTTTTCCAAACTATGGCTTTTTCATATTTTTGTATAAGCGTAAGGGAAAAACAATATTTAAAATGTGTAAAAAACTTATTTTTGTTGATTTGTGCTAACTCTTGGAGGCCTCCTTTTTGACACTTCAGAATAAAATACTGAGGGTTTTCAACATAATCACTTATAAGATGTAAATATTTGAGATGCGTTATTTCTGACATTGTTATTATCCGTGTTGTGACTGTTGGTGTTGTAACTGTCGGTCTTCTTACTGTCGGTTTTGTGAGTTTAGTGTTGTGAGTGTCGATGTTGTGAGTGTCGTTGTTGTAACTTTTTATCAACTAGATTTTACACCTTGCAAGCTGTTCTTTTTTATTTTGTGTAAGATTTGTGTGGAGGATTTAATGCGATTTGATATTTGACATTTTGTGTAAGATTTTAAGAACATTTTTTTGTATATGCACTGTTGACGTCAGAAAAACATCTAAAAGAACCTATTTTCCCATTGTCCTTCTGCCTAAGTGGATTTCTCCACGGGCCTTATCGACTAGTCAGTATATATTTACGATAGATTCAAGGCAATTAAAGGGTTCTATAAAGATCGCAAAAAAAAAAGAAAAAGAAAATCATATACGAAGAAAAAATTCGCCCTGGGAAAATTTTGCCAACATGAACTTATTTTTTTTCAAATCACCCCCGCTTTTACCTCAGCATATGCCGTGTGCCAATGAGAATTAGAAAGGCTGTCCCACCAAGTAACTCGGGTTCCTAGATTTTCTAGTAACTAAACTACTTTTAGGGGCACCAAATGAACACAAAGAGGGACTTTGCTTCACGAAATCTAGATGTCCAGTCCTTTTTGTAAAAAAAACATATTATTTCTGACCTATATTTTTACTTATTTTTGTAAAATTGGGCAACAGAAACTTGCATGATGTAGCTAGCTGAACTAGACCAGTATTCCCACAGAAAGAAAACATACTCCATATTGTAATACTGGCTAAAGTAACATTATGTAAATTTTGTGCATGTAAGGCTCTATAATATTAGCATAATTGATCAAAGTATTTCTATGTGCAGCAAATTTAAGCAACAAAGCAAAAAAGGCTACTTTTAATAGCCACTTATATATATATATATTTTAAAATAATATTTTAACATGTAGCTAGGTACAAGTTTTTTGTATATTGCTAGAAGATTAATTTAGGCATGCAACTATCACATCAGACATTAACATAGCTAGACAAATAAATCATTTTTGCAAAAAAGACGTGGGTTAGCATGTCAGTATAAAAATGCTTGTGTTTAAGAGTTTGTTTACATAGGGTTTCGTGTTTATGCTAAATTAAATCTTTTATGAATTTCGACTGAAAGAAAGCCCTTTCACTGAATGTGATTGACGCATTCAGTAAAAGCTTTAGCATGTTTGTAAAACTGTTGTGTATAAGTACAAAATTATGTCGAATGTCTTCCCGATATTGAAGAAGTTATTATTTTAATTTTTACAGAAGTCATAGGACTTAGCTGTAACAAAAAGTATGACACATTGTTGTGCTTTGACTTTTATTTTCGAGAATTATTCGCTACATTTGGTGAAAACTAATGTTGTTACAACAGTTTTGGCCATGGCAGGTATTGTACTTGTTACTAAGTGCTGGAGAGTGTGTTTCAGTTAAATTGATTCAATAAACTTTTTTGCAAATTAATTTTTGAACATTTTTTTGATATCTTAAGTCGTGAATGTGACAACACGAGATATTCTTAAGGTATTTGTGTGAAATTGTAAATCGTATAATTTACCATTTTAAAACATGTTCTTTGACTTAAGCAACTTATTTTCAAACTTAAAAAAAATTGACTTCCCTTCAACATTTTTCGGGGGAAAAAAAAAATTAAAAATTAACTAGTCAAATATTATTTGCATCCTCAACTGCAAAAGAAAGGGAAAGGATTTTAAAAATGTTAGCACTTATCTGTTCAGTCATTGTCATTGAATAATATAGATATTATCATGTCATGAACAAGATATTTTCATTGGATATCTTTTAAGCAGGTATAAATACAAAAACTATTTTTAGCAGGTCGTTAACCATCAAAATAAAACACACTTTCGACAAAAAACTATATATTAATTATCTATGTGTAACTAACTAAAGCTATATGCCACAGGTAAGCAAACAACCCAGCCTACACTTTTTAAAAAAACGTGGTATACAATTCACTACGTTTTTAGTCAAAAGCTGATCATGTAACTCCAGCTGCAATCAGCTAGCCCTATAGCAAATATAAAAACACGAAAACTTGAGCTAAAACTTCTAAGTAAAATTAGCTAGCTAGCTAATTGCAGTTTGAAGTCTTTAATTTTTCTTTAAAAGGAATTTTATTGACAACTGTTGTCAGTAATACTTCAAAAGCGTCATGTTTAATAAGTTAACACTATAAATTGCCTCAAAAATTTCATCAAGATCTTTTAACAAGTGACAAATCCTTCCTTTCGCAGCTATTTCCACGAAAGGCATATATAATTAATTATATTACACCTAGATATACATGGACATATACTAACTCTGAAAACCTAAATTTACAAGCAAATTTAAATTTTAAAGCCAAAAGATTTCAGGACAAACATTTTTGAGCAAACTTTTTCAGAAATGTTTTCCGGAAGTTATATTATAC
Source organism: Hydractinia echinata (assembly GCA_030067915.1). NCBI lineage: Eukaryota > Metazoa > Cnidaria > Hydrozoa > Anthoathecata > Hydractiniidae > Hydractinia > Hydractinia echinata. Next base: position 607,629 of record JASGCC010000017.1, on the reverse strand, counting down.
CGTTATACATACAAGTAAAAATGTTAATATACATAATTATGAACTGATAGCTATTTTCAACCGGTTAATACGGGAAATTAGCGCTGATTGGATAAAAAGCCTTAACGACGGGCTTTATACAGCACGGTATAACTTTTAACCTCTTAGAAACCATAATGGTAGCTATAAATGTAAACAAGTAACACTGCCAGAGAATCGTAAAAACATACATGCATATAAACTCATAACTCAAAATTTTGCAAAACTATGCTCCTACAAAACAGTTTTTTAAAAAGCTACAAACAACAACAGCTATTTCAACTCTTTTTAACAACGTTCATCAAGTAGCACTTCTAAATAAGTTACCTCAAAAATGTTGAAAGTTTAAAATCATATCACGCACAACCAGCAACAAAAAGACGCAGCGTTTGTTTCGTAGACACTGACGAAGGATAAACTTTCTTAAAGAAGTTAAAAAAAGTTCTATTCAAATGTTTTTTTCTCTCTTTGTCTTTGAAAACTGATCGAACGAACGTTTTCTCAAATCGAACGTTTTCTTTTTTAGCAAAACCTGTTTTTTACAACCTTGTCACAAGTAAATCTTTAGAAAATAATCCTGGTTATTTCTGGAAACGCCGGGTTAAGCCGCAAGTAACTGTTGTTGAACGCCTTGAGGAGCGCTGAATAAGAACCGCAAACTGTGCGACCGGGTGAGGTGGAACGCTTTAGTATGGGTACGCAGTATGTCGTAAATCAAGTGGAGCGCACACACCATTGCAGTGTTGCGACTGTAACATATTTTTCAAAAAAAAACTTTTCCGCAACAAAAGCTTAATTAAAACAGAGTTTACAAACCGTTGTTACTCCGTCATAGCAAAAACAATTGGGCAATATTATTTTATTTTGCGGAATAAGTTTCCGTGAAAGTACAAAACTTAATCATGGCAGCGGGCCGAGAACGCATAATACCCTTTTCATAAAAAACTTTACTGCAACTTCGGTTTAAGTTAAAACACAGGAAAAATCCAGTCGTTACCCCATCCAGCTAAAAAAAACTTCATAATTGGAGTGCTCTAGTACAGGTATGCAGATAATGTCGTGAATCGAGTAAAGTTCACACAACATTATAGTGCTTCGGTTGTAATGTATTTTTAAAATATATATATATATAACTTTACTGCGACTTTAGCCGAAATAGAAACACAGTTTACAACCTGTTGTTACCCCGCCATAACAAAAGAAATTAGTCAATATTATTTTATTTTGCGTAGTAAGTTTCAGTAAACCTTAACAAATTAACTATGACACCGGACTGAGCACTTAGTACAGGTAAATGGTGTCACACATGCGTTATAGCCATAATAGCCTTTTCCAAAAACACCCTGTTGTTAACACCAGGTTGAACGTTTATTGCAGGTAAAAAAACTTTATCACAACGGATTAAATAAAAACACAGGAAACAGCCCGTTGTTAACACCAGGCTGAGCGCTTAACAGGTGAATCGTGTCATACATGAGCATAGGGGTAATACCATTTTCCAAAAATCCTTATCGCTTCGGTTTTAAAAGAAATCAGTGAACAGCCTAGCGTTAACCCGGTTCAGTTTAAAAAATTACTCAGCAATTTTATTTTCCTGAATAAATTTTTCTAACAGTATTAAAAGCTGTGGCAACCTGACTGTATTTAGCATACTGTAATTATTATTAGGAATGTTGTTGTTAGCCAAACTCTTCATTTGGCTACTTTAACTTTTAGTTAGATGTAGCTAAAGAGCGATATATAGTTAGAGCCATAACACCAAATACAAATGAATAATAGTATACCAAACTGAATAAAACTTCAAAAGAATAGGAATAAGTAAAGCTAATTATAGCTAGCTAGCTAGCCAAGATGGGTAAAAATCTACGTTCCTTGCCAAAATCTTAAAAGTGGTAATTTAAGATTTGTGCGTGGGTAAAAAAAACGTAAAAATATATACCTTGCCTTAACATGTGAAAACAGAAAGAGAACAGATACTACAAAATTAAAAAGCTTAGAGAAGATAAAAAGGTCAAACAGATCTGCAAACTTGACACCATCACTTCCAGACAGAAATGGCCTCCGTAGCATGTTGTTTATCCGGTTCCGGCGTGATTCCGAAATTATTCCGAAATTAAGGTGCGTGCAACCGAAAAAAGGAGGTGCGTAAAAATCGGGCCCCGCGATAATTTTTCCGAAAAAAGCTGCGCGCAACCATTTTGAACACACATAATACGGCTATTCATATATACTCCGTGAATTCATTACCATATACTTAAAGCTTATCGAAATAACCTTAAGGCATACATTTTGAAAGCAGTCGCCTAAATATTGCAGGGTTGAGTCAATAGCTTGTTTTTCGAAAGGTGTCGGATGGACATACTCAAAAACCGTTACAAGGCTTAAGTTTGTCAATTTTATCAATGTTTATACAATTGAATATTTTTAACATGTGGAAAACCAATAACACTATTAAATAAAAAGACTTAACATTTTTGTGAGGGATTTACCAATTTTTAGGTGTTCTATCTTGTGATATTTGAAAAAATGACCATGAGAAGTTAATAAAAAGACTCGTTAGAAAAAAAAAGGCCAGTTAGAATCTCTCATGAGGCTGTTTTTCATAAAATAAATGGTGGAGTTCTTGTTAAGAGGTCCTTTTTTGAAAAATTACACTGTTTATATGTGTCCATCCGACACCAAAAAAAAATTCAAACATTCTGTCGGTATGTGCATTGAAAGAAATACATTGCATTGCATATTTTTTTTGAATTTTTTTATTCGAATGCTTTGATGTAAAATGTTTTGTGTTTTGATTTGGATTGTGTTGTTGTTTACTTTGTGCTACTATGAGTGATAAATATGGCGCCTATCACGAACGCTGAAAAATGTCGCCGTTACAGGAAAAGCACAGAGATAGTTATCGGAAGGTAGATTAACTACGAAAAAAGCACATAGTGATTTTAATGAAAACGAAAGATTCTCTGGCCAATGAATTAAGACTAAAAAGGCAAAGGGAAAAAAGAGGGAATACCGCAAAAGGTTGCAGCAGGAATAGGTACAAGATCAATCTTTAAATTCAAGTTCGTCGTCTTCCTGCTCTTCTTCCCTTACAAGTAATGCAGTTAAAGATAGAAGTTTAAAAAAGCGTGTGATACATTTCCGAAAAGTCCACGCAAACGTTCAGAAATTGTTCAAAGTCTCACTTAAAAATTTGACCTGCGAATTAATTTAAGCAAGAAAAAACCTAGACAATTTAAACATTCCCTGGCATTCATTACTTATTAATTATACTACTTATATACTTATATTACTTATATATATTGGAATTTATAAAACATATATATTAACATATAGCCTATATCATCAAAAAACCTTTAAACCCCAATATCTCTTTAATCTTTACCCTTTCGTCAAAAGCACATGTTCCATTTTCTTGATCAGAATTCCAAGCTATATACAATAACGTAAACTAATTAACAAATTTACCAAAAAATATATTTTGTACATTGCCGAGTTATTGCGTACGTCAGCAAAATTTTTAAACACTTATATCTCCATAACCGCTGATCAAAATCGCTCAATCCTATACATTGTTTTGATTAGGATTTCAAGATCTACACATTTTCAAACGCTACACATGCGATAATACAAAAGCAACTAAAAGATAAATAAAATACCCAATTGTTACATAACAAACCTAACTACTAGATATAACAAATACTTTTACATGAAATATCTTAGGGGGTGTTTACATGGGAAATCTCATCCCGGGATGAAACTCGTCCCGCGATGAGGTCATCCCTGTCTCTGGCCAAAGTTCTTTATACTGTTTACATGTTTTAGGCGGGATGAAATCTCATCCCGGGGCGAGTTCATTCCGGTCAAATTGACCGAGATGAAATTTCAACCCGGGATGAAACTATGCTCAAATCTCATGTAAACAGAAAAAATATTTCATCCCGGGATGAAACTACGTTTATTTCTGAACATTATGCGCAATGGTTTTGAATAATTTCATCCCGGAATAAAATTATTCAAAACTCGCCCCGGGATGAAATAGAGATGTAAACACAAAAGATTTCATCCCGGGAAGAAAGTCATCCCGGGATGAAATTTTATCCCGCCTACATGTAAACGTAGTCTTACTGCCCAACATTGGAGATGTTAGCAACACAAAGTATTTAAGTATTCTGCGTTACAAATCTTTTATATGATGTTAGTAATGTAAGGAAGTAAAAGTTAACGTTTCCGCTAAGCAAAAGGCTCTATAATAATAGCCGTATTATGTATGTCTCTCGCATGGCATCGCAAGTAGCGAGACGCACAGGAAAACCCTGCGGCCCTGTAGCTTTATTTCCGATTTTGGCAGACCCCGTTTGTTTTTTTTGGCTTTGTTTTGACCGCTCACGCGTAATATGCCAATTATGAGGCTCGATTTTCACTGATAACCAATCCAAGTTCTTCGCAGCCTAAATATTTCGACAGAAGAAACATTACGAACGGCATGTTCGTTTGGAAGTGATGGTGTGAGGTTTGTGGGTCTCCTTTCGATCCTTTTCTCTTCTAAATACTTTTTATCTATCGGATTATTTATTTCCTGTGTGTTTTCACATGTTAACATGAATATTTCATCTCGTTTTATAGCCATTTATAAAACTTAAACAAACCAATTTTAAGATTTTGGCTATCTACAAACATAGATTTCAAAGCAGCATCCTGCTTAAGCCAGCTAGCTAGCTTTATTTGTTTCTTTTTCTTGTGAAGTTTTTCTTCAGTTTGGTATATTGTTTTTATTTGTATTTGGGGTTGTGGCTATGTAGCTAGCCCTTGGTACCTCTGACCTTAAAAAGCGAAAGTAGCCAAATACAGTTTGACTACAACAAAATAATAATAATTCTAATTCTGACCGTGTCGCACAGTTTTGTGGTTTGTATTAATCGCTCCTCAGGGCGCACAGTGACAAGTCACACAGTTCATTATGGCATAACGCGGTCTATGTTATAATACCCTTATATGTCTCTCTGTCTCACGCAAAATGGTAACCGAAGTAGCGAGACACGGAGTGCGGTAAAGAAAGGACGGGTTCGCCCGTGAATTTATCCATAAGCCACCGACTAGTAATTTTATAATTGTAGCTGATGAAATTAGTTTATGGTGATTTAGGCATGATACCCCTGGTTGAAAACTTACTTTTCAAAAATTGCTGCAAATCTGATTGTTTTAAAAAAATCAAACAAAAGGTCAAACTTGTTATCGTTTCTCTCCACAGAAATGTAATTAGTTAAAAACATCGTACAATGCACCTCCAGTCAAATGTTTTATTTATATTTTACAAATCTGGAAGATTACAATGGTTACAAAGTGAGTGAATACAGACTAATGCCCCAACTTTTTGCCCAGGTGTCAAGTAAATAAAATCAGCTCCATAGTTATAAAATGTAATAGAACGGAATATTATAAATTATAAAACTTATATAAACTACAAATCAAAAGGTATGAGTAATAAATTACCCTCTGCGTCATTCAATTACCTAACAGAATTATTCAAAAGATTTCCTCAAAAAAATGGGAAAAAATAATTGTCATTATAAAGTTCAAGCCACGCATTAATTAAACAATAAATTAAATAACAGGACACGATGTGTAATAATATAGAATTCGTCTGAAGGAAGTTAAAAAAGATTTCCTTGATCGTCTAAAATAATATTCGATCAGTTTTTAAGTATTTTCATCTGTGATGATATTGCAGCGTGCGTGTGGCTACATTTTTCTTTTGACATGTTATGTCAGTTTTGTTCGAAAGCATGAAGGCGCGGAAAATTTAACAAGTTGAAGATCCAATATTCAGTCGTTTGATTGCATGATAAACAAGATGCAGGCGATGCATAAACTATCTCGCTATTAAAAATGCACAACTATGAAACATCGGCAATGCGACCCAATTCTACAATTTCTGCTAACAAAAAATACAGCCTATCATTCATGGTTGAAAGTCGCGCGATTGAAACGTTTATGGTCTTAAACGGCATTTAGTTGACAAAAAATTAACATTTTGATGTCACTATCATGTTCAGCATACTTTTTTTGTTAACTGTGTCAAATTTTGTCGAAAATAAAGTAGATTTAATTTTTGGACCAATTTTGGCCTAAAATGACATCTAGGTGACAAAAATCAAAATAGTGATGTCACCATTATGTTCAGCATACTTTTTTTGTTAACTGTGCCAAATTTTCTCGAAAACAAATATCAATTTTGGCCTGAAACGTCCTTTAGATGACTTCCAAGTACTCAGAGAGTTTAGGTACGAAGTTTAAATCTGTGACGTTGCAATTGACCATTTGGGACATAGTTACAAGTTGGAAACCAATACTATCCTTGCAGGCGAGATAGTAATTAATGTCAATTAAATTTGCTATGTTTAAGTGGAATTACTTAAATTGAAATATTTGAAGATATGTTAAAAAATGAATTAAAAGAAATAAAAACATCTTTTTTTTGCTTTCAGCAGCTTTTAATGAAGAGTGCAGATTCAAAAATTATTCTCCCAAGAAGTTCATTTACGGATTAGTGGCACTCTATGAGATTTTAAAAAAACTCGCAATCGTATCATTATATGCGATTACAGCTATACATTTAAAATTAATATTTAGCAATGCACAAACCTATAAAGAGAATATTAAGAAAGGAACTCGTAATTAAATCAGATACCAAGGAATAAAAACCTTTCTTTACAACCCCATGGTCCTTTTAAGTAATGTTAGCGTTCCTTTATAGTGTAAGATTAATTTAATTCTTTAGCACATATAATTAGCTTTTTCATTACTTTAACACAACAAAACAGGAAATTTCTTTCGTACAACTATTCTTGAATAGTTTCCACAGCGACGGTGTTTGCCACAACATCTGCGCTTTCGTATATTTGATTGTTATGTTCAACAGTCACAAGTCCCCGCTGTGTATGAGGGACTTCTTCAATCTAAAAAGATTTTTAAATCTTAATAAACTCAAACTAGTGTATGTTTGGATAATATCTAGTCAACAAATGTTTACCTTGATTTCTGCATATTCAGCAGCCTGTGCATTAATATTCGGCACTCTACCCAACCCGTTACCTGTTCCGATAACTGAATTTCTTGCCTATAACATAAGGTAATAATTTGTAACTTTGCACCTTGACACTGTATTGTATATAAACAGTTGATGTTACATTAGTAATGCAAAAGTGGAAGATATATCGTGGTATTACGAAATGAAAGATATCGCGCAACTTAAACTAATTCTTCCTAGCACAGATTTCGTAAAAGCTGATCATTCGCTATCTTTTAAAGCACTGATATTCACTTATATTTCGTAGTTATAAGCAAAATACGATGGAACTAAACAAAACCAGTCGGTCTGGTTGCACAAAGACTGTTTTGTTATTGAAATGTTTTATTATTGAAAATATACGAAGAGTACAAATTTGATGTTTTTTCTTATAAAAAAAACGGAAAATGTTTACCTAAAAGATCTGCAGAAAGAAAATACAGTAGACCTAAAAGTTTAATTGGTTCAAATAAAAGGTCAGGCTTCTTTTTACCCAATGTAGCTGGCTAAAACAGTTACCCAGAATTTCTGTTTTCCATGGCCCACCGACTAGTTGTCAAAATTCATTGTAGATTGCTAAGAGTTCCCATAAAGAATTTTAATGTTCGTTTGTATTTGACTGTATTTTCCGCTATACCCCAAATAATTCGTGACATTTTTGTAAACAGGTGCGTGTTATTGCATATCTGATTACAAATACATTGATGAGATATTTTCGCTATTGCTAAAAATGCAGTCAAATGGAAACGATCCTCAGAGGAACTATTCCAGGACGGATGTGTATATATATGTCCATTGGGCGCATTTTGTAGCAAGTTAATATTGTTATACTCTAACACAAACTGCTAATAAGTTACCAGCTACAGTTTTAGTGAAATAATATTATGTATACAATACCTGATCATATACCACACAGGCTGTTACCTAGTCAGCGAACACGCAACTTATCGTTAATATGGTGTGCAACATGAAAAGCGTTTCACTGAAAACTCGATTATGAGCGTCTGCACATAAGAATCTATCTCATAAAATGCAAATAATGACTCAATCAATGGATTAATTAATTGGAATAAACTTTTTTTAACCAAAACAAAAAAATATGAGGTATTGAATGTAACGAGATAAATATTCGGTCATTAGCCAGTGGACTCAGCGTTGAAATGTCGATTCGATACTGTTGTCTGATTAAATCGATAAACTTTAGAATTTTGCTAAAAAATTTTATTACAGTAAAAGGTGTTGCTACCTAACTCCATGTAACATAAGAATGATTATTTTAAAAAATTGTTGCAGCCAGCTGTATTTGTCTACTTTCACTTTTAAGGCAGAGGTAGCTAACAGCTGAGTAAAAATTTGATTGTTGAGGAAAACACAAAAATAAATAATATTGGCTAGGATAAAATGCTCTTATATTAAACTGAGAAAACCCTTAAAACAATAGCAATAAATAAGGCTAGCTAGCTACCTGGCTTTAGCATGTTCCCTCAAAATACTCGTTCGTTGTTCGTTTTTATTTTAGATACATGGCACGTAAGCATATAGCCAATGAAACTTGTCAATATGAAAACATACAGAAAACAAAGATTACAAAATTAGAAATATTAAATAAAATTTGCCTTTGTCATCATAGTTCTTATCATTGCACGTTCGTTCGTCGGCATGTCGAGGCCATGTAAAATTTGGATTAAAGAAAATCGGAAGTCTTGATTAGTTTACTACGCAGTCAAAACAAAATCTATGTGGATTTGGCTATTTGTAGCTTGTGTGCGGAATCGGCGATTGATATTACGGGGTTTTATATTCAAAATGACATGTTAAGGTAATGCGGTTTTTGTTTCAAAATATCTACATCATTAGTATTATTATTGGCACTAAGTTTCGGCTAATTTTTGTTTTTGTTACAATACAAAAACATTTTTAATGTCATGAATACGTTGTTGAACGGAATAGATTTAAATGTCTGTCAGTCAGTCAGTATGACCATAGAAAGGCTTTTCTCTCTAAAACATGTATTCTACTCAATCAGGTAAACTCTCATGTAGACTTATTCGAAGATGGGGAAGCTTATTTTACAAAACCAATTTTAGGTTAGGGGCTAATTTCAAGGATGGAACTTAATCGTGTATTTACAATAACTAATTCATAAAAACTCAAGGTTATTTCAAAGGCGAAAAAATTAAGGGTCGTCACGTGATGACAAACATCCTATGTCGTTAGCCGAATTTTAAGATTCATTTGTCAATTCCCCTTGTATGATCCTAGTTAGAAAGGGTTGACTGATTGTTGTTGATTGAGTATAATACTGGTCTTCTTATTTGACTTAAAAACTCAGTAATCGAATTAAAAACTTATTGCTGGAATCGTTTAACTGATTGTTCAACATGAAATCTTGTTAATTGATTCACTGAAAGCCGTAAGGCGATTTGGAAACGCATTCCATAAATACTTAGTTGATGTGTCAATGTGCCAGATAAGTTGTTGTTAACAAATGTTTAACAACAATAACAACAGCAAGAGTAAGATAAAATCAAATGTCATTATTCAAATTTAAAGTTATAATACAAAAGCAGCTAAAAGATACAAAAACCATTCGAGTTCTTATTTAATAATCGACAGTACTAGACATATTAAATATCTCTTCATGGAGTACTTTACTTGCACATTCAGAGGGAATGTTAGCAACGCAAAGTTTTTGTTACTTTTTGTTAAACTGTTAGCCATGTTGACTTTTTTGCTAAACAAAAATAATTTTTAATAGCAACAGAAAAAGTTCCAGGGTTTACTTTTTTAAGAAAAAAATCATTCTCGTTAATTAAGTCACACTAATTAAATCTAAAAAAATTGAAAAAACTTAGGAGAATTGCTGAAAATTTGTTTACCTTTGCTAATAAATTAAAGCACTACAAAGATTTTTCGAACGTTCATACTCGCTGCCAATGACATCAGTCTTTTTATTATAAAAGTAATAGAACAAAAAATTTATATACAACTTATATAAGACTTATATAAACTAAAAGTTATTAAAATAAGAGCAATAAATTACCCTGTGCGTCAAGTAATTGCAATTACAAGTTTATAAAATAATTAAAAATACACGTCCTTAAAAAGGAACAAGAAAAAATTGCGATTATGATGTTTAATCAACAAATCAATAAACAATAAATCAAATAACGTGACACAATTTGCCATTAAAATAATAAAGAATTCTATCATTCTTCGTCTAAAATTATACACCTAACTATATTCAGGTTGCTACAACAAAGGCTTAAAATAAACAAATAAAAGCATTTGTTATTTTTCGCTGCTTTAGCGTTCCATTAGGGATGCAAATTTAGAAATTGCTCTTTAAAAGAGATTACGGAATTTGGAGTCAGGAAAGTTTCTTAAAAAACTTGCAATCGTTTTAATATATGCGATTACAGCTATACATTTAATTTAAAATTTTAGTAATGCACAACTTTATGAAGAAAATGTTCAGCATGGCTCCGTAATTAAGTTAAATATATACTATGGATGAAAAATATGTCTTCGTTGGCCTTCTTTTCTTGGAGTAACATTAACCTTTTTTGTGCATAGTGGTCTTACCTTACACATCTCTGTACACAATAAGACATAAGTTCGTCCCACACCAATTATTCGTAAATATTTTCTTCAGCGGAGGGGTTCTTCACAACATCCACATTCTCGTATATTTGACTATCACTTTCACCATTCAATTGTCCATACTGTGTATGAGGGATATCTTCATTCTAAAAACGTTTCAAATCTTAATAAACTCAAACTAGTGTATGTTTGGATAATATCTAGTAAACAAATGTCTACCTTGATATCTGTGTATTCCGTAGCTGGCGCATTAACATTTTTCACTCTACCCAACTCGCTACTTGTACGAATCTCTGAATTTCTCGCCTATAAGAGAAGATGATACTTTGTAACTTTGCACTGTAAATGAACATTCGATTTTACGTTGAGTTTGCATACGAGGATAAAACATATCTTAACCCAAATATATCCGTACCAGAGGTGGATTCCACCCTGTTAAAAAGTTTTTAAGAAAATTATATATTTTTCTAGCTACTCTGTGATACTCACTAACCTTCCGTGTTTTACAATTGGACATAATTTTCTCAAGTTGTTAGTTCGCATACTTTCCAGAAACTTAGACATTGACTACTCTCTGAAACTATTCTTTATATTTATGAATTCCTCATTATAGTTATAATATAACAATTTTTGTTATGGTGATGGTTAGAACTTTAACGTTAATAAAATTACTTCCTACCTAAAGTTTGACTAACTTGACTTTAGAATTATGAGGTACCTTTTCATTTTTCTCCACCAAAAACTCAAACAAACACTTAGTAGTTATAATTCAAAGAGACATGATTGTATCAGTGCAACCCTGTTGAGAATACTACAAATTCCAAACCCTATCAAAATCACATACTATATATTTCTGCTATATAATATACTTAAAACGATTTTAACCAATTATAGAAAACTTACAAATGTTTCACATAAAACTTTAAATAGTGAAAGTTACTGGCCATTTCTATTCTTTAATTTGCGCTTATGGCTGTTTCATTTAGAGCTAGCTACAGTCACATAAGCTTTTATGAAATAGCTTTGATTAGGCAATGCGGTTTAGAAACCTTTACTTTAAAGATATTGATGTACGTACCTTGGAAACTTCACGTTTTCGATATCTTTTAAATACCACCACTGCAGCAACAATTATCAGTATAATGCAGAGAAACGCTATCACCAATCCAATGATAATCCACTTTTTAGTTTCACTTTTATCGACCTTCGCTTTAGACTCACAAAAATGGCCTCGATAATTTGATGTGCACAAACATCTGTACTCCCCTTTATCATACCCACATGTGCCATTGTTTCTACACATTTTATCCCCATCAAATTTAAAGATGTTTGACGAAGTAGTTGAATTAGAACAGACACATCTACTTAATACAACACTTTCTTTCGGACATGACCTCACGAATTCAGCAAGTTTGCAATCACAGCTTAAGTCATTGTATCTAATGTCAATTAGTTTAAGACTCTCCAGATGATTTGTTATGTTAGGATGCATTGATTGTATTGAATTATTAGCCAAAAGAATTTCTTTTAGTGCGGTCATGTTGGAAAAAGTATCTTTAGAGATATTGGTAATACGATTGCCGGATAGGTCAACTCTCTGTAGTGACTTAGGAAAGAAATTAATTGGAATATGAAGCAAGCGGTTTCCGCTAAACGATATTTCTAGTAGTTTCTTCAAATGTTTTAATCTTAATAAACCAATATTTTCCAACTTATTTCCAGTTAAATATAACTTCTCCAGGTTATGGTTCTCTGAAAAGACATTTCTAACGTCTGTTAATTGGTTTTGCGACAAATCCAAGTATTTCAGCGCCTTCATTTCTTTAAATGCAGTGGGATATATGTCTGAGATCCGGTTAAGCTTTAGATCAAGTATGGATAATATAGAAAGTTTTGAAAAGTATTTAATTACTCTTAACTTGTTGCCGCTGATGTTTAAATTGTTCAGATAAATGGTTTTGTTAAACAATCCTTCTGGTAATTGTTCCAAAAGATTATTTGCCAAATTAAGAGTTCGAAGAATTGACATTTTGTGGAATTCATCACCTTTAAGATCATCAATGTAGTTGTTTTGTAGATTAAGGTAGCTCAATCGAGTTGCTTTGTCTAATACATCAGCTTCACAGACAGATAACGAATTATGGCTTAAATCAAGATTATTCAATGAACTTAAACTTCTGATAGCAAACGGTAACTTTGAAAACTTGTTATGATCAAGATGCAGGCAAGTCAAGTATGTGCTGTTATCAAATATTTCATTTGGCAGAACATTTATCATGTTATTGCTCAAATACAAATTTCTTATATTTGTCAAATTTGTAAACATTCTTGAATTTAAAACATTTAGTTGGTTACCAGAAAGGTCTAGTGTATACAATGCTACCAAATCTGCAAATACCAGTTCTTCAACGCGTTCCAGCCCATTATTGCTTATATTCAAATTATTCAGATTTTTAAGCTGATTAAATGTTCCCTCATATATATGTTTGATGTTGTTTCCATCCAATCTAATGCTGTGTAAAACTGTGTTATGGATAAACTGATTTGGTGATAAGCTTGAAATGTTATTTTTGTTCAAGTGAACAGTACTCAATAATCTTAAGTTAAGAAACGCCCTGCTGTCGATATATTGCACTCCATTATTACTGATATATAAACTTCTTAAGTTATTTAAACCTTCAAACATTCCAGATCGAATGTTTTCAACATTGTTATTCTCCAAGTTAAGTTCTTCTAAATTCTTAAACTTTTTCAGAAATTCATTTTTGATATTCTTTATCATGTTATTTTTCAAGTTTATTTTCGTTACACTGGAAAGTATAGGAAAAGCAGATATCTGTATTTTAGATAATCTGTTGTTGTGCAGATAAAGCTGCCTTAATTTCACCACGCCATAGAATGCATTATGTGACAATGTTTGTATTTTGTTACTGCTTAAATCAATATGAGTTACCATTCGAAGCTCACGGAATACGTAAGGTTGTAGCCAGGTTATTTCATTTTGATCCAAATATAACGATGTTAAGGATGAGAATCCAAGAAAAACAGTATTTTCTAACTGTTTAATTTTGTTGCTCATCAGATATAAACTTTGCAATAAAGGCGGTCCTTTAAACAAAGAATTTTTAACCCTTTTGATGTTGTTATAGTTAATAGTAAGCCTTGTTAGACGAGGAATTTTACTGAATATAGTGAAGTCAACTTCAACTAATTCATTGTTTGACAAATCAATATGCCACAAATTTTGTAAACTCCCACTAGGGAATTGAAAGGATGCGAATGCGTTTGTGTCAATTTTGATGATATTATTATAGTTCAAATATAATGCTCTGAGCGATTTACATCCTTCAAACACTCCATTTTCCAAGTGTGTAATATTATTATTTGACAGTTGTAGATATGTCACTTTATCTAATGGATTTAGTACGCCGCGCTTGAGTGATTTTATCAAATTTTTTTGAAGTAATAACGTTCCTAAATTTTCTAAACCCTGAAATGCATGCTTTTCCACATTTGTTATGGTATTGTTATGCAAGCTTAGGTAATATACACGTGATAATCCAAGAAAACCGTAACTTTTGAGAGTTGAAAGTCTATTATTTTCTAAGTATAAATTTTGTAATTTGGTTTCTTTGAAAGTCATTGGTTCTATGCTTTCAACCAGATTGTTACGTAAGTTTAGGTGTTGTAAATATCTTGCTCCTTTAAATGATATGCTTTTCAAAGCTTTGATTTTGTTGTTGTAAATATATAGATAACGCACTTTCGTTCTTGCAAAAATGCCATTAGGTATATTTTCAATCAAGTTATTGTCGAGTTGGACAGTTTCTAAATTGGACAAATTCGAAAATGTTGAATTCGGTATTCTTTTGATTGCGTTGTTGTATAAATAAAGATGTGTTAACACAGAATTTTCGTGCATGATTAAATCGATTTCTTGAATAACATTTCCTTGAAGATTTAAAGTTTGGAGAAAACGAAGGTTTGAAAATGCTTCGCGCGGGATGATTTCCAAGTTGTTTCGATACAATTGTAATTCTCTCAAATTTCTAAAATGAGTAAATGCTTGTGGATGTATTGTACGCATTTGTGAATATGTGATAGCTAGGTACGTGAGGTTTGAGAGTCCTGATAAAGAATATTGTGATAGCTGTGTGAACTTGCCATAATACAATGTGAGAGATTTAAGTTTTCCAAACCGTTGAAAGAAAAAATCTGGAATCTTTTCCAATGTTGGATAATTCACATGTAGCCTTTCCAACTCATAGGATGTTATATTCGGCAATTTCTTTGCAGTAGAATTGTAGCAGTACATAGTATCCCTCCTACATGAACAAGTTGCAACAGGTATGCAATTTCTTCCGTACACCAATCCAAGAGATATGGAAACAACACAAAACACAAACAATACAGTCGACATTTTTCTCATCGTGTTATAATAACTTGATCTTGCGTATTTATGAACATAAATTTTTAGTTTAGTAAGATTTAAAGATTTATTTGGTGATTACGTTTAATTTTGTAAAATATAATGGAACAAAAGAGATATTCTTAATGAGATATTTTTTCCTATAGTGTGAATTTAATTACCTGAAATGAGTTAGATAAGCGACAAAGTGTTAATGAATTACTTAATTAAAGTAAAAGGGAAAGTCAGTTTCTTGCGTTTGACTCTTAATAGCTATGGGATTTTTTGGTCCTTGCAGCTATGGAGTGATAAGTATCTATATAATCTAAGAAATCTTGTCTGTAGAGATAGTTTTGTGTGCAAAATAGACTTATCAAGAATGCGCTTCAAATAAGTCTGAATATTGAAAATAACACTAGTTGCAGCAAAAACGTTGTATTAAGTATAGATTTCAGTTTAACAATATCAATACAAAAATCTCATACTCTGTCAGATAAAACTCCCTCTCAACGAAATAGTTCGAAACGAACTAGTCACAAAAATCAGATCAATTTAATAATTTGTTTAACTGCGCTGTGGCGCGACTTCTAAATAAAAGTTGACGATATCATTGCTGATTTTGAACACTAGACCGACTGGTTTTGTTTGCTCCAAACAAAGCCAGTCGGTCTGGTTGAACAAAGACTAAGAATTTTTCGATATTGAAGATATACGAAGAGTAAAAGTTCTTCTTATATAAAAAACAGTGAATGTTCGCCTAAAAGATCTACAGAACGAAAATATAGTAGACCTGAAATTTGATCGGTTCAACTAGACTTGTTTTTACTCCATGTAGCTAGCTAAAACAGTTACCCAGAATTTCTATATTCCAGAATAAGTCCTCGTGAATGTTCCAAATAAAAGGTAACCTCAGTTTAAGGTGGCAGTAACCCTTTTAAAAATCGGATTTTTTTTTACATAATTAGTTACGAAAGGTTATTTTCAGACTATATATCCATATTTTTTCTGTTATAACACACTTGTCACGATTTTGTGGCTATAATACTATTATCTTTCACCAAAAATATTCAGCCTCAACCAGTGCTCTTTAAATTAAAAATCAAGAATAATTAATTTGTTTTGCTAAATATAGCTTCAGTCTACACGCTTGCGAAATTGTACAGAAAGAAATGACGTACTTATTAAAAATCGTTAATAACAACAAAGATGGCGCATAAAGTAAAAATAAACTCCGATCTCGATAGCGTCTCGCTCCAAGAGCTCCAACTTCTGATAGCATTTTCGTTTTTCTTTAAAATTTTAACACGAGCTTTGTAATTTATATAACTTTACAGGAGAGGTGAACTGCTGTTGAATAAAAGTTTAAGATGACAGTGTTGATTTTGAAGACCAGACCGACTGGCATAGTCAGCTCCATAATAATCAATTTACATATTGCAGCCATCATAATAAAAAAGTCTACAATCATGTTCATAATAGTTTTGGAAAAACCACTTTCCCCCTCCCCCCCACTCTTCAGTGTTGGTTGGAGGTCTTTTCCAGAGTCGCCGACAGTATTTTGGGGCACAAATCAACACAAAATCAACACTGACTGTAGGGGGAGAGGGGGAAAACTCTGAAAAAAGCCTCAAAAGCCGTTTTTCCAATAATTTATGAACATGATTGTAGAAACAGAGACTAAGAATGTTTTGATATTGAAAATATTTGTAGAGTTATAAAAACGGTAAATTTTCACACACTAGACCCAAAATGTAAAACTATGCCAAAAATACCAGTTTTGTTTACATCTTTGTAAGTGTTGAATTATTTATAATTGAGTATTTTTGCACATTTGTCGAACGTGTGGCTAAATTAAAACACAATGGAATATATTTCTCCTTATTGTGATGGTCACAAGTCGTCAATACGTACAAAATAATAAATCAAGAAAAGTTAATGATCAAAATAGCAAGAAATGTTGAACAACATGTGAAGAAAATATTTTATTATTTTATACTACTGCACGTACTGAACAAATTGATATTTACTTTGTGAGTAAAGAAACTAAGTCTTTGATGTTATCTACAAAAAAAAGAACAAATCAAAACTGATGCAGATAGAAATAAGGTAGGTTCAGGCTTGCTGGTCCCTGGAACTTTTATGTTCGTATTAGCTGCTTTCCACAGGGGTATTAGTTTAGCTAAAAAGTTATTTAAAGAAGAAAGTACCTTATTACACGAAAATAACTAGTCAACTAATTAACGCGAATTTGAAAATTTCGCGTTAATTAAAACCATGTTAATTTGATACCTACATAGATTTCTCCTCTGTTAATTAATGGTGCGCGTTAAAACAAAACATCTGTATATTTCAACGCATCTTATTTTTTATATGTACCTTTTGCAAAATGCCTTTCATAAATATATGATTCCGAGATCTTCTTTTTAATCTAGACAGCGGTCAACAAAACATAAAACGGAGAGACGGGGTGTTCTTTTTTTATTTCTAACAAATAAACAAAAGTCCTTACAAGCGATATTTTAAATATATCAAGCTAAAAATTCTACATCTTCAATCTCTTCTTCTTCATCGTCATCTTCATCATCCTCGTCTTTTTTTATCCTAACATTTCCAAGACTTTTTTAGAGTCATTTACATATTCCCCAGTTAGCTAAAATTGACAGTTTTTCAGGGTCACTCCAAGTTACTGTAACCCTAATTGGGATTTCTAATCCACCTTGAACCAATGGAGACGGCATGGCCCTATTTCGATAAATAAATTCATCTAATTTTGAGAAAATGAATTTTTTAATGGCTGAAAATTCGCGTTATATAATGCCGTTTAAATATTTGCTTTTTTAAATTCGCGTTAATTACCACACACTTAAATACCGAAATTTATAAATTCGCGTTAATTTCATGTATCATAATTAATCCCGCTTTATTAAGTTGACTACTTATTTTTGTGTAATAAGGTATTAGATAATATCTCTTTAATAATAGCCGTTGTCTGTCTGTGTGTCCGCGAAAGCCGCGTTCTCTTACGGAAACACGAAATGCGATATATAAAGGACGGGCGACCCCGTGGATTTTTCCACGGGTTAACGACTATCCCTTTAATAATAGCCGTATTCCGTCTGTCTGTTCGTGCGTCTGTTTGTCTTTTTGTTACGACGAAATGCGATATATAAAATACGGGCGACCCCGTGGATATTTCCACGGGTTGACGACTAGTCTCTTTAATAATAGCCGTCGTCTGTCTGTCTGTGTGTCCGCCAAAGCCGCGTCCTGTTACTGATGACGAAAGCCATTTTGGTTTTGAAAGTGGTCGTGGTCAGTGAAAGTTCTAGGTCTGTTTGACATTTTTTTCTTCTAAAACTTTTTTATTTTGTAATATTTGTTTTCTATATGTTTTTAAATGTTAAGATAAATATATTGTCACGTTTTTTAGCCATGTACAAATCTTAAACGCACCATTTTAGGATTTTTGGCTAGGAACGAAGATTTTTAAGGATCATTCTACAGCCAATTAGTTAGCTACACTTAGTTATTACTATTCAGTTTGTATAACAGCTTTTTATCCTAGCCAATATTACTTATTTTTATGTTGAAGTTGTTAAATAGCTAGCTCATTTAGCTATCTCTGGTTGACAAGTGAAAGTAGCCAAATGCACTGTGTTTGGCTGCAACACAATTCTTATGCTAAATAAATGCAGTTAGGCAGCTACCACTTTTATTACTGTTATGAAAACTTACGCTGCAAAATAAAATTGCTGAGTATTTTAACTGAACAGGATAACGGCGGGCGGTTTCCTGAATTTTTTAAAGTTTAAATTTCTTAAAGTTTTTTAAAAATTGCGTTACGTCTATACTCTTCTCTGCGACACTGTTTACCTGTACTAACCGCTCAGTCCAGTGTTAGCAAGGAGCTGTTTCCTGTGTTTCTGTTAAACCGAAGTTGCGATAAAGTTTTTTTTGGAAAAATATATTGTACCTACATGAATGCGCGACATTGTCTACCTGTCCTAAGCACGGCGCCCGGAGTAACATTCATTTTTGAACTTTCACCGACATATGTATACCTGTACTAGAGTGCTCCAGCTGAATGTGTGACACAATTTACGGTTCTTATTTATTGCGCCACAGGATTTTTAAATGCTGGGTAACACTTTTATTTGTGGCTTACCTGCGTGAGCTATAATAATATAATAACAAAATATAATATTAGATAACCTCATTGTAGCCAGCTTTAACCTAAAACATTAAATATTTTGACATTACAACTTTAATATTTTGGAGAGAATGTTAATTATAAGTATTGTAATGGTTAAATAAAGCGATGTGCAAAGAGATATAAAGCTTAGTCATGGGAAAAATGAAAAATACAATGTTTCTGTGTAGGAAATTAGTAATAATAAAAAATAACTCTCTATATTATTAACAAAGTGAACTGAAATAACTATAACTATACTATAATAAAACCTAAATACTTCAGAGAAATAAAAATACGTTTATTGGCAGCAGGCTGAGGTTTTGAATTTTTGCCAATAGATTTTTTGTGTTCCATGTGAGCCTTAATCTTGAAATTATAATTCTGTTTATGTAATTATGAGTTCCAAAGGTTTATTTCTTTATAAAGCCAGCTCAAATTCACGTAACAGCGTGCACCGCGAGAAGGTGAGCCATTGGATTTTTCCCTGCACCCATGAGAGAAATGAACATACATTTGCACAATAAAATGTAGCGCAAACTCCCACATGCAGTGGAGAAGAATGTTTTAAAGTGTAGGAGATAGAGGTTATTTTAAGATAATATACAATTTAATTCAGCAACACTGCGTGCGACAACTGGGTGCTAAAAGATGAAGTAAGCGCGCCACTTGTTCGGGCTTTAACATACACTTTAATCATTGAAGTTGAGGAACTGTCTCCGATTAAAGCTTGAGACAGAACATGATAACACTGTTAACACACCCATAAAGTCATGTGAACACCCGAAACCCATTAACCATCTAACATGGTGGTATAATGGTCACGTAGCAGGGGCGGATTTAGCTATGGTGTACTGGTGTAAATACACCAGCAAAAATTCACCTCAAAAAATTAAGGTGTATCTCTGTGAGCCTTTTGCTCTCTGATTTTTACGCCCATTATTAAAATGAACTAGAATAACGGCCGCCAGAGTCTGTCGCGTATAAAACTGATTTTTGGGGCCCCGCCCCCCCGCCGTTTGGGTTTTGTGGTCCTGTTTTTGTGTCAATTTAGCCGAATGCGGCTGTTTCATCCTGCGAAATGTTTGATATCCTAATCGGTACCGGCTTCACTATTTACACCAGTTCAACTGGTGTAAGCTGCGCATTCTTCTGGGCAATAAATATCCTGGTGTATTTCTCTGGTGTAGCCAACTGGTGTAAAATGAAAATTATACGGCATGACGATCCAGAACACATATTCAGGTGAGTGATCTGCAAACTTTCTCTTTTACGACCGCTGTGAAACAGGTCGGTGTTTTTTTACTTGATTTATGTCTTAAAGAGTGTTGAAGTGGCGGAGTCGATATCAGATAAACAACTGAAGTTATTCGAAGATTTGGAGCGAGATGTAAAGCACCATATTTCGACATGTATTGGGGAAGTATCAGATTTGGATGCAAGAGTTGGGAAGAAAAAGTAGATAGATAGATAGATGTGCATATTTTACATGGCTAGCCTCACAAATATCGAGGGATATACCCTGTCTATTATTTCCAGGAGGGGCCATGGCTTAGATGGAGAGTCCTAGAGTATTTAATGCTCATTTTGAGCTACGCAGACCCAATTAGGGCCCGCGCTCTACTAGACAACTTCCGGCAACATCCAACGGCCCACACAGTGTTTCATCTTCCCAATTTCCCTCACATGGCTTGGGTTAACCCGGGGCTATGGTAACATTCACTCGCCCATGTTGAATCGCTGTCAAGAGGAATCGAACCCCGGTCTCCCGCACAGAGTACGAGAGCTATAAACCACTAATCTACGGCGCCACAAGTTGGACTGAATCTCACAGACACTAGCTACTGAATGCTCACTTGGCAAAATTTCCTACAGAGTCTATATTTGTTGATGTTTAAGGTAAAAATTTTATTTGTTTGCTTGTGTATTTTTTAATATGAATTTTATATACAGAAATAGTTACTAGCTGCCTAGCTACTCACATGATAAGTTCAAATACCAGCAGGTAAAATTTTCAGCAGAATTTTTAAAAACAGTGTGTTTTGTTTATATATTTGAACTTTATCTTCAATAAATACGTCTAATCAATAATATATATATAAACTTAAG
This sequence comes from Hydractinia echinata, assembly GCA_030067915.1. Taxonomy (NCBI): domain Eukaryota; kingdom Metazoa; phylum Cnidaria; class Hydrozoa; order Anthoathecata; family Hydractiniidae; genus Hydractinia; species Hydractinia echinata. The sequence continues at coordinate 586,233 of JASGCC010000017.1, read as the reverse complement.
TTATTATAGTTTATTTGTTTGTTTTATTTTTTCATTTTAACATTTTGTTTTTGCAGAAAGCTTTGTAGCTAACTATCGTCTATAAATAATAAATTTTTTTATTTTATTTAGATCTACTGGAAACGGCAATTGTTTATAAAATTCTGTTTCCATATTAATTGTTGGAAATGAGAGCCTTTGCTATCTACTTCAAGCTGCTGTTTCGATTGAGCTGCGTTTACATTCAAACTTCTATGCTTCACAAAATGTTAACAAAAAGATTATGGAGAACTTTCCTTGTAATGAAAGAGAACTTTTTGCGTCAATATTTCCTCATGATGTTGCTGATGAATTTACAGGAAATAAAAACTTACATAGGAAGTCATGTGTCATCAAGGAAGCCATTTATAATCCTAAAAATACAAGATTCTGCTCTTTAATGAATATGCTTGCTCTTGCAACAGTTATTGGGAAGAATATTAAAACCGTATACCCTCATGATATAGGTGACATCCATGGAAGTTTTAATAATGGGTTGATTACCTCAAGAACAAGTACAGAATATACGAGCGAATGAATAACCATTATGGGTGAGGTGAGAAAAATACCATTTGGGTTATTTGAGCCAAATCACTTCGTATATACCTCCAACCACCATGAAAAAAGACAAAACGTTTAAGAGGTAAGAAGTAATTTATTGCTTGTGTTTTTATACATTGCAAGTAAACATTCAGCTTTATTTCTTAGAAATAATTAATAATGCATTAGCTGCACATATTTTTATGTTGTACCCAAATATCTTCAAGATTTTACATATTCTTGCCTTGCTGTAGTGCCAGTAACGACATGTTTCTGTGAGAGATCTATATCAACGCTACGACGAGTAAAGACATATTCAAGAAACTCGATGACCCAGGTATGTTTCTACAATATGACGTTGCATATTAAGGAGAATGTGACATTTTTAATCTTGTCGTGTATATATCTTGCCAATTAATTTATTGAGTTATCTGTTTTGATTGTGAAACACCACATTAAGTACATTTAATTATAATTTTGAAACTTTTCTTCAGGGTCGATTTAATGGCTTGGTGTTGCTAAATATCCACAACGAGATGAAAATAAATTTAGATGACATAATCGATATGCTGGCAATAAAATATCCAAAAAGACTTAAAATGTTAGATATCCTGAACGACGATTAAAAGTGTAACAGTCTTGATAAAAAAAGGAATAAATCTTGTATATTATTATCTGTTGTTTAAATGTCCCCATATATAAATTCCCTAAAAGTAATAAGGCATGACACCAAAATTTTTAAAAAACAAACATTTTAATTACTCAAGGTACAAAAAAACATTCAAAAATATATTCTTCGTCAGCTAAAAAAACATTCAAAAATATGATCTTCGTCAGCTAAAAAACTAAAAAACCCACCGTATACCTACTTATCAAAGATGAGTCTGAGAGATGATTTTAAGCTATTTTAGCCGTTTAAGGGCTTTTAAGGGCGTTGGCTTCCACGGCGCCGCCCTGGACCCGTTGGGGGGCTCACAACACCCCCCAAACCCCCAGTTGTAAGATTACCGCCCGGGCGGCGGGTGAAGCCTCTTCGAGGCTTTTTTACACCAATCAAAAAAAATTCTAGATCCGCCCCTGCGTAGACAATACACAATTTTGATAAGCACCAAATCGAAATTGTAAGTTGCTTATTAAAATTATGTTATTGTACTCGTAAGGAAACAATATTTTTTGTAAAATAACTATCTTTTACATAACCTTGCTTAAAGGTATTAATAACCTACACTTTTACTGCTTGAAATGACTGAGCAGGTGAAAATGCAACATAAAGCTGGCCATGACTAAAGAAAATATAAAAATAAAATTGCCTTGACTCTTATTTATCGTCAATGCGTAAGACAATTTCAAAGGAAATTTAATGTTCTTAACATAAAAGGGTAGATTGGTATCATTAGGACAGAGGGACACTCTCGAAATTAACACACGATCACCTTCACGAATACCAGTAAGAATTCCACTATCGATAACATCTGCACGCAGATTACGAATCATAAACCTTGTACCATTACGAAAACCGTCTTTAAAGGACATAGTTCTCAACAACGTTACAACACATCCAACATTTAATTATTAACATCCAAGTTTCGAATTTCTACCGTTCTTCCATTATGAGCACGATGGTACATGGGATATCCGTCTACACTGATAACAGCCCCATCATTAAACTGCTTAGGAAAATGCTGTGTACACTTGCCCTCTTTCATGCAGGCAGATGTATTTTTAAGGTGACCACATGGCACCTGGATCACACAGGATTTTATCATATCATACAATTCAGCATACTGGTTTCAAAGTTAATATTATAATAATTGCGTAATTTAAACTCATTGTGTAGATGTAAATACATATAAACATGCAGTAAACCTCATTTTTGAAATTTAATAAGACCTACATGTGCACACAGACCACCTATAAATCTTTTTTCAAAGCATGTGATTTTAATTTAAACATCTTTGAAAATAAATCTATCAGAGGCAGATTGATCATGTAACAAATTAGTAGCAATTCTGGCCATTTTGGGTTGCAAGTGATAGTTAAGAACCAATCTGGCTTACAGTTTTTTAAAACTGAAGCCATTGCATCAAGGTATAACTGATGCATGTTACGCGGTGAGCCAAAAAAGATAGAAGGCAAGACAGCAACGTTATCTGCCGTAAGTTACGTTAATGTGCAGCATCTTTTGAGGTAATCCAGTCTATGGTAGGACTTTAACTTTAACATGTGAATGTACTTAATAGCCTCATAGCAATAGAGTAAATATAATATTCAAACTAGGTAAACCTATATCTAACTTTAGTTGCATGCTTCCTGGCATGGGTCATGTCTTGGTCCCAACCAGGCTTGCCACGTGGAAATAAAATATAATTTATCATAGGATCAATATTGCGTGATATCTAAGGAATTTGTTTCTTCACGCTTAACTTTATATATTATATTTGTGCAAGGAGCAGCATACGGAGAAAGCCTGTCATTATGAATTAATTGCATTGTTTCGCAATTACGTTCAACCTGTGCTAGAATCTCGATGCGCGTATTTATACATTGGCTGTCTGTACAATGTATAATTGAGTAAGATGACGTACATCATTTTGACCGGGTAAAGGATGCTTTTTTAATATGTTTTTGTACATACTTTTGATATTTGTTAGTATTTGGATGTTTTATGAAAGGAAAAGCATTAACGTAATCTGCACCGAAGGGATTATTACTGCAGGAATATCTAAAAGCAGTTTGATTATTTATAAATAAGTTGAATCGTGGCCACAGATAATATATATTTTGAAGTAGAATTTTCACTTTCTTATTTTTATAAAGTACAAACAACTGTCAACATTAATTAAGTGTTTGTATCCCTTATCAAAATATGTTGTGAATATTTTTCATATACTTCTTCCCAAAAATATTATTGCTATTACTCTTGTTAAGATCTGTTGTTGTTGTTGTTATTGTTGTTGTGGTTGTTGTTGTTGTTGTTGTTGGCTGCTTTTGTTTGTTCTCTCATACCGAATTTACCGACTGGTAGCCTATTGGTAGGGCGTTCGCCTCCAGTGCCGAAGACCTTGGGTTTAAACCCCGGTAAAGTCATGCCGGAGACTATAAAGGTGTGAACCTATCCTTTCTGTTTAGCGTTTAGCATGAAAATAGGATTGATATCTTAGGTGATTGTCTAGTTGAGCAATTACTGTGCTTGAACGGCTTTCGTAGCTCAAATGGAAGCTTTAAATGCACTAAGTCCCTCTTTGCCTTGTGGATAGCATTACTAATAAGAACTGAAGAGGCTATCCTGGGTAAACGATTTCAATAATTATAATAATAATAACAGAAGCTGTTGTTTGCAGAAGTTGTGTAATATGAAATATGCATATATAATGACAAGATTGTCCATTTGTTTTCTCAGTATACCAACCCTTACGCTTAGCCGACCAAAGACACACTCAATACTCAATCTAGTGGACGACAAAAATTCTCCCTGAGAGTTTTCACCAACTCCAGCATATTCTTTCATAAGATAAGAGAGCAGAGGACAGGCAGGGTCACCCAACAAACATACGGGCACACATTTTTCTCCATTTACAATTACTTTCTTGCAAGAAGGTATCACCCTTGCTCAAGGCTTTCATTAATGGTTGATATCCTCCATTTACAGCCATCATGCACACTAACAGGCCAGCGCACAACCACATTAAAAAGCAATATCAGTTATCCAAACATGCCTGTACAGAGTATTGGCTTTTCTGTTAATAAAATCAGATTAATTACCTTTCGGTGCCTTAATAGCAATGTGTGTGCCATCCACTGCCATAACGCAATGAGGGAAAACATGATTTTCCTTAAATTTTGTTGTCATTTGGTTACTTCTGATTCCGCGATTGGTAAGGATATTAATTTTGGTGCAAGTTGGTTACTTTTTCACAAATACTGGTACTGTACTTTCGCCTATGCCAAATGTATTTGCAGTTTTTCTTATCCTCCCCTCGTCAGACAAATAGTACAGTGTAAACGCCACTTGAGCTTCAACTGAAATTGGGTCTCGCATATGTGTTCTTTGTGTTGTAATAAAAGGCTGTAAAAGATCACATAATTTATATAAGTTGGATCTGCACTAAATTTTTCTTCCAATCATCACTCGCCAATTTATTTCAGATGAAATAGTCATGATCTAAAACCTTTACCAGATTTAACCTAATATTTTCTTAAAACTAATCCGCGTTTTTTGTTAATTACAAGACTTTTGGCTAGGGCGTGCATGAACGTTAACAGTTTCTTTTTCCTTCAAAAATAAGCTGGTAACTCAGCTCCATGCACAGAGCTGCAGATAGTTGTAGAATACAACAATTTAAGGCATGTATTTGCAAAATTAACGCTTGTTTACGTTTTACATTGGCCATTTTGGTTAATTTTTTTTTTTTTGTAGGGAATTCCAAAATCAACTTGTTCACACTTTGATGATAGACGAACCGGACCTAAATCATTCCAATATTCGAGGCAGAACGGAATCATTCCGTTTCGCACAGCGGATAGCTTCGAAACTGTGTGAATGCTAGGTTTGTCCGAAACGAAAATATTTTTGGAACGACATCTATTCGCAATGTGTGAAGATAGTCTTAAACTATCTCTGACATTTTCCAAAACCTTAAAGGCTATTTTTAATTTATTCATTTTCAGCGTGTTTTTCTAAAACTCTGGTTTACTTTAATGTTTTCTTTTTAAATAAATTCAAATGTTTTCAGTATTTATCGACTTTTACATGACAATTTTAACTATGTAGCAACAACAATGTCAAGTTTAACTGTTAAGATAACCAGATTCAGCAACATTCTGTCTGGATGGTTCTTCAACATGGCTAGTTAACTAGCTACATTGTCGATAAAAGGGCGATGATCTGATATTCAGTTTTAATACAGGACAACTTTACCCATTATTCTGTAAGTGTCGAACATCGTAATGTTTTGTTTACAAGGATTTATTCTATATGGACTATCGAATTCTGCATAGCATGTTTCTGTTTTAAGACAGGACTGTTTCGAATTGGGACCTCGAGGGTTAACGAAAGTAGTGCTAGTGAATTATATTACTATAAGAACACTAAACCGAAATTCTTATTTTTTAATTTTTTCTAACTTAGACGGCCATTGCATCAGTCATGCACCTGTATATCGGTATATATTGACTGTGGTTCAGCAACGAATTGGTAGTTTTTTGTGAATCTTTTAAGGACTTTTCTTGGTGTAATGAAAATGCATTGGTGGATTAAAAAACTTATCATTTCTTTTTTCAGTAAACAAAATCGTAAACAAACAATAATACATATATTTACAAAGATTTTCAAAACCGCACTATTCTCAAGGTTATTTTGTAAAACTTTCAGCATTGTCTCCTGAGCTGATCCAGTAAATAGCATTGAATGTTATAAATGCTGACGGAAACAAAATTCGAGAATACTTATCCAGTTTATCTGGCCAACCTTCTCTTAAGTAGAACTTTAGTATTTTATCTAACTTGGTTAATATTTCCCGATCAGTTGTTAGAAGCTCATTGGTTAGAATATCTGCATCGTTATTATTATTTTTGTGCCTTAAAAGCTGGCTAACTTTTGTTTCTTGATATCTCTTCTTAGGATGAAGGTTGCAATTTTTTTCCAGTAATAACTTTTTAACAGCATTGTCCTACAAGAAAATATGTTTAATTATCTAATACAGTAAAGATTCCCTATGTTACGGGGGTAGTGTTTTATCAAGCCAGTTAGCCTCCGAAAAAGCAAAGCTCTATTGCCAGACAGGTCGTTTTATAAAACAATACATCCCAGTGGGCACATCAACGTTATTTTAACGTCCAGTTGTAACGTTAGAATAACGTTAAAAAAGGGAATCTTGGAAACAAATTTGACGTCAAATTTAAACGTTGAAATAACGTTATCAAAAAACGTTATTTAAACGTTAACACAACGTTGTTTTAACGTTGATATAACATTTAGCGACGTTCCTAATGCGACGTTATTTTAACGTTATATAGAAACGTTATTTTAGCGTTATCATTACGTTATATAAACGTTAATATAACCTTTTCGTATGCGACGTTATTTTAACGTTATAAAAAACATTATTTTAACGTTATCATTACGTTAAATCACCGTTGATATAACCTTCGGAAACGTTCGTATGCGACGTTATTTGCAAAACTTTATTTTGGGAAATAGAGGACTGTGAAAAAGAAATTCTGAAAATAAAATATATTATCTTTAAATATGTACAAAAAATGAGTTAAAAAATGCTTTTAAATATACATATAAAATATGGTTAAAAATTGTCTTGAAATATGTACATAAAATGTCTGTATTTACTGTTGGGTTTTTCTACCACCCCCGTTTGCTCGATCTGCTCCATGTTTAATGTGCATCATTATTACCTATCCTACTTCACTTCGAGTACCAGCTTGATAGTCATAAGCCTATGAACAAATGTAATCTATATTTAGTTAACAACAAGGCAGGCTACATAATTAAACTTACTAGCAAAGCTATTTTCGGCTAAAATTTCACTTATGGGCACCTTAAATTAATAAGAACATTGATAAAACAGACTATTTAATCCTTGCCAGTGCAAGGTTTCTTGTCACACAAATCATTAACGTGTATAAGAGGTTTCTACCTCTGCATTTCTTTTACATGATTTGTTTGGAGATTGTCCTCTCTTCCTCTTTGCAGATGCTGGCAATTTTGCATCATACTTTGGTGGTCTCATGCATGATTTTTCTAAAATATATATAATGCCATCAACTCTTGGTCATAATTATACTAGAGCAGTGGTAAAACGTCATAAAGAAGTGCAACCATATGTAAAGATGCATCAATAAACATTTTTAAATAACAACCAAGTTTATAGGTCTAAAGCTTTGTCAAAATACCAAGAACTGAAATGGAAAAGCTGACATTTCAAGCAAAGACATTTGATGGTTGATAATATGATCTTTCAAGTGGATCAATGAATGTATATATGTTATATAACACAAAGGTAGCGCCATTTGTATTCCTGTACGAACCACCTTAAAAGACTGTTACCATCATAACTTAAAATATGTAATTTCATTAATAAAACTTCTTCATCCAACAATATATCCTCATCCCAACACAAAGTGCCTACGATCATCTAACAAACTACGCAAAAACAATAGGACCTGTATAAAGCAAAAATTGACGCAATTCAGTTGCTTTCCCACGTTTCAAATCTGCCAAACTCCTTGGTAAAGCAATTTACTTTACTTTACTTTCATAAAACCTAACTAGCTAAACTAGGTAAACAAAAACAAAGAAATCAATTTGCTGCAAGAAAATACACACAAAAGATAGAAAAATACACAAATTTGTAAAATACAAACAAATAATATCCCAATTCCTACCTGATAAGAGCAGTAACTGACATGTGTGCAGACAGCGTTTGAGTTCGTTGTGATAAAAAGTTCGTTAACTCTCGCGCGCCAATTTATGTCGTGGTCACACTAGCCATGCAACATTTATCATTACTTTTTTAACAAAGCTTCAAGTGCGACTGGCCATAATTAAAATTTTGCGCTCCATCGAATGTCTTTATTTATGTCTCTCCTTCGGAGAGATTAATTTTTAGAACGAAAATCTCAACTACCCAGAATTTAATTTTCACTATACATACAGTGGAATCCCCCTAAAGCGGACACCCTATAAAGCGGACAGCCCTCTAAAGCGGACAAAAATTTTTGCACCGGCAGAATTTAGGTCAAACTCTCATAAAAAAATCTCTATAAAGCGGACGATTATAAAGCGGACACTCTATAAAGCGGACAAAAATCTTTGCACCAAATGACAGTTTCCCTTATAAACACTCCCTATAAAGCGGACAATGGAAAAATAACGAGATGAAATGTCACTTTTTCTTAAAATTTAAACCATTTTACTTAGTACATCTTTGAGTTTTGTTATTTACCGAGTCCAACACTTTCCTTATATTTTTCTCGGCCCACTCAACTGCCTTTTCAACACCAATTAATTGGTACTGGGCAGGAATTTCTAGTCCGTAGCCAGCACCACGGTTCACTCGCTTCCCAGTCACTTTACATCCGATGGTACAGTTAGGAAGCGACATGAATTTGTTGAATAGTTTGCTAAGGTTTTTAGGGACGTGCCCAACTACTTTATCGTCATCTGTAACAGCTACAGCAAACTTGTCATGTTCGTTATCTTCTTCCGCTTTTAAACAAAAATTCTCTTCTCCGACTTTTGGGCTCCATATGTCCATGTAAGCATGGTATCCACGGATAAACGAGTCGAAGCGATATTCTTTCTGTTTTATAAGGATAATCTCAATCTGTTGGTCAATGTTTTTGAGAAGCATCTCATTTAGTTGAACGTTCGACATATCTGTGTTCTCTTCAGCTTCTTTAACTTTAAAATAGCATTCGAATCGTGAAGACATTGCAGCGTAAAATTTTAAACTGGAAAGAATTTCGAATTTTGAATTTCTAATGCACATTCAACATGGCAATGTCGAAGCAGCAGCTTGCTGGTAAACTAGCGAAGAAAACTTTATCATTAGATGATAAGATCAAGTTTTTGGATTTCGCCAAAAAAAATCCAGAACTTGGATGTAGAAAACTAGCAGACATTTACAAGATTGGAAAGACAGCCGCAGCAAATATTTTAAGAGACGAAAAGAAAATTCGTGAACAACATGAAATTTTTCGTGAGAAAACAAAAAAACGTAACCGCCATGGCAAGTATCACAAGATAAATGAGATCTTATTCGAATGGTACAAAAGATGTTGCGCTTCTAACATCTACCCTAATGGTGTAATGCTTAAAGAGGAGGCGTTGGAAATTAAGGAAAAACTTCAGAACAGCGATTTTGATAATTTCTCCGCCTCTGACGGTTGGTTGGATCGTTGGAAAACAACATATTCCGTCAAAGAACGTCGTATTGTTGGTGAAGCTGGTGACGTTTCTACAGAAACGGTTACTTCCTGGATGGAGAGGATCAAAGAATTGGTTGAAGGTTATTCACTAGAAAATATTTGGAACATGGACGAGTCTGGCTGTTTTTTTAAAGCTCTACCGGCCAAAGGGTTAGTGGAAAAAGGAAAACAAGCAAAAGGTGGGAAAAAGTCAAAGCTTAGATTAACTGTCGCTTTTTTTGTAAATGCAGCTGGGGAAAAGATCGACCAGCCTGTTGTTATCTGGAAGAGTAAAGTCCCGCGTTGTTTTAAAAAATTGAAAGATCCATCGCGTCCAGCTAACGTTCACTACTTTTCAAATCCTAAATCTTGGATGACATCTCAAGTAATGGAAACTGTACTGGCACGTTTTAACAGAAAACTTTTATTTGAGGACAGAAAAGTTATTCTTTTTCTGGACAACGCCACCTGTCATCCGGAGTCAATGATAGGCCAGTTTTCACAAATCAAAATCATTTTCTTACCGAAGAACACAACTTCAAGGCTTCAACCACTCGATGCGGGGATCATCCAAAACTTCAAGGTGAAGTACAGAAAAAGACTGGTCAAATACGTGCTTGCAAGGATCCAGGAGAATAAATCTGCAACTGAAATTATCAAGAGCGTAGACATACTTATGGCTATTCAATGGGTTCAAGATGCGTGGAAAGAAGTAACCAACTTGACCATCAAAAATTGTTTCGAGAAATGTGGCGTAGTTCAAGGAGAAAGTGAATTGATGGAAGATCAAGAAGATGACTTGGAATTTGAAGCTCTGGTGAAGGAATTAACTGAAGATATGTCTGCTGCAGAATACATCGATTTTGACGCCGATGTTCCAGCTTCGGAGCCAAGAATTAACGAATTAGAAATAAATTGGCGACATCAAATCCGAGAAGCTAGCATTAACGCAATTGAAAATCCAGAGATGGCATGTCAGGTCGAAGAGATTTCCGAGGATGATGATGAGAGTGAAGACGTGGTTGAAGAAGAAATGCTTGGTTTCACCGAGCTAATCACTATGCTTGATAAAATTAAGCGATCTACTATTTTTGATGATACATGCCAAGAAATGTTGTCAACCATTACGAAAAAGATTGAGGAACTTCAGCTTCAAAATAGAAAACAATCCTCAATCAAAGATTATTTCAAATAGGGAGAAAAACGTGTATTGAAAGACCTATAAGATAAATGAAATATATCTTCGTAATATAACTTGGTTTCTTAGTTTATAACCTTAGCAACACTTAAAGGTTGGTTGCAACACCGACAAATTTGAGCTGCTAAACTTACTTTACACAGCCAACTTGGGTTCTTTGCTCGATAAGCTAAATCTATTGATGTTGCCGTCTACCCTAGTGTTGCAAGTCACCCCATGATACCCGCCAGTACTACAAAAAAAGCTTTTTTGGTCAAAATTAGGTCTAAAACTAATTTTTTGGTCAACTTCCTATAAAGCGGACATCCCTCTAAAGCGGACACTTTTTTTTGCACCAATGGTGTCCGCTTTAGAGGGATTCCACTGTATAACTGTTACCGTGTGATAATTTTTATCCGATTTTCTCAACCAGTATTCAAGCAGCAAAGGCAGAAATAAAATCGTAGATGAGTCAGATGAGCACCTTACCTGAACGTTATATCATTGTTGCTAAAACTTATGGACAATCTGGCCGCTGTCTTTCAACGCCGGTCGTTGTCTTTCAACGCAAACGTTATTATAATGTTATTATAACGTTAGTGTTAAACAGTTAAATACTGACGTTATTTAAACGTTGAAACAACGTTACTAACTTTGCGCTCGGTTCAAGATTGTCTGCTGTCTTTCAACGCCGGTCGTTGTCTTTCAACGCAAACGTTATTATAATGTTATTATAACGTTAGTGTTAAACTGTTAAATACTGACGTTATTTAAACGTTGAAACAACGTTACTAACTTTGCGATCAGTTCAAGATTGTCTGCTATCTTTCAACGCCGGTCGTTGTCATTCAACGCAAACGTTACTAAAATATTTATATAACGTTATAGTTAAACTCTTTTAAAACGTTGCAATAGTAACGTTATTTTAACGTTAAAGCAACGTTTCTTTTAAGTAATTTTATTACGCATAAATTTGCAACTATTTTATAAAATTTGAAACGTTATTTTAACGTTAATATAACATCATGGGGTTGAACGTTTATATTATGTTTAAAAAATATCGTTGAGTTAACGTTATTATACAAACGTTACATACAGTAACGTTAATATAACGTTAAAATTTGGTTATATAACGTTAGAACCAAAATAAAACGTTAATTTAACGTTATAATAACGTTATGTGCCCACTGGGATAAGACTAGTAGTTATATCAAAGGAATTCGCCTGTCGTTGTTATTCGCAGCTATAATTTTTGGCTCACAGGTAAAAAATTGGATATTATAATACAGACTAGTCGCTAGCCTGCAGAAAATCCACTAGGATTCGCCCGTCGCAGCAAAGTTGATATATAAATATATTGTATTTGCTATTTGTAGTTGAAAGATTTTGTGCGTGGATTAGATGACCCGGTTTTGGCCGACAAACAGACAAGAAATGGCTAATTATTATAGAGACTAGCCGTTAGCCCATGAAAAAAGTTACGGGAATTCACTCGCCTTAGCCAAGTCGATAACAATTTATTTCATTTGCTATTTTATATATCCGTAGCACGAGTGTAAAATTACCTGTTGTACATATGTCGAATTTGCAATTTCATGCATAAATATTTTGTGTCTTCGTAAACCGACTTTTTTTTTGCACACGGACAAAATACGGCTATTATTAAAGAGACTAGGTGGTGCCCGTGAGAGAAGCTGTGGCTTTTCTCACGGGCACCACCTGTCCGTTTTTCCTGTAAATATTAAGATCGCTTTTTGCTATTTCCTGTTTCCGTAACTTGACTTTTTTTTCGCGCACAAACAGACAGAAGTATTACTAATATAGATATGAATTGATTAATTTTTTTCTTAGGGCGACCTTTTTTATTTAAGACGGTTGATATCAGAAAAGTCATTTACATTTGTATGTAAAACTTTGAAATGTCAATCAATTTACTATAACGTCAATCATGGATCAAAATTAATGGATATTTCCCCCATTTAAATTTTATTCCTACTTAAGTCGTTCGAGTGGTTTTTTTTATTAACTAATGATCTTTGATAATTACAGAAAAGAGGAAGAAAATACACAGTAATGTTTTCTTTCTAAACGGTTGGGGTTTTTTCTTTACCTGCGACCCAACTTTAGTCGAAGAAGAGCGACTAATTCGATACATTGGTGGCTAAAGTTTCTTCGACTAACCTAAACCACGGTTTTTTCCCTTATAAAGTAACACCTGTTTAGGGACGATAGGGTACCACCGTATGGCGCAAAAATAATATTAGTTGGTGAACTTGTGTCCACGCATTTGTTCTATTACTTGACTTTTTTTTTCTCCTCCTAGATGAAGTAATTGAACTTTCAAAAGTAATTGCAACTTATGACGCCAACACACAAAATTTAAATTTCAGAAATACTATCGTGTTACCTTTTTCTCAATTTTTCTTCTTCTTTCTATATATCTGCTTCGTTTTGATCTGATGAGAAGAACGCATGCGTACTCTGCAAATGCTCCGGCTATGAACAGGATGCAGACCAGAACATACTTGTCGATTGCTTTCACATAGCTCACCTAACAATGTGTGAAGATAGAAATATGATGACTTTGGTAAGCTATACTTTTTCTTAACAACCATCAAATATGATGTTTTCTTATTTTTTTCTTTCTTATCCTGAAATTGTTTTTATTTTTGTTCTTATATTTCGAAAATGTTTTTATTTATTTACAGTAGCTACATTGCAAATATTTGCTATCCGATTCAACTAATTGCAAGTTTCGAAGAATCTCAGCAATTGATTATACGGAAATTACTGCTTTGAAAGATATGTGTCATGTTTACTGTGCTTTTGGTTTTCAGTTTTATATTATTCTTATAAGATTATTCTTATAAGTAAGTGTCGTTACTACATCAAGTCGATCAGTAGTAAAAGATGAAAACCAATAGCTACAACATTAGATATGCGATTACACAAAAAATAAATATAAACAAATGAATTTTCTTATTGCTGCTTTAGCGCTCTTTCTGAGATGCATGTAATATTGTGGAAGTCTTACCTTTGGTAATGATGTGTCCATTGCAGCATGTAAGGTGACAATGGTAAGTATGGAGGTCACGCAAAGATACGTCCTTGCAGGATACTGCTCAGGATCAAGAATAAATGTTATCCAGGATATAATAACAATGACTGCACATGGAAAGTACATGGCAGGAATGAAACTCATGCTGTGTCGAACAAAGACAAAGTGGATAGATAACGTGGACCAGTTGCCTAAAAATATAATGTCACGAGATCTTCCGAAAATCATGATTTTGTTAGAATAATAAGAGAATGCGCAAAACCCTAACTGTCATCTTCAATCGGAGGCTTCACTGTTCATATTTCCACTAATAACTTAGAAGAAATTTCCTCACCAATTACATATTGTGTTATCCTGGAAGATGTCTTCAATGGACGCATGTTGTACAGAGATAACGAATCTTGTATAGATTGACCCAAGTTCATATCTCCGTGATCACCCCATTTGTATTCAATATCTTTTGCACTATGACCATCTGAAGAAATAAAATCATGGAATTTAATATGAAGGGATACCGATATGTAGCTATCTATAAATATTTCGGAAACAGGTCTATATAAGAACAGACGGCGTCTGTCTGTTAAACAAGCTGATTTCGTGTTACCATAGCACGAAATTTTTTTGGCCAAAATAGCGAATGTGATATATTTAAATGATTCTGGTGGATTTTACACGGGTCTACGAATAGCTTTATTAACCCTCATATCCCTCTAACGTTTAATGGGAAGATATACCAGGGATTTTATTAAGGGTAATACTTCGGAAAGTTTACCATAGGTAAAATCTGATATGTACAGCTTTTATATAGTGTCATAATCAACGACCTCAGCTTGATAACTAAATGCATTAATGCGGTATTGAAGCAGTAGATAACTTACGGGTTTGTGTAGTAATGCTTATTAAATTGCAATATGAGTGGAAAGAATTCTTCTCGCATGCTTTAATTTGAATCACATGGGTTAATGAATCTTAGATATATTTTAGGCAACAAAAACAAGAAAAAATTCTACCATAACCTACAGCTTTCCAAGTTAAGAAAACACACTTGTATGTCCATTGGAAAGTTGTGAAAGTCCAAAGCACATGATACTTTTATTATCAACCTAAAATCAAAAAGAAAGCTTTGCAGAACAGCACATGCACTTAATCAGAAGAGTGTTAACAAAGGGCTGTAGTGATCAGAAATATCGAAGCTTCCCTATTGCCGTAAATGGTCTGAATTGGTTCATGAATTATTGGTCTAAAAGCGAGGGAAATGTTCAAATATGTGCAGAAGTGAAGGAGGCTTAACTGTTACAATATGCTTTTGGTTAAAGGAAAGATTTTATAATTAAACTAGGCATGCTAAGTAATTACTACTGCATCAGTTACGCTGCAAAGGGTGTTTTCCATAGGCAAGTCTATTTATATATCACCATAAAATGTTTTTAATAAAAGAATATGGGTTTTTAATTGCAAAAAGTAAGGCACCTAAAAAATGGAAATCGGGTAACAGTAACACAAAGGCAAACATCTCTTTACACTGCATTTTATTTGCTTTTTGGGGGACTTTCAGCACATTCTAACATGATACTACAAAAGCTGACCTTGAACGATAAAAGACTCGACCATCGGAACGAATTTTAATTGCCATTCCTTTGTCCATTTGTAGAAAATCACCTTGTTTCGATTGAACGAAGTATGTATCAGGTATCCATATCTTAGTTGCCATGGTGCTAACGTCTAAATAATCGCTGCTTTGATGACGTAATCTTTCGTCCTCCCATTCTTGGTGTAAATAAAAGTCGATTTTTAAAACTCTGAAAAATTAAAAAAAAGAGAAATCACAGATGTGGATTAGTTGTTAAATCAATATTTGGACATGTGCATTACAATGTTTTGGTCAAACTGCCTGCGTTTTGGCAGCTTTTCAAGTTGAGATGAATAAGCTTCTAAAGAGTATGTAGGAGACACTGTACAACAACGAAAGAAAATGTCAAAAAAAACGCTGCCATCTTTAGTGCAGCCTCAGCATATTACCTCTTTTTATATTCTATAAGAATATTCAAGATGAAATTAGACACAAAGCTAAGAATATCCTAATAAATGCTTATCTTAAAATCTTCTTCTTTTTTAACTCATATAAACTATCATTGTTTCATTTAAATTATTTTTTCCCCACAAAATTTAGTTGTCTGTCTGTCAGTTGAATTAGACTGCTTGAACAACAGCACCTTTACTGGTGGCTTACACAAGTTTGCATCCTTAGATCTTTCAATTTTACCTGTGCTAAGAATATGAAAACAGCGTGTAACCGCCGACTTCCAAACGTTTAAAACTGCATCTGATAATACTTTAATAGAACCGACATTAAAAAAATATTAAATAATGCATACCGAATCTTCAATGTCTAAATTTTCAATAGACACAAGTTGAAAACTAACAGCAATAACTTCTGGTCGTACTGGAAAATGCGGTCTTAGGTTAGACTCATATGTTGCTAAATATTGAATTTCTTTCAAGTAATGGTAATCATTGATAAATATAGGTGAAGGCTTTGCAAGCAGTTTTGTATCCGTGCTAAAAATTAAAACATTTAACTTTAGTGACTTACACGAAATTAAATTTTTGGAAAATTCTATTAAAAATAGGATATCATAAAAAAGTAATTATTCATTAGCAGGTAGTCTATATTGTTGCAATAAAGTGGGTGTAACTTCTTGTACTTTGACCTTTTTCTGAGTGATCTGGTTATTACACAATGTTTTCGGGTTTCGCAAGGGTGGAGAGTAACATCAATGCCGAAGATTTTTCCTCAGCTGTTTCAAGGCTGGTTCACATTCGTGACTCAAACGCAAACGCATGATAAAGACTGTGTAAACACTCTCGAGCAAACATAAACGCAAGCATAAGCTTGGCGCAATTGGTTTCCATCTGGCGTTAATTCGCGTTAAACAGGTGCGCTAAATTGGATTTATTTTTTAACGCCTAATGGAAACGTCGATAAATAATTAGCGCACCTGTTGTAAGTCGAATTAGCACGCGGGATAAATATCAATTTTTTTTTTTTTAACGCGATTTAGGGCGAACCAAGCTCGACCCCAGCACCTTCGCTAAAACTATCAGAAAGCGCAGCGCCATTGCGAACCAAATAGTTCTGGGGATGAGGTTGAGTGCAAACACGCATTTGTATAAAAGAATTGAGCATATTATGTATGCAAAAACTATTTCTACAAACATGTTTTTCACAACAGCGGGCAAAAAAGGTTATATTTAAAAGGTTATATATTAATTTTTCCAAAAGATGGTTATATTCTCCCTATTGCCCTCATTTTACAAAAAAATCATGGTCCAAAAATCTTGACCGTTTTTCTTTTTTGATTTTTAATTCGCCTTAATCCATAATAAAATGTTCTCCTCGATGTTGTAGACAAATTTCATCAACGAAATTAATTAAATCAGCGTTAATTGACTTGTAATGGAAACGACCTCGCGCTAAATACTCAATATGATTAACTCTGAGTTCAGAAATTAGTACGAAAATGTTACGCGATTTAAAGCCAGATGGAAACCAACCGTAGGACCTTACAGTAGGTAATATTTTAATAAGTTTTAGATGTCTTACGTCAGCTCTTGAGATTCTGTACATAAATAAAATTAAATTCCTACTCATGAATGATACTGCACACATACGACAGCAGTAGTAAAGCTTTTGTTGCATTTTCTTCCAACTTCAGATTTTGCATTAATTCAAATTTGCAGCCAAAACACTATAAAGAAAACAATGAGAAATCCTCCATTATGCCGCTGAAAGAACGATTAAGAACTGAGGTTAAAGATTTTTATTGTAGGAGAGTTTAAGATTTACTTTGAAGTATAAACATGAGCCCCACACGATCACTCTTCTTATTTCAGAAAAAAAATATTCAGATCACAATATCATTGTGATCAAATACAAAACTCTGCGCAGAATATTATATTGATAGCCTGACTTCTGATTTACTTTAGTCCAGCTGCCTTAGGTATGAATATCCAGCCGAAATTGATGCATACACGCGACTTATATATGGATTGCAAAAAGGTAAGCAGATCTTGCATGTCAACATTACACACCTACCAACCGCTTTGTCCTCTAGATTTTCAGTAAATAAACGTGTAAGGACACAACTTTTTAAATCATACTTCTTTCGATCATAGCTAAACTCGAGAGGACGGAGTTGACCACCCTGCTTGCGTGTTATTTTTTTGTTATTGTTATATATATTTTCAAAAGTTCGAGATAACAAGTTGTCATACATATTTAACAGAAGGCGGGGCTATGTGTTTTCTTTTTCGCCTTCTTTTTCTCGCTCTTTTTAAAAAAGTGATAACTATAAAAAAGTATTTTTAAGAGTCTTTCTGAAATAAATAAATTAACATGTTTCATTGCTGGAGGATGTTTTGCACACGATGGATCGGATTACTAATTGTTCACTGAATGAGAGTACATATCCGAGTTCCGAACCCAATGTTATTTGCAGTCTGCCAGATACTCGCAAGAGGATTTCGTTTTAAAAAAGCTAAATGCTAAGCAAGAAAGATGATTGGTGGCAGTGTTAGCTTGAGTTAGGTACATAGTCATTCTGAAAATGATAGCATAACACTAACATGCGATAAACGCCCATATAATCGTTTCTTTACTCAAGAACTGGTTTGAGTATTGTTGCAACAACAATGTATTGTAATTTTTAACGCATCGAAGTGACAAGGACGTATTAATGGTTTATGACATCACGCAAGTACGAAAGAGATTTAAAATACAACTTGTATCTTAAATCGACTTATTTTAGATTATCCAGTCTCGAGATACAACCGTTCAAAGTTGGAACATTTTAGTATTTAAACAATCAGGAAAAAATTAATTCTTGCAATATCCCGGAACAGTTAAAACATTTTAATTGCTAAAGAATCTTAACATCACTGTTTTTCTGTATATTTTGGTGTTGCACAAAAGCGTCAATATATACACTTACAGTGGAATCTCTCTAAAGCAGACACCATTGGTGCAAAAAAAAGTGTCCGTCTTATAGAGGTGTCCGCTTTATAGAGATTGTATCTAAAAATCACTTTCAGAGCAAAATTTTGCTGAAAACATGACTTTTTTTGTGTATATACGTTTTTCTTTGTTCTATTCCTTCCAAATCAAGGAAATGAGACATATAATTTGATGAATGTGAACTTGTATTTTTCATACTCTCTACTGTTATACAAACAAAAACAAATACCAACTAACAAATACATTGTATTTTATAATCTACTCGAAGAAATCTCGGATTGAAGTTTGCTTTCTTTTTTATATTTGGATTTCCTCCACTTTTTTCGTAACTGATGACAGCATTCTAGACTTTCCTCGTCAATAATAGGTTGTTTTTTATGTGTCCGCTTTACACAGAGCTTTTTCAAGGGAAAATGTCATTTGGTGCGAAAAAATGTGTCCGTTTTATAAAGTGTCCACCTTATAACTGTCCGTCTTATAGAGATTTTCTTGTGAGAGTTTGACCTGAAATCAGTCCGTTCCGAGGAATAGTGTCCGTTATATAGAGGTGTCCGCTTTAGACCATGTCCGCTTTAGAGAGATTCGTATTAATAAGTCTTCACGGACGAATCAAGAAGGTACAAGTCAGTATCACAGGTTATCTATAGGTTGATATAGCAAGGTTAACCCATTGAGCTAAAAGTTGCCTTCCCAACTCTTTGCAAGAAAAGGCTGAAAGTAAAAACATAATCTCACCTTCAGGGGAAACTCAAACCAACACTCTCCATTAAAATTACCACCAGCCGACAACACTGATACCATGAGGAAATATGTAAAATCTGGACCATACCCTTTGATAATGTCAACGGCCTCTGTGATGTTCGTTGAAGCCATGGTATTCGCCATTAAATTATTTTCCATTCCCATAAGCGCCATGATGGGTTTGAAGGGATTCTTTAACCTTCGTGGACCTTATCTTGCTTGTATGTATTCAATCTACATGAACATATACAACGTTGAAAAGAAGATCTTAACTTAAAAATTCATTAAGAAATTACAAAGGATATTGGATAAACGCTTTTTCTTTTATAAGAATATCAGGCTAGGATTTCAGGTTCTAAACAATAGTTTTATGTTTAGAACAAGGGAGAAATAATAATAATTACCAGCCTGGTTTGAATTTTAGTATTTTTATAAAAAGAAATATGTATTTGGAGTACATATAGGCAATAACTCTCTCACAAAGGAAACAAACAATATAAAATCATTGTGTGGGAAATTGTATTTTTTTTTCTGCAGCTAAATGGATACAGAAAATCTTTTGAAATGTAGAGAAAGAATTAACACATCAATTTAGTCAACACGAATCAATGTTCTGTCCCAATTTGCTTACAAATATTCCGCATAAAGTTAAAAAAACAAACGGTTATTTTCATTGTAATTAGCAAAGGCTGTTTAAGTAGTAATCTATCTGCCCTTTGACATTTTCTGTAACCTGGGTAATTATCGCCACATAACAAGTTTTCTACGGAATCTGTCTGGTCAAGGAGGTGTAGGAATATCAACAACGCTGAGCAAAAAAGCATGAAAATAATAATAATAAAGCCTTTTTAAAGTCGGATTTCCATTAGGTGAGATACATATTTCGTGAATCTTCGTTTGTCAGCGTTTGAGGCGGCTACTGCTACAATGAACCTGTCTAATACCACCCTTAAAATTTTCCAAACCTAGAGGAAAGTAATATAAAACCTCAGTCTGTGAGGTAACCACAGTATTTAATAATCAAAACAACTTAATTCTTGTTGTGGCTATATAGCTTAATATTAAAATAAACGTTAATCAACTGGTATGCAGTGCAATTTACCTTTCGAAATATTTAAAAGGTCAGACGGCAATTTTTTTTTTTCCACAGTTTTCGGGAAGTCGTTTCTCTCGGTTCAGAAATGAGAACATGTGCGCATGATTATCTTTATTGGAACATTCCTTCGTTTTCGTTCAGGGAAAAAAACTTTACGAGTCCTTGAAAGTTAATACGAACACTAAACAGACAAACTGAATTAATATCTTGAACTTTAAAGTTCCATGTTTGTCAAACATCGTCTACTTTGATCAGGAGAAAAGGAACTGTCGCAGTTACGAATATTTTATACGCAACGATACCACACGACACGATAAAATCTGAAAACAATCTATACAAGTCGCGTCGGAACATGACGATTTATTTGAGCCTGATTCCACAACATTATTTTCCTTTCATAAATTTTAATATCACATTTCTTAACAAACTTACTGTAGTCAATCTATCTTACTTTACAAAGATATGATTAAAAAAACCTTCTTATCGAATAAACAATACGCACTTCAAGTAACAATAATTTCCATTCTATTTTTTGAAACATTTCTTAGAGCGTGAGCGCTGCCTCTTGTGAAATACCCAATGGTAATACACTTAAAGAGGATGACATGAACTATGTTTTCCTTCACCTAGTATATTGTTAGCGCACAGAGAAGGTTTATTATTCAGACAACCAGTCATTTCTAGAAGTGTGAAATGGGTTGTCTATAGAATTTAAAAAATCGCTAAACTTACGCATTGTTTCGTGTCATCGAAATTAGACAGCTCATGTCAAAACAAGGTGTGAATGAATCGAAGTTCTCGCAACTGACAGAACAATACACAAATCAAACTTTAATGGAATGTCTCTAATTTACATTGTCTAGCCCTATTACATACTTATTTTTTTTCTCTTTCTGTTTGCGTAAATGTTATTTACCCATGATACTTCACAATTAGATATAATTAAAATTTTATCGCTGCAGTGACTCATTACGTCAGTGGAAAGCATATTTAAAACATGAGATGTCTGAAGGAAAGCAGGTCAAAATCTGAATATGTTCCGCATTCGCTGAAGCTAAGATTTTAAGATTCCAAAACATCACCTACAGTGCTATATTTTGTAAACAAACTAACATTTCCAATTAAGTGACGTCAATTTTGTGCTTTTACATTGCTTCGACAAATTGGCATGTCGTACTATACTTTTAGCAATATCATTAGGTGTGTTAATTGCTCTGAGATCCCACAACGATTTCATTTTCGTTTCTATTAATCTTTAAATGGTGCAATGTTAAAAAATGTTTCAGATGAAAGTTGACGCGACAATAAAGGGGTAAGAGAAAAACCTTTTTCTTC
Source organism: Hydractinia echinata (assembly GCA_030067915.1). Taxonomy (NCBI): domain Eukaryota; kingdom Metazoa; phylum Cnidaria; class Hydrozoa; order Anthoathecata; family Hydractiniidae; genus Hydractinia; species Hydractinia echinata. The sequence continues at coordinate 564,332 of JASGCC010000017.1, read as the reverse complement.
GCACGTTTAATTCCGTCTCATTCTTTTATTATTTTAACAATACGATAGAGAAAGGGTAACATTTTTGAGGAAATAAGTTAATCTGTTTCTCTGAAATTATATATACAATAACACGGGAAGTGCCTGAACAGTATCATAGAAAGTTAAATTTTGTTTGGTGAGGGAGGGGGTGGCAAAAGTTTGATGATATGAAACAACATAAAAGGGTGCTAAATTTCTTTATATGTATGTTTATTAATAAACATTAAACAGTATTTGAATAGTTTTCTTTTTTCTCTCCTTATTATTTAAACAAACACCACATGATACTACCACCCTCCCCCATTTGCCACCTCCCTCACCCACCCACCTTGACACATAACTCCCTATGTCTCGTTGTTGAAGGTAAATGAAGAGGGGTATATCTAAACAGCTTTTATTTCCTATAACTTTACTCCTCAATACCCTCAGCAATATAGCTACTATATAAAATAACAACCTTAAACGTACTGGCACCCAACAACAAACAACAGAAAAGGGAGTCAATATCAAATGTTTGGTGACGTCAAGGTAACAAAAAAATGGGGCATATTTTCACACAAGAAAAGAACAGTTAAGTTTTACTTAAAAAGAATAAATCTTAATTTCTACAACACCCGAATATATCTTCTTAGAGACTGTAAGGAATATAGCAATAAATATGCGATAAAAATGGGCGTTCTCCCAGCGATTGAAAGTAGATCAAGGGTGAGGTTAAGAAATTGAAGATTAAGTTGTGCATTTCTTTGTGTGTGTAAAAGGAGCCTTAAGTAATGAAGAGAAAAGGCGTACCTCTGTCAAAGCGATAGTTTATGGAGAAGTCCCTCTTTCCTTGCCTTCCCTTGTTCTTCCTTTTCTCTTTCTATTTTGTATTGACCGCCTTCTGATTCAACCATATGAATATTTAACGAAATTTTAACGCAAAAATGAATAAAAAAGTAATGAGTGGCAAAGAAAAAAAATATAAACACTAAATGAAAGAAACAAAAGGGTAAAACTATTTACACTGGAAAATAAATATCGGTTTTAAGAAGTGAAAACAGAAAAACTAATAACAATGAAATGAAAAATCAAGAAATGTTTATTTTTTTATCAGGACAACCAATATCGCAATATCCACACCGCGCCTTCATATTTTTTGCATATTATTTTTCGCATATATTTAAAATCAAAACACTTATAACATATTTAAAAGAAGAGAGCTAATTTATTATAATTGCAAAAATCAAAACATACAAAAATTTTTTATGTGCTGTATTGCTTCGTAGATGCATTAAAAAGAAGGAAAGAAAACACTGGCACACTCAAGAGAAGTATCGCCTAATTAACTGGAGACTTTGGAATATCTAGCTATTCAAAGATTTTATTTCAGAAATTATGAAAAATTTGGAAGCGTTATTAAAAACAATTTTATCGTGGTAAGAAAAACATTTGAACGTCAATTGAAAAGTTGTTAGCTACGCAATCGAACCGAATGTTTGAATAACTTCTTAATAAATACAGTCTTCGTTTCCCACCCTCAAGTAAATACTTCGATTGGTAACATGAAAAGATTGTTATGTCTTGTAAGTTAACAAGGTATTTATTTATAATTATTTAGTTTTCTTTTATTTTTATTTTTTATTTTCGTAATCGTAAATTGTGTTTTTATTTTTATTTTTTGACAAATCAAGGCTTTTCTTAGCAAAGAGAATTTTATAACTGCTTGCAAAGGTAACTCATGCAGAATTCTGAAGTCGGAATTGTGATCTATATCCAGAGGTATTGACTTTAGGAGCATTTGAACCAACAGAATCTCATGTCATTTCATGTGAGGTTTTCTACATCATATATATATATCTTTAAATTCTTTTATTACTTTTTAACATAACTTTACAGCCATTTTATGAGAATTTGTTAGCTCATGCATTCTGCAATTCTTCGACTATCTTCAATGTAATGTAAGGGTAAAAGGCAATGAGAATGTTGCTGTGTTTCAAGACCAAGAATAGTGTTATGTAATTACCAAGCAATGTATCAATCTCTGCTCCTTTACCTCACACACAAGAGTCTCCTTTTTCTCTCCACTATAACGTCTCACGGTAATGAGTATGTTTAAAACAGGATGATTTATTAACATTGTGAATTATATTCTGCTGGTAAACTTAAACAACATGGATGCATTTTTTTAACGTGCAATTTTGATTTCAAAAAAATACAAGTGATGCAGTGGGTGCTTGAGTTTTGTATATACCTTTATCTATCCATGTGCAAATTCAAAATAATCTCTTTTCCAGTGAAAATAAAGTTTTAACTCTTATCTTTATTTTTAACTCTTAACAGCTTATTTTCTAGCTCAGTGCTTTGTATTTAAACAAAGTTCATATTTCGTGGTTGGTTAGAGCCTTGAAAAGTTGTGGGCAGTTCAACTCGTTTTAGCAGGAAAGGCAGGTGCGGAATTGCAAATAAACTGATATTCTTTCGGATGAGCTTTTCAAGAAAACGTTAAACATTTTGATATCACAAAATATAACTTTTAGTTGAATTGTATTTCTTTTATCGAGGATACGTGGTGTACATTGCATGCCCTTTTTATAAGCAACACAAAATTTGGGCTGAGATGTTGCTTAAGTAACTGTTGCTCACTTGTTATTTGTTGACTTGAATACGATATGTGTTGGAAAATATTTTCGTTCTTGCGCTCCTTGTTTTTGTCTTTTTTCATTTCTTTTTAAGTGGCTACATATTACAAAGTCTCCAGTTAATTAGGTTATACTTAAATTGAGTGTGCCAGCGTTTTCTTTCCTTCTTTCAAATGAATTGTTATTCACTTCAAGCTAGGCTTACTTGCAGGTTGCTTCAATTTTTAAACGGTTTAAGCATCACGTTGGTTAAAAATGTTGCTTGAAAAATGCGTGGACATTGTGTCTATGTCTCGCACAATTGGACACGAAAAATAGATATAATTTAAAATATCAGTTAAGTGAATGCACAACAATATTAACTTGAATGTCTGCTAAAGAAAACAAAACAAAAATCGTTTTTTCAGAGTTTTTAGTCAAAAAGAATAAAAATTACCAATAAAGCAGTACTATTAATAGGATTGAGAGCTCATTCAAAAATGTAAATTGGCGAGAATATATTTATTGCTTAATTTTTTCGGCTTGCCTTGAATTTCCTAGCTTGATATTTCTCGATTGGAGGATATAAACTTTGTTATTTTTTTCTCAAGTTGTACGAGCGATCAAAACAGATAATTTGTCTTGAATTGTTATTGTTTGATCAAGGCAGTTGAAAAATCCTTTCTTTGAAGTGCTTTGAAACATTATAAAGATATGTGCGCTCCTGCTCGCACAAAACATGGCAAAATTTACAGAAAGAACATCACAAAGTTGTTCCGAAAATACAATGTGTTTTGAAAGTCCTTTTTGGTTTGTTATAATTTTAATTTTTTACATTTTATTTTTTATTGTGCAGACATCTATATATAACACTTTTCATGAAAACAAAAATCAATTATTCCATTTGTTAAGTTTGAAACATGTGTCGACAAAGTAACATATTTTAAACATTTTATGATTAAACAATATTTTTTTAACAGCTATACCATACCACTCCTTATTATTTCATTTTTTTGCATGTAAAATTATGAACTTCGCGATTGAGGAAGACATTCCCAGGATGAAGGACACCTGAGATTATAAAATATAGACATTTAGATTGACTCCGCATGAGAAGAGCATGTCCTTGTCTATTTTTCAAACGTAATATGACTGATAGTCTGGTAGCCTAGTGTTTGTTGCAGTTGCAGGATGCATGGTCAAGCTCTTTTGCTCTGTATTCAGCATGAAACAGGGTTAACGACCCCCACGCTTTTTAGGTTAAGCAGTTGTCGAGCTTGGACAACTTTCATATATTATTTTTATAAGAACTGGGAAATTAGATTTTAGTCTGATGTTTTTTCTTTACATGCTCAGGCTAAAATTGTTAATATCATGTTCTTATATTTCGCGCATTTTTTATTATTCTAGTAAAGTACAAATATTTGCTGTCCAATGTACGTGTTTTTTTATAAGAAAACTCATCTTGAGGGAAGCCTTCAAATGTTCTTATCTTTTCCATATTGAAGACTCAAAATGTTCTTAAATTGTGCTTAATTTTCCTCTCTTATTTTACCATTTTTGAAGTTGGAACGGAACATTTCAGTACTACTTGGTGTTGATAAAGCCTTAAATGTTCTTAACATGTTCTAAATTTTAGACCTCGAGCCTTATGTTCTTATAAACTTAGTTCTTATAAAAAAAACAAGTTTCGCAGGTTCTAAAAAATTAAGTCTGCGAAAATGTTTACCATGTATTTACCCATGTTGTGTGTGTGTGTTTTTTTAGAAAAAAGAAGAGAAATTTGAAGTAAAATTACAGCTTTGCCATTGTTCTTACTTTCAACCATTCCCAGCCTCACTTTTCTTATAAATACACGAGGGCACTTTTCGCAGGACTCTTACTCTGTAGTTCTGGCAAGGTTATAAAGTTTTTTGAATAAGAAGCTTAAGTAACGGTTACAAAATCTTATTTTTTTCCTGAAAGGAAGCAAGGAGACCTTGACGCAGTACGATTTTGGTCCTACACATATTTTTATGAACAAATTCTATAAGTAAAGTAATTCATAAGAACAAGTTGGCTGGAGAAGGCTGAAAAATAAGAACGAAATAGGACAAATGAGAACGCTGAAATTTTACTGATATTCTCTTTTTCCCGAAAGAAAAAACACAAGAACATATTTACATAGGGGATATACACCTTTAAGGCAGAAACCTTTGCGGAATCAATTTTTGCAATTTTGCCTCTACTTAGATTTTGCTTCGCAAAAACTTGTAATGCACTGTAAAATAAAGAATTACAGTTATTTGAACCCCATTCTAGATAAATTTTTTCAACATTATATGGCTGCGTATGTAAAAACATTGATTTAAGATTTAAATCAAGCTGCTTTTAATGTTAGTTAGTTAGGAACATTTTGTGGCTTTGGAATGCAAAAATAAGAACTTTTCTTGAAGCTCAATGATCCAATTAAAAATTGTGGATGATATTCTAATATTTTATTCAAAAAACCTTGCCATTGTGGTTAAGATTTAAAGTATTGTTTTCACGAAGTTCTGCGTGCTTTTGATTCGTGGATTAATCATCATCTTAATATCTTGAATAAAATCCACTTTGCATCCATTCATAAAACTTATTTGAGCTGCCTGTGAGTTCAAATCACAAAACGCAGCATGTTTCATCTAACATTAATTTTATTCGTTTTAAAAATTTTCAATAATAATATTTTGTTTTCCAAATCGAGTAGGAAAGAATTATTTTTAAATATTTATTTTGTAAATATTTTTTTTTTTGTAATATATTTTTATATCATACCTTTAAAAACATCATAATTTTTAGGTAAATTTAAGAGACATAGTGAAATGGATATGAAGTAAAGTTTCAGATGTCAAAATTCACATGTATCTTGAATTCCTCTTGTAATTCATATTTCATAAAAAAGGATAGAATATACATTTTAAGGTAAATTGAAACTAATAAAATATTTATCACGTAAGTATTCTCTTCAAACATATATAATATATAGTGAGAGAAAAAAATGGAAAATACAGTGGCTTTTTTCTTGAATTAAAATCTTTGATTTTATTTAATAGGTTATATGTTATAATAACCTTTTTAGCATATCTATACATCGCACTATCTCAATTTTAAAAACAAATTTAATGGTTATTCCATCCACGACACAAAGCGATGTAAAGTTCATTCTATAATCTTCGTTTATATAAACATGTTGGAAAATTTTGATTTGCTAAGAATAATTTTAAAGTTGAAGATTGTTTCGGTGAGTAATTTCTGCAATTTTTAAGATTTGTCTCGTTTGATGTGTGAATTTAAGATTCCTTCCAAGGAGTGTATTTGCAGAAAGCAAGCATATAAATGTTTGTAAATGGGAATCTTAGATTGGAATCTGCATTATATGTAAAAAAAGATATTTTCATACTAAACTTTGTGTAGCTTTCCGATATTTCATTTGGCACTACGCATTCGTTTAACTGTATTTATCAAGTTAAAAATAAGCGTTTATGTAGTAGGACATAATGTGTCCCTATAACTCAACATTTTTATAACACAACAACAAAAGAATAAAACGTTATCCTGACACCGTTCAGGTAAAGCACACTATTTTGTGGATTATATATATATTCTGTGTTTTTTAGCAGCTATATCTGCTATGAAAGTCTCGGTTTAGTCTAAAATGGAAAGACTTTGTTTACTTTTTGATAGTAGTTCTGTTGAGTGTATTAACCTCGATAAAATAGACGAAAATGGCGTGATTTTCTAGAATATGTGTTTCGCTTTATTACTTTGTATATGCAAGTATATAAATGAATGTAAGTTATGTACTTGCAGATTGCAAACAAAATATCCACTTGACTTACAAAATTGCGAGAAAGTTAAGTATTGAGGCTATTCCAAGCAAAATCATCGGCTAAATTCATTGCAATTTTATGCAACTAGAGTTTTGCTAATTAGTTACCCCAATGTATCTCTTTGATTTAAATTACAACCCTGAACTTCTTTTTGATATTGCTGCTAATGATAATAGCCTGCTGTTTAAAATGTCTTGAATAGGTCAAACCTTTTTAAAAATTGTTTATGCATAAATTTTAACATGTTTGGCTTTTTCGTTCAAAATGGTGGTGAAACATGATACAAACGTGAAAACCAGTTCATAGTTACTGCACGTTATTCTAAATTGGTGAATGAAACAAAATCAAGATGCGGTTTACTGATCGACACCAAAAATCGGTTGGCACAAAACGATTGAGAACAGATACATAGTAATATTTTTTTTCATGCTTTAAATTAACTAGCAGATTTTGTCCTAATGAAAGAGATTCCATTAGTTCCATCAACCATACTGGAAATCAAATCTAACAACTGATTTGCTCTTTTACTGTCTAGAAAGGCCAGTTGTGACCCAGTTTGGTTTGACAGCAACGCAAATACATTGTAACAAAACTGCAGTCTTATTATCAAAAGCCTAATAATGATCACCCAGTTGCCACGTTTGCTCGTTCCTTTTCTCAATATTTACTTTTGTACGGAACATAACGATATGATATCAGGAGGTGTTGGATAAATGTGCGTGCTACATATGTCAAGTTGACATGTCCCTTATGGGTAATAACTTTAAAACAGCATCAATTAGTTATAACTTACCCCAATCAGAGTTAAGATGTTTTGTTTTTTCAAAACCAAGGGCAAGGGGGAATTATCCTCTTTTTTTAATTATATCATAGTAATACATTTCTGCATGGGTGTAATGCAAAGCTAAAAAGTGCTGACTTCGGCGTTGTAGAAAATGGTGATAAGTTGTCCTCATTTTTATCAGAACGTCTACTTGATATTAAGTTTCAATTACAGGTGATGTCAACGTTACAAACTCACTTTTACATAAGAATATACTCTATAAGAATATTGAAGATAAAATTAGCCAAAACATTAAGAATATCCAAGAATATGCTCATCTTGAAATTTTGCTTGCAAGATTAAGAACGTTTGTTTTTTCATATTTTGTTAACTAAACTTGTATTCTATCATTAATGTAAAATGTCTTCATTTGAAGTATTCCCTCCTATAAAATCTATTTGTCTGTCTCTCTGTCAGTTGAATTATGGTGCTTAAACAACAGCACCTCAGGAGTGATTTTTACATCAGTCTACGTTCTCAGATCTTTCAATCTTCACTGTACTATGGTGCATCAAGATGTTTTGCCCAAAAGTTAAGAATGTCTTTGCAAAAAATATTGTGGCACTTTTGAGCTTCTGGCACTTCAACAAGATTTTAATACAAAATTTCTTAAAGTAGATTGTTAACTAAATTTGCGTTTGGTGTAGAAACTAGGAAATATGTACGATGTATTTTTTAAGATTTTTTATAAAAATTTTTTTGGGTAGCCTAGTACCTTCACCCTTATGAACCACTTTCTTACATAAGAAAACGTGTATTGGGGGTAAACGGACAGGGGACACCTAGGAGTGTAATTACTTCGTAGTTCCTTCATTGTCGGTCTTAATTGTAAAAAAGCCTATGGTTCTATACGATAATTATTATTAATAGTCGTTAAACCATGGAAAAATTTTCCAGTCTTCAGATTTTGGTCAGTCGAACATATCACGGGAATCGCATCCCCAACACGAAGTAACGGTTCTGCTACCATTTTGAATAAGATGCGGATAAGCGTAAGATTTTTACACATTTATGAAGTTTCATCAACAGTAATGTTTATCTAGGATCCGTAAAATTCCACTGCAATGTCAAAAAAAAGTTTGAAGCAAGTACTAAACAGGGCCCAGCATATGGTTATTAGTTTCTTTATCGTTTTCCTTTTGTTTGTTTTTATGTGAGAGCATGGAGGTGAGAGGAGATGCTAGAGAGTATAACCTAACAATCTAGCAGTTACTTCTTAGGGAGAAGGATAGAATTTCCTTAATATTCGTAAGGTTTTTATTTTAACATTCTAAAATTTTCTAAAGCTATGGTTGGTAAATACCTAATGAGGATTGAAATTGCATTTTGCATTTTGCAACTAAATCCCGCATTATAGTGACAGATCTGTCTTAGTGAAGCAATTGGACACATTTCCATTCCATGTTAAGTATAAGATCACACGTTGGCTTACATAAACCAACCAACATAAAAAAGAATAAATCTTTTGGGACAATGTTTTTCTTGTTGTTGCAGATTTTTTGTTGGTGGTGCATGGATCTGGACAGATCATTCTTTCTGATAAAAAACAAACTGGAGTACACTAGCAGGATAGTAATAAAATATTTATTACCTTTTTTATTAATAAGAACCTCATTTTAGAAAAAGACTGATTCAACGTTTGTAGAAATTCTAACGAGATGGAATTACATAGCGTCGCCATAAATAACAATGAAGAAGCAATTGATAAAAATCAAATATTAACCGCTAACTTATTCAATTTCCATCACATAACATCAATTAAGCAAGAATTGAACGACTTATTCAGATGTTAATATTGCTTCAAATGAACGCACGAAACCTCAAATTATAACTTGGGCTTTCTATAAATATATGTACGAATAGTTTTATAGGCAACAGTAAAATAGGGATGAGCGTGTAACTTGTAGAAATAAGATGATATTTTGTTTATTGTGATAACATTTGTCTTCAAAAAATTCTACTTTAAAACTGAAGATATTGTTTGTTTTTTTGCTAGCGCAAAGTTAATTTTGTTCACTATGTCATAGCCACAAATATACATTTCCGAACATTTAGAATCTCTGTTATAATACTGCCAACCATACCTATATTAACAATAACCGTATCTTCTCTGTTGCCGTAGAAAAAATGTCGTGTGATGCATACACGAAATATCACCTGACGGCTGGCTCTGTCTCCCCTCCGACTGTAACTATGCTATATTACCGCTAGAGGTACGTATTGCTCTAACTTGTTCGCCTGTCACACAAGCCAATTGGCGGTCCATCAAATGGGCTGACAACACTACATTTAAAGTGCACCTGTCCAGGAAATCACATTAACAATAATCCCTTTTTTTACCTGCATTTAAACTTATAAAATAAATTTAGCTGATAAAACAAGGCAGGGTTAACAAAGAGAAATGTTCAATAAAATAGTTTAAAAAATTATAAAATACGCATAAGTGTGTTCTGACACTCTTGTTGTAACCACTCTGCCTTATATTATCTTACCATGTCTTTCGTCCAACTATCGAACTTTTTTTTGATAACTGTTTGCATATTCAACAAAAATGATTGTTGTAAATGCCGAAAAATCTCCAGATCAACACTTTAATTTTTGTTGTTGTAGTTTGTTTGTTTGTTTTTGTTGTTTTTATTTTGTTTCTGTTGTTTTTATTTTGTTGTTTTTGTTGCTCTTTTACATCTATTCGATGACCCACCGACTATAGAAATAAGGCCTAAAAACAACTATTGGTTTGGTTGGAACTCACTGATAGCTTTTAACTCGCTTTGTCGATGCATCGCAATTATATCGTCTTTTATTCCATGTCTACCTAATTAAGAGCTATGGATAATACCCCAGAAGGGGGACCCGAGTAATCGCAAGACCAAAATTTCCAGATGAAGATTTGTATAAATGGAAGCTTAACACGTTTATTAAGGAGTACAACATCTCATCTGTCGATACGCTAGTGATAAACAAATTAAGTCTATAAAGCAAAAACATCTCCATGAAGATAAAATAAATTACGTAATAAAAAAATAAAGAGATTAATATAATGTCGCATCTATAATTCGCATACCTTTCGGAAGAATATGACCGACAAATTTTCGGTCTATCGTATGTTTGATGTTTCTTTGTCGCTAGACAGTCTGTCTTCAGTCTCCCGACATCATGTCATTCTGATAATCCTTGGAGGAACGAAAGGCAGTTTTCTTTTTTTTTCTGACCTTCAAGGATTATCTCAACCGTCAGCATATTTTAAATCTTCATAAACAATCTTCAAGTACTCGTCCTTGCACCAGTCACATTGCTCTCACCACTCAGGTTACATCGTTACGCCGTCGGGTATCAGCTCTGTCTGCAGTGTGTCTGCATTGCAAAGCATTGCACTTACCAAGATGTTAGGAGCACAAGCAGAAGAAATATCTTACCGTCAAATAAGCACACCGAAGAAGAAACAGACTTTAAAATCCCAACTGAGAAGATCGAGGGTGAATTAATTGATGAACAAAAGAGACAAGGAAACATTAACAGAAGTGGAACGACGTTTTAAGGAATAAAGTGCTAACTCATACTGTTCAACCAACGTAGTGACAACAAATTTACTACAACTTCTCATATGTCAAACTGTATCATAAAAGATGTTACATTCTGTTGTTCAAAGAATGCAGCATTGGAACAACAACAAACGCGTTTCATTTGCGAGAATTAGAACCTCGAGTAAGCAAGAATTCGGCAGAACTCGGTTATCTGCCAAAGGCGTCTATTGACAACTTGGTAGAGGCATGGTAGAGGGTAAATAAACCTAAAGTGTTCAAAAATGATGAATAATATTACTCGACAAAATCAGTACATATTGCTCCTAAATTTAGAAATTCTAGATGAAATGGAACTGTTTATATGGTGAAAATTAGAGAACATTATGAAGTAGATCCTGATTGTCGCAACCGAGACTTTTTGTATAGCTTCCTTGAAATAAGTAGGCTTAAAGGCCAAACTACAAAGTTAAATAATTTTTTTTTTGCGTGACCTACCAATGTTGGTGGTTACGTCTTAATATGTTTGAGAACTTGTATTTGACGACAGACTTATAGAAATGATTGTAAAAAAGGCAAAGAAAAGAAAACAAATGAGCCAGGGAATTTTCACAATGAACCATTGTTTTGCCTCAAAGATACTTCTTAAGATAGCAATGTCTAATGTTGTAGCTAAATAGAAACAAAACCCACAAAGTTTACTGAACTATGTTGATAATTGGATTAAAGATAAGGTTGAAGATTTTAAAGGTTAGATAAAATTAGTTTATCAAGTTTTTGAATGTTTTTGATTACCATTTTATACATAAGAGTTAGGTTTTTTTTACTTTCTTTTCTTTGTGTGATCATCTTTTTTATTTCCTAAAGAAATTATTTTGAAAACACAGCACAACAGTACGAAGATTATTCACATGCGGAACTATAAACTTTTCTTCTTCCTTCTTCTTCTTCTTCTTCTTCTTCTTCTTTTCTTCTTCTTCTTCTTCTTCTTCTTCTTCTTCTTCTTCTTCTTCTTCTTCTTCTTCTTCTTCTTCTTCTTCTTCTTCTTCTTCTTCTTCTTCTTCTTCTTCTTCTTCTTCTTCTTCTTCTTCTTCTTCTTCTTCTTCTTCTTCTTCTTCTTCTTCTTCTTCTTCTTCTTCTTCTTCTTCTTCTTCTTCTTCTTCTTCTTCTTCTTCTTCTTCTTCTTCTTCTTCTTCTTCTTCTTCTTCTTCTTCTTCTTCTTCTTCTTCTTCTTCTTCTTCTTCTTCTTCTTCTTCTTCTTCTTCTTCTTCTTCTTCCTCTTCTTCTTCTTCTTCTTCTTCTTCTTCTTCTTCTTTCTTCTTCTTCTTCTTCTTCTATCTTTGTTGTTTTTAAACGTGACATCAGATTTCGAAAGTGGCAATAATTTTTTGTTAAATTCATTGCATTGCAGTTTATCCAAAATTTAATTAAAAAACTCATTTTTTATTTGAAAAATATAATGCAATGTCTTCTAAGAACATCTGGAATATAAATATAGTTTATGATAGTACATTAGATAACCGGAACGAATTTAATTTTATCTTACCTCAAATCAGACAACTCGGTTAAAATGAGACATCATTCGTACAATCAGACATTACAGACATGATACGTGATTCTGTTTATTTGATTGTAGTTATAGTACCGCTGTAAATTCGTGTGTTCTCATTTTGCTCAAGAATCTTTACCAACAGCTCTTGAAAAATTACTACTGGTAGTTTATTTAAAACAAAAGTTGATTCAGTCAGTATTGGTAACCCTTGTTTTATGTTGTTGTTGTTGTTGTTGTTGTTGTTGTTGTTGTTGTTGCTATTATTGCTGTTTCTTTATTTATTGACATTGCGGCTTTTTCTGTACTTATGTTTGACATTTTGAAAAAGTTTTTTTTTTGCGAATTGACATTTTAAAATTGTCAAAATGTATGTAGCATTGTTTTCTCTGAATGAAGTACGTATCATTTGAGATTATTTATATATAAATTTATATTAAATTCCCTTTTTTTTATATATATTATATTTTTGCATAATTAAGCAACCACGGCTCATTTGTAAACAAATATGGCTGTTTCAAGAAGATATATTCTTATTTTTGTTTTTGTTCTCGTTGTTAGCAATAAAAGTTCCGGGGCCGTTGTGTGGACGGTTTAGCAAATTCAATGCGTTCAAAGTTCTTAAGTGTTTATAATTGTAATTGTCTGTGATGCTGACTTGACTCTGTATTCTTCCACAGTCTGTTCTCTTAACATCGAGTTGCATCCTACCTTTTTAACATCTGATTGGCTATCTTTCTAGATCCAGAATAAATAAATAAGTAAGAATCGACTCAACGTTTCTAAAACATACAACCATCGACATAGAAATGATCTATCTAGCACGATTTAAGTGACATGGAACAATTCTTTTACCGACTGGTTGCTATGACAGTATTGTTGTTGCTATTTTTGGATATAAGCAGTTCAGCCAATGAAAAGTTAGATAAAGTAAAGAACAAGACGAAAGAACCTAAGGAAGAATTAGATAATAAATATATAATAAATCATGCCAGTGCACAGTGGCAAATTCAATGTGGGAAATTGAATTGGTCAATTAGCGATGGGTGGTAAGTGTTTTTTCCTTACTTTTAATTCCACTTCCCAGGAATAATTTAAACGTAAAAAATCCACCCTACATATATTAACCTTTTACTGCTTTTGATTTAGTTGTGCAATATATAGTTTTACAGGTTATTGAATTCTAACTCCTTCCGATAACATTTTTACAACTATCAAATGGTACAGCTTGCTGTCAAACATGTCACAATTTAAAATGAAGCCCATGATTAATGCATAAGTTCCTTTTAGGCGACTATTTTTTTAATTTCCTGATTATTTTTTTACCGTGGTTTGATGAGATTGATGTTATTATCTTTTTTGAGCGAAATTATTTTTGCAGCTTTTCTAACATTAGTTTTAATAAAGTTGCCTGTCTAATTTAATAGAGAATATAGCGATGAAAATATCTGCAGATTTAATTGATGAATAAAGCTGCGACTCTTCCTTTCCAACTGTCTTCATAAAAGAAGTGTGAAATTTAATATGTTCTTTTTTTTTCAGCAATATCTCCGGTCTACTGCATTCGCTGTTATTAGATTATGATAAAAGACTACGACCGTTAATGGACAGTACGTTATTTTCATTAGTGATTCTGTTATCTGCGTATTTTTCATGCAATACTCAGCTATTTACTTTTTAAGCTACATTTGTTTGCTAGAACGTTGAAACGTTTTAATCTTAGTTTCCATTAAAACCCGTAATTGTTGTTCAACTGTTGTTAACATAGGAAAAATCTCTACAACATTTGTTGTTCAACATCTCTTGTGTCACTTTGTTGTACAACATAGTAAGTAAGTAAGTAAGTAAGTAAGTAAGTAAGTAACGGGAAGTTTTAACGTCCTTGGGGATTCCATCCTAACGGTTGGCTCTTCCTCCCCTCCGACTGTAACTATGTTACATTACCGCCAGAGATACGTATAGCATTGCTCTAACTTGCTTGCCTGCCACACAATCCGGTAAGCGGTCAGTAGATGGCACCAAATGGGCTGACAAAACCTGCTATTAAAGTGAGCCGGAGTGGGGACTGAAACCTTATGATTACAAGTCGAATGCGCTACCCTACACCATCTCCACCATCACATGTTTTTCCAATAAAGTCGCCAGTGATTGTTGTACATAGGTTGCTCAATCATTTTTATGTTTATGGAAACCGACATTTAGGCCACATAAACTGTGTTTTATTTCTTTATATGTAGCGAAACCATTTTAAAGATGGCGACTTATTTTAAAAGTTTCAAAAGTTTTTGTGGTGCGGAAACTTAAAACTTGCTTCAAAAGTGTTTCTTTTTTCTTAGAGCAAACGCCAGTTACAGTGATTGTTGGATTTTGGATTTTATCAATTGATTCCATCAATGTTATTGATATGGTGTGTATCTGTACTAATTTTTCTTCCGTTTTTTTCGATTTCTTATATTTTTTTAGTTTTCACTTAATATCTGCATTGACCATCAAATAATCACACAGAAATTGATCAACAATGCTGCAGAATTGCAAATATCACAATTGTATTTCTGTATTTCTTCAACTATTGTATTTATTTTACTTCTTTATTTCCACAGGATTATCAAATTGATTTTTTCTTCCGTCAAAGCTGGCAAGATCCGCGTTTAGAACATTCTTACCCTCAAACGCTAACTGTTTCAAATTCAATGCTAGAAAAAATCTGGGTTCCCGATACGTATTTCGAAAATTCGAAAAATTCTCATTTTCACGCCGTGACTGTGCCAAATAAAATGTTGAAAATTAAACCGGATGGGACAATTATGTACAATGCCAGGTAGGATAAATTCTTGTTGATTTAGGATAAGCCTTATGCTTAAAAAATCTGTGAAAGTGTTTGCAGTTATAGCAACGTGTTCCTATTTTTTTGACCTTTTCTTGACCAGTTAAAGTTGGGCTTAATTCCATATATAACTTACTTAGCCTACTGAAAAACTCATTTTTATTGAGTTACTGACAACATTGATGCAAGGAATATCTTTATAATACGCGTAAGTTGCTATTTTGTGCTAGAGATGCACGAAACAACGGCCGACAATCTGATACCTGGTATGCGTACGTCGAGTGAACCCGTGTTCCTTCCACAGACTAACCACTAGTCTCTGATAATTCCTAAGAAGCAACGAAGATAGTCTTGAAGCTGTGTCTTATAAATCATCGTCTCCCAGTCTATTTACTTTATCTCTTAACCTATTGTATTAACTCATCACTTTCCACATTATATCTCTCTTTAGAATATCTGTCCGAGCCTCGTGTCCAATGGATTTACGAATGTTTCCCATGGATATACAGGAGTGTAACCTGAACATAGAAAGTTGTAAGTTGTCATTTATTTAGCTATGTTATATTTACTCTCGTAAGGTACAGTCATATTTTGCCATGCTTTCGTAATACATGACTGACTTCCAAAATCCTGTTAAATTTTAGCTTTTTCTGTAAATTTACGAACGCTGTTTTTTCATTTTAACGATAAAGTAGGAGTAAAAAGGAGTTCAAATATTTACCAACAAAAATATAATAAACATTTTTCAATAATTCTACTTTTTTAGATGGTTATAGCACAAGAGATATAAAATTTGAATGGGAAAAAAGTGACTCCAAAATATCTATTGGCACAAAAGTTCGTACCCTGCCACAGTATAATTTGACCGGCTTTAAAACGACAAGTAAAGAAACGGTGTACGTTGTGGGTAGGTGTCTTTTGTCAATTCTCCCTTTTCCTTTTTCTGGGATCTTATATTTACCCTTTTTATCATTTTTTTCCTCTTTAAAATGTTTTCTTGTCTTTCACCTTTTTTCAAGTATGTATATTCTTTTATTATAGGAAATTGGTCCGGTTTAACTGCTACGTTTGTGTTAGAAAGGCGTACCGGATATTTCTTTCTTCATTTATATGCACCATGTGCTCTCATCGTCATGATTTCGTGGATCAGCTTCTGTATTCCAAAAGATTCAACAGCGGCACGTGTAGCTTTAGGAATCACGTCAGTGCTGACAATAACAACAATTTTGAACATGCTGAATACAGCGATGCCAAAAGTAAGCTATTATTTTTATAACCTGTTTACAAAAGTTTGGAAAAACTTTGCCGATTTTTTGCACATGCGCAGGCATGTTTGTAGGGAGAAAATATAAACAACAGATCACATTAATTAAAGAAATCCATCGAAAAAGTCTTTGAACTTTATTAATATCCATTTTACCCTATGTGGGTCCTGCTTTTTAACCTACAAAAATGCGTGCGCATGTCCACTGTTCTCAAAGCAAAATCAAAACAACTACGTCACACGGAAAGTGGTTCACAGAGAAAGTTATAACTTCAAACAGATGTACATTCGATTACAACTCAAGACTCTTGAACTAAGATAAACAAATGTAATGGGGATCAATATAAAATTAGTTTTTTTACCGAAATTGAATTACACAGAAAGCTTTAATCCCAGAATTTAAATTTTTCAAATAAAAGTTCAATATGCAAAGTTCGCGGAAATTTCTTGAAGATTGTTGTCATCGAATGCAAATTCATCTGTGGTTATTCCACTGGCAATATGATTGTGGATATAACATTTGTCGCATTCAAGAGAGTTGTTGATAATATTTTGGTTTTATTTTCAACCATAGGTATCTTATATTAAAGCAGTGGATTGGTATCTAATAGTTAGTTTTTTGTTTGTCTTCGCCGTGTTGATCGAGTATACGCTAGTTTTGTATTTAACTGATAAAGAAAAGCAAACAAGGAATCAAAAGTTAGAGCAATTGAAGAAAAGTAGACTAAGGAATGAAGGAAAAACGGTGCGTATATTTTGGTCCTTTCTTTATGTAATTACGGCTGCCTATATCAGAGGCTGTTTGTTGTGGTCTCAAGAATGAGAACCAGTGAGTCCCAGATTCTTTACAGATGCTCTCCTATATCTGCTAAGTGTTTTTACCTCTCACGGTTTTAAATTTATCAAATGATACGGTCAGGTTTATTTTTTACGGCTCGTGTAATTACGTATTATTATATAACCGTAGACAAAGCGGTCTATCGAATAATTCAATATGGGAGTAATCAATTTCAAGCTGATCTCAATCATTTAATTCGTCCAAGCATTCATTTCTTTTGTTTTAAACTTAATTACGATACCTGATTGGTTAAAAGTATTCTAAAATGATTGAGAGGCGGGAATTTTGTAAACGTCTACAAACGCCTTTTTTATTTCTGGAGAAAATGAATGAATGAAAAAATGAATTGTTTTGAAAAAGTTGCGCTTAGTTTACGTTAATCCTTTTTTTCTTTTTCCTTTCTTAAGAAAAGGTTTAGGCATATAATAAAAATAGATATTGTATGCTCATTCTTGTTAAATATCAGAATTATCCACTCTCGGAAAGACAATATATTCTTACTTTCAGTAAATAAATCTTGATGGGGATGCGATATCTGCTTATAACACAGCGAGTATCTGTGTAATATGATATTTTTTTGCTTCTTCAGCCTGCAGTAGCAAATGGACATACAGCGAATGGTAAAGCTACTGAAGTGCGTTCAAGAGCATATCATAACAATCAGAAGGAGGTATATACATGTGTGGTCTAGTCACTTCCTACAAGGCACAAATTTATATTCGTTAGGATCTTACCTAATTTTAGGGCAACAGTATGGATAATATACTATTGATTGAAATAGTTTTGCATATCCTTTTTTTTACATTTTAAAATATTCGTCATTCAATCATCAATTTTTAACGTCTAGTACAATTTGTAGTGTTCCAATATTATATATCCATCGTCTTTTCCTTCTAGACTTCATTTGATTGCTCAGATATCGATAAGCATTCGTATCCAAGTAAACCACTAATAGTTGTATTAGAAGGAAAACATTTCCCTCACAATAGGCATGCTGATGTTGATGAGGATCATTCAATGTCCTTAAAAACAAACGTAGGGAGATTTTTATGTCAATTTCGTGTCGATATTATAGACGAATATTCTAGAATGATTTTTCCGATCGCGTTTGCGACTTTCAATACAGTGTATTGGTTACTGTTCTTCAGTAAGAAGAGCAGTTCTAACCCAGGATGAAAGAATTCGTAATGAAAGAAGTCGTGACAGACATAGGAATAGATGCCGTTGTAAAGCGACCAAAGACGTTGATACGGCTGTTACCATTAGCATTAACACTATTTGTTGATGGTAAAGCAACATAAAAATAGAAATCCGCAAGATCGGGAATTCGAATTCAGAAATGACTTTACGAAGAATTTAAAAAAGAAATTTTTAAAATTATATTTTTGTATTTGTTACTGAAAAATAATGTATTATGCTCCAGTAGAAACATTATATGATAGAAGTGCATCAGTTATAAAGATGGAATGGAAATGGGAGATTGATAACAGAAACGAAATGGAAAAAAGGTAAAAGAGTAATGCGATGTCCATGTGACTGCAGAGAGAAGAAGCAAACAGACAGTTAAAATGCTTCCAGTATGTGTAATGTTACTACGATCGAAATAATTTGTTGAATATATGTTTCTTATTTATCAACTGACGAAGCAATTATTTTCTGATGATGACTCTCTTCTCCTTTGTTTTCGCAGTTAATATAGGGAAATTATTTTCCTTTTTTCAATGTTTTAGCGAATGGTTGACTTACCTGAACAAAGATAATTAACACCAGCGGAATTTTTACAACTGTATTATGTCGCCACGCTTGTAACTTCGCTTGTAAATGGCTTTGTGCTCATTGGTTTCAATTTGAAGAAATTTGTTTCTGTTTAAGCTTTCGTATGAGAGAAACTCAATTTGCATTACCTGGAAATAAGCTTAGTTAACTAGGATAATAATATCACAGAGAAATAAAAGTCTAATAAGAGAGAGGGAGAGCTCAGATGCTGTCTATATAATAATGATCTTGTTTTGTTCAAAATAGCAGCCAAATCACCATAATACAATAATAACCGATTACCCCGGGGTGTATCGACCGAGGTCTAAGTGCCGACCGAGTTTGCGAGGTCGGTACAATGACTGAAACTTGTTTTTTCGTGCTTGTTTACATATATTAAGCTATCATTTTTCTTGACGACGGGCAATACAGCTCCATATTGGCCCGTCGTCAAGAGCGCTAAGCCAATCAGAATTCCTAAAAACCTGTATTGCCCGCTTGCAAAATCCAGACGGTTACCAACATTGGGTAATGTATACACGAAATAGCGATGACCGCAATATGTACGACGGACGAAGATCTGAGGACCGGAATATATACGACAAGAAAACCCGTGGACTTTTCCACAGGTTAACGACTGGTTTTTCTATATTAATAAATAACTAGTCGATAAGGCCCGTGGAGAAATCCACTTAGGCAGAAGGACAATGGAAAAATAGTTGTTTTAGATGTTTTTCTTTTAGTTTACTCTTTACCTGTAATGTGTAGAGGTTGAAACGGTGATCAAAATAATGTATAGGATCATATGTTTTCGACGAACGTCTAAGGAGATATAAGGGTTTAAAAATTTTAATGACGTCAGCAAAGACTCGCCGAAACACAACAATATTTTTACAGAAATTTGTATACCTGTTGACTTCATGGTGAAGATCTTGAAACGCTGACCAAGTAAATGTATAGGATCGTGTGTCTTTAAAAAACGGTTGCAGAGATATTGCGGTTTAAAGGTTTTTTGATGACGTCGGATTCGGGGACCCAGGTTTGGAAACTTACCCAAATTGTTCCCAGGTAGTCCCTAGTTATCCACGCGGTGAAAAATGACTGACGTCCCTCAAAGTGTACTGTAATGGCTTCATTAATTTAAATTAAGATATTGACGTTAAAGTAGTGATATTGACGTCGCACCGTAACGTCAGAGAATTTAACATTCCAGACATACCTTTTTCGGCGACATCAAAGGAAAATGAAGATATCCACTTTGCCTGTCACAGACAGACACACTCTCTGTATTATTATAAGAGAAACTCGTCATTTCTTTGTAGGTCAAAAGCGGGTCGTGCTAAACCACACACCAAATCTTCTTAACTTACAAATAACAAATGCAGTATATTTTTTCTTTATTTCCACTTGCGCGTGATTAACCAATCACGAACCTCGGTTTTGATGAAAAAACAATCTAAGTTCTTCACGGCATTAGGACATGCCACGAGCAAATCTCTGAGGTGATGAAACTTCATAAGTACTTTGTCGTTGGTATTTTCTGTCTTGCAGTTTGAAAGTTGCTTAGTAATCATCAAGATATCATAGCCACATCATTGTGACATGTACCTTAAGTGTATTGATTTTGCGACAAGTAATTTTCACGAAACAAACTTATTTTGGGATTGAGAAGACCCGCACCTGAATAAAGTTTATGCAGAAGAATGTGGAGTTACTTGTGGGACAAAATTCGTATTTTGTTTTTGTCGTGTCGTAATGCTCTTCGTCGTGTGGTTTTATGTTTCGTCGTGATACTCTTTGTCGTGGAGCACAGTTTTCGTCGTGCCGTATTATTGTCGTCACGTTTTACTTTTGTCGTTGTACTCTTTGTCGTGATACTCTTTGTCGTGGAGCACAGTTTTCGTCGTGCCGTATTATTGTCGTCACGTTTTACTTTTGTTGTGATACCCTTTGTCGTGATACTCTTCGTCGTGGCATTTCATTCTTCTTTGCGTGGTTCAGATTTTGACGTATTACTCATCGTGGTGTATCCGAATGGAGCAAAATTTGTACGAAATCACTATTCGTGCTGTCTTTCATGAAGTTTCGCGAAACGAAGGGAAACTGGAAAAAGTCATAGTCTTTGATATGACTTATAAATTCGTGTATTCTGCAGACATTTATGTTGGTTAAATGTTAACTGACTAGCTAGCTTTTCTGATGGTTGCTGTTCATTGTATTGAGCAGAGCAGAAAGTAAAGGTGGACATTTTTATTATTTATTGTTCGTGGTAGCTAGCTAGCTCAGGGTAATTGTATTCAGTTATGCTGAGCATGTTTGCAAATTACATTATGTTGGAAATAAATGTCAGGGTCAGATCCAGCATTTTTATCTAAGTAGGCTCAATAAAAAAATTCTTAATTACTTGATGATCAACGCCCCGAACCCTGGCAGGTTTGGGGAGCGTTGTAAGCCTTCCAATAGCTCCACGGCGGAGTCCTGGAAGCCGACGCTTCAAAATCTCAAATGGCTTAAAATTGATGGAAATATGACAACAACACTCTCCTGTTCTTTAGATGCAAAGTCCACAAAATCGAAGAAATATAGAAAAAATGGTTCAAACCTGTGAAAGTTTTCTAAACAACCGAAAAGAATAAACTTTCTCTCTTCTTCATTAAACAACAGTTTAAGCTAAACTTTTTTCTGCCTTTCTTCGTTCTATCTAATTTTTCTGACATAAAACAGATTGTAATCAATAGTGACTCCTGCCGGGAATTGAACCCAGATATCAAGGGTTTCGGTCATAAAGAAATAGACACTTACCATTCCACGTTGTTGTTGTTGTCGTTGTTGCCATTAATTTTTTATTTTTTTATTTTGCAATTGTGAATCCATGCTTGCAACGAATGAAATGATAGAGAACCGCCGGTCATTCACTGATGAACTTTCAAGCCTACTTTCAAGTTAAGATTAAGCCTACTTGCGAGTAAAAAGGAGCAGGCAACTAGACTGAGCTTTTCCAAATTTTCATGCCTCCAAGATTTCACAGTGTCTTATCGGTTACCAAAAATATTTGTCCAGGCTTGAACCTACTTGCGAGTTCTGGGACGAGTTATACTCTTTTCGGAGGTCGTGGTACCTCCGCGGCAGGTTCGCACGTCTTGATATTCGTAAAAAAATCGGGCGAAATGGTTAAGGGGCGAATGCAACATCGACCCCAGGGCTTCGAATGCACAAAAAAAGTAACCGGCGGTATATTATTTGCGCTACTTTATTATAATATAAATCAGCGATATTTAAGATTGACAAATACAGGAAACTGACGATATACGAGATTTTGATTGCACTTTTTAATGTAGGCTTTAGCCTACTTTGCCTATAGCTGGATCCGACCCTGCATGTTTAGCTATTTTTTTAGCATATATTTTTGTTGAATATTTCCCACCGGCATTGTGCTTTGAGCACACTCCCAATTTCATTAGACTTAAGAAAGCATTTGGCCCTCAAGGATAGCGCTTCTTTTTTCTGTTTATTTTTTTTGTTAAATAAAAATTTTGAAGCCATTTAATAATATTTTTTCTACTATATCTGAACCTACTTTAATTTTTTTCTTAAGTTTGCAGTTTTCAACATTTTACAGCCAGCTAACTCAAAACGCTCGACTCACACTTATGGGGCTCCTGTGACAATTTCTTAAAATCAGTTTATGTATTATATATTCCATGTAAAAGAGCATCAAGTGAAGTACACTGCAAAGAACACAATACGACTCTACGAAACGTAGAACCACACAATGAAGAATGATACCCAACGGCAAATGTGATGCGACGAAAGCTACGCTGTAAAGAGTAATACACCACGGCGAAAAGCACTACGAGATGAACGACACGATGAAAACCATGCTACGAAGAATAATACGACACGACGTACAAGAATATAGTACAAGAGCATACAAGAATACAGTCCCATAAATAACTCCATAGAAAAATTATCATATACTTTGAGTTTTTCTCGCAACTTGATTGGCTTATCTGCACGAAATATATGCTGTATTTTGTTTTTCAACCGAGAAGCGAGTGCAATTTTTACTTATACAGAGTGCAAAAAGCTTATATTCTTCCTTTGATTGGCTGATTTAGCGTGCAAAAAGCTTATACTTTTCCCTTGATTGGTTGAAAATTCGTAGAAAAAGCCTATTATGTTCTTAATAACGAAAACTTGTCGGTGAATTTATTTTCACAAATATACATTTTATGATTCGAAAATTTTCTTTTGTTTCAACAGTCATTAAATAGTCATTAATCATAGAGCACGCGCTCTCCACCGGGGATTAAAAACAATTGAATTATATCAGTCAACTCAAAAGAATTATATAATAGCATGACGATGGAGTTCTGTGTTATTTGGCTTCACAATGATAATTTATTCTTTTAAAAATTCGTAGTTTTTATTTCCATTCAAATTCTTTCACGCGTGACATGAACATATTTTGTTATAATGATCTAAATCGCACGTGACTTCATAAATTCAAATAATTTATAAGTTCATGAATATAAATGAAATAAATTACCATGCAGTGATTTTATTGGCCCCCATAACAATGCTTGTCAATATGGAACATAATTAAGCAGTTCGCAACCGACTATGTGAAATTAACATGATATAAATAAACAAGTTATCGCACATGCTCTCGAAAAATATCGGCTGATATTTTTTTCGTTTTTTATGTTCTCGTATATTTCACTCGCCTAAAGGCTCGTGAAATATGTAACGAGAACATAAAAACACTCAAAAAATATTGCCGATATTTTTCTCGGCACTGTGCGATAACTAGTACATATTCCCAATACAACTTTTTCTCAAAAATGGGCAAAAATTAAAGTTAAACTCTAATCTCTGAATTGTTGCAATTTTTCCTACAGCTACAGAATCTCATAACTCTCCCAAAAAAAATTTGTTTAGGAAAGTTGCAATCACAGGCGTGATTTATTAATACGCATTTGCCGAGATCGATGATGTAATATAATCCTCGTTTTGAAACTGAAGCCCGTACTGACAAGCTGTAAACAAACATGGCTGCGGGTGTAGAGGAAGAGCTGGTGCTTATTGAGAAAAAGGATGTAAACCTCAAAAATTATATGGAAGATGAAACTTTTGATGCAAAAATACAAAGTTTACTTACAAAGGACATAAACACCAGTTTTACTGTGCGAGTCAGCACTGAAAAAAGCACTGTAGTGGATGATTTGGAGTGGGGAAAATCCTTGGATTTTTTTCCTGTTTTCACCAGAAGGGAAATAGACAATCATGTTAAAAATTGTGGGAAGCAGAAGGGAAAGTCGATAGTAAAGACCTTAGTTAGAGGTACAAAATTACTCTTTTCGTATAACTTAACATTTTTCACCTGGATCAAGATATTCATAAAGTATCATAAATTTTTCTTTTTCGATACCAGTTGCTGATTTAAATAGCTCACCGTTCTTTAAATAATTGTTACATGTAAATAGTCTGTTGCTCAAGTAGTTATTTTTTTGTTCCAAATTATTGTTTTGTTCTAATAATTCTTTCGCTTTTTGTTCACTTGTTTCTAGTTTTTTTTCCAGTACTGTAATTTGGAATTTGTAGCTCTCACAATTCTCACAAGTGTCTTCTTGATTTATATCTAAAAATGGAGGCATAATGTCCATGTCAATGTCAGATTCATTATCAGTGTTTGGTGGCAACACTAATCTTTTTTTTGGAGATTTTCGTTTCAGTGTTTGCTTGTCCTCTTTAAAAGAAAATACTGATGGAATTTCATTACCAGTTTTCAAAGTTTGGATGCCTCTTCCCAAGCTGACTTTAATTTCCTCAGGTTTAAAGTGGAACTCACAGACTTTAGTGTGCCTCGTTATGTTAAAGTTGTCACCAGCTCCTTTTCTTCTGTATTTATAAATCTCTTTGCACCCAGATTTGTAAACGTCAGGTTTCTTTTCTTTATTAGGAAACCCAAATAAAGCAATTTTTGTTTTATTTTTGTCCTTGTCATACTGAGCGCTAGAACACATGGGAATACAGCAATACTTTCCTCTTCCTCCCGCTGCAGCTTCAGTTGGAATAGAAGTTGACGAATTCGAGTAAGACATATCTTAAAAATGGTTTTTCTTGAAATATTTTGCCTGCTAGGTAGCTAATTATTTGTTGTTTACATAAAGCGCAAACCGGCCATTATGAAAACTTGTCAGTACGGGCCTCGTTTCCATGTTAAGGTAAATATTGCGCAATCGATCTCGGGAAAGGTGTATTCTTTTTTTAATGAATGAGTAGCTTAATCTTTTGTAATTAAATATTTTCAAAGTAAGAACAAGATAACTTTAAGGTCATATACCAAGTCAAATACATTCTTTAAACAGCATGGTCTGCAAGAATTTCAAATATTGTTGCGAATCGATAGCAAGAATTTGCGAAACTTATTTTAGCTTTTACCTACTTTTGTAGAACTGATTTTTGCGATTTACTTTAAAAGTCACATATTTGTGTGAATAGGCTTCAAAATTACAAAAATAAGTCCCGCAAAAATAATTTGCAAACGGATTTATCCTGGAAAAATTTCTTTAGTCACATAATGACCAAAGAAGTGTTTTTTCCACTTTTTTGTTTCCCTGACTTTAAGAATTTAAGGGGCGCTTATATGACCTGAAAATGCTAAATATTGTACTGCATGTGGACATCAGTTCCTACACGTTTGGGAGAGGGATTTTTGTAAGTTATCTTGAAGACCTTTCCCTTGTTTTCATTTCTTTCAACTTCATTCTTAAAACTGGCCCTAAAATAGCATTAATTTACTTCACGGAAAAAAAGGCTCGTCGCTAAATTGGGGAATAAGGTAGGTTTTTTAGTAGCGATACACAAGGAGAAAAAAGATAAAATATTGGCGAAGATAACAAACCCCATATTGGAAGTGGTGAATGTTTGGATAGGAGGCCCTATTTTTTTTTCTTCTCAATACTTTGCATTTATATGAATATTTACTTTTCCACATCATCCATGTAAAAATCTTTGACAAACTAAGATGGCGTTTGAGTACCGAAGTGTAATTTAACCAAGTGAAATTTCACTCCGCAATAAAAAACGTGACAGTTTACCTGATGTTTCACTGCGGGTGCAATTTCACTAAGGTGGTATGTGCCAAAGGACCGTCAAATGATAAAGAAAACTATTTTTAAGATGGAAGCAAGTAAAGAAAACATGAAACGTTCCATAGCGGGTATAGTGGGGTTTTTGATGTCATCTATGAGCTCTCTGATTCAAATACAAGCCAGTTTATTTTAATTTCGAAACAACAACAAGAAGATTTAGAGAATAATGAAATGCTATTATTGAAAAGAAAGAAAAGAAAGCTGTTGAAAAGGCAAGTACCATCAATACGTTAGCTATACAAATATGGCGGGAAAACATTACAAAATGATCGATAAATTAATTTCTAGGATTGAAAAGCGAAGATTTTGGAAAAGTCCAGGCAGAGCTTTAAAATCATTGTTTTCGTTTACAGATTCTGACGATAACCTTTCCCATATGTTCCACAGAGAAATAGTTTATTTTCGCGGGAGTTTGTTTATATGCTATATACGCATGCTCATTGTTGATGTGAACATGCGCAGTAGCGTCATATTTCACTGCACCCTGTTTACATGATAAAGTTTTGAGCGAAGTGAGATTTCACTTCTGTCTGTCATGTAAGCACAACAGGAGTTTCCTTTACACACAGAAGTGTGGATTTTACACTTCAAGCAGAGTGAAATGTCCATGTAAACACCGCCGAATATTTAGAAGTTTGGCTACAAATGTACATTGAAGAGCATACTACGAGCTGGCCATCTCTTCAAGCAAGTGCTTTATCGGACTTTACTGTGTACAATTTTGGAAGAAACTCCACAAATAATACGAGAAAAATTACACAAGCAAACCATATTTCAAACAAAGACCGTATATGAATTTATATATTACATCACTCATTCTATCGTCGCGTGTTTTATAATCCATCCAAGGTTAGCCATCGTCGTTCTATGTGATACATTGCATGCCTAATACCTACATAATTCATTTAATGTTGGGTAAAAGAATACACCATGTGTAAAAGTGCGCTGTTTCTATTCTTTTCGATTAATTTCACATTTTGCAAGTATTGCTGTTCGCGATGTAGTTCTTGTATATACGATATAGCACCCCGTAAGACAGAGATTTTAGCAGCTTTTTTCTTTTTCGCAAGGCTTGGTATATGGCATTGTAAATTTTGAAATCGAGCAAATTGGTCTTCTCTTCGTTTTCGCTCAAGTCTGTTATGAAAAGCTTTAATTTTTTCGCACTCCGGCACATGTTTTTGTTTGGTTGATCTTCTTCGTCGCATTTTAACTCTTTTCGCTTGTTTTGTTTTTCTATCTAACACCTGCGATGAAGCGTAAATCGCGCTTTTGTTTAAGCCCTGGGTTCTATTTATGACGTCGTATTTATTTTGTTTTTTTGTGTGTTCATTGCATGAAAAAGGAAACATGGCTAATTCACTGTTATATTCTTGAAAAGCACCCACTAAATTCGATGTATAGTCTGGCGGGAAATATATGTTGAATTCATCCTGGCCATCAAACGATTTCTTTAAAACTACAGGTGTTTGAGGAGTAATAAATTCTTTAGCTTTCGGTGCAACCAGAGTGATATTATCTTCTGGTATGTTTAAGTTGTCGAAAAAATTGAACGAAAATAACTTATCGGTACTGCAAGGCGTAAATAGCGTCATTTTTGCCGAAGATTTGCTGGAAACTAAATTCGAAACAAAAGAATCAGAAATTGAATTCTCTGTGACTTGAACTATGTCTTCAACCGTGATGTCGTTTAAGTAATCTAAAAAATCGCTGTTTTGTAACGTCATCGGCGTCAAAAGCGCACAAGAATTCTCACCCAACGAAATATCTGTCGGCGATGTTATATTCTTGCCGTTTGGTTTGTACTGACATGACGAGAAGTTAAATTTTGTCTGCGCGTTTTCTTTGGGAGTAACAACAAACTGTAGTAGTTCTTCGATAATTTGAGGAGTACATATCTCCAATGTATTTGTATCTTCTGAATCCTTTAAATCTAAATTGGATAAGCATTTACCACGTCGTTTCATGACTGATGCTTTTTCTTTGCCGAGTTCATTATTATTTTTTTGTGTACTTAACATGTTGCAATAACTATCTCAAGAGTATTAGCAGAACAAATTTGACCAGGTGGTGTGCATTTTTCGTTTTAACCTCGCATGATGTTTAAACAATAACCTCAATTCTCAGAAGAAAATGTCTAAATACTTTTTCGTCAAGTCACTAGCTCCAATATTCAAAGTTATTTTTAAGAGAGTGAATATTATATACCCTATTTTTCGTTGTCAACCCCCCTTCGAATGTTAATAAATATAGAATGTTAGTAATATTTTTCAAACAAACCGGGGGTAAAGAAAGTATAAACTTTTTTTAATTTTAGCTGAATATATAAATATATATTTAGTTGTGGTTTTTATTCATACTATCAACTGATTCAAAAAATCAATCTGAATGAATCAAAGAATTAAAAACAAAAAAATAAAGATATAAACACGTATCGAATAAAAATTTAACTGTAGCTGTCCTTGAATATCTATTCATTATTCTTTTACTTGTTGAAGACTCGAAGCAAACGAAATACCGTTTGTTTTTATATTCAAATGTGGCGTCATGCGTGGCAGGCCAGCCCTTTTCACTACATTCACAATTTTCACACCTAGGTTAAATTAAAAACAAAGTATGACGTCATCAAAGGGATTCACTGTATACGTCTCTCAGGACGTCATAGATACATTATGGCGGACGATAAACAAAAACATTTAGCAGGAAGATGAAAATTAAAAATAGATTCCCCACACTGAAAAAAATTACCGACATACAAATGTCGGCAAAAAGATAATTGTAATGCAAAAGTAAAATCTTGTTGATTATTCTTACCAAAACTTTCCCATCCACATTTTACAGACCCCCTTTCCCCAAATCTCAACGTTGAAACACCGTATGAGTTCCCTGGGTCTCCAAGGTTATTTCCGCCTCTCTAGTGAACCAGCCTATTTGGTATGGGTTTAAAAAATAATTCCATCATAACAATAATCCCGCAGGCTATCGAGTTTGTACCTTATCTAGATATTCCGATATTCCAGTCACATATAGCAGTATAAGTTGCGTTTTATTACCATTTAAATTGTTATATTTTCTATTAAAAGTTGTAAAAGTTGTTTTTAATTGCACAGAACAGATTGTCTTGCAATGATAATTCTGCGACTTTAAAACTTTTTTCGTTGAAAATAATACTAACCCAATTTCCATGCTTTGAAAAAATATTCAGCCTCTCTAAAATTTCCACCTCTCTAATAAACCCGCCTTTCTTTCTAAGGTTGAACCGCTAATCCCGTAGCTGGAATAACAGAGTAAATACGACATATACAAGAGCGTTCTCTTTTATATAAGCTTAGAGAAAAAAAATTCGAGCAAAAAATTCAGGGCCACTAAAAGTTGCAGAACTGATTCGGACTTGTTAGCTTTATTTTTAGTTAGATGAGTGAATGTGGTATGCACTCACCTCATCACCGCTTGAAACTACCACTGGATAAATCGAGCTTCAATAGTCCAGGTACAGGAAAAGGCAAAATATTGTTTTGTTGGGGATATTCTCACTGACCTAAAAAGATACTCAAATTAAGTAAAATTAACCTGCTGTGTCTGCTATGGAGAATCTATCTCGCATTTACCACTCAAACAAGCGGCCGCACATTTGAAGACGTCAGTGGAGTCACGTTCCAAACACGTGGCCGCGTGTTTATAATACTGCCTATCTCACCGTATCTGGACTGTAAATTTGTTCCACTAAGTCAGGAAATTAACTTTTTGAAAAAACGCGGCCACGTGCCTGAAAGCATGTATACAGGCGATTCTAACAAGCGGCCGCGTATTTTAAACCGGAGGTCGCGTATTTGAAACTAGGGGCCGCGTGTCTTGAGACAAGTTTATAATCATGTTTGTAGACACGTGGTACCGTATGTAAAGCTGGTGGCCGCGTATTTTAAAAAATATTTTTATAAAATTAAAACATTGATCTAGCAGAGGGATACTGCGACACACCTTCTTCTGTACTTTCAACATTTGTAGTTCATTGGGTATGCCAGGCCTTAAGCAGCAAACTGTTGATGTCAGCATTTTTACCAACGGCGTCATTTAATTTGTGATTCGCCTGGAATTTAGTCACACATGTGCTAAGAAGACTTATAAGAACATTTTCTTGCAACGCTTTCACATATTTTTGACAAATTAAAGCTGAATAAAAAATATATACGATAAGAAATTAACAGGGCGACACAGGATTCCCCCTGCACAAATAGGATTAAAACGTTCGTAATTTTAGAAAACTCAGCCTCAAAGTTGTGTAGTGTATACGAACCCTACTACAAAAACACATTGGCTTTCACTCTGACATCCTGGCTAGCGCAGCGGCGACCCATAATCAGCATTTTCTTCGATTTGTTTCGACTTTACGATAATTATCTGGAATGACTAGTATAAACCCCACTGATCATAAAAAATATGTATACAAACTTCGGTTTAAAAAAATAATTTAACCTTAAAAAATATAAATAATAAATAGTTATCTTACAATGTCAACATTTAAAAATAATAAATACTCAATAATAAATAAATAAATAAATTAATATCGCGCGAAAACAAACTCGTTTTACATTTACATGGCTCTCTGATCGAACTGCTTTATTCGCACCAATTTTCTCGCGTAATGTTGCGCGCAAAAAAAGATCGATAGTGGGCGAAACTTAGCACAGAAATTACGCAATTAAACATTTTGCGCTAAAATTATTGCGCAAGAAAATATGCTATTTCCAAGAAACATAATTGATTGCGGAAATACATTTTTAAATCTATCTATATTTTGTCTAAAACCCTTATTTTTTTCTTATAATTTGTGGGGAATTTAATTCGCGCGAAAATTAATACACGCGAAATATGCTCATATTGGCATTGCGCGAAACTTAATACGCGCGGAATAGATTTTTTTTTCACAAGGCGAAAATTCAGACACGCGAAAATCAGTACGAATAAATTTTGGTTAAATAAATTAACGAAAGTAAATGGTGTCAGTATAAAAAGGGTTTTAGTAAGAACGTTAATCGTAGCTTGGTCCACGTATATCACGTTTTGTGGGCTTCACCCAAATAAGATTTTTTGGTACTGAAGAAGTCAGTGGCCCTCTCGTGGATTGGTTGCTGTACGTACGACACATATAATTAGGTTTCTTCTTTCGAATGATAGGTAATGAAGAAACAGGAGATCTGATGGATGTTGAAACTGAAGAGGAATTCATCCTGACTTTTGTTGTGTGACATAAGCTCCACTAGGAAAGAAGTACAAAATAAATTATATAATCATCAATTTTTTTAGTTTTTATATTTCACAGGCTGAATTTGCTCATTGATTATTTACTTAGGAAGAACAAATTCATGTTTGCTTGCTCCGTTTGTCAATTAAAATAAAACTTCAGTTTTGATCGCGTCTCCTGCTGTTTTTCAATCCCTTTTATTTGTTTCTGAAGTTTTAAATTTATGTATTAATACTTTAAAATTGTGTTCATGACAACCGCGTCAATATAAATGCTGCATTATTCGTACAAATGTTGACGAGAATTTAATTTGGCGATGGACTAAATTGATTTTTTGGCGAGGATGTAATTTGGCGATGGCCATTTTGACTTAAATTTGATGTGTATTTAATTTCGCGATAGAAAGATTTCCTTTCATTTTTTATGTTGCTTACAAATTTTATCTTAAAAGTTTAGGACAGAAAAGATAAAAAAAACAATTTTTTAAACAAGAACATGCTTTAAGCAAAAAACAGTCATGTAAAATTTGGCCTTGCTTTCTTTGTCGTCTTTGTAAAATAAGGATACAAAAGTTTGATATTTTCAGTTTAGATAAAAAGGTGGATTTGTAATAAGTTCCTTTGTATATATTTTATATTTTATAAATTCAACAAATATTTTTATAAACTAATCGGTAAAAAGGGACTACATTTTGTGCAGGTGACTAATCTTTTTACCAACAAAACTATTTTTGCCAACTAAAATACTTTTACCGACTTTTTTCCTACCCACGCGAAGCAGCAAAACATTTAAGACCACATTCAAACATTGGGGACAAAGATCGAACCTCACAATGGATTGGGTGTCTGCCCATACGACACTGACACTAATCCGATATGCGAACGATGCAAAAAGTAAAATGATTTAGCTCCTGTACCGCAACGGTGTATGAACAAAAGCATCGAAACAAAATGGCGCAAGTTTGATTTATTTAAGTCAGTTCTCTAGTTTACGAGAATGTTTGCGATATGTGTCGTGTACCAGTGGCATGACTTTTTTTTGCGTACAAAATTCACGGGTTCTCCTGCCAGTACGACAAGTTCATTTGTCAATGTATTCGGGGCCTTAGTGAACCTCGTCGTGGATTTTTTGTTGTGCGGGCGTGCTAGAGAATGCGACCAGCAAATTTTAAACGCTTTCTGCCCGGTCTGCAAAAATAGCGAATTTGCAGCCTGCCGGGCTTAAGAACATTGGCCGTTTGATGTTTTTGTCCATTTTTGAAAAATAATAAAACAACTGCCTATTTTTGTCCAAGATTGTAGTTTGCTAGACCGAAAAAGGGTTCAAAATTCTTCCTTGCAAAAGGATTTATTTAAAGGCGAGGTAAGTGCCTATTTATATTAAATACGAATACTAAATATACATAAGGAAATTTTCTGTGATTTTTAGCTATATTTGGATGTCCAATATGATATTTTTGAGTTGATTTAAGAGGTTTTTTTATCTTCGGTGCCCATACTTTTAAACAGCTCTACATATTTGACAAATCAAAGGCTTTGTTTTGGTTCATATGAAAAGGTGTAATTCACATAAGACATGTAAAAACCAGTCCAACAAAAAGAAGCAAAGATACCTGGTGATGTGGATCAACCTGGTTATCATTACAAAGATGCACGGCTTTCGATGCAAGCGACTGAAGTAACGATACACCTACAAGTTATAAAATAAAACCTTTTTAGTCTACCTCAAAATATAAACATGTTTCGTACATATAGGGTAATATATTACAAAATTAACTTTGCTCACCAATGCTAGGCCTGTACGTATCCCTCATATACTGTTTCGTCCACTCGTCTAAGAGGATGTTGTAATAACGCTAAATACATTAAAAAATCATTATTAGAGTTTTAAGTAGACAACCGTTTTAGCAACGATATAAAACCATAACCAATGCAAACTATCATCAGCCATTACACGACTTTTTTTATAAGAAACACAATTATAAGAAACACGAGGCTCAGATTAATTAAATTTTAAGAAACATTTAAGAAACATTGGCAGGCCGAGTTAAGAAAAAAGGAAACATTTTTGTGAAAGGTAAATAATAAATGTATGTAATAACAGTTAGCAGACAATGCATGGCTGATGATGTGAAAGATATTTTGATCACAATCTCCCTCATCTACTTCTATTCGTTCAAATGAGCTATCATCTTCTTCTTAAACAACAAGTCAACCCAACAAAAACGTTTACCGTGGGTGAAGTTTAAGATAAACTCTTTTTAAGAAACATTTAAAAAACATTTCAGGCCGAAAAAAACGAAAATATTAAGACACAGTCAGGATCAATTCAAATTTTATGTTTCTTGTAAAGACGTATATACAACTATCACTTTTTAGTCAATCGATATATCCGGAAATATTAGTCCCGTAAAATTTCTCGATTTTTAGTTGGTTTATTCGCGAAATTTTAAATAGCACAAATTTCTTTTCTGTCAAGCATCCCTTGCTCTGCCAGACGATGTACTCCGTGTTAAACGAAAAAACAAAGAATCTGATTGGCTGCCGAGACCCACATCGATGATAAAACATTCTGGCGAACATAATTCTTGAAATTATTTAGCTAAGAGTATTTTGCTTAGTAAGAAACAGCCTCCGTAGCGCAACTGAATATGTATTACAGTCAAACCTGTAAATAACGGACACCCACCGTGCCGAAAAAAGTATCTGTTATGTACAGGTTATTTTAAGAGGGTTTGACCGTAAACGGTTTATGTAGAGGTTATTTTAAGAGGGTTTGACCGTAAACGGTGCATGAAATAGTGTCTGTTATGTACAGGTGTCTGCTATGTAGAGGTTATTTTATGAAGGTTTGACCGTAAACGGTGCATGAAATAGTGTCTGCTATGTACAGGTGTCCGTTATGTAGGGGTTATTTTATGAGTGTTTGACCGGAAACGGTGCATGAAATAGTGTCTGTTATGTATAGGTGTCCGCTATGTAGAGGTTATTTTATGAAGGTTTGACCGTAAACGGTGCATGAAATAGTGTCCGCTCTAAAGTATGTCCGCTATGTACAGGCTTGACTATGTTCCATCCAAAAAGCAGTAAATTATTTAGAATGTACTTACAGGGGTTTCAAAAAATTGCAGGTATGGTTTAGACTGTGCAGTTGGTAGAAGTCTCTCAAACAAACCACACCGACTGAGCTAAAATGAAAGGTATTGACAAGATTTTTTCTGGATAAAAAAAGAACAATTAAGCGAACAGGGAGAACAACGGAAACAAAAAATTGTTCAATTATTTAAAAGTATTAAAAGAAAAGTAAAGAAGCGAGAGTGAAATAAAAAAAAGAGTGAGCAAAAGGCAAAAATGAAGGAGAGAAAGCAAAAAAAAAGACAAAATATCAAAATGAAACAAATGTAACCAACCTCGTCTTCAGTCTCCATAAGTACTAAAACATCATCTGGTGTTAGAACGTCAAGTATACTGCTTCTTAATCTCTAAAAAAAAAACATTCTAATATCCAGAAAAGCATCCGTTGAAACGTTTATGAGCCAAAAATGTTGTGGGTAGCGATGGGTGAATTCCCATGAACTTTCCGACATGTAAATATGACAAGTATGGTATATTATACCTTATAGATAAGAAAATGGTGATCTATTTTACTTAATTTTGGTACACTAAAGTTTCGTTGTACGAACAGATTAATGTCTTAAAAGTAACTGTTGTCTAATTCGAGACTTTTTAACAAGATTTCTTGAAACTTGAGAACAAGAAATAATATAGACTTACACTGATGAAATGAACGCAGTGTGAAAACTGTTACAATTTTAATAAGAGATCTAAGAAATGGCAAGCTACATTTTTACGAGCTGAAAAGAAAACATAGAAATATCCTTACCGTATCTTGGTGTTGTCGCAAGTAAAATGTGTGCTAAAACGAAGAGCAAGTACGGGAATGAAAGGTAGCGAATACACAAATAAAAATAGGAATATGTATTATATTAACTCATAATTTTAAGTAAACAAGCTAATGAGATGTTTTTGTCCAAAGTTATTCTAAGACACGTCTCCATTAGGCGAAATATTCTGAGTGGGAGTTTTTTAGCATTTTGATTGGCTGTCAGAAATCCCGCCATTGAAAAATAGGCTTGATTTTTAACACAACAGTATGTTTCATCAGCCAAACAGAATCTTTAATTATTCCGCTCCACATGGAATATTTCACTTAGTGTAGATGAACCCTTAATGACGCCAGTATTTTCTCCGGCCAAGTTACACTTGTAAAAAAATCTAATAAATTTAATATGTAAATAAGATCCCTTGCACACTTAAATATTAGATCAAACCCGCTCTCGCTAAGCAGTGTACAAGTTATGTGGAGGTCCTCGTCGCACGATCAGTTGCACTAGCAATTTGAGAAAAACGTAAAAGCATCCCAACCTTTGCTTTTTCATCTGTAGACAGAGAGCGATGGTCTGACCAGTAGTTATCTGCTCCATATTCCTCAATATTAGAAGACCTGAAGAAAATAATTCTGTTTCTAGGGACCATAGTCATAAACTGTGGAGGAGAGTCACACCAAGCACTGTGGAACCACACGTATTTGCAGTTCTAGTATAAATTGTTTAGGAAGACAACTCGATTCACGCCAATAACCTTAAATCAAACTGTCTTGGTATTCCACAGAGAACGTTTATACATCACAATTTTTCCATACCAATAATTTCACATACTTTTAACTTATTACACATGGAAAATTCGTTTGAAACACAATTCCGTTTGAAACACAATTCGTTTCAAACAAATGTCAAGAAAATTAGGCAGGAGAAAAGATTATGGATAAAAAAATGCGAAATTACGTTTGTGAATCTTACATACAGCCAGCATCCACAACATGGGTAATAGGTGTTTTATGTATCCTTGAGGTGATCAAAGAGAGCTGTGGTAGGTTGCGCTTTAAAAAAAAAAGTTTTTGGTAAAAATTTGGACTATTTTACTCTATAAAACTTCTTACGGTACATCGTGAAAATGCATAGCAAAAAACAACTTACTTTCCAGAAAGATTACGCATGAGAGATTTCGGTAGATAGAAACCAGCTATGTTGAAGATATCTTTTATCAATTGTTCTTTGATAGTTTTATCCAATTCAGAACTTGAATGCAAACTAAGGGAAATAGAATCTCCCTAATAATAGCTGTATCTTGTCCCAAATGGTAGCCACGATATAGTGAATATATAGGACCAGCGAACCCGCGATTTTGCCCCGGCCTAACGACTAATAAAAATAACCCTTCGTAATTAGAACTCGAGATAATTGACAGAGTCGGACGGTTTGCCTTTAGAAAAACACAGCAGCTAAAGTCACCAAAAATAATGCTATTTTTGAGGGTATCGATTGTAACAGTTGCACACTGAGTTTTTAAACCTCAAAAACAATGTTAAAATACACAAAAGAACTAATACTATTCTTCATCCTCCCTTTAAGTTTTATCGTACGACACAAGTAGTTTTTGGATAGTGACATTTTAGAAATAGTTGTTAGTCCGTGGAAAATTCCACAGAGACCGCCCGTCAGACATATTATCCGCATCACTATTTTGTGCATCCCTATTTCACGTTAGGGGGTGTCATTTTAAGAGGGGAGGGGGTGGTAATTTTCCCACCCCACCTTTAAATTCAAGTTAGGAAAAATGCTATGACTATGAAACTTGGCAGAGTAATTAAGCAAAATAGAAGAAGTGATTTGAAATCAAAACAATAACATTTATAATATTTTCTTTCGCCAATTCATCTTTTCTTATATTTGCACAAATTGACTCTAATATGTCAATGAAAAGCATAGTCAGATCGGAAGAAAGGGCTTTTTTTATAAAAATCTATGTTTTACAAGTGTGACCAATTTTATTTCAGTAATGGGAATAAAACTTTCCACAATACCTAGTAGAGAAAAGAGTTATAGAATTTCTAGTCCCTCTTCCCGAAAAAAAAATAATCATAAGCGAAGTGCGATTATGCTGGCGTTTTCGATTATGAAACCCCCGGTTTTTACATTGGCTCATATACAGAAACAACGAATATTATAATAGAGATACTAAGGGTATTACATATATTCCAGTCTGTAGAATCCATATTGTACCCTATAGCCTAAAAACCATTCTGAAAAATGAACTAGGGAGATATGTTGTTCTTGTGTTGGCTTGCAAACATACAAATTTAGAAAAAAAAGCTGGGAAAACTATAAAAAATTACTATTAAACGACTAACGCTAGTTTAAAACTATCAATATGTTTCTCTGAATTTCTAATGCTAATGCACTGTAAGGAGTAACTATTTCGCATACCTTGGAGAAATGTTGACTTCTAGTAACCATGGTTTCAAATGTGAATCCAACAGAATGTCCAATCCAAACAACTCATGACAACTATGTCTAATTAAAAGAAAATGGACACTAAGTCAGAAACCAATTTCTCAAAGTGATAAAATTACTATTAATTATTAAAGGACTATATTCTGGTATATTCATATACAATTGCACATAGCTCTCCATGCAGAAATAAATAAAAACAGAGTATTAAAATTTAAAAATATATACATACATAATACTAACACTAGAAGAGGTTTCAAATATAAAATAAAATATGGCATGGAGACAAGATGTAAGAAATCGATAGAAAAAGAAAGATTTGTTAAAAAAACTATTGATTAAAGAGAAAAGAAAAAAACACATTAAATTAATTCACAACTGGAAAGTATTAAAATTGAAATTGAAACAGTAAACGTAACCATGAGAAAAACCTTGAGAAAGATGAATAACTAGTCGCTAGCTGTGATAAATTCACAGGAACTCGCCCGTTGTACATATTTCCTCCATTGGTATTTCAAGCATCCTTGCTTGTCTGTTAGTATGAGGTAATGTAATTACTCTGCAGGTGGTATGAAATACAGCTGCGGCGCAACCATCTTAAACACTGGAAAAATCCACGGGGTCGCACGTCTTTAAATTACACGCTATTTCAAGCGCCCGCGGCACAATGTTTTTCTTACAGACGGACAGAATACCGCTATTATTAAAAAAAGACTAATTGTCAACCCGTGAAAAAATCCACAGGTTTGCTTATCAGCAAATCATTCAGTTTTTAGGGGAACCACAATAAAGCAAATTAAAGTAAATTAAATTAAACAAAATGCAGGTCAAAAATTTAGAAATTTACCTGCTTTTCACATTCTGTTTTAAAGCTGTATTGACTGCGCATTCTCCACTGTAATAAAAACAAAATTAAATTAAATTTGAATCTCTGCACATAAAACACAGTGTACAATCTGCCTCGTTTCTCTTGAACAGAAAATATATCACTGAATATAACTCACCATAGGACTGCTTTTACACAAATGTCTTTGATGGATTCCCAAAGCTTTTTAGTGTTAACTCCTTGTTGTCTGAGGTAAGACCATAATGTTTTCAGGTTCCTAAGTTTACCAAACGACAATGTGTCAGAAACATTCACAGTAACAGCAACAAAAACGTTTCAGCCAAAGTGATTACAAAAAAAAGTTAATTCTGATTAAAAAAAACCCCAAAACCTTTTAATGCAAAAATTTCAATTTTCGCCACAGCCACCGTCATGCAGCCATAAATCTTTGATTTTCCTTATTTTTTTAATAAACGTGTTATTTTTAACACATATTCACTGAGAAAGTTCTTAAACTTCCATATAATTTAATCTTAAAATGTTCATAACATATTAGTATTGAATAAAAAAGTAATCGTTTCAAAAATACGTATTGCAAAAACCAAAAATTTAACCTAAAAGATTGTGTTTATTCCTACTTCGGCTACTTCTCGCCGCCATATAGAAATGGTTTTTTGTTTAAACTTATTTCGGATTTAACCGATTTTGACGCCATTACGTTGCTTAGGAATAAGGGTTTTAAAGCTGTTGTACCCACATTGATGTTTACAACGACTTAACTTCGGATGAAACAGCAAATCCAATGCAAAACTTAAAATTTTACTGACTTTGTTTGTATACAAAAAATTTCCCTATGAGTCCTTTATTAGAATTCCTGTCATTTTGCCAACGAGCAACGTTAATGACGTCAGAATTACTTTGATGTTTTCCACTTTACGCAAAAGCTCTTATTTAAGATGGCAATCTGATTTGCTTGCACGCAGCTTGTTTAACTTCATCTTAGTACTCTCATATAAAGGTAAATCAGGCTAATAGAGATATTTTTTCTTAAATAATAATGTTATGTGAGTGTTGTGAGAAAAGTTGTTTTAAAGTAAGCTTTGAAAAGTTTTTTAAAAACTGTTTATTTTAATACATTAAATGGGCTAACTGAGAACAATAGGGACTTTCTATCAACTTGCTGAAAAAATTGAGTAATGCAAAACTCTTGCAACTGGTAAAAAGCATGTATTAACTTGAGAAATTTGCTTTCAACTTCGTGTTCAAATGTTTCAATTTGTTGAAGCAACTCAAAGGTGTCCAACTAGATATTTCGTGTAAACGCTGCTTAAAACCTACATTTTAAAAAAAATTATATAACTTTTTAGCAGACATGAAGAATTTAGATAAAAACAGAGTGATTATATTAAAAAATAGCTTAATTTTTCAAAGTTATCGAACAATTTTTTTCAGAATATTTGTTCCCAAACTTTTTCTGAAACACCTGTAACGAAGCCAATTATCCTCTGGATAATGAATGCAATATACCAAGGGCGAATTAGAGACAATGTTACAAAAAAATTGGGTCTACCACACACAAGACAGCGCTCACCATTTGTGTGCATCAGTGCTGCTAACATCGTCTGTGGTCGTGTACACACTGGTGTTTTTTTTGTTGATACTGTAGTTGGTTAGATGCATATATTTGTTTGACAGACATTTCGATGATGTTGAATATCTGGTGAAAGTATACAAGCATTGATAAAATACAATTTGTTTTTTTTTACGAAGTTTTAGGAAATATTAACTATGTGCTGCTGGGCTAGTAAGTAGGCACATGCATCCAATCATGCTCAAGTTTCTTTTAATCAAGCTTTCTTTCTTTGATACTTTTCGGCACCTCCTACTTGTTCTGTTATTCTTACCACAATACATAGAACAAGTGCTAATAGTATACAAACTCCAGACTTTTTAGGACTCAACAATAAAACGGGAGTAAAGATAAGATAATGAACCTGGCATGGAGCATTAACAACACGTAAACACTTCTTTAACATGTAAAAACGTAACAGGTCGTAGCAGGAAACATAGACATAAATTCGCAAGTGGCTTTTCATATGACAACTTACTTGGAAGTTGCAAATCTCGTTAATCCTTCTTTAAACACGTAAACGCGTAACGGGTCGTAACACGATACATAGACGTAAATACGCAAGTCAAACTTTCTTCCATTTATCAAGTATGGCTTTGCTAAGTATCTAAATCACAAGTATACACTACATTTGCTTTTATGTAGAGTACATGAGCTAGAAGTAGACATCTTAAAAGAAAAGTCTGAATGTAATTTTAAATTATCCATCAGCTTTCTCTCTTCAAGATACATGAAACATTTGTTTTTCATGTTGAGAATACTGGTTATATTTCTTGAACTGCAAAATAAATATATATAAAAGTGCTAGTTTTGTCATAAAATAATAAACCAGGAAGACGTAAAAAAAATTATCTAACACCTTCTTCCAGTTTCCGACATTTAGTTTAAAAGGTACACTATTTAAATGTACTCCACTTGAGTACTAAACTTGTTTTGCTTTTTAAGGTCTAGTTCCCAATTTATATTGAAAAGTTGCTTTTCGTGCCTATCTGTTGTACTTTTTTACTGTGATAATATAGCTTATTCAGAACATTGATATTTTAGTTTTGTTTCCATATTCATAAAATGCTTGTACCACTTTGCCTAAAATGTACAGGTGTATTAAGCAAAAATTGTTTTTCCAGAAATCAAGATTTTAACTTTTAAACAAATTAAATTTTATTGAAAATAACTTACAAAAAAATATTTACTGTTCTATATTTTCCCTTTTTTCTCTTTTTCCTTTCAAAAATTTACATTTTTTAATTTAAAATTAGTATGACAAAATCTAAGCTTACCAATAAAATATGAAAATGAAAAATTTGCGATAACGATAAATAACGATTTAGGTGTTACATAAAAGGATTGCTTTTATTTTATGATAACTTAAGATTAGGTGGGGTCGTTAAACAACGTTGCATCATCAATTTGCATGATACAGACAACACAAAACTCGATTCAATTTGC
Source organism: Hydractinia echinata (assembly GCA_030067915.1). Taxonomy (NCBI): domain Eukaryota; kingdom Metazoa; phylum Cnidaria; class Hydrozoa; order Anthoathecata; family Hydractiniidae; genus Hydractinia; species Hydractinia echinata. Next base: position 522,642 of record JASGCC010000017.1, on the reverse strand, counting down.
ATGTGATAAGTTTTTAAAAAAACTTTACCATGCAAGTAATATTAATATCGAGGTTTTGCATTTATTATTATGTCCTTTTATGCAAATTGTTTTTACCCTCTTGCATTTGAAGGGTAATGGGTCAGGATATTATACATTCTCTGATTCATTATTATAACATACTTTTGCACAACAACTGGTCGCTTTTTCGGAATTTGGTTCCATTTGTGGATAACTTTAATACCACAGCCTCGAGCTGATGCTGGCTAAAATCAGTAAAATAGAGCAAATCACAAGAACGTAATAGTGTACTACAATCAGGTAAATGCATAAAGACCATCCGAACAAAAAGGTTTAAAAAGAGTATAACGTTGCAGATCGAAAAGGTTGCTATAGTGTTTTTCAAATTCAATTTATATGATGTACAGTGATTTATCGTCTTACGGAAAGTACTTAAATTGACCAAAAACCTAAAGAACATGGAGTAAAACTAACAGCTCATTGATTGGTAGCAGATAAGAATATTTTCTGATGACACAGATGGCAATGATTTTCTTATTGTTTTTTAAAAATAGGCAGAACTACTTAATGATTCACAAAAAATTTGACTTCATTCTAATGTGACCTTCATTAAAATAAATAGGTGTTCCTAGGCTTTCCCATAGCAAAGATTATCAATGTTTACTGTTGTACCGGTTTAATGATCCACTTGCAATTTCCAACTGATTCGTCCCAAGTTTTTCTCAAATTGTTGATGTCGTGTGGAAAGACAAATGTTTGCGGTAGAAAGTTAAATTCCTATTAAAACAGAAATGAAAATATTAATTAGCTATTATAGCGAGTTTAATACTTGTTTACTCGCCAATAAAGTTTGACATAACAACATGCAAAGCAGAGTGTTTAGTAAATTTAATAAGAGACAAGAACGGGTAAATGAGCAAAAGAATGGTGTCAGATTTGAAAATTATACAGAAGACAATTCTGTTGTTTTTTTAAAAAAAATTGTAAAAAAACAAACAAACCTTTCGACCATGAAGTGTTCTCATTTTACTAAAACTTTTCCACAACTTATCTTTGCGGCCAATATGAAATGTCCCAGGAAAGTGGTTGAACTAAAAATTAAAACGACACATAAAAAACTCAAACACACCATCCAACAAAAATGGTAGAGAATGTCATACTGGTTTGATTTATACTAAATTTTCGTAACAATTAGAAACGAACGAAAATTCTTGTCTTGGGTTTAATATATTCTTGGAATATCTGTATCTAGGACTTAAAAATTCTGCAAAATATTAGCTGGTCCTGTCAAAATGATCTTAACCGTGTAATTTTAAAAAACTTCCATAATGTTGCCACTTTTTAAAGGTTATAATGTCATGAAAATGGAAAAACCTGTCCAACAAATAGGTGCTATTAGTATAATAAAAAAATAATTACAACCATGGACACACCTTTTGATAAGCTTTTATGGTCTTAAAACCAGGAGATTTCATGTGCTTTCCCCATACACCAAGCCAATCAGCATTTTCTGAAGACAAAGTTAATTTCATTAAATTTGATACATATTTATATAATCTACAGTTTTTAGTTGTGTGTGAAATTATGATTCTGAACGCTGCATGATGCTGCATCGCCAAATTGGGTAAGGCCCGTCACAAATTTAAGATTTTACAATTTTACGAAAGTTTGAGGGTTAAAATTTAGAAACAATATAAACATATAACAACCACTTCATATTTTAGGAGAGGAATCAAGCCTTTCCCAACATAGACATTTTAAGCAAGTCAAACACGTAAGAAAATTTTTTTATTTTTTTCTCTACTCTGCCCACATAGAGAATAATAATTAAAGCCTATAAAATGGTTCAAAGCTTACTTTTTGTTATTCTGAAACCAGTTCTCGCCAAGGAAGCCTTCACAACTTTTGGAGTTACAGTACTAGACTTCCACTTTAATATCCTTCTGATTTCTGGTGGAAGAGAGCTAACTAAAAAAAGAAAAAAAACATTCAAAAAATTGTAAAGAATATCTTAAATTACATACCTTATATTTTAGTGCTGTAAGAAGTTAAAAATAATGATTAGATAATGATGGATATGATTAGATATGATTAAATCTTAGAACACACATTATTGTTAAATTGTCAGCCAATTCAGAAGCTTTCAATAAAACCCCTTAAGGCCTATTGGCCACTAGATATTGTAATACTCAGATATCTTAAAACACATTGGTGTTGAACTCTCATCCTAGCTAAAAGCCTATATTAAAACCGCTTAAGGCCTAGTGACCACCTAAAGCCAAGCCTCACCGCATGACGTTCGTGTTTTTGATCACAATAAATATTAAAATACTTTGTAAAAATAAATTTTGTATTCAATTGGAAAAAACAGGTGATTTCTAAATAACAATGAAAAATGTTCAGTATGCATAACGCAAAGCACTAACAAAATAATGCTGGGATTACGATTAAAAAATGGCAAGCTCACTGACGTAGTTTAAGTTATTTATACAAACACTGACCTTTCGTTAAAAAAAGCCTTTAAAATAAAGTGATAAAGATCAGAAATAATTTTGCTAAATAAAAAATAGAACCATATAAGCATTGATTGGGTAACTTAATTTTATGTTGAGATCTGTTGCTAAGCAATAAAAAGCTTCGTGAGATTCTTGATTGAATATCACGAATTGGAAACAAAGCATTGCATGAAATCAAGAAATCAATACAAAAAAAAACAAATAGTACACTAACACCAAACCTTTTTCCCCTTCAACTGTAAAATAAAGCGTTGGGGGTTTATCAGAAAATAAACTTTGCAGCAATGGTAAAGGTGCATCATCATCTAATGAACCCTTTGATGTTTGTAATCTAAGGCTTGGTGAACTTTTAATGCTACACCACCTCTCAAAATCGTCCTTGAAAGTGGAAAGTTGCGAACTTTCAGCTGTTGGTATAATACTAATAGTACTTTCTTCTGATAAATCTAAACATTTTAAGCATTCGTTTAATAAATTACTAAAATATAAATTAAAAAATTTGGATGGATAATTGTTAAAGGGGAGGAGTGCTTTAAAGAGAGCAGGCGCTTAATACATTACCGCTGAAAAGAGGTAGATAGTGCTGCTCAGAAATAAATTAAAAAGTAAAAAAAAGGAAAGCAATCAGTTTATAGTGATTTGACATTTCACATGGAATCTCCTTTTAGCTGCCACGTGACTGTTTTGACATTGACTTTCAATAACTCTCAATCACATCTCCATTGAAACATTGACTCATTTGTCAAAATTTTGGTATCTTCACTGCAATATGTGCAGTGTTTCCACTCAATATTAACTCCTATTTTTCTGATTCCTTACATTTTGTGATTAAAATTCCTCACATTTTCCTCATATTTCTGGCTATTTTGGGCTGAAACTTCATACTTATAAAAACCTTGAAAACCCCAAATTTTTACAAATTTAATTACAGGGATATTGAAAAAACAGAATATAAAAGATTAATACTTGTTCTTTAAGAACAGATCTAAGAAACAACCTTTGTCAACATTTTGAGAAACCTAAAATTCTGGCATTTTGAAAATATTTAAAAATTCCTAACAGAGAGGACATTATGAAATGTAACTGCATGTCTCTGGCAACAAAGGGTGCATCAATATCATATACCTGTCTCATTTTCCATAAATTCATCTTCAAAAATTTCTTCACCAAAGATGTCATCATTATTTGGATCAAACTCATTCAAACAATTACCATTGGCATCATGAAAGTTAATTGCACTTTCATTATCACTTTCTTCTGTTGAGTAAGTAAAACAGCCATCACCAGGCACTCGCATCAAAGACTTTTCTAAACCTTGTTCGTCTTCTGAATGCTGCGAAGATTCACCATCACCACTACCTCGTCGTAAATCATTAAGTGATTCGACAGGCAATCTTATTTTTCTGTTTGGAGATACAACTGTAAGCTTTGGACGCACATATTTCGGTGGGTGTGGAACTGCATTTCTCTCATTGGAAATATATCGGGTTGTGAACGAATTCCTTTCTTGACCTCTACTATTGTTAATCCTTATAGGATGGACTGTCTTTATATTATTTAATGGTTCAGACCTTGTTAATTGAATCTTTCTTGGAGATGGAAAGTAATTGTCCATCATTTCATTACATCCATTTTAAAGTGAAATTATTAGTAAAATTTAAAACTGTTTTATCTAAATAGAAATACAGTACTGTATTACAACAGCTAATTCTGCAGCAGTGTTCAAGATGGATTGGCAATGTATTCTGTAAAGAATATATCTAAATTATAATACACGAATTTCCATCTTTGAGCTAAAGATGGTAGCTGATTTTTTTCAGGGTAACGACTAGTTATTACAAAACAAAGAATATAATATAAGAATGAGAATAAGAATAAGAATTTGGTTTATTTTTAAATAGTGTCCTGCCTGCTGTTGCAAACATAGATAATTTTTTTTATGTGAGTAGAAAACCGTACAGAAAAAGAGTAAAAAATGCTGCATTGGGTGGACATTGTAGGATGGACAACACCTAATTTTGGAAAATTCTACTACCTATTTCAATTTTATTAATACCTTTTATTATTTCATACCGTACTGGAATGAGGACACTTAACACTGTGAGCATGTATCATGCAAGACAATTCATGATGCTATTGTGATCTTCACGATGGTAAAAAAAATTGTGATAGCATCAGGTTGCAATCTTCAATCTTTGCGATGTTCATGTTGGATCATGATGTTCACAACACATTTTTAATGATCAATTCTGTTGTGCTTAAAATAAAAATATCTTTATTTCTTCATTAGTTATTTAGGTCGTTAAAAATGTCTACAAAGTTTTCACCTAGATTTTTTTTGATTTGTTGTGTGCAACTTGAGTGAAAATCATGTTGAACCTTTTTTAAAACAGAGAGTATGTATGTTTCTTAATGCAGATTTTTAATTATTTTTTTATGTTATTAATTATATTTTATGTTATTGTATGCACATGTTATGGTTCTTATGGTTCTCATAGCGGTGTTGATCTAAACACCTTTTCTATTAATAAGTTGAAAACGTTATATTTTTGTTTTCTTATATAGATCAATATCTAACTTGATTTGTCTCAATAAAACAACTTTACTTATTTTGTCCAAATTTTCTATCAATCTTTCTATCAAATTTTTCTTTAGCAAGCATTTTTTACTTCTTTCTTGTAGTTCTTAAATTATTGATATATCCTTTTATCTTGGGGGCCTTTGATTAGTTTTACTATTGGGAGGTCTCCCTCTATTCGTAAATTTTAGTTAGTTATTACCTTGTGTACTATCAAAATACATGGAAAATAAATACTACTACTACTACTACTGATTTAAATCTTCGCTTTTTTAAAACTTCGCTTTATATTACATTCGTTTTTCTAAAAGTTCGATTTCAGTTACGTTCGTTTCGAACCATTTTGCACTTTTTCTAAATATTCGCTTTCTGAAGTGTGGGTAATCATACTTCTGGAAATTGATAGGGAAAAATATTGATATGGTTTAAAATATGGTTTCTTTCACTTTTATTGCACTCCAACAAGTTTATTAACTAAAGAAATTGTTGAGTGTGAAACATACAATTAAAATATTGTCAAAGGAGGAAGCAGCCACTGTCCATGCTAAAATTAGTCTGACTCTACAAAAAGCAAAAGTGCCAAAGGACAACATGACGAAACATGAACGCATCACCCTATAAATTGAGAAAGGATAATAATATTATGATCTCGCCAGTGGATAAAGGCTGAACGACGGTAATTGTAGACAGGAAGGATTATCTTGATGACCACATTAACAATGGTCAATAGCATGCCTCAAACAAGATCCAACATCTTGATATGTTTAAAGAAAGACAATAGCATCAATGATAGATTGTATTATAAACTTAGACCTTCAGACACTCTAACGCCTTTTTATGGTCTTCCTAAAATACGTAAACAGGGAATTCCAATACGCCAAATCGTTTTGTGTACATGATCTCCTTTGTATAATTAATCAAAATGTCTAGCTTCCATTCTTAGTAATTACACAAAGAGTGATCACTGTAAAAACTCAAAAAAGATTTCGGAATTATCAGAAATGTACGGATCGAGAACGACGAATGTATGGTATCATCTGATGTTACTTCAATGTACACAAATGTACTGATAAAAGATACTTTATACATCATGCTAAATGATTATGAGAACAAAACATGTATCCCTAGTTCTTGATCGAAGTTGTTCTTACAAAAACAATATCACACTTCTTTACGCAAACTGACGGTGTGGCTATGGGTGGCCCAACTTCCTCAGTGGTAGCTGAAATATATATGCAGGCTCATGAGACTACAGCTTTATCAACTGCGGATCACGCTCCCAGGGTTTGGAAAAGATTTATGGATGATGTCTTCTTAATAATTAAAAGATCACATCTAGATGCATTTCATAAACATAATAATAATTTACACCCAAAAATAAATAAATGTACAACGAGAAGAACAGTATGCTTTCTTTCTTAGACACTCTAGTGTCCCGTGACACTGATAACTTATCAGTATCAGTATACCATAAAGCCAACCAAGGCTGATCAATATCTCTACAATCTAATCACCAAATGCGCTGCAAATAAAGTGTAGTGTCCTCATTACTGGACAGAGCAGTCAATGTAGTTGGGGGAGAAAATGACCGAAATAAAGTACTTGCAAACGGGTACTCAAGACAAACCATTAAAAAGGTTAAAAGGAAAATCAGGAACAGAACCGATAAGAACAATGATGGGGAGGATGCAAAAGCTGAACGAGTACTTACAGTGCGTATGCCATATATACCAGAGAAAGTAACATATTTGTTATTTATTGTATTAAAGGATCATAAAATAAAACCAGTGTTTCGATTTAAACACCCACTACTAGTATACTGTCGTATTTGAAAGACAAAATATGTCTAGAGAATCAATGTAACATTGTCTATAATGTCTGTGTAAGGATTGTGATGCTGTTTATGTTGGTGAAATGAAACAAATGTTTAAACAATGTGTACAGATACAGACAAAATGAGATTGCAGACCATAGCTGGAAGAATGATCATATTATTGACTGGGACATTTAAAAGATCATAGACTGAGAGTCTGGAACAGCAAGACAAGTGAAAGAAACCATCAATAATATAGACAGATGTAAGCCTAGTGTGGCTGGGTCAAAGACACAAGAGTACTCTTATGAATTGGTTATTTTATCTTTCACATCTTGTCTCTTCTCTTTCATATACAAGACTAACATTTTCTAAAACAAACTCCCAACCCATTGCACATGCCTCAGTACTCCATCATGGGGCTGATGGAGTACAGCTCAGACCCAGGAGGGTGCACCTGAGGTAGGCAAGGTAAGTAAGGCAAAACAACAAACATTGCTGCCTAAGGCCTACCTTGTCTCGCCACCAGGGAAGGGAAGACACAGGCAACAATTCTCATCTATAAAATTAGGTACTTACAATTATAATTCTAAGCATGCCTCCTACACAGAAATACTCATATCAATAGTATTTCCTATCAACTTTCAGAAAAATGGTTACCCTCAATTCAGAAAGAGAATACATATTTAGAAAAAGTGAAAAATGGTTTAAAAACAGAACAGCAAGCAAATTTTTTAAAAAAAGGAAAGATTTTAATCAATCTATTGCTTTCATCTAAGTCCATAAAAAAGTTAATTACTTTAAATCTGATTGGTTGATTTCGATCCTTTAATTATCTTCTCAAGTAATAAATAGCCAAAGATGATTGCCCAGCTACAGCTGTCATTGCCCGCCAATGACAGCTGTAGCTGTCAAAACATTTTAAACACAACATGATAAATCATTAGAATGTATCGCAAACGAACATGAACATTGTGAACCATTGCGATCTGAAAATGTTAATCCCGATGCTATCATAATATTTTTTCCCAAACTTAAGATCTAGATAGCATTGTGGATCGTGCGCGATACATGTTTACAATGTTAGGTGTCCTGATTTCAGTACTGTAGATATGCTTTTTCTAGTACAAAGGTAAAGTGATCATTCTAAAGTCTAGAGAGGTATCTTTTTATAAAGGTGTAGCAAAGTCTTATATTACGAGCAAACGAGTGTCATTTTGACAAAAAATTTTATGGTAATTAATTCACCTTTACAATATCTATGCATTGATAAAGTTTGAATGCACATCTCTTGACAGGTCTAAAATTACTGATGACAGAAAATGTCAAAATTGGCTGTTACTTAAATATGACATCATAATTTATGCAGCATAATTAAATTTAAAATTCTTTAAATGTGAATATTTTGAGAACGAAAAGAGCGTTTCAAAAAATTTCAAAAGACTTGTTAACCAAATTTTTAAGCTCTGTAATATAAGTTCAACATCATTTTATACCTTGGGTTCCCTTTAAGCACAACACCTTTAAACCATACCTTATTTCTATGACGTTAAATGACGTTAAAACACACTTAGCGTCAAGTCAAATAACTTTGCCAACATTTCAGTAAAACTTACCTAAAAGGTCGTAGACTTACAGTACAGTCCGAATGCAAGCTTCTGCGTACGCCCAAACTTGCATAAATAATTACTTTCATAATAGACTATTGTCTTTTACAGAAAATAATTACACCGCAAGAAATTGAAAGGATCAGGGAAACTTATTGTTTAAATAATGTTGAGAATACTTTTGGTGCGAAGTCTATAGAATTTGTAAACAAAAGCAATTAAAAATATAAAATAAACTTTACTGTGCTATCTTATTTTTTATCTTAAAGGAATAAAAATATCCTATATTTTCAGAACACGATTTAAATAAATCGTTCATTACATACATTGCTTTAAAAAAATCTATTTTTGTAAAACTGTAACTTGCGTAAGTAATTGTGACGCCAACCTGAAAAGACTCAGAAAAAATCAAGATATGCGGTATTGTTGTAACTCCCTCCTTAGTTATGATTATTATAATATCATATATTATATGATGGTGAAATACATTTGCTAGCTAAAATATAATACTGCTGACTATCGCTTAAATAGTCTGCTATATAGGAAAAATATTTAAAAAAACATCGCAAAATGTTTGCCATAACACCCTCCTCCGTTATGATATTACATAATTTTTGCCAACTATACTATATTCCAAAATAATTAGTGGGACATAGACATAGATTTTCTTATAAGACTGCACAAAAAACATTTAAACAACGCTAAATTTTTTTATTAAAATAATTTTTTTGGTGTTTTATGAAAGTGCTGTATAACTTTCGAAACAACACATATTCTTTATAACTCTAGAATAATTCTTGCTGTATAACTTTCAAAACAGCACAAGAAAACTTCTCGCTGCATAACATTTAAAAAAAAGTTTTTGAGCAAACAAGTATTTTTAATTTTCCACCTTGACAGCTAGTTATTTTGCTAATTCAAAACAAACAAATTTATATTTTTTTTTAGAGGGAAGCGAATTATTTTTTTTTCGCAACAAAAAAATAGGAATTACCTACGTGCATGATGCGAAAATACACAGAAAATATGCTTGTCGTAACATCCTCCTCTGTGTAGAGACAGTAATTGAAGAATTGAAAATCGCATACCTTGACACCATAGAAACACTTTTGGGCATGCAAAGTGCTGTACACCTAGTCTCTTCATTGACCGGACTGCTAAAACAAGACTTACGTTCATTCAGGCGGGGAAGTTTAATCTGCGCATGAGTGGCAGACTTTCGTATTTCGGCAAAATTTCAAGATGGTAGCGCATGTTGCGGAGCACTAGCTGATTATGTATTCAGATGTTACCCTTAAATGATTTTGAACAACAGCCTCTTTATTATTTAAAAAATATTTATTCTTGGATGCAAAAAAATTCATTGTATGTTCAGAAACACGGTTGCAGTGAAAAAACGAAGCATGGAACAAGGTGTTTTTAAATAACACCGTTTTTTGTTGTGCAACTCTTTTGCGTCCAAGTTTTGTACATCTTACGATAATCATTAAATTATCATATTCTAAAGTTTTTATGGAACATTCAAAGACATGTACAGTTAGATTTATGTTCAAATAAGCTGTGAAAAACAACGGTTTGCTGCTTACATATTTTTTTTTAAAAAAATAAGCTCTGAAACTCTCCAATAATAATGGAGCACTGTTTGACAGACTGGTCAACTTTGAGACGACATGACGGAAAAGAAACACACAACACTCACACTACCTAGTAAGTACCATGACTTACTATTTACTCTGCTATTCCAAAACTTCACTGGCTAAAATATATATAAAAATAAGAAAGCAAAATGTCTAAACTAGCTATATGTTTATTCCTCAGAGTTCTTAAAAATTCTTTTTTTTACTTGTGGTGTGAGACTTTTGCTCTAACATAGCCTTTAGTTTGGCAGTATGTGGTCTCACTGCTGCATACACTGCCCTTAAATTATTAAATTCTGGGTGGATACTTTCTGCTCCTTGTTCGCCATACATCCTCAGTCTAATTTTCTATTTCCTGATGAAATCAACCACGTGATCCTCCAACATATGTAACTTTGGAGTTACTGACGCATCAGGAAAGGTTAATCTTAAATAGGCCATCAGTGTTTTGATAGCTGTATCTGTAATATAAGTTGGAAATAAGAACATTAAGCTGTGCTACAGAAATATCAAAATATGTGTGGTGTGGCTATATGTTTTGTCTATAGCTATGTTTGAAAAGATAATGTAAACAAAGCATTTTACCTATTTCCTGAAGTTTGTTGTCATCAAAGTAGTGTGTTGAATTCATCAACTGATGACACTTTGAATAGTGCTGGAAGAGCAGCTTAAAGTTATTGCATATCTCTATTGCCTCCATATGAACATCTGTGGCACCAAAACCCAAGGACACTACGAAAATCGGAATACTGTTACACAGCTTTAGAATGTTCTGTACCTATATAGAAGTAATTTTGATATTAAGGATACTGTAATTTTATAAATATAATTTTTTTACAAAAATTTTTTTTTTTCAAAAATATGTGGAGTTTGATATTCTCTACCAACTTCTGAATTTTTTTTACCAAAATGTTGATTGGAAGTAGGATAAAAAAGGATTTACTTCTTTTGGTTATATGTGAATCTCACTTTGAACATTCTATAAGTTCTAACGATCATGGTGTGCATATTATTATCTAAACAAGCTAAATTTTTCAGCATAGTTTTTAAGCTTTCTTCGAGATGGGTAGATTTAATGTCGCAAAAAAACCTTTTGAGAGAAAAAAAAGAAATCGAAGTCGCAAGTCATTTTTTTTATTCTGTTCAATTTAATTTGTGTCGAAAGTTTGTTTGTTTTTTTATACCAACTGACATTCAGCACAACAGATATTTCTTTTAACAGGGTATAAATATTTAATGAGTTGTCGGTAGTTCGCTTAACACCTTCTGCACATCTTTGAATAGGCTATTGTTGTAAAGGTCAGGTTGTGAAAAACTCTTTTACGAGGAACTTTAGATGTTCGTTTTTCACGATGTATACATGACTTAAAATGTCCGAAACTCCCCTCCACGATGGCGAAAATCAACAAAACTTTGCACACATGCTCATCGATACCTGCTGCAATTGACTTTGTCACATTTTATGTATATTTTGATTATTTAAAGAAAAAGACACGTTAAAACACAAAAGAGCGAGCAAAAATTCATTTTTTCACAAATTTTTAAATAAAAATCGAACGTCGCGCTTTTTCGAAAAAATGTGACAAAGTATTGTTGCTATGGTAATGCTAAAGTGATTGATAAATATGACGCAGAAAAAAAATAAAACGGAGGTATTTTTCCAGACGTTTTAGTGAAAAACAAAGATGTGGATTTATAGCTATAAATAAATAAATAAAATAAATAAATAATTTTGAAGACAAAAACATAATTTTTGAGAAATAATAAATATACTGAATATGTGTCTATACTCTTACAGTATCCTTAAAATAAAAATCACAGGAACCTACAGTTAGTGGTTTACCTCCACTAAAGAGCACGTATAATATGCCTTAATAATATTACTAGTGTTGAACTTTACCTTAAGCATTTTGTGGACATCATAGCCTACAAAAGAATTGCCATGATATGCTTGACGTTCTACTCCCAATTCTTTCAACTTCTCATCCAATTGTCTGACACATGGGCCAGTATTTTTCTCCACAATACTTATCTTCTCTAAATCATCGATCTGTTTCAACTAATTTTCAGAAATAAAAGAACTAAAGGCCGTCCTTAAAAAACTTTTCGTTTACTGTTTTCCCACCGACCTTCGCAATTTCTCGCTGATCACAAAAAGTTTAGGTCGGGATTTTTCAACATTCTTTTATTTTCCCAGTATTTTGCCGATTTCCGACCCAAAAACAGGTAAACTACCGTCTCAATTTATTTTTACATAAAGTATACGTATTTTTAAATAAAAATATAGCAAACACATTGCTAAGCAAATGAATAATGAAAACAACAGATTACGCCGTGATAGCGCACTTCAAGCGGCCACCATATTCGTTTATATGTATCAGGGACTAAGAACGACAACAAACAGCAGTTCTGAAGTGTAGCGATTGTAATGTGCATGTCCAGGAGGTACAAAAAATAGACCCAGCGTAATACAGTAAAGCGAGGCTCACAAGAAGACCAGAGTAGACAGTAAAATCATATTTTTTTTGTCTGACGAAAAGGTAAAAAAAATAATCTGTCGACCGACTGACCCTGCAACAAAACTACGAGTTGGAAAACGGCAAAACACTTAATAAATGAGTTAATAAATGTAGAAATATTTATACCTTTTCCTTTAATTTTCTTTCTAAATGTTCCAATCCTGGTTCAAAAATGTTACATAATTCTTCTTCCTTTTCAGGGCTCTTCAAAACATTGGTGGCAAGTGCTTCATGAACCAAGTCAATTTTTTCCTTATAATCCTGGACAATGTATTCTAGATCACGTATTTTTATTTGACTATCTACGTACGACTTAAAGCCTGCTTCGTCTATCATATTGTTATTGATAGCTATACTGCCAGCTATTTTGACGTCTAACAGATGACATCTACCTTCGAACATGTTAAAAATTTTTAAATATGTACCCAAAGATTTGTGCAGCGACGGAAGTGAAACCTAAAAATATATCATCCAGTTTATATCTTGTGTTTAATTCTGCAGTGCAGAGGATGTTAATTGATCATTTAAAATAATAACCTGATCAAGAGGGATATTGAACATAACTTCATCAATGACATTGTTGTAGTTTTTGGCAAATTTTATATTACCACCAGCATTTTTAAAGCTCTCGTAATGTGCTTTCAATGTTGCCAAAGTTCGTTGCTTGGCTTTCCCCCGCACTGAAGTTGGGATTTTCATGTTTTGTGAAGTAATTTCACAAAACAGGCAGCAGTGACGTCCTATGGAGGAAAAAACATAGTGGAAAATATTTACATTTATCAGTGGCAGAGACTAAATTAAATGTGAGGAAATTATTATTTAATTGTTACCATTAGCTCCAGTGATTCCATACATTGCACATAGGAATTTGTAATCTCCAAACATGAATACTCTGATTTTCCTTTCCCTATGAATAAAAAAAACATTGAAAAACATTGTCTTAGGCATTTATGAATTTCTACTGAGATATATAAGTTTATTGTGAACTGAGAAATTGTAAATATTTGTCCTGTCAACAATTTTTGACAACATTGCTAGCTATTATGACTATATACATATAAATTATTACTGAGTACAGTTTTGTTTGGGTTTTGTATATATATTATAATTTGCTAATATAAAATTTCATGCTTACTATCAATCAAGAGTTTGAAGCAAATCTATCTGTTCTTTGAATCTGGATAAGCCTATTTTTAAATTTATGCGATAGTCTTTAGCCTCAAAGAGGCTGAAGCCAACCGTGTTTTCTTTACTATTAGGATGGAGAGTGTTACAACACTGATATGACATTTTAAATGACTTTCCACCGTGATCTCCCCCAATTTTCACATGGATCTCATTGTTGTGGATTTTTTTTTCAACAAATTGTGGGTAGCTAAAAATAATTTGAGATCATTTCACATTTTTATATTTTTAACATGCAATAATTTTAAAAACTTTGTAGATAAGCTTTTTTAAAAACATTTCTACGCACAAACTTACTCATTGAGTGCATCGAGATACTTAAGAATGTGTGTTGGAACTTCTACAACATATCTCCATGGTGCTTCATTCAATAAAAAATTTCCATGCCCTCTTTAACAGGAAATTGAAAGGACAAACTTTCAATATTAATGTCTTCTCCTGTCCACTTTTTTGCGAGAATTCTTTGTTTTGACTGAGATTCTACGTTAATATTTAAGGATTTCAGCCACCTATAAAAGAATTTTTGCTTTTAAAATTTTTTTTTATATGTATATATTTAGTACCAACACCATAAGGTACCTGTGTTGAGTTTCTTACTGGATAAATACATACACAACACAAAAAAACAAAATACAAAAAAATTGACCTACCCATTTTCTTTAATTTTTCCCATGGGATTCCAAGATCAACTTTCATTGTGACCATACTTTCAGCAGAAAGGATAGGAGCTGCAATGTTGGCTTTGTTCAAAATTTCTTCCTTTTCAGATACTGCAAATGTTTTTACCAATTTTGAGGTTTGATTAGAGAATCAGTTGTACCACATGTGGAAAGTTTCAATAGGCCAAGAATAAACTTGTTTCTGTTCTCCATAGTTTTTCTGCAAACTGTGGAAGACTTTATAACTCTTGGTGTTGAAGTCAAGACCAAGTGCTGCAAGGAAAATATCAGTTTTTTAAATAAGTTGTTATGTGCATATACAGGGAATTCCATGAGGCGCGATCGCACGTGCAACAGCTATTCAGGCGTGCGATTCATCGCACTTGCTAAATATGCTCTTTACTAGCGTAAAAAGCCAAAAAATTACGAAGAAATTATAAGAAGTTGATTTTCTACAGCGTAGTTAAAGTTGCCGCTTCCGGCTATGCATAAAGCATTAACTATTAAAAACTGTATTTGAAAAATCAATCGTCTAACATCGAGAGCTTTAACTGTATCATTAAAAACAGTTTATAACCACTTGTGGTTAAATTAAATTATTTTAAAAACGTTAATTAAATGCTGTGTTTTTTCTTCCCGTGTTAAATGTTTGTAAATTAAATGCAGTTTCAGTTTTTTTTCTGCCTGTGTTAAATTAAATGTGTGTTGAACATTTTATTTTAAAATTTTGTATAAAAGAACATACTTGCATGAGAAATATTTTAAACAATTGTTTAGTTTGAGCAAACAAAACTTGAAACCCCAGTAGATAAAAAATGACTCTCAGTTTTACCATTATTACAGATAAAAGATAACCTACAGAGAAAATATAACAAGGTTGGGGGTAAATAGATCTACAAAAAAAATAGCAGACCATTGCAGTGAGTACAATGTGGCACGAGTCAGCGTCTCTTCGTTCACTGTTTTAATTTAATTATATGGTATTTACCTATTATAAATTACTTCCTACAACAACCAAGGTGTTTTGTTAATATCTTTAGCACTTTTACACCACTTACTGAACACTTACAGGACTGATAAGAGTGAAATAAACCAGAAAAAAAAATCAGAAAAAAAACGCATGCACAAATTTTCTAAAATAGATTTACGCGTGTGATGGAAGAGGGTCATTAATATACCCCGTCCAACCCATGCTAGCATGGAAAACGGACGTTAAGCCGAGAATGATGATGATGATGATGATGTGTAGCACGCGTGTTGTTTTCTTTGTGGAATTCCCTGCATATATTGAATTATGTGTAGATATTAAATTATGTGTAGATACTAAATTATGTGAGATATTAAATTATGTGTAGATATTAAATTATGTGTAGATATTAAATTATGTGTAGATATTAAATTATGTGCAGATATTAAATTATGTGTAGATATTAAATTATGTGTAGATATTAAATTATGTGAGATATTAAATTATGTGAGATATTAAATTATGTGTTGATATTAAATTATGTGTAGATATTAAATTATGTGTAGATATTAAATTATGTGTAGATATTAAATTATGTGTTGATATTAAATTATGTGTTGATATTAAATTATGTGTAGATATTAAATTATGTGTAGATATTAAATTATGTGTTGATATTAAATTATGTGTAAATATTAAATTATGTGTTGATATTAAATTATGTCTTGATATTAAATTATGTGTTGATATTAAATTATGTGTTGATATTAAATTATGTGAGATATTAAATTATGTGTAGATATTAAATTATGTGTAGATACTAAATTATGTGAGATATTAAATTATGTGTAGATATTAAATTATGTGTAGATATTAAATTATGTGAGATATTAAATTATGTGAGATATTAAATTATGTGAGATATTAAATTATGTGTAGATATTAAATTATGTGTAGATATTAAATTATGTGCAGATATTAAATTATGTGTAGATATTAAATTATGTGTAGATATTAAATTATGTGAGATATTAAATTATGTGAGATATTAAATTATGTGTTGATATTAAATTATGTGTAGATATTAAATTATGTGTAGATATTAAATTATGTGTAGATATTAAATTATGTGTTGATATTAAATTATGTGTTGATATTAAATTATGTGTAGATATTAAATTATGTGTAGATATTAAATTATGTGTTGATATTAAATTATGTGAGATATTAAACTATGTGTAGATATTAAATTATGTGTAGATATTAAATTATGTGTTGATATTAAATTATGTGTTGATATTAAATTATGTGTAGATATTAAATTATGTGTAGATATTAAATTATGTGTAGATATTAAATTATGTGTAGATATTAAATTATGTGTAGATATTAAATTATGTGTAGATATTAAATTATGTGTAGATATTAAATTATGTGTAGAAACAAAAATCCAAAAAATAATTGTTCTTACTCTTGAACCACCAGTCATAAATTTAGCCATTTTGGTTTTATAACATGAAGAACTGCTTCTTCAAAATCTCTGGGGATTTTACTTTCCTTGTCAATGCTATAAACCTCACTTCGTAAACGTGGTTTTGCTGTTACTGGCTTCTGATCAGTGAGAGGGTGTAAGTTTTTTATCAGTTGCATTATTGTTTTAGAAGGTGTGACAAAGTCAGGAGAAACAGGTGTATAACATATTGGACATTTTGCACTTTCTAAAGTTTGACCTTCAACTGTTGGTATGAAACATCTGTAACAGAGAGAATGCTGGCATGTGGCTAATAAAACTGGCGCTTTCATTATAGATTTACAGGAGGGACATAAACACAGATCTAAATGTGGATTGTTCTCCTTTTTAAAGTTTTGATTGTAAAGTTCATTTGTTTCATCTACCTTTTCGTAAATTTTTGAAGATACAGTCTTTGTCCAGTATGCATTTGTAGTAGTGCAATACCGAACTGTTGAAAGTCTTTTTTTAGGCCAACCTCCTTTTTGTCTCACACAGATATTTTCGCATACAGTGCAGTTTATATCAGTATGTTCTTTCCAAGCAAACAACTCATGCTTGCTTGTGCTTTTGCATTTGTCATGCTGAACAAGTCTAGCATAACATTTATTACAAATTTGTGCAGGGTGTAGCTCTGTTTTGTCGTTAAACACGTCTATAAAAAATTGCTGCTGATTTTTTTCTTTAACTTTTTCGTTAAGAACATTAAAATTGTTTCTTTTATCCTTTGACAGAAGAAACCTACAAATTCTGCAAAGTTTGTCTAGGTTCAAGATGTGGTCAGCAGCCATATTTGTTTGTAAACGGTAGCTAGGTTGGTTAAATCATAGGTCTACTATATGTTTAAATATCTATTTGCAAAAATATGTAAGCAATATGCGGCTGTTTTGAAATTTCAAAATTAGCACACGCGCAGACTGAATTTCCCGCTTCTAGGCGAACTTGAATGACCGTGGACTGTATATCACATTTTTAAATTGTTGTAGAACGAGGTGAAAGAGTGTGGGAGTAAATAAAAAATTTTACAAGCTAAAAATATACTTTCATGCACAAAGTCTTGTTTTTTAAAGATATGCTGCAAAAGTTATTCCCAAAGTTTTGTTAAGAAAAAAAGATCGCAATAAAATGTTAAAAAGGATAATATTTTTTTTAAAAAGTCTTTTAAACAAAAACATGTGCATGAAACTTTTTTAACAACAATAGTTTTGTTCGCGATTTATTTTAATCTTTCGCGTAGTTAACAAATCATTAAATTTCATTACTTCAGGCTAATACCTAAGGAGATTTTATTTTCAATAAGTTTTAACAATGAAACTCTCAGTTATGAGAAAATAATTACAGTATTGTTTTATTGCGAAGCTTTTGTTAATTCACTCGAAACATCACTCTTGCAAAGATCATTAAAGTAATTACGATAAACAAAAGATTAAAGGGCTTCTGACTTGCAGGAGAAGGTATTGTATAGCGCGTACGCGGAAGCTTACATTTGGACTGTACTGTATACTAAGATGCTGGGTTTCTTAGTCAACAATAGTTAAATTCATGCTATATGTAACAAGACTCTCCCTTGGATTATGCCATCTCATCTGTTAAAGAGATATGTAGGATATTACCTGTTGGTGTTTATATCTTTGCTTCCCCTTTGGTATAGAATACACCTCCATGACGTTCTATTGTCTAGAGTACTATAAGAACAAAGAGAATCACAATATTTAACATTAACATCATCCACCTTCTGCCTATTGCAGAAGCTATCCACCCCTCCAATTGATTATATACATATGTTAAATATAAATGGAAATCAGTAATAAGGGACAGTTTAATAATTATATAAACCCAAAAAACAACACTAAACAACGAAAACATAAAGCCTTAATGGATAAAAATCTGATTTGGTGAACTTTTTAGAACCGTTGTTCAATATTTAGTTGTTGCCATACCTGTGAACCTTGCTTTTAACCTTTGTGCTGTGATAGAGTATATATGAATTGATAAGGTGTTGGGGCTCAATAGCGGTTGTCTAGAGTCCCAATTTTGTAAGTGGCAAACTTACTTGCCCCAGCAAACATATAAGACCTGACACTTCAAAAAGTACAATTATACCAATTATTTGATTATTTTGTTGGAAAGATTGAAAATTAAATTTAAATTACAGCTTTCCAAGATTGGCCATCAGATCATGGATGTTAAATTAGTTTAGATGGAGCTACATATATTTTCGTCCAAAAAAGTCACTAAATTGAACTTAAAGATTAGATAGACGTGCATATTTTACATGGCTAGTCCCACAAATATTGAGGGATATAGACCTATTTGAATGTTTACATTTTCCCCGGTAAGCCCTTTTGGCCTTAACAATTGCGGCATGGCAGGCAAAAAGATGCGGGCGCAAGGTGAAGTGAGGTCTTTTTTAGTCTGTTTCTTCACACGAAGGTACAGTACTGTGAAAAGGTTTGTTAACATCGTGTTCGTGTAACGAGCGTGGTGCACACGAACACGAACAAACATTCTATCGTGGCCACCACGCTAATATTATTATCTCCACAAAGGATTGTGTGTCCCACGATTATTTTCGCGAGCTCCACGATTTTTATAGCCAGTATAATTTAATTTTTTTTCTTTTCAAAAAAGTCTTTGATTAAAGTTAATTTGTTTGTTTCAGGTTTTATCATGTTAAAAAAGCATATTCGTAGTTTTTGCTTGGTGTATACTTTTTCGTCATGGACGCGATTGTATTTTTACGAAATGTCATTTGTCTAGAAAAGTTAAATTTGTCTGCGGCGATAGAAATGTTTTTAAGATCGCATTTTAAAAGTTTATAAACGAAAAGCGGTGATAGAAATGTTTTTTAAGATCGCATTTTAAAAGTTTATAAACGAAAAAGCGGCGATATAAATGTTTTTTTAGATCGCATTTTAAAAGTTTATAAACAAAAAACGGCGATAGAAATGTTTTTTTTAGATCGCATTTTAAAAGTTGATAAACGAAAAAGCGGCGATAGAAATGTTTTTTTAGATCGCATTTTAAAAGTTTATAAACGAAAAGCGGCGATAGAAATGTTTTTTTAAGATCGCATTTTAATAGTTTATAAACGAAAAGCGGTGATAGAAATGTTTTTTAGATCGCATTTTAAAAGTTTAAGAACGAAAAGCGGTGATAGACATGCTGTTTTAGATCGCGTTTTAAAAGTTAAAGAAAGAAGAACGGCGATAGAAATGTTTTTTTTAGATTGCATTTTAAAAGTTTAAAAACGAAAAGCGGCAATAGAAATGTTTTCTTAGATCGCATTTTAAAAGTTTATAAACGAAAAGCGGTGATAGAAATGTTTTTTAAGATCGCATTTTAAAAGTTTATAAACGAAAAGCGGCGAAAGAAATGTTTTTAACATCGCATTTTGATTCACGAACGATTAAAATCTATTATATAGCTAGCTTTATGACAACGAATTAAAACAACAAGTGTTAATTTATTTTTTTGCCGTCGGTTTTTGATTTAATTGATAAACTAATACGGTCTTTGTTGTTTTACAATAGAAGTTATCTATCGTGGACGCCATGGTGTAATGTTTAATTTTTGTTCGTGTAGTCCACGAAACATGATCGTGAGGTCCACGATTGTTAAGAAAATACGCATGTAGTAGTAGAAAACGTGGTAGTGTTTGACGAAGATTTTAATGTTGTTAAAACAGGATGCGAATAAAAAAGAAACGTTACAAAACAAACAAAATAATTGTTACCACATCCATCTTAAAAAAACAAACAATTTTTTTTGCATTTTGTGAAAGAGTATCTTCATTAAATTATTGCGTATTTTACTATTGTCACCTAAATAGGCGACACTTAACCTAATTAGGTTATATATTTCATTTTAACATAATTCTTACCTGCGCGAACATATCGAGGTAGGCACGAGTGACAATTTTGGAATCATGGTCGATTTTTTCTTAGGAATGTGTGAAAAGCCATAGATAGATAGATAGATGTGCATATTTTACATGGCTAGCCTCACAAATATCGAGGGATATACCCTGTCTATTATTTCCAGGAGGGGCCATGGCTTAGATGGGGAGTCCTAGAGTATTTAATGCTCATTTTGAGCAACGCAGACCCAATTAGTAGGGCCCACGCTCTACTAGACAAATAAATATTGTAATGTAAATATTGTATTGTAATGTCTTAACTAGGTTACATATGGCCTAACTAGTCTACAATGTGTTGCCTAATTAGGTGGTATGCCCTAATTAGCCTACCGTCGCCTAATTAAGTGTTTACCTTGACTGTAGTTGAAAGTCTAAAAATGTTTCCGTAGAAAGAAATGGGCTGAAAAAACCCATCAGTACCCCAGTCCAGTGATATAGCTAGCTAAAACTACAAAATATAGCTAATTACCCAATCACACAACAAAAGACTTATCTTGCTGGCTACTTTTCATATAGCTACACGTCTTTTCATGGCAATTTTGTGTCTGCCGGTGTCTGCCACACGGTTCAAAAAGTCAGGTTTCTAGGGACGCTATTTCGTGTGAGCAATACACGGAGTTCGTTTTGGTAATAAGCAGACCTAAAACCCGAGACCAAACGTGTTTTTTAGATGTAAGGATTTTTAATCCCATTGCTCCAAGTTATCGACGCCAAACAATGTCATCATTATTTACTTCTCAAGAAAAAGAGAAAAAAAGATCTTATAACAGACGCATCATAGACGTCGAACATGGGACGTTTACACCTCTGATATTTAGCATCAATGGGGGTATGAGTCGAGAAACAAGTGTTTTCGTATCCAGACTAGCCGACATGATCGCGGAAAAAAGAGATGAAACAAAGGGAGAAGTTGTAGCGTGGCTGAGACGCAAAATTTCGTTTAGTTTGGTGCGTTCGGTAATTCTATGTCTGCGTGGTTCCAGAAACTATTCCGTCCGTAGCATGTGCGACGACGACGTGCGGATTACAAATGAGTTAGCAATAATCTGAGAAAGTTGAACTGTTAAATCGATATTTTAGTTTATGTTGTGTCGTTCAGTAATGTTAACTATCAATGTTTTTTGTTATCTTTCCACGTATAACGTCTACGTCCTTTAGTGTTGTATTGTAAAAAAATTGTTTAGTTAAATAAAGACACCTTTACATTAGACCAAACGTGTTTTCTACGGGCGCGTAACGCATTTCTTCTCCTCCTGTAAAAGACGCTGTATTGCAAGTAAATAAGTTAGTGTAAATATTTTAACATGCGATGAACCTTTTTAAAATTATATTGTTTTACTTCACTAAACTCTTTTGTAATTTGTAAAACTTACGTCTGCTGTTGCTTCTTCTTTGTAAAATAACCACCAATTTTTTTTTCTTCTGTCGCTTTTACTACCTCGTGAAAGGTGAAAATAAGTTGTTGAAGTAATCAGAAGGTGCGCGAGAAATAAATGCGCGAATGGTACAGGAGGAAATCTTTGCACGTTATTAATTTCACGGTTGGCGAAAGCAGTTTCTTCGCAAAAAATGATTTTACGGATGCAAATTTTAGGGCTAATATCACGTATTTGTTTGACGCAAGTGCCCAGCTTTTGTCTCAATGTATTTATTTACTTAGCAATGCTCTATGGAAAATAAAACTTCAAGCACCCGCTCTGTAACAAATAACCGATTTTAAAAATATTGCGAAAATTTAAATTCGCGGATCGTAAGAACTGCTGGGGTTAAAGGGCCGCAGGGATTCTTCTCGTTTTTCATGTCTTGGCGCTTCATTTCGTACTTTCTGAGGAGGCTGAGGAGGCTAATCTAAATGTTTCATCCCCTCCCCCATCCCTAAAAAACTATGTATCACCCTGCCCCAAATAGCTAACCCCATAGCTTGCTTGTCAATTTGTTTTGTGATTTAAAATCAAATTAATTTACATGCACCATGCAGCAAAATCTTTATAATATATAGCTAGCTAGCTAGCTACTGCACTAATGGGCGTGCATCTTTTTTTGTTGCAACATTTTAACTAATTAATCAAAAGTGCAGAATTTTATACAGAATATAAGAAAACAGAAAAAATATAGCTAGCTAGCTAGCTAATAAAGAGAAATAGAGAAACACAGGTGGTAATTTTTTATAATATTTTTCTCTTTTTACTGAGGTTTTGAATATTGTTGCATGCATTTTGCTGCATATGCAGAGTGATGACAACAAGCTGTGTTTTAGGGGTTGTTTCAAGTAATAGCCAATATCATCTATCTAAGAGATAGATAGATAGATGTGCATATTTTACATGGCTAGCCTCACAAATATCGAGGGATATACCCTGTCTATTATTTCCAGGAGGGGCCATGGCTTAGATGGAGAGTCCTAGAGTATTTAATGCTCATTTTGAGCAACGCAGACCCAATTAGTAGGGCCCACGCTCTACTAGACAACTCCCGGCAACATCCAACGGCCCACACAGTGTGCCATCTCCCCAATTTCCCTCACATGGCTTGGGTTAACCTGGGGCTATGGTAACATTCACTCGCCCATGTGTTGAATCGCCGTCAAGAGGAATCGAACTAAAAATTTGGCATGCAGGTGTCTAATAGATAAATATAATATTGAAACTCAGTAGGTAATACAAGAGCCAAGGAGCTTACCGCTAAAAAGTAAACAAATAACGTCACATTGGAATTCATCTATGCAATATAGCATAAAGGAGTTATTAAAAAAAGAAAAGAAAAGTCAGTACATATTTTAAGTATTAATTGATTTTTAGTATTTATATACAGTATATATAATGAAAAATAATAAAATAATAACAAAATATATAATTATTAAATATTTCTTAAGAAAAGTAGGTGCATCAAATATATATATATACAAAAATATTTACTATCACTAGTGTATATACAACCCTGCCAATTTCACAACTAAGCTGGCATATTTGACCGTTTTTGCTAGTGGACTCTCGCTTTCATCAGTTCTATCCAAAAGAATGTCCCGTTCAAGAAAGAGATGCTTGCAACTCGGCATAGTTTAACTGCCTCTACACTCTCTCTCTAAAGGCGGGGGCAAAAAAGTCCAACATTTCATCCAACGTGCAATTTTTGTGATGTTGGATGAAATGTTGGACTGGTTTGAGTCAGTAAAAAAGAAGAAAAAAATCGTGTTGGACAATGCTGGATGAAGTTTGATCGTCGTCAAAAATTTCATCCAACATTTTCGGCAAGATCAAAGTAGCCAGGAGACCCAGCGTAATTTTTCTTACCACCGGGAAATCGGAGTAGTTAAGGTGGGAAAAATTACGCTGGGTCTCAAACGATTTTTCTGCGGCCAAAATCTGGCCGCGCTTTTTGATTGGCTAATTCTATTGTTCTTTGCTCACGTGGTCCATGTCGGGGAAAGCCCTTTTCATCCGAATATTCCAGCGAGTGGTTTCACTCACCCTAACAAACATTAGTAAACTATAAAGTTTTTACCACAATAAGATGTGGCCAAGCTTGGTAAGCAACTCACAGATAAATTAAAATGGCCTCCGAAGCGTTTAGTCATCATCATCATCATCATTCTCGGCTTAACGTCCGTTTTCCATGCTAGCATGGGTTGGACGGGGTATATTAATGACCCTCTTCCAATCTGATCTAGACTGTGTTAGATCTAAACTTAACTTCCTCTGTATCAAGTCTGTCCTTATAACCTCCTGCCAAGTCTTTCTCGGTCTGCCTCTGGGCTTTGCCCCAGGAACTATCAAGTCTCTACACTTTTTTACCCAATTATCCTCCTCCATTCTTTCCAAGTGCCCCAGCCAATTCAATCTTCTTATCTGGATAACATCTTTAATTCTACGGAGACTTAGCCTGCTTCTTAGCTCATCTGAACTCTTTCTGTCTCTCAGACTGGCGTTACACATCCACCTAACCATTCTCATATCATTCCTTTCTAAACGGTCAAGATCTTCCTGCTTCACTGCCCATGTCTCACTACCGTACAACATAACACTTCTTACACAGGCCTCATACAACCTACCTTTTACCTCAATTGACAGGACTCTGCTAGTCAACAAAGGAAGTAACTCTCTGAACTTTTTCCAAGCAGAACCTATCCTGCAAGTAACACTTCTTCCAACACCCCCTTCACTGCCCAACATATCACCTAAGTAACAGAAGTTCTCAACTATCTCTAACGAGCCACTGTTGTACATCATTAAAGCTGGAAATACTTCATTCTCTATAATCTCACCTTTGCAACGCTTGCATACAAACTGAATGTCAGCTCTTAACCTTCCACTAATACTACTGCACTTCTTATGTACCCAATGCTTGCAAGTCTGACAAAAAATTGAGTTACTACCAACTAGTAGTTGGTACAATTGTCACTAATTGTGACAATTAGTCACATTGTCCAATTTAAACTCGGGGTTTCCGCTGAGTCATTCGTTCGCGTCTAAGCTTTAGTTTGAGAGAAACTCATTTCATCAACTCGAAGAAGAAAGCTTAGTTAACTAGGCTAAGATCAAAGGAGTTGCGTGAATTTTCATGTTTGGATTGGTTTGGTGGTACTTTTCATTCAACATATAAAAATCCCGTGGATTTCGATGTTGAATAGATTGTAGCAAGGAAACTGTTGTTCCACACACCTGAGTCGTTAACTCGTCCGTTAGAACCAACATCAGCATACAAGGATTCGTACTCAGGACCAGCAATCGCTAAAAGAATTATCGAATGTGTATGTTTGTAGTTGTAGTAGTAGGTCCGAAATCGACTGAAACCCGCCACATCCGTCCGAAAAATTTCCCTAAATCCGAATCTGTCTTCGATCTTCAATTCTTTAATGATATTACTAAAATATCCATTTTGTTCCCTCCTCTTTATCCACTCTCTTGTTTTTCTGCGGGTTGGTTTTTCATCGTCTGAATCGACAAGTTCGTTCAGCAACATAAGCAGCACTGCAGAATTCCTTCCGTCCGCCATTTTGTTTTTCAGGAATGAATGAACTCTTTATCGTTCGAATGTTTTAAAAGCAGTCCCACAAACCTAAAATTTTGCTTCATCCAACATGTATTTTTTCATCCAACATTTCATCCAACATGGGAAAAAATGTTGGATGAAATGTTGGACTGGTTTGCCCCCGCCTTAAACGCTAAGTGTCACTAAAACGAAAAGCCAAAAACTCAATAGATATATTTGTTAATATGGAAATTTCTAGTGTATTAGGGCAGAGTCTTTGATTTAGCTTTTCCTAGCATGTTTTAACTTGTTCTAAGGTGTTTACCACTTTAAAGCCCCTTTTACACGATCAAATTTTATATAACATAATACTATATGATCATATATATAAACTTGATTGTGTAACATACGTTATATGATGAAAATTTCTATGATCATTATGCAGGCCATTTCGTAAGATTTTAGGCGGATGAATCGCACGCCTCAATAATACCACGCCGCGTGCTGTGCGCGTTCGATCTTAAAAAATTAAATTTTCAAGAAGCAAAAGTACGAACAAAATTGATAAATGCTGTTAAAAAACAGTAAAAAATGTAACAGTTTAGTTTTAATGATATTCTTTCTTTTCTTTTTTATATTCGCTACTTTCAAACAAAATGTGGAAAAAAAAATAAAAATACAATTAATAAGACACATTACTGACACTCATTTTATTATGCACACTATGATTGGTAAGATGAAAATGAATAATAAAATTATAAAAACATGAGAAAGAATCTTCTGTACATCGTTGTTACATACGATCTGTAATAATTCATTATTTTGTTTCTTTTTATGCATTTTAACAACGCTGTTTTCTACATATATACATGAAAAAGATTTAAGTTAACGATAAGGGTTGTAAAGCCTTCTTAAATCATTCTCTGACTTCATATTTCGCTTTTTTCGTAATTTCGATAATTTCAGAAAGCTATCGAAGACATAAAGAAAACAAAATTTGCACGTGCGATTAATCGCACACCTAAACAAATCACACGCCTCTCACGAAATGGTCTGATTATGTATGTGATCAAATTTTTTAAGATAGAACACGTCCTATTTTTTATATGATTCTGATCATATAAACCTATTGTCTTCTATTGAAATTGAGATGTTAACCAATCATAACGCGTTTTTAATTGTGCCAAAGTTATGTAAACATGAAAAAACATAGAGAAGACCGAGAAAATATTTAAAATAAATATTCGTCTCTCAGTACTGTGTTATGACCACCCGTTATATTTTTTTAAAAGAAGTCAAAGTATTTCACCAAAATTTTCGCCGTCATATGCAAGTAATTTTTATAGTAATTCTCCTCCTCTAAACGAAACTCAGGGATCAAAGTCTCATAAAGACGGAGTTATGGCCGCCTACTCAGCCACGACTTAACCCAATATTTTCTTTTTCTTCTTGACTTTTTTTTTAGATGACTGCAATTATTACAGCAGTTGCAAGTTCCTCGTCGCTCATGTTTATGAAGAAAAAGAAGTGAAAGTAAAATTTGATACACAATATATGATTGTGTAACACCAGTGCATATGATGAGACCAGCAGGTGGTTTATATGATCATATATATATCATATGTCATATAAAATTTGATTGTGTAAAAGCGGCTTAAGTCATTTTATTTGTGCACTTTTAGTAATCCTTCTCCTTACATTCTTACTCTGAATCACTTTAATATTCATCTCTGCTTCACCCGCAAGTCCAATTTTATCACCATTTTTTCAGCATAAAGTCGTTTCTTAAGTTTTGATTTATTTGACACCAATTGTTTTTTTTGTTTTGATTATTTTCTAAAGAAAAACGGATTTTGGTAAACTGTTTTCTGTTTCTGTTTCTGTGTGTGTGAAAATTTTCCCAAAAATGCCATTTTGATTTCATTGATATACCCGTACCTTTTCAGGAATATTTGGGGGGAAACTTTATGAACTGCAGACTGCAGAGAAATAACTAAGGCTTAACTAGACCCGCTCTGTGTGTTGCAGGGAGTAAAAGAGCTATAGTCTTTTAAATATGTAGTTATGGTTCATCCTT
Organism: Hydractinia echinata; assembly: GCA_030067915.1. Lineage (NCBI taxonomy): Eukaryota > Metazoa > Cnidaria > Hydrozoa > Anthoathecata > Hydractiniidae > Hydractinia > Hydractinia echinata. The sequence continues at coordinate 494,687 of JASGCC010000017.1, read as the reverse complement.
GCCTTAAAACAATTTAGTAAAAGGTTCTGACAAGTTGGGGCAAGTGAAATAATAGAATCTAAAAGGGTTGAATTGAAGTGTTCCCACAACTATATATCCTAAAAAAATATAACGTCCTAAATTATTCCTTAATAATTTCCGATTTTTTGTGAAAATTCTTAAAAAATTTCCTTAATTTTCATAACAGATTTTTTTGTAGAATAGAAGTCTAAAATACTTATATTCTGATTAGTTAATGCGAAAATGAAATCTGTTTTTTTAGTTCAATTCCTCTGATATTCTTAAGGGAAAAAGAAAGTTTAAAACAAAAATAGGTTTTTTTACTACACTTCTCCCAAACCACGTTAATTTTATGCACTTGCAATGTTTTGTGTTGTTTTTTTGGAAAACCCTGTTAATTTTATGCTTCCGAAATGCAAATTTTTGATAAACTGCGTTAATATCATGTATACTTTAATTTTCTGGTTGTTAATTTCCTGTAATAAGGTGTGTTTAACTTTGTGATTTCTACTTGTAGAAAATAACAGCTATGAATTGTCTAAATCGAATTATGAAGCCCACTGTTGTTCTTAGGGGAATTTCAGTGGTAAGCTTTTTGTATTTTGTTTAATTTCTTAATTGGATGAAAATCTGGCAGGACTCAACTCAGAGTTTCTGGTAACAGATATTTGTGTTTCGAACTTTGAATTTTGAATTTAGAAAAAAAAGCATTAAAATTAAACCTTTTTTTCTTAAATTTAGATGCATCTAAGATGTTTCTCTTTGAGTCTTCATTCTTTTGATAAAATTCCAGTCGTTGCTGCAAAAGAGCCTTTTATGTCATCTGTCGTCCAAGGAAAACGTTACTCATGGTGTTCTTGTGGGCTTAGTTCAAAACAGGTAAAGTAGAGTTATACAAACAAGACACGTGACTTTGTCTTGGGACATTCTTAATTATTTTTCTCATTTCTTTAAAAAGTTGATCAAAATTGAATTTTTGATTTGATCCTTAAAGTTGCAAAATATAATTAATTTTATAAGATTTTAGTTACAGGTTTAATGCTATAATTTATTAGTTAAAAAATAATTTTCATATTTTAGAGAACTATTTTTCAGGTTACCCGTTAGATCATCAAGATTTAAAATCTCAGTTGCTTAACGTTTCAAATTTTCAGGCTGGCTAGTGGCTTGCAGTTTCTTAGTTTGTTATACAAATCTATAGCCTCAGCCCTTAGCAACTATCTCTTTTTTTTCTAGCCATTTTGCGATGGAAGTCATAGAAAAACCGAACTGCGTCCAGTTCGATTCAAAGCTGAAGAGAGTTGCGATGTATACTTTTGCGGTTGTAAACAAACAAGCACCGCACCATATTGTGATGGAACACATATGAGGGAAAATGTTCAGAAATGCAATATTGGTGAAAAACTTAGTTAGTTTGAATTTTCTTATGCACCGACGTATAGTTAGATGATTATTCAAATTTAGATAGCTGTCAAACCTTTGCAGCTTGGGTTTTGTTGAATTCAGTAAGAATTTAATGAGACCTCGTAAACGGCGTAAGTTTCTTGCTCTCTATTCTCCTCATGTATGCTTAAATTGGAGCGTAGATAAGTTGAACCGTCGTTGTCACCCTGTGTGTTTTACTATCCTACTTATAACACGACATGTTTCATCGTCAGCTCATTGACTTGCAGATTTGCTAAAGAAACTCTATGTCGTTTTCCGATTCTTGTTAGAAAAATTGTAGCATGATTATTGTATTGTATTGTATATATATATATATATTTGGTAATTTTATCTGTTATTGTGATACAACACTGGTGATATTTAGCAAATCGAAAAACTCGTGCTCTTTTGATTTAAAACGTGAGTGGACTGGACTTATCCGCGAGTCGGATTATCCGGGAGTAGCTTTTAAATTTACATAATGCTAAAATTGAATATTCTGAGCTTCGCGGGAAAGTCCATTGATTTTAAAATTCCAGGCACGTGTCTATCCGTCCAAAATTGTCAAACTGGAACTGCAAAGGAAGAATGTAGTTCGCCATTTTGCACATATTTATTTTGCGAGGACTGATGAGTGAGAATCTTCTAGGCCACACCACATCTTGAGCTAAAAAGCAAAAAGTGTAATCATCTGGTTTCAACAAGTTATCATGTTATGCTAGCGAAAAATTTTCTATGGAAAACAAAAATGCAAAAATAAACTACCTTGAAGTGCTTTCTTTTGTAGACACAGATTTGACGGACTGACTTCAATCCAACCTAACATTCTCAACTGAAAAAAAAATTAGAAGATTCGTTTAAAATTACGCCAAAATATGTAATCAGACTTTTCATTTTGCCATACAACGCATTACTCTTTGACGGCGAATGTTTCTTTAGGAAAACTCAAATATTGTCGGCAAAAAAATATTGAAATATTTTTTTGCCGACAATATCTCGTCACTAAGCGCGCTTTCTGGCAATCACACCAGCCGATTCAACGATGACCGAGTTGGACACTGTCGGAAAATAAATTTAAATTTTTCATAAGGGTCTGCATTTTCATACCTTAAAATTGAGTGGCCACGAATTAAGGCTAATAGTTTTCATGTCGGCATTTTGGCCTTGCTCTGACGCATGTCTCCGTCGTTCGGCGTCTGAAGGGTACGGGTTGTGAACCTTACCTGGGCAGTGAAGGCGAACTTATAAATGTTTTGGATTGTGCCAGCTTTCAGTTAAGTTTCTTCGCCTGTTTATTTCACCAGGTACTCTTTCATCCACTGGATGATAAAATTTTAAATTTTATGTAAAGAGAATCAATTTTCCTCTCAACACAATCTAGTTTAATTTGAAAAATATCTGGCCTACCTTTGTCATGCGCAAATTAACTTCAGATTCATGACTTTTCATTTATTACTGACCATTAAACCACTAAGCGGCGTTTTTCTAAGAGTTCATTTTGGCCAGCTATCTTGGACAAAGATTTTGAGACGAAAGCAATTTTTTCCTTATTTTTTAAATATGGACAAAAGTGTGAAACAGTCAATGCTCTGCAGCCGACATGCTGCAGAGTCGCTACTTTTGCACACACGTAGGCCAGGCAGACAGCGTTTAAAAGTTGCTAGTCACATTCTCCAGCGCGCCCTCTCACCGAAATAATCCATGTCGGGGCTCACAAAGGCCCCGAAAATTGTGAAAAATGGCCATGCTCACGCCAGCAACAATTTTTTTTATTTTAAGAATTTGGAATTAATTAAATAACCCAAGAATCTAAGTTTTAGTTTCTGGGAACGAGATTGACGAGGTATCATTAAAGGCAAAGTAAGAACTTCCATCAAAGGATTTAAAACTAAATTATTTTTTTTCAATAAATAAGTAAATACAATTATACTAAATATATATATATATATTTCCATGTTGACGTTTTTAGGGATTTGACAGATGCTTCATTCACAGTGACAGTGTAAAACTTTCACCAATTCCAATTGAAAATTTGCTTGCTTCACTGCGACATAACTTATGTAAATCTAAAGAAAATTATTATAGCAATTTCAAACTTTTTTTCATGTACCGTAACGCACTTATTAAATTTTAGCAATTCGAGGAGGGGCGTCCGTACAAGGGAGGGGCTTATGACATATTGAAAAGACATTGAAATAATTTTAACATTTAAAAAAAAGAATTATGGAAAAAAAACTTTTACTTAAAATTTTTACTTAAATTTTCCTAATAGCCCTTGTAAAGAACCAAATAAAAGAAATAATAGTCACTTCATCAGATAATTCTGCAATGAGCGCCCTTTCCAAGTGCCATCTTTTTTTATCCACTTTCTTTTTCAAAAGAAGGCGCTCGTTTAAGAAGGGGGGTCACTAAATATTTTTTTTATCAAAATGAGAGGCCCTTATTCAAGGGGAAGGGTCGCTTTATTTAGTTTTTTACTATAACTAATACGCCTCTTTTATAACGATGCAGTCAAACAAACCTAAATTCATTACATAAGTTACACTTGCAAATATTTATACTCTACTACAACTTGTATTTTATTATAAAAGTCACAAAACAGGAAAAAAACTCACCCGAGTTCCAATCTGTTATTATTCCCATATTTCGGAAAAATATTGATTCTCCTTTCGAAGATACACACTGGCAAGATTCTTTATTCTCCGTATATCTAAACACGAGGTACGAGGTGAAACAACATGCTGTTGCTGTTTTGTACGAAACACTATAACCATGTGAAGGTTGAAACAACGTACTCCTTTTTTTTTGACACGGCGTTACTAATTGTATATACGATTTGGTGCTGAAATTACCGAGGAGGGTAAGGAGTATGTAGGAGTAAGAGTACTTTTCAGTCTGGAGATATAGTTTTTCCGCAACCTCGTTTCTAGGGTTTCTTTGTTATTAAAAGGAGAAAAGAGATTTAGGCATTTTTATTTTACTAAATCTCGTGTTATACAGTACTTTAACAGGAGAAAATTTGGCGCAGGTTTAATATGGCGAATGGTGAAATAATTTAGATTTGGCACGAATTTAATTTCGCGAAGTTCAAATATTTTATATGTTATGCAAATTACATTTGGGAAAGACCAAATTTTTTAAATTTTGGGCAAATTAAATTTCGAGAAGTTCAAATATTTTAAATTTTGGCGAATACCAATGCTTATCCTTTTAAAACTATAATTTTAAAAGCAGATCTAAAATTCAAACCTTCAGGCCAATATTTTAAAAAGTGTAAATAACTGATTCAATCGGAATTACTGATTTTGCAGACAACTTTTTTCTTGCATGTTAAAAATATTTCCTGACAGTGTGAGAAATTCTGTAAATTTTGATTGACACAACCTCGGGAGTGTTTTTATTTCAGTGACGTCACTCTTTCCATTATTTCTTCAAAGCAGCATATATATCGTGATAGTAGCTATTTTTTTATATTGTTGTAAAAATAAATCTTTTCTTAAACAAATATTTTCCCTGGATATGTACAACCATGACGTCACTATGAGTAGTCCAGGATATATGACCCGCAGGCACTTTATATTTCTTTTTTTTTACAAAAACAAAAACAAATTATCAAAATAATCAAAGTTTCTCTTGAAGAAAGCTTTCCGCATGACTTTGTGCACCGGTATTCATATACATGTGAATCTTTTGTGAGTCACGTTATGTTTTAAATTTTAAGTAGCTAAAGGCATCACTATAGTGTCACGTGTCATGTCACTAAAATCTCGCTTTGGTCACAAGATTGTGTAAATATTGCACGCAAATAACTAAAATTAGATGATTTGATTTAAAAATATTGCAAACCACGGAATGGTGTTTTATTTACGCTAACAGTTTTTTTTTCTGTTTACAAATCCGTTTTTATCGACACGTGTTTGTTTTGGTCTAATGAACTAATTTCAGTTCGGTTAAAACCGTTTTATGCTGAAATCACTGAGAACACATAATTATTAACTTATTTCAAGTCGGCTAATGCTTCAATATCTACCGTGGCAGACGGAACAGAACATTTCACACCTTATCTTTATATTCAGCGATTTAATTGTATCATTCTGTTTTAAACTAGAATTATCATTATCTATATTATAATACCCGTATGCGTCTGTCTGTCACGCAAAATGGTAACCGCAGTAGCGAGACACACGAAATGCGGCTAATAAAGGACAGGCGAACCCGTGGATTTATAAAAACACAGTGAAGACACAAGGGATGTAAAGTAAAGGATAAATAATGAATATTTTTCTTACCCTCTAGGACACATTAAATCCTCTACGATCTGATCCTTGCATAACTTTCTATTGCAGATACATTTTTCTTTACATGCTTCATGTGAATATATACCAAGGTAATCATCGCCGTTTTTCGCATTGGTCGTGCGAAAACACTGCACCACAATTTTTGTGGGTTGGCACTGATAATTTTCCGGGTTTTCTGTGCCACCCTGGCATCTCTTGACATGCACTATGCGCGGAATTTGCACTCCTCTGTCGTGTGTGTATGTACTTGCTAGTGTAGTGCGGGGAATGCAAGATTTGTCTGTGATGGTAGAGTCGTCACGTTTATCAAGTTGTGGTTTTTCTAAAAAAAAATAGACATCAAGATGGAGAGCATCGCTTATTTCGTGTCCAACCTCTAAAGCCTAGGCTCCCTAGGGACGAGATCTAAGTTTAGTAAGGCAATGTACCCCCACTAACAAAGCTGGTAAAGTAACTAAAAGAAAAATTACCTTCCTGTCGATATTTTGCAAATATATTTAGAAGCACATCAACATCTTTCATCAGAGCTAATTTTTGTCTCGCCATGTACGGTAATCGCCATGCTAAATTTCTCATATTAGTACTGCTAATAAAATGCAACTTCACAATAAATAAAAACACCGAGCTAATATAAACCATGTTGAACTTCATACTGAATTATGTATAAACTGATTTGGTTGATGTTACCTACACTGAGGACGCTCCAGTTTTGATTTTGTGTTCAAAAGAGACCGTTTTATAGGGATTTAATGCCATCCGTTAATACGGAAATTAAACAAGGCGAGACAATAAAAAATACTGTGTCAATATCAGATAAAATGAATAATTCAACTTGTTATTCTTACTGAGATGAAAACGTGTGAAGTTATTTCTAATGACCACCACTTTATGTGAAGAAATTTATCGCTTCTATTCTATGCTTAACGCTATGGGTAAAGAAGAGATCTGGAGCCGAGGTTGTTACTTGCTGCTACAATATCGGATTCATTTTGGGTTTTGTCTTGAAAAAACAGTTCTTTTCGGTATTTGACTGGAAACACAGGTTGTATAGCAAAGCGTTCTGTAAAATAATACACGCGATCATTGGCGGCAAATTTATTTTTTCGAGTAAATGTAATCAAACTTTAAAATACGTTTTATTTTCTTAGGTTATCTCTCTATTGTTCTCAAAATGAAAATACCCACTCGACGGATTTTCCGACATATAATAAGAATGGCTATCCCATTTAACCTTTTTTTTTCACCTGTGTAAAAAAATATTGGACAAACAACAAAAGTGAATAACTCGTTACTGAGTGTAATCCAACCCATTATCAGTAATAACAAGAAAACGTTATAGTAAGGTAACAAACGAGTTTCATCTTTGTTTACACAAGCTAGCGCGTGGCCATTATGGATAAATAAACTTTTACTTTAAAAGACCGGATCAAATAATGATATTCGAACTCCATTTACAAAGGAAATTATCCTTGTTTTTTGTTGTATGAAATATTTTTCAACACAATCATTCTTTAAAAAATGTGATACCGTACAATCAGGCATATTTTTAACTTCAATTTTTACTCGGGTTTGACAGTCTTTTATAGAGTCAAATTGGAGAACTTTTGATGAGAATGTTCAACTTTTTTTTAAATATTTTTTCGGGGATTGTTTTTGGCTGAGATTTGTGGAGTTATGAGGAGAATTGAGGAGTTTTCAAGCGTCGCAACGTTGCAGCTTTTTTCAGACAGACATTGCAAAAACAAATTAGAAAACAATAAGGAACCAATGTACAAAAGTCGTATTGAAAGAGATTAGCGCACGCTTTGAAGAGTACCTGCGCCGTGATTTTTTTTTAAGTTCCGCATGTTGACAAACAATACATTTGAAGTTAACTTTTATTTTATTTTATTTATATGTTGTCAAAAGATATTTTGATCAACTTGTAATTGTAAAATTTCACACATTTTGTTTTGATGACAACTATGTTCAGCCTGTTTGAGGTATATTTAAAAGCGACTTTATTTAATTACCATGACGGCGTGACGGATTTTTTTAATCATACTGTACAAAGTCGGAACTTATTCGTCATCAAAGGCTTGTAATGATTGTAGCTTTAAGGCCGCCTTTTATTAGAGCGTTCGACCGCATTTTTCAGTATTCGGACGCCGGCCGTCAATATGCTTAATCTTCATAACATTCAACATGGTAACCTTTACAAAGTTTTGATTGGTTGTTGAAAAAGATGACCGCGGTAAACGCTTTGAAAGTAGACTTCTCTCGGCTTCCAAAGGAAATCTAATGCGCATATTAGAATACTGAATGCTGAAATGGGCGGCCAGAAACGACTCAATGGGAAAAAGCCTTTATGATAGTAATTATAAACTTTGGTAAAATAAAAACCTTTTTTCATTTATATGCGCTCTTTACAAAACACGCTTTTTGTTTGATAAGCAAAATCTAACAAGCAACATGGGGCTTAAATCCTCTAAAAAATTAAACAACTTGTGAGTAAAAGCTATCCTCCTATGTAACAGCCAGCCTGAAGTAAATATACAAAAAAAAGAAAAAGGAAAAACAACAGAGACTATAAAATAACAATCGTTTTCGGAACTTTCCTTGTTCTAAAAGTTCATGTAAGTTTTATATGACGCCAAACGTAAATAAAACGGAAGACTTATCCAGTCAAGCAACATGTGAATTTTGTCTTCCAAGGTAGATCGGCAACAAGCAAACGTAAACAACATTGAGGCTATCGGTTAAAATTTTGTGTTGCTTATAAAAAAAGCGTGTACAAAAAGATTGTAGTAACTTTATATCATTGATCCCTTTTTCAAATCTAGCTTAAATGTATCACTTATGCAAACTCCAATTAAAGTTAAATCATTTTACCAGTAGGCTCGGAAAATTCCATAAGTTCGCTATCATAAGGGTTCAAACCTAAGAAAATTATTATCACCTGTTTCAACAACCAGAAATCCACTAAATGCACAATACTTCTTTGAATTTGACCGGATCACGTTACTTGATTGTTGTCAACCTCGTCCCCAGGGTCTTGTGGCCCCTGAGCCGTTTTGAATCTTTGGCTTTCTAAGGAGGTAAATAAGTTTTTTATAAACAACACGAGGCTTCAAATCTTCAAAAAATCAATGCAACTTGTAATCAACAGCTAGCCTAGAGTAAATAATAATAAAAAAAAACAACAATAATAGTTTCTGGAACTGACCTTGTTCTACATCATGTAAGTCTTGTACGACGAGAAGTGTGATTAAAACGGAAGTTTTTTTCGATTGGCGCATTAGCAGAACTGAGAAGCAAACACGTGAATTAGGTCTTTGATTGTCAACAAATAAACAACAGTTGAGTCTATAAAAAACACACTTAAGCAACATCTAGCCTTAGCAAAAAGTTTGTTGCTTAAAATATAACTAGGCAACAAAAGCACAAATAGATATTGATTTTGTTAAATAGTAGCACGTTATTCACCCTTATATGCGTTATTCGAAGAAAATTGGGCGTGAAGAATGTTCGTCTAATTCGCCAAATTAAGACCACAATAAATAAATTCATTGATTATAAGCGCATAACTTGGAATAGCCCATTCAAACTTTATCTCTTTTGTATGCTCAAGGTGAAATTGTAAAAAATTGTACTCACTTTTTTGCTTCAGTTTGTGTGAACACGTTATAAAGATCGATCCATTTAAGCCTTCACAGCTTACAAGAGGAGACCAACGGTCTTTTTCTCTCAGAAGCCAACTACTGCACGAATCTTCTTTCAACGAACATTTTCCTTTCGTCAATCCACAGTCATGTGCATAAATATTTAAAAACGTTATGATTTTTATGTTTTTAAGCTTCTTTTGGAATAAAGGCTCCCCTCCCCCCAAATTCAGTGTTGAATTTGTTGTTTTGATTGCTAGTGTCAGGTCTTGTCAAGGCACTGTTGTCAAAACAGTCAACATTGAAATTGGGGAGAAGGGGGATACTGTTTTTCTAAAACATTTTTGCACACGATTGCAGATAGTAAATTGGCGATTGTAAATACCATGGCAATAAAGACAGTCAAACAAATAAACGAATAAACAAACAAACAAACAAACAAACAAAAATTAAAAACAACACTTAAGTTCATACGATGTAATTATGTAAATTCTACAGAGAGTAAAACTTGAATATTGGATTATTTACAAAATCAAAAGTTGATTTCTACAACTAGGTCACAATGTATAAATTATTTGCAAATAATTACTTGTATATTTGCACACCCAAATTGTGAAGAAAAAAAAGAAAATACTAGAATATCCCTTTCCATCTCCTTACTAAAATATAGCTTTGACTAAATTCCTTTATTTACAAATGTGAAAATATCGATTCATTTTGGTTGTGTTCGTTGTTTCAATACTTTGACACATTGAGATTGACAAAGACCAAAACTTATCATAGCTTCACGACAGAATTTAGCATATAATACTGAAGGTCGAGAACAGGATACCCACAGAGAAACCCTTACTTGACGTATAATTACAATATTAAAACCTGCTCTCTTATAAAGAGTAAGACTATAAAACATAGGAAGTTCAGGATATACAAGTTCTACTGTGTCGGGAATAACTGATGGAAGAATTAATTTATTCGAACATATCATCGTCGCTTGAAAATGTTGGATTCACCCGCGCTACTGTTTTCTTTCCCCTTGTCAAGTTCTTACGTTTCCCTCTGCCTGGTAGTGGCGTATTCTCTTTACCCATATCTTCTCCATCCTCGTCGCTATCTTCTACTTCCCAAGCTTTCTTCTTCGAACGACTAGAGGCTTTCTTTTTTCTTCTTGCAGCAGGCTCTAAACATGAATAAATTTAATTTCCCAAGTTGACAGATTATCAGAAGATTTTTGTAAAGGGCAAGGGTTTAATGAAGTGCAATTGGGTGCTGCACCCTTTTTAATCCACGTCGAAAGCAGAAAGAAATATTACTTTTCTGGAATCCAGCAGATCTGCAACGTGCGTCCATTTGAAGATACCTAATCTCCAACGATTAGTGAGAGCAAGGAGATTGATAAGACAAGATTAATAGAGATTAATACGTCATCGCTTATCGACAACCAACGTGAAAAACAGTGAAATGGTGACTCATGTCGGCAAATATGGAAAAACTGTAGTGTTGAATTCGAAAGCAAGTTACAGACAATGAAGCAAAATAACGTCATTTTTTGTTTGTAACTACGCCGTGTCTGTATAATTCTGATGAAGTGAAAACGCGTTGGCGACATAAACATTAAAAACCTTTGCTAACTGACAAGTTAAGAACACAAAGACAATAAAGACATGGACACTTAACTATTCTAGATATTGTTTCGTGGAAGAAAACAGTGACATTATAAATTTATGGACTTCTTAAGATGCAACGAATTGTTTTTCTAAATTGTTATTAGAAAGGTTTTGTTGCAGACTACCAAACATAGAAGACTGTAAAAAGCTTTCACATCGTACCTGTTGCGTTTCGTGTATTGGTTTGAGAAGCAGCCAATGATAGCGCTTTTGCTGCTTTATCAAAATCGGCATTTTCTTCCGCACCTCTTGTATGGAAAGCGTTTAGCGTTACTTCAAATTCTTCCACTAATGTCTAAATAGTAACAACTTAAATCTATTAAAAAGGATTTATGAGAACAATGATTTGCTTAACAGACTAGAACAATTTTATCGACTCAACGTCTCGTTGCAGTGTGATATTATCGGAATTCTTTTAAAAGAAGAAGAATGTCCAAAAAAAGCAACTGTCAATATTTGACGGGTTTTTTGAAAGATTTTTTGCTTTGCCTTTTTAACCATTTTCTCTTCTTCTTTTTGTATTCTGTAAAACATTTTTGTCAGTAAAAGATATGATGAAGTTTTTAAGATGAAGTTTAAAAAAGCTGAACAAGAGAAACAGTAAAAATAGAACAGTAAGTGTATTCTATGCAATTCTGGTAAAAGAAAAAAATTATTACAGAGTGTGAATTTAAATACAAGCATATTGACAGAACAGACAGGTAAATTAAATTTCTCGAAATAAGTTCACGAGTTTTGATAGGATACTTTGTGATAAATGTGTTTGTAAATATTTTGTGATTTTTAATGTATTTTAAACGAAATCCTAGCTCTGACAGTATTAGCTTTTCCCCTGAAATTAGTTAAAAACACGACATATTCCTAGACTACAAATTCAAAAGAATTTGTACCTGATTTAGAATAACCAAGGAGGTTTGAATAACTTACCTTTAGCTCTACTTTGGCGAACTTCTTGGATTTCGTGATAATATTATTGAAACAGGTGAACACTTCCTCATCAGAGAGTTTATCGTGGTAACATCGAACGTTTTCCATTAACTTTTTAAAAGCTTTTTCGTTGTATGGTAGTACCGATAAACAATAGGATAGATCACGCCATTGTCGATCAGTTCTTTAATAAATAAATAAATAAATATGGTTTATTAAAAGTACTCAACATCAAAATAATGTTGCAATAAATATTCAATCAGTTATAAAAAACATAGTTTCACTTCGAAATGTCGTTCACAAAAATAACTACAAGTGAAAATGCACGCTAAGGAGAAAAGGAGATTTTTGCTCATTCTTTTTTCTTTCAACTATTATAATCCTTCCAGTTGTAAACAGCTTGACGGTGTTAAGTACATTAAAATGTATTTCCATATTGGAACACTCAAAATTAAAACAATTCTTAAAATGAAAACAGGCAGTTGACGTGGCTTGAAAAATCACGCTCTTGATTACAATCTTTATAATAACTCCCAAGGGCGGAAGGTCCAAGTTTAGAATCATTTGCAGGTCTGGACCTTTGCAGGTAGAAAAGGTTAAACTTAATTCCTGGCGCAGTTTGAACTAAAAATAGTACTGGGTGTGAAAATCATTTAAAAAAGGATCAAAAACATCAAAATTTTGAGATTACAATCATATTTTTGCTTGAAGGTCTTTTTTTGCTGAAAACGAAGCAATTTTCAATTTTAAACACGCATTGGCTAAACGGCTCAAGGTGACAAAAAAATCAACATGTATAGCATGCTTTTTTGTTAACTATGACAATTCTTGTCAGCAACGGAAACGAACCAGTCCGTCCAGAGCTAGAAAACACCCCGGGTTTTTGCGACAAGGAGACGGAGCTTCTGTAAACGAGACACATGATTGAAAGTAAGACGAAGAAGATCAGGAGGGGCTTGATGCAATAAATTACCCTCCTTTGGGGCGTGCTATAACAACTTAGATCATTCACAAGAGTGATATTTGTAAATCTTGAAGCTATGAAAACGTCACCACCTACCTCGTAGCTCTGAAACGATGACAAAGCTTCTCCACCAATGATTCGGCTTGCTTGTCTTTTTGTATAAATTGCAGAAGGTATCTATGACAAAAAAACAAATAATTTAAGGTTCGCACGGCATAAACCTCAAATAGACGTAGGTATTACTATCGCAGGTGTACTTAGAAAACCAACAAACTAGCTATTTGTCACAGGGGAAAGTTGACTTATAAACAAAAAGTCGTTCTAGTTGTTATATAGAGACAAATCAATTCAATAAGGTTTGGCATGTGTTTACCAGTGTGACATTAGTTTATTAGTATGCGCTGCATTTTTAGTGACGCCCAATGCTTCTTACTGAGATTTTTGATGTAGCTTAAGAATTTAACTCACTTCATAATCGTGCGAAACGTCTTTTCATCTACACCAGAGTCTGGATCAGAGAGGCGACTGATAATATCTGGTGCAATATTATAAAGAGCATTGCCCTAAACAAGAATAATTTATTAGCTAACTTAAGAATCCTGCATTTTCCGAGTCAAATGAAAAAGTTGAAAGTAAAAAAGGCAGAATGTGATACCTTTTGAGCGAGCTCAAAGAAGAACATTTTTGCTGACGAAGCGATTTTTTCTTCTTTATCTTCCAAACAAACAGCCATTTCACTGATCTGACCTTTCACTTTAACCATATCATTCAATATAAGGTGTGTAAGAATTGTCACCGCCGTTTTTCTTACTTCAACAGAGGGATCGCGAAGGCTGCAATAAGAAAGAAATTATCACGCTAAATTTGTAAATTAAGGTTTGCGTATGCCAACAGAACATCGTTTCATGCAAGTAAATTTTTTTAAATTTCTCTAGACGTTCTAATGTTTTCTCACTGTTACTGCACAAGCGAAAAACCGGTGGTTTTAACCTATTTAACATAAAAAATATTTTGTAGTAAGAAAAAGCTAAACTTAAATGTGAGAATAGAAAATATGTCCTCACAGTATTAGCAGGACGTGCCTTCGCTAATGAACCATAACTTTGACAATAGCAGTATTAGAAGCAAAAATATTGGAGGTATTACTAAGAAAACAGGGTTCATATCGGATTTTAATAAAGTTTTATGTTCAAAAATATTATATATGTTCCAACCTTGTATATTTTCCTTGCGATTGAATAAAAAAAGCAGCAGAAAATAGCATTACATAAACTTCAATGAAAAGAAAAACATGTTGAAAATGATAGAACCAATGCTGGTCGTAAAACAAAATTAGTAAGAACTTTACTACAATGAGTGCTACAACACTTTTTAAATTTGGCAACAAAAGGTTTATTGAAAATCCACTTTTTCAGGTTTTTCCAGGTCCATCTGTAAAATCCACTGTTGGTTACTCAGAGTATAGAACACAAAGAAGGAACACGACTACAAGAAAGTACCGTGCATAAAGATGAGGTGTCCATGGCTCGATAAGATTTGGAAATCTAAATGTTAAATCCCCCAGTGTGATGATAGCATTGGAACGAACAGCAGGCAAGTCACTCTAAAACGAAAAGAGAAAAGACATAAAACCACAAACTTAATATTCTCCGTCTTATCTATAAAATAAAAACTCTGTGTCTGTTCAAAATAGTTTTGCGCACGCAACAGGTTTTTCGTGTGTATTATTTCTAGCCAATATAGAAGATGGCTAGCATTTTTCAGAAGATGGATTAAACTTATTTTGATATTTTTCTAAAAAACGGCAAAAAAAGAAGAGAAAATCGATATTTTTGGAAAGGTGTTTACTGGAGAGAGGAGTTAAAAAGAAAGAAGAGTTTAATTAGAGGATTTTTGATAAATGGAAATCTGCCTTCATATAGTAAATAAAATTCTGTAACTTCGTCCAAAAGACGTCTTCAGCAATATCACTCACCTTTTCTAGTATTGTAAACAACAGACGAAGATGTTGATCGCAAAAATCAGAACTAAAAAAAAAGAGGAAATTAAAGCAAAACAGAAAACGCCTCCTTTTTTACCGATTATTTAAATATCGTGCTAGTCTGGATTTAAAATTATTTATGTTGGCGTCGCACGAAAAGATCTCAGACCAACCGGGTCATTGAAATCCTTACCAGAGTGACGGCAAACAACATTTTTAAGCCCAGCATTGTCTATTAAACGTTGAGTTAGAAACTGCTCAAATTAAGCGAATACCTGACGAGCATAAATTTTGATAACGCTAAAGACGCTGCAGATTGTAATTCCACATTCTTGTATTTAGTTGGATTGCTGCAAATAAGAACAGCAACAGGTGCGAATATGCTCAAAAGGTTTTGACCTAAAGTAATAAAATAAATACAAACTAATGTCTCCGTACGCAGCATTTGAATGTAACACCCAAACTATTTGAATACAACACCCGTACGTTTTCCTCAATAACTTCCAAGGTATTTGTTTGATACTAGTGGTTGGCCCGCGGAAAAATCCACGGTTTTGCTCGGCCTTTTTATACCGCATTGCGTACGTCTCGCTACTTGCGGTACCATTTTGCATTTTAAATCTGACTGTTTTAAAAATAAACAGCCAACGGAAATGTTCTTCCAAGCAAAGCTGCTTTTAAAGCATTGTGATAAAACTCAACGAAGATGGGCTCATTAGAGCATGTACCAGCATTTATTGATTCACAAATTCTGTTTAAGTTTAGCCTTAGTTTTCAATGCATACACACACCTGTGACGATTTCGTGTTCACAAACTTTTCGTATATACTCAGCTTCTGCATCTTCAGCAACAGCACCGCCCACACCCAACTCATCTTCAACACCAGTATCCTATAAAATTTAAAACTAATAATGGTGAGAACAAAACTTTTTAATGCTATTGTAACAAACTAAAGTAAGAATTTTAGATTCCTGTTGTCTACGTATATTTCTCATCAAACATTATTGATTGAATTTGCGCTGTAAATACTGATCCATTTTTCCTGATTTCACCAAGAAATTTAGAGGTACATCTAGAGCGAAACACAATGTCCTTCTAATATTTTTTTATACATACCCCCTTTGAATTAATAGTGCTTGCAGAACTATCCCTTCCATTACTTCTACCAGGTGTCTTCTTCGTCTTTTGTCCCTTCTTCTCTTTTTCTTCCTCCCTCACACGATGTCTTCGCTTTAACTCCCCGAACACACTAACGTCCAGGTGAAACAACTCAAGAAGGGCTATATGGCCAGCAGCAGATAAAACACGGGCAACAATTCTTGGATGGGCTTTATAACCAGAGGTTTGAGATGCTTTGGGAAATATGTCATCATTTTCTGAAATTCATAAGAAAAGGCAACTGAAATTAACTCTCCATAATTACCCAAGGGATACGTCTTTTCGACCTAAGAAGCTGGGATGATAAAAATCCAGTCACCACAGTTTGGGTTCTGAGGATTATATAATTTAGGGTTGATTTATAATATAAAGGGCTCATGTTAAAATTATATTACCGACTGGGAAAAGTTGGGCTGCGACATGTAATATGTTTTCAAAATCATCATTATGTAATGCATAAATTACTTAATAAGCCACCCCTTTGCCATTACTTCTAATCTGCAAAGAACGACGTACATATAATATTTAGACGCCAATTTGACGTTTAGCCTTTAAACTGAGTAATTCCCCACATCGCTAATTAAACTTTAAATCCATTAACTCCATTAAATCCAGTAACATCCGATCACCATTCAGAACTGAAACACAGTGAGTTTTATACAAACATGCAATTAACGCTCACGGTTTAATTAACAGTTGCGAACGGTTAAAGATTTTTCAAAAAGAGAGTATAAACCTTACCTGGTTCTTCTTCCACTTGATCAACCTCCATACCACCCATCAGAGTTTTCGTCATACATTTTACAATGCGCCCACATATTTGATCGGGCAATTCAGCAAGGTGAAATATAACTGCAAGAGCTTGCTCACAAAACGGCGTCCAGCTCATATCACTTATATTGGTCAGTCCTTGTGTCAATAACTCCTCCAGTCGAGAAAACAAATCATGATCAGACGCTAAGCGAAAAGGTTCAGCTGACGAGCTCCCAAATTTCTTTGACTTAGCAGTTAGTTTTAGTATGGCTGCACATGTATCTCGTGCTAACAGGTAATTCTTATTGTACGTTAAGCCGTGTTCAACAAGAACGCCAAGATTCGATTTAATGATGTCTTTTTCAGCACCAGCAATCATGGATAGAATGATTAGAGATCCTCGTTGCTCTTCATGTGTTGTTTGTGGTATTTTTAAAGCAAACTGTTGCCACAACAGTTGAGTGACGGAGGAAGGGATCAAATCCATTTTCATCAATTCACACAACTAAAACGTAGAAGGTTAACAGTAACCAACCAAGCATTTGGCAGTTGATTTTTTTTTAAAATACTTTAGTAGCATGCCTTGATATCAGCTGCATTGATGCAACTAAAATTCTATCGGCTGTGTTAAAAAAGTGCTATTAGAAAATGTTTCTATTGTCTATACCGTTTCAAGGGAAAGGGAACTTGAGTTACCTAATTACATGCAAGTCACGTTTATGGGCTTCGGTCATAAATCAAACCTGAAAAATGGTACACTATATGTAACACTTAACAATCTCCTGTTAAGCCATGTATATCCCCTTAGTGAAAGTTTTCATTTTGTTACATAGATATTCCACTACCTTAAGACGCAATGTCAGTAACGTATCTCTCAAATATGTGTTACAACCACTTTTATGTTGTTTTGAGAGGCATTTGTTGGATGTTTAAAGTATCATTATAATGGTCATTAATATTTGTTTTGACCAGTCATTAAGGTATGCGGTTTAGATGTCATTAAATAAACTTGATAAAAAAAGAAAGCCATTTCTGATCACATTCAACCCAACTGGGGTGAGGGCATTGCATTACACTATTCAGGCTGGGCTTGTTTGGGGCTGTTTAAGGCGTGGGAGGAGGGGCAGCTAAAGAGCTCTTCAAAAATTGAAAGACATTGTATTGCCACAAAACTTGGCCCGAATGTTTGTTAGCAAAATGACGTCGGGGGAGAGGCGATAAAGAGTCCAATAGACGTGAAGTCACACCAAGACAACAGTCATACGAAACAATAATAATAATATCCTCAAGCTAACTAAACTGATAAAAATTCACCAAACACTATGCTTCAGAAGTTATTACAAACAAATCTTCGTACAATTTTGAAGATTACCAAAAACCTTAACTAAAAAAATCCGTATCCACATTCAACTGTTTGGTTTTATGTCAAACACTTACTTAAAACCCATTTCCCATAAATGAGTATAACGGATTATCTTAGAGACATGAAAAGAAAACCTTTTAAAACCAATGTTCGTTATTCCAAGAAATGTTTTTTCTTATATCCAATATTTGTATTAAAGTTGCTTAGCAATTTTAAAAATTTGAGTACAGTTGCTTATAAAAAGAATTTGTATAGTTGAGTTGACACAAATTCATAAAGTCTATAAACAATATATAAATCCAGGAGTTCGAATATATCAGTTACATACCAGTTCCTCTAGTGACGTCAGCTCACCAAGATTAGCTTTGGTTATCAACGACATCAGACTCTTCACAATTAAATTTGCTTTGTTTCTGAGTAAAAAAAATCAAGAAATGAATAAGATAAGATTGTCCCAAAACTCTTTCAACCCTATTAAGCCTGAGCTTTTTTGGCTCAGTAAAGGTAGGGGCATTATGGCACCCCTGTTTTTTGGAGAATGGCTTGAGTTGAACGTAAAACTTGGTTAAGTCATCCTATTCCAAAAAAAATTGATAAAAAATTTAATTACGCACTGGGATAGTTTGCGATTTAAATATGCATAATTTAACTCAAAAACTAAATTCTCTCATTTCCCCAAATGAAGTTAATTTTTGGAGATTTTCTTGGAGGCCAATGCTTCTCAATTCCATCATTTCCACAATCTGACATAATATACTACAACCTTTGCTTAAAAGTTGAATTCCTTTGATGTTCACAAAATGAGATTAGGAAATTTAGTATAAAATTTCTCTAAGTTTCCTATAGTTTGAAATATCTCTCAACCTAAATATTTTGGCCAAGAACGGCGGTTTCTAAGTGTTTTTTAAACAAATGCTGACCAGTTTTGATGTTGTACCTGAAATACAAAGCCCAAGAATAAAAGTACAGACTAAGATTGCGAGCTTGCTGCTTTAATCAAATCGTCGGCTTTTTTATACTAACTGCTTTTGTACCAGTCAGGTAATAATTCTTGATAATAACACACTTTCCTACACACTAAACAAACAAACCTTTCGCCATCGCAAGACACGTCAATGTACAACCTTTCAAATGCACCAACTACAGCTTTCTTCACAATAGGATCACGTGACCATATCAAGTTAGCCATTCTTCGTATCCCTTCCTCTGATTGTGTCAATCCAAATTCATGAGCAGCAATGAAGAAGTCAATAGTCTCCAACACATCTGAGTTAGCTTTCGATCCAAGAAGCTGACACAAAATAGGTATGGCGCGACGCATTTGTTGTGCAAATTGAACACAATCCTACAACATTTTAAATAAGTACTTAAACGCTTTATGAAGTATAAAGTGAATGTAACAGATTCCAGTGGAAGAGGATTTAACTCTACTTCACCTGGTATGGAGTTTAAAATGTTGATGTTTTTATGGGGGAATTTAGAGACTAGAGATTTACATTCTTACTAGACATTTGTGATGCTCTCTAGGAAAATCGACCACTTCTCTTTTCGTATTAAAAAATACGAAATACGGAAATTTCGTATTAAAAAATACGGATTTCGTATTTTAAAATACGCGTATTTTTAAAAATACGAAATACGAATTTTCGTATTTTTAAAAATACGCAATTCTATTTTTAAAAATACGAAATTCGTATTTCGTATTTTTTAAAAATACGAAATACGAATTTCGTATTTTTTAAAAATAGAAAATACGAAATTCTATTTTTAAAGATAGAACCTACGAAATTCGATTTTTAAAAATAGAATTTCGTATTTTTAAAACTATTAGTGTATCAAGTGAGTGGTTGAATAAACTGAATAGAAAAATTACTCAATTTTACAAGTTTGTTTTTAATAGGTTTTAAATTGGCTCAATGATTTCACAGGGACGTTTTCTCGTCATTTTAGAATGATATACGGCAACTTTAAAGCTTCACAGAAAAGTTTTCTCGACATTTTAGAATGAAATACGGCAACTTTAGAGCTTCGCAGAGACGTTTTCTCGTCATTTTAGAACGAAATACGGCAACTGTAGAGCTTCGCAGGCACATTTTCTCGTTATTTAATAACGAAATACGGCAACTTTAGAGATTCGCAGGGACGTTTTCTCGTCATTTTAGAATGAAATACGACAACTTTAGAGCTTCGCACAGATGTTTTCTCGTCATTTTAGAATGAAATACGGCAACTTTGAAGCTTCGCAGGAACCTTTTCTCGTCATTTTAAAATGAAATACGGCAACTTTTTAAAGCTTCGCAGGGACGTTTTCTCCTCATTTTAGAATGAAATACGGCAACTTTAGAGCTTCGCAGGGACGTTTTCTCGTCATTTTAGAATGAAATACGGCAACTTTAGAGCTTCGCAGGGACGTTTTCTCGTTATTTTATAACGAAATACGGCAACTTTAAAGCTTCGCAGGGACGTTTTCTCGTCATTTTAGAATGAAATACGGCAACTTTAAAGCTTCACAGGGACGTTTTCTCGTCATTTTATAACGAAATACGGCAACTTTAAAGCTTCGCAGGGACGTTTTCTCGTCATTTTAGAATGAAATACGACAACTTTAGAGCTTCGCAGGGACGTTTTCTCGTCATTTTAGAATGAAATACGGCAACTTTAGAGCTTCGCAGGGACGTTTTCTCGTTATTTTATAACGAAATACGGCAACTTTAAAGCTTCGCAGGGACGTTTTCTCGTCATTTTAGAATGAAATACGGCAACTTTAAAGCTTCACAGGGACGTTTTCTCGTCATTTTATAACGAAATACGGCAACTTTAAAGCTTCGCAGGGACGTTTTCTCGTCATTTTATAACGAAATACGGCAACTGTTGAGCTTCGCAGGCACATTTTCTGGTTATTTAATAACGAAATACGGCAACTTTATAGATTCGCAGGGACGTTTTCTCGTCATTTTAGAATGAAATACGGCAACTTTAGAGCTTCGCAGAGATGTTTTCTCGTCATTTTAGAATGATATACGGCAACTTTGAAGCTTCGCAGGAACGTTTTCTCGTCATTTTAAAATGAAATACGGCAACTTTAAAGCTTTGCAAAGATGTTTTTTCGTTATTTCAGAATGAAATACGGCAACTTTGAAGCCTCGCAGGGACGTTTTCTCGTCATTTAAGAATGAAATAAGGCAACTTAAGACCTTCGCAGGGACGTTTTCTCGTCATTTTAGAATGAAATACGGCAACTTAAGAGCGTCGCAGGGACGTTTTCTCGTCATTTAAGAATGAAATACGGCAACTTTAAAGCTTCGCAGGGACGTTTTCTCGTCATTTTATAACGAAATACGGCAACTTTAAAGCTTCGCAGGGACGTTTTCTCGTCATTTTAGAATGAAATACGGCAACTTTAAAGCTTTGCAGAGATGTTTTTTCGTTATTTTAGAATGAAATACGGCAACTTTGAAGCCTCGCAGGGACGTTTTCTCGTCATTTAAGAATGAAATAAGGCAACTTAAGACTTTCGCAGGGACGTTTTCTCGTCATTTTAGAATGAAATACGGCAACTTTAAAGCTTCGCAGGGACGTTTTCTCGTCATTTTATAACGAAATACGGCAACTTTAAAGCTTCGCAGGGACGTTTTCTCGTCATTTTAGAATGAAATACGGCAACTTTAGAGCTTCGCAGAGATGTTTTCTCGTTTCATTTTTCGTATTAAATTATATAATCGTTTCGTGAAAAAAAATTAAAACATTTAATTCGTTTCATAATACGATTATGAGACGATGTAAAAAAAATAATGAAACGATTCCTATATAATGAAAATCGTTTCAATTCAAAAATGAAAAGATCTCGGAGACGATCCCTTACTTTTTTATGTTTTCGAATTTTAAATCACAGCGTATTTTTAGAAATGCGTATTTTTAGAAATACGTATTTTTTGATACGAATTTCGTATTTCGTATTTTCAAAAATACGAAATCCGTATTAAAAAATACGCGTATTTTTAAATACGCAATTCGTATTTTTAAAAATACGAAATACGGAATTCTATTGTTTTAAAAATACGAATTAAAAATAGAAGCGGTCGATTTTCCTAGAGAGCATCACATTTGCTAACATTCCTTCAAGGGACTCACTGTAACAAGATCCCTTTTCACCTCATTTCATATATGCAATGATTTATTTTCGGAATTTTTGTTATATTTTATTTATATAAATTATGTTGCGAGTAAAATATGAAAACATTGTCACTATTATCTTCCACATAGATTTTTTTCAGCGGATTTTCATCAATGACAGATAATTCCAAAATTTCCACAACGTTCTGGTTTGATCATAAAACAGCAACCATTTTAACAATAGGTTAAAAGAAAAGAAGGAGTAAAACAAACAGTTATATTCAAATAAGATTTAGAGTATCAGAAATTAAAAAGCGCTTCCTTGTGACACAAGTGCAGTTAATACTTCAACTTAAGGCACTTATTCAGTTATTAACAGTAATTTAGCACTCTAAAGTGGGATGATTGTGAATATAATTTCTGTAAAATTTTAAAGCACAAAAAGTTTTTACCCATTGACTAATGTAAGAAGTTTTAGATAGTACACTACTGATAGAACAGAAAAAGGGTGAAGTATATTTATTTCATCTCACTTTTGATATACCTGACATTGGAGGATAGCTGTAAGAGGACTTAAAAATGGAAAATTTGCTGGAGAGAATTATAAGCAAGGATCCCTGCTAATTAATAAACAAAAATGAGGACTATAAAAATCTAGCGTGTACAAACAGAAACAAATATTTTGTGAAATTATATTTATATTCTATAACAACGAAACATGTAGGGAAATATCAATTGCAGGATGTTTCCGTTAGCATTCCATAACCCCTCCAACCCTCCCTCCAAAAAAAAAAATTAAAAATATACTTGTCTGATTTTAAGACACCTTAAAACTTACTTGTAAATATTTCACAAGGACTTTTTGTTTTTCTAGTTCAGCGTTTAGAACAGGATTTGCTTCAGGTTGTTCCACTTGTGTTGCTGCTTCTAAATCAAGCTCCATATCTTCTTCATCCGCTGTATTAGATGACACTAAATTAAAGAATACAATGGTGATAGCTGCGAGTTAAGCAAAAGTCTTAGTGTAAGCAGGTTAGATTTTTCATTTCACTTGGCTTTATCTCAATAATTACTTACTAAACAGATACTGACAGATTTGATGTTGTAATGTGAAATGCAAAGCCTGAGTCAAAAGTATAGGGTGAGCTTGTAAAGTGTGTGCTCTTAACAAAGGACTTTGTGTTTTACAGTACAAGATCAAAGCTAGTCAGTTATCACCTGACTGCATCTCATCTGTAGAGTAAATTTTCTTATGGAAAACAAAAATTCTTATATACTTGGTTTATTACAATTACAGTTATAAATTTAATATGCTAATAGGCTAATAAACTGTTTGGTCGTAGAAGCAGAAAAAGTAAACATAGTTTTAATCTATAAAGTGAAATTACCTACCATGAAATATTTTTTTAAGTAAGACAAAACATTTTTTCATTAATGCATCAGAATCCGTGTGTTCCCTATAAAATATTATATTTAATTAAATATGCCTGCATAAACAGCATTTATCAATTATACAACCCAAAAAGGCCATCACTCTACAACAATCTTAATGGTCACTATAAGTTCATGTTACATGTCACCAATTTCACTGTAACACTATGTGTTACAAATATTGCATAACAATATTGGCATTTAAGGAGAAACAGAAGTGAAACTTTTGTTGTTTTTTTGGTTGAAATGAAAGAGTATGATGAGACTATAACAGAAATGTATTATTTATTATCTATTTTTACTCTTGCGTTAGGCTTCCGGTAATATACTCATAGTTAGTATGTAGATCAACAAAATGACCGGAAAGTTTGATATGTTGACCTGAGGCGTATTAATACATAATGAATTGATTATATACATATAACAGTAGGAAGACGAAACGACACAGCACGTTTAGCTTCCATATGATATGTGATTTCATTAAAACGACACTGCCAATACGCATTTATCACGCCAAAATGAACTTTGTACTCAAAAATGGAAACTTTTAAATGCTTGTATTTTGCTCAATATACATTAATTTTTTTAAATTCTTTTTTTATATGAATACTAATGTTGTTCTCTATCTCTGAATGAAAAATTAAATATTTTTTCTTTCAAACCTCTGTTTCCCTTTAAGTATTAAATATTTCAAATAGACAATTCAGAATATTACATGCTGAGTCCTGAGCAGTTTTAAAATTACAATCAAATTATCATGATGTAGTCTAACCAAGGTGTCCACTCAAAAGTTGAGCTTTTTCTTCACTAATTTTTTGTACTGGCTGAGGAACTAGCTGAGTGCTCAAGGAAGAAAAAAATACATATAGAAATATAGATAAAGAAAAAAAGAAACAAAACACAAGCTAAAAATAAAAACTGACATTGAAAAACATTATATTAAAATGAAAAGCATATGCATTACGGGGACTTAGTGAAAAATCTAAAATTTCTGACTTTTTTATGACATTTTGCCTACTTTTTCGAAATTACTGAAAGTTCCTCACATTCATGACAGAGTGGACAACATGCTAACAAGAAATTAAACTTGAAAGAAACCTCTTTGCTTTTATCAGAGCTAAGTTGCCTATAAAAGAATATTCAAAGTCATCATTTTTCCTTGGAGGAAATGGGACTATACTGTTTCAAGTTTAGGGTAGATACAGAGCCTCTCCAGGCAAAACATTACATACTTACTCTCCTTTTGGGGTGGACGGATCTTCTGTTAAAGTCTTGTCAGCCGTTTCTTCTGCACCAGTAGGTATATCGTCATTTTCTATATCCTTTTGGTCTACATGAAAATCCTCACAATCACTCCAAGTTTCCATTGCCGCTATTAAATGTCTTATGCCATTTTTATACTCATTGTCCTTTAGGTACTTTTGTATTTGGAGGATGGCTCTAAATTATGCATTAAAAGTGATTTAAAATTAGAACTTTGGGTTGGATTAGTCAAACCTAAAATTTACTCAAACTAGCTGTGGGAACTACAGTTTATTTAAAATTACTAGTTGTAAGCCCGGGGGAAGATCAAAAGGGATTCGTTCAACTGTAACTACTTCCAGCTACCATCTTTGGATTACAGACAGACAGTGAACATTATAATATAGACTAGTCGGCAACCCGTGGAAAAATTTACGTCCTTTATATACTGCATTGTGTGTTTCCGTACAGACAGATAAACAGACAGACACGGCTATTATTACAGAGATGAAATGTTGGTTGCTCCAAAATTCCACAAATTCAAAAATTATATTGTTCCAATGAACTCTTTAAGGAAAAAAAACTTAAAACAGAATGTAAGGATTAACTTTCCAGGTCTCCTTTTTAAAAAAAAACATTTTCAGTAAATAGTCTTTATGCCAACTCACTTATCAAGTGCATCATCATCGTCTTCATAAAGTTCAATTTCTTCAAGGGTTTGGTCCATTTTATTATCAGAAAAATGTTCTTCAAGAGCTTTTTTGATATCATCTATAATTTTCAGCCATTCATCAGAGCATTCCTTGTTCGAATTGTTAACAACTAAAATAAAATATAATTTAAAAATATTCAGTTACAGGGATAAAAGTTACTAGCCTATCAGATGTTGAAGCATACATGAGGTATTGTTAAGGTGATTAAAATGAAAGCTTTTCTAAAGAACAAGCGGAAATTCAATGGACCATGCTGGATCTAAAACATCAGAAAAAACTAATAATCGAATCCTCAGAAAGTTCAAAATCCGTATTTTAAAACTGTTTTGACTCCTTTTGCCCACAAATCAATCCGCCATTATTGGGCAAGAAAAAAATTCTCTAAAAATTGACTTAGTCACATTTGAGGGTCAATTGTTCTCTATCTTTTGCAAAAAATCAGAATAAACTAACGATCCATCCTGAGAAAAGCTGGTAACAGATGGACAGAAGGATGCATGGAGGGACACAGGTCATTTATAGGACCCCACCTGTGACCGGTTGCTCCAAAAATATTGATATTTAAAAACTTATAGATGGAAGCTCTTCTACAGTTTAACAAGACAAAAAAAGAATGGTAAAGTTTAAAAAATGTAAAACGAAATAATGATGTTTAAGCTTCCTATAAAATACTAATAAGTTGCATTCTTAAGGAACAAAAAGAATTAAAACAAATGCAGTTTATTCATCGACCAACCTTTTAACTATAGGTTACCTTTCATAATTCAAAATGTTCACTTGAAACGAACAATAACTAACAAATAAAGGTTTTTAAAGATATATTACAATGTATAAAAAATGCACAAGTTTTATACACTTACCAGTCTCATCATGACTATCCTTTTCAGGATTCATTTCTTTAAGTTTTTCAATTTCTTTTTCTAAGCTTGATGTTAGCTGCTCCATTGGTAACTAAACAAAATAAAAAAGTTTCTAACAAACATACCCAAATTTATTTTTATAGTGATTATCGGTGTATATAATGTATATCGGCACTTTAAGTATTATCTTGTTTCCAATGTTAATGGCATTACAATTTACAAGTTTTTACCTTTGCTGCGAATGGATTACCAATTAAGCACACTTTCAAAAACTGTACTGCATATTTTCGAACTTGGCTTGATTTATCGTGCAGTCGACCAATCACCAAATCAACAATGCGAGCTTGTCTTGAAATTGGTATAGACTACAAAAATAAATGAATGAATTACAGGGAAAAGCATATGCCAGGAAGTGATTGCATACAGCTTTAATTTTCATATCAGTGTTTATAACACGTTTTCACTCACCGACTGCTAAGTGTAAAGTAAGCAAGTTTAATAACTATCTGCTATCTTACTTGGGAGCTATACTTTAATTAAAAATTTGTAATTATTCAAAAGTTTACAAAGATTTCAACATGAATATTGTTGCATTTTGCTTACATAAAATTTCTTTCTTAGTAAAAAAAAAATTGTTATAGCATTTATAACAACGTTTCCCATGGAGGAAATTATACAAAATAATAAATAATAATATCCATAAATTACGTCCAAAATGGGTGATTTTCATGTCATTTTAGAAAAACTGCCCTTGGGGGATTCGAACCCATGACCTATGACGTCTTAGCCAACTTTATATTAATCATTTGTAAAACCAGTTCGACGGCTGGCGAATTATGCTGCTGAACGCAAAATGAGTTATTGATGCCAATAGTTTTTGAACATTTTTTTTATCCTTTGCCTTTTTTGTGCCAATCTTGAAACGCTAATGAAAATAATTTATAGAGTCATGTGCTTCCGACGAACTCTTGAAGGATATATAAGTATAGAGCTTCAAAGCTGCTCAGGAAAATGTACATCTATATGATCATATGCTTTATGTTTCGACGACTGGTTACATAAATCAGGAAATCGGTTCAATCATGTATCCAAACTTTGCAAAATGATTCCTCTCAACGAAATAAAGTTGTGTTGTGAGTTTCAAGTTCTAAGAATAATCCTAATGAATTTCCCCATTATAAGGATTCCATAAGAATTTTTAAGCAGTAGTTTCGAGAAATAGCCAAAGCCTCTCAGAGGTATAGGACTTAAAAATTTCATATGCAGGTGTCTAATACATAAATATAAAAAGTCAGTAAGTATCATAGCCATGCATCATATCCCTCACGCCAAAAACAACTGTAAATCATATTTTTAAGTTTTGTGAAATGACCCGTTAATATATTTAAAATATATTGTTGCAGTGATAATGTGTAATTGACATTGACATGCAAGATAGTTTATGCAACCCGCTGCATCTTGTTTGTTTATTGCTAAAAAGTGACAATAAAAAAACTTGCAAGTATAGATGCTTTTCATTCTTAAACTTTTAAAATGCGATCTAAAAAAGTTTTTCTATCGTCATTCTTCGTTCTTAAGTTCTTAAAATGCGATCTAAAAAAGCATTTCTATCACCGTTCTTCGTTCTTAAGTTTTTAAAACGCGATCTGAAAAAGCATTTTTATCGCCGCTTTTCATTCTTAAATTTTAAAAACTCAATCTAAAAAAGCATTTCTATTGCCGTTTTTCGTTCTTAAGCTTTTAAAAACTCAATCTAAAAAAGCATTTCTATTGCCGTTTTTCGTTCTTAAGCTTTTAAAACGCGATCTAAAAAAGCATTTCTATCGCAGTTCTTCGTTCTTAAGTTTTTAAAACGCGATCTGAAAAAGCATTTTTATCGCCGCTTTTCGTTCTTAAATTGTAAAAACGCAATCTAAAAAAGCATTTATATCGCCGTTTTTTGTTCTTAAGCTTTTAAAATGCGATCTAAAAAAGCATTTATATCGCCGCTTTTCGTTCTTAAACTTTTAAAATGCGATCTAAAACAGCATTTCTATCGCCACTTAAAAATATTCGATTCGCAATTTTATCATTTTCTTCGCAAAGTGATTCGCAAAAATGGCATTTCGATTCGAAAATTGCGAATTGCGAACTGCTAATTCGAACCCTGTACACTTGGACCCCCTTAGCAGGACCCTTGTTAATAAGAGTTTTATTAGGAACTGAAAGGCTATCCTTGGTAAATAATAGTAATAATAATAATATAAATTAATGAAAAAGAATTAAAAAAAAATTGATTGCACTGCTTACAAGTGGATTATCCAATGGCCTTACAATCAGTTTAATAAAATAAATATTGTTGCAGTATAACAGAGAGATTTTATCAACCTTTTCTTGACAGATATGTAACCATATCTGCAAATCTTTACTTCTGACAAATGCATGGACATCATGTATGTGATCCTAAAACGAATTGATGATGGAATTGTTAAAAAGTTGGCTTGTATTATAGTTTTGCCGTCAATCAAATTAAATTAAACATGCAATCTTTAAGTATTTTTGAAACAAACTACAAAGAAAAATGTGCAAAAAGTCCATACAGTAGGCCTGTTATAGAAGTTTTGAGCTTATCAAATCCACATAGTACAAAATCAGTGATAGGTTTTGCAGTCAAAGTAAAGTTTAAAATTTTTGCTTTCCAGCGATACCTTATAAGTTATTCAATATAGATTTCAAAAATGAGTAAATATAAATTGAGGTAAAATTGGGAGAAAAAAAACATTTGTTGGAAAAATTTAATTCTAAATATTTCTTTAATGCGAATGAATTGAGTCTAAAAACAGGTGTTGTAGAAGCATCGCATCATAAACTTTATAAAATTAAAACAATTCTGTAAAATAATTGATTGAACTTTCTTGTGACACTTCTTTTGAAAAATCTAGAGATGTAACATTTGGAAAAAATAAGTATTATTCTGTATCTTAGGGCTATGAAAGTATGTAAAATGTAGAATGTAAACAAGCTGTGGTGCTTAGGTATAAAGAAGAGACGGTTGTTCGAAAAAAAGGCTATCAAATCAATCATTGCTTACATTCACAGTGCAAGTTTTAAACTTAAAGATATTGGAGAAAATTTAGTTCCAATCCGTAACCAAAAAACATTCCTTCGATTATATCAAGTCAAATTGGGTTAGTTACAAAGTGTTGCGTAAGCTTTTTGGTCTCATAGGACTCACTAATTAGATGTGCAAGAGATTCAACTCACTGCAGAATGAAAAATATAACTAGCAATAAGGGTATATTTTCAGTGTCAATCCTTAACTAAAACTCTAGGGAGGTTTTCATACATAACACTATAGCTTTCATAAAAAAAATATAGGGTAAACACCAGAAAAAACACTACATAAACGAAAAAGTCTTTTTAAGTTAACTTATTTTTATAAAATGAAATTAATTTTTTCAAATAGTAAATATTGCAATATTAAAGAATTTTTCCAAAAATTTAATAAAATCATTTTCTAACCATGTTTCACCCTTAAACTAAAAGCAATTAGATAATGGTTAGTTTTGTGTTTATGACCGTGTATTCATGTCTTCATGCAGATGTGCATAGCTTTCGATATTCTTATTTTTAAATGGGAAAACAGTGGTAAGTTATATTTATAAATTTATGAAACAGCCAGGCAAAGATTAAGCTATAGTTTTTGTGTTTCTTAACTCTATGATATTATGTCCAAAATCATAATATGGACATAAAATAGCCAATTTTTTAAGTTTTAGGATAATTTGCTGTACAAATATTTTGTAAAAATTGTTAAAGACAAATTCTCACAATGTATGAAATCTTCTTTTCTAAAAGATAAGGTTCTGAACAATATACTAGTCAACTCTTTACCTCCAATCTGTCAAGAAAACTTTCCCTTGATTTTTTCATGTTATCATCAAGGTCTTCTTTGCTTAAAACTTTAATAACAATTTCCCCAAATACACCAAGTACACCATTTCTCATCGTGTAAGACTGAAATACAAACAACATGTTATGGTATAACATAAATATATAATCTTTCTTTAAAAGTTTTCAAAATATTCTTGGATGATAAAACAGAACTTATATCCCCTTGCCATGCACAAAACAAAAAACAAAATAGATATTCTCATAGAAAAAATTGATATTCTAACAATTTTTTGTTTGTTTGTGTGGAATGAAAATGTTCTCATAATGGCATAAACTTTTGTCGAAATTCTGGTTTGTGAGTGTAAAGTTTTCAATGTACATATACAAATACCAATAAAGAATAATGTTTGTTTTATTGTTTGTGTCCTACCATTTTGTTGTACTTGTTTCGTAACCATGTTAAATGTATGTTTCCATAGTTACGTATTTAATCACTTAGTTTCATTTGTACACGTCCCTTGGTACTCCCGTATTTTGAATTCATGTATGTGTAAAAATTTGATTATCAAACGTGTATTTCATAGTTCATTAGGTTTTGTGCTTATATATACAGGCGCAATCATTTTTCATACAGTTGTTCATACGATTTTCGCACACTTTTATCAATTAAGAAAGTGAGTTCGGGAGCGTCGTGATATCAATCAAATCAATATTTTACAATACTTTACAATAAACTTCAAGTTCTTGGCTGTTAATTTCAATCTACCACTCATATTTTATAGTTTGAACACTACACTACTACATTACATCGCTATAAATAACACTCATCAAATCAATCGTTATTTATTATTGTTACAAACACAGCCTACGCGCGTGGCGCATTACATTCAAACAGCTTGCCTATAAAATATGAGGAGGAGTCCGAGAGTTCGGAATTGGACTGATTATCACACACTCAACGCCAGTGGCATCAAAGTTTTCAAGGAGTCATCAGGTATCAACGATAGTCAGGTATTTTCAGTGCGTTTCAAACAATGAGCAACCTAGCGATTCAAGTGGAGTCTCTTTCAGAAGACATAGGTGATTTCATTGATGAAAACCCGATCAATAAGGAAATTCAAACCGTAGAAGACTTGGACATATGCATAGACAAGATCACAAACTTGCGAAGCATCTTTAGAAACAAGTACAAAGAGCTGAGAGCGCATGAGAGTTATCAATCGACCCATGACGGAACATTTGAATCCAAAATGACTGCTGTGAAAAATTACATTGCATATATGATCGATGCCCGTCATAAAATTCGCGTAAAACACTTTATGTCGAATCAAGAAGACAAAGAATATCAGGAGAAGCAAACCAAATTTCTGGGCAACGATATCTTGCGAATGATAAACGAATTGGAAGCGGACATGATAATACCATTAAAGGATGTTAGTCAAGAAGAAATATTGGGGAGAAACCAAAGGTTGGATAACACTGCAAGGAATTTGGGTACCATATCATCTAAAATATCGCAATTATTGGTGCAGAATAAGAACAAAATTGACTTGGAGGACGTCGTTATGAGGTATGAGAGCATTACTTTATTGCAGACCAATTATTCTAAATCTTTAAAGAGTGAAATCAAAAATAGAGAGATTGAAAAAGAAAATCTATTTCACGAAAGTAAACTGAATATCAAGCTAAATAAATTCGCAGGATACGACTCTCTTGTTGACATTTATATATTTCAAAGTGACTTTGAAAAAGTTTATTCTAGAACTACTCCGAAAAGACTCATGCCTGATTTATTAAAAAATAATCATCTTGATGAACCAGCGTTATCTTTAGTTAGATTTATGGATAATATAGATGAGATCTGGACGAGGTTGAAAGATTCTTATGGAGACACCAAGATGATGCTGATAAAGAAATTGAGTGAAGTAGGCAAAATGGAATCGTTGTCGAAAGTCAACGATCCGGAAAAACTGATATCCGGCTTGAGTAAGATCACTAATGTAATCAGAGATCTAATCAAACTATCAAAATGCATAACATGGAAAGGAGACTATACTTCAGGATGGCCTTGATAGAATATACAAAATGTTGGGTGACAGTAGAGTAACCAGGTGGTTCACCATTATATGTGTGGAATCAGAATTGTGGATGAAACTGCTATCATTCCTTGATAATGAAATCAAAGTGCAGCAACAAAGAGTTTTGGTTCAAGGAAACAAGATCGAACATACAAAAAAAAACACAAGGTACAACCATTCTTTCTTTGCTCCAAACCCTTTTGAAAATGATAAGGAACCTGTTTGTCATATTTGTGATGGAAAGGATCATACACCAACTTCTGGCCCAGGAGGCTCCAAAATAGTACAGTATTTCTCTTGCAAATTTTTTGTCAACAAAACACCTGCTGATAGACCGATTTTAAGAGATAAAGGATTCTGTTTTGAATGTCTACTACCAGGTGCTGACGCTAGTAGAGGTAAACATAGAGAAGGAAAATGGCAGCATGATTTTGTATGCCAACATCAAGCACATAAAAAATATCCGTCCCGAAAACATGTACTTGTATGTGATGAACATAAATCTATGCCGGAAAATAAGGAGTTGCTTGAGAAATATGTATCTAGATGTATTCTAAGAAACACAAACTTGCCAAGTTTTTCTAGAAATATCAAGCTGACATTTCATGCTGTAGAATATCATGGAGATCTGAGATATACAAGTCATAGGACTTTCGATTCAGATGACACCATCACAGACATTGGAATCTACACTCTTCAGAAAATTCAAATCAAAAATCGTCGATTCACGATCTTCTTCGACAGTGGTTGTGGAGATTTTATTACAACACATGATGTGATCCAGCACTTGGGAGAAATGCTGTCCAGGAATGTCAAGGTCCAATTAACCTAGGAGGTGTTGGTAACACTAGCACCCAATCTCCTTATGGTATCTACTCCATCAAAATTCCACTGTTCAATGGGCAGCCTGCACTAATGTCTGGAGTTTGCTTAGACAAGATTACGTAAACATTTCCAGTTTATCCTCTACAAGAAGTGGAAAAAGAAATCCGTGATACATACATTTCTGAGGGCGGCGATATTTCGTATCTGCCGCAGTTACCAAAATCAATTGGAGGAGACGTGGATATTATGATTGGTATAAAATATCTACGCTATCACCCAAAACTCATATTTCAACTGCCGTCTGGTCTAGCAATATACCAGTCAATGTTTCAGAACGCTGATGGTGGAAGGGGAGTAATCGGTGGTCCACATAGGATATTTACCGAAATTCACAATCAATTCTTCAATTCTTCTGAGAAAAGAAACTTCTTCACCGAGCAGTATAATCTTTACCGTATGGGCTTTCAAATCAATCCAGACATTTCCATACTTGCATTTAAAGATAATTCCAGCAAGTTCAATAATAAAATCTATGATCGAGATGGTTTATCAGGATATTTAACCAACCATAACTTTGACGATGTTGAAATGACCGGAAGTGAAATTCAATACCGATGCACCAATTGCAGATCGTGCAAACTTTGTAAAAGTTATGGTGAAATCGAATTAATAAGCGTTAAAGAGGAAGTAGAGCAATCGATTATCAATGCTTCAGTCCATGTTGATATAAAAAATCAAGTTACGACTGCATCTCTACCATTTATTCATAATCCTCTGATCAAATTAGAGCCGAATAGGAATCGAGCTTTTAAAGTGTATCAACAGCAAGTGAAACGACTCGACAATCAGACCAATAGAAAGGATAAAATTGATGTCATAGAATCGGAGGATAAGTTGCAGAAACTCGGTCATGTAGAATACGTCAAGAACTTGCCAATTGAAAATCAAACAATGCTAAAGGAAGACCCCATACAGAATTTCATACCATGGAGAGCAGTGTGGAAAAGCAGTTCTGTAAGTACGCCTTGCCGCATTGTGTTTGATGCCTCTCAAGTAACAAGCTCTGGTTTTAGCCTTAATGATTTATTAGCTAAGGGCAGGAATAATATGAATAAATTGCAAGAAATTCTTATTAGATGGACGATACATAAAGTAGGTCTTCATACAGACGTGAAAAAGATGTACAACACCGTGAAACTTCGCGAGCAGGATTGGTGTTTTCAGAGATACATATGGGAAAAAGATCTTGATTCAACAAAAATTCCGGAGGAAAAAGTGGTAAAAACCCTAATCTACGGAGTAAAATCCAGTGGTAATCAATCAGAGCAAGGACTTTGCGAAACAGCAAAGTTATCACAGAATGAATTTCCAGAGGTAAATAGAATTATTCATAAAGATGTATATGTGGATGATTGCATTTCAGGTGAAAGCTGCATAGAAAACGCGCTTCTTCGAGCAGACAAGCTTGAAGTAGTCATGAATCGTGGAGGATTTGCATTAAAAGGCATTGCATTCTCCGGTGAAGATCCACCTGAATAATTGAGTGACGACGGAGTCAGTCTCAATATCGAAGGCATGAAATGGTATCCGAAAGATGACGAATTATCTCTCAATATTAGCAACCTTAATTTCGCCAAGAAGTACAAAGGAAAGAAACCTGTCAATGAAACAAAGGCAATACCACTGAAACTAACAAGACGTCAATGTGTTGCCAAGGTGGCCGAGATATTTGACATCACAGGAAAATTGACACTGATAACAGCATCAATGAAACTTGATCTTCATGAATTAATCACGAGAAAGTTAGACTGGGATGATTGCATACCAGATGATCTACGACCAATCTGGACTTCAAATTTCGAATTAATGCAAGAAATCAACAACCTAAGATACAAACGAACAATTGTTCCAGATGACGCAATCGATTTAAGAATTAATACGATAGATACTGGAGATGCAAGTCGCCATTTAGCTTGTGTAGCCATTTACGCCAGATTCAAGCGTCGCAATGGTGACTATTCCTGTCAACTTGTGCTATCCAGGTCAAGAGTCATCCCGAAAGACATGTCGCAACCGCGTGCAGAATTATACGCCGCCTTATTAAATTCTCATACCGGGGAAATTGTGCGTAGATCCTTCTATAATTGGCATAAATCAGCAATCAAGGTAACAGATAGCCAGATTGCATTACATTGGATCTCTAATGAAGACAAACCGTTGAAACAATGGACTCGAAATAGGGTTATCGAAATACGAAGATTTACCTCACCAGACCAGTGGTTTTATGTACACTCTAAAGACATGATAGCAGTTCTAGGAACGAGAAGAGGCGCTACTTTAAATGACGTAAATCAAGACTCAGATTGGATACAAGGAGTCATCAGATTTTCCAATAAAATCTGTGGGAGAATTGAATCTTAATAACCAAGAATTCGACAAAGTTGCAAAAGAAACACAATCCGATGCTGATTTTAGGAGTTACAATTCCATTGTAAAATTCAAAGTTCCAGACGAAGTATCTAAAAGGTATGAATTTTCTTCGTACTTGATTGATCCCAATCGTTATCGTTACAAGAAAGTGGTCAGAATACTAGCTTTTGTATCAAAATTCTGTACCAATTTGATTCAGCGAATTAGAAATTGTCATTCTAATCGTTCCTTATATGTGGCTGTAAAAACTTCACCATACTCTACAGTTTATTTATCTGATCATGATATTTATCTTGCAGAAATGCATCTCTTCAGAAAGTGTTCTCTAGAAATCAAGCATTTCCTGCCCGTGAAAGCATATTCAAGTTTTACAACAGAGAAAAATGGTGTGTTGATGTATACAGGAAGAATTTTGCCAACTGAAAAGATCACAGTGGTTGGCGAATTCACAGATGCAATGAAGGATTTAACCGCAACCACGTTCTGTGTTCCGGTTGTTGAAAAGCATTCTCCTATTGCGTTCAGCATCGTCAATGAAGTTCAATGGCACAACAAGACGGCCCAAAACTCAGGTATTGAAACAACGCTAAGATACGTCCTGAAAAGAGCATACATCATTGAAGCACGATCAATTGTCAAACTCATTAAAAAGTCATGTCAAAGATGCTGTTATTTGGCAAAGAAAGCACTTAATGTGGCAATGGGACCTGTCTCAAGTTATAATCTAACGATCGCTCCAGCATTTTACGTATCTCAAGTTGATCTCGCTGGACCGTTTAAAGCTTACTCGCCATATCAAAAACGCACAACAATCAAAGTGTGGTTATCTGTGTTCTGCTGCACAACGACATCAACCGTTTCAATTAAAACCTTGGATGACTACAGCACAACTTCATTTATACAAGCGTTCTTACGATTTTCAGCTGAGGTTGGCTATCCTAAAATCCTACTGTGCGACGAAGGAAGTCAGCTCGTAAGCGCATGCGAGAATATGAAACTGACCTTTCATGACATCAAGCATCAGTTGCATCGCGACGTCAAAGTAGAATTCGACGTGTGCCCAGTCAATGGTCACAATATGCACGGAAAAGTTGAACGGAAGATACAAGAAATCAAGTCATCCATTAATAAGATAGCTCACAACGAGAGACTATCTATACTACAATGGGAAACCATTGTAGCTGAGATTGCGAACAATATTAATGATCTTCCCTTAGCTTTAGGTAACGTTACTTCTGATCTTGAGAACATGGATCTGCTGACACCTAACAGGCTACGATTGGGGCGAAACAATGATAGAAGTCCTGCTGGTAACATGATCTTAACAAGAAATCCAACAAAGTTACTTCAAGATAATCACAGAATATTCACTTCATGGTTTGAAAACTGGCTTTTAATACACGTGCCAAAGCTAATGACTCAACAGAAATGGTTTAAAACCCAATCACTTTCCGTTGGAGATATTGTTTTGTTTCTAAAGAACAAAAATCTAACCCCTACTTATCAGTATGGATTGGTAAAGTCAATTGAATTCAGCAAGGACAACGTAGTACGGAAAGCAAAGATCAAGTATAAAAATCATAACGAGAATAGCTACAGAGAAACGTATCGATCTGTGCGACATCTGGTGGTAATTCAACACGTAGACAAATCTAATGTTCTAAACGAAATTGGCGAAATTGCATCTAAAGCCGATAGACATTTTCAACAATCTAACACGAAGTTAGATCAATAGTATGTTCACTTCGCTGGGGAGTGTAAAGTTTTCAATGTACATAATACAAATACCAATAAAGAATAATGTTTGTTTTATTGTTTGTGTCCTACCATTTTGTTGTACTTGTTTCGTAACCATGTTAAATGTATGTTTCCATAGTTACGTATTTAATCACTTAGTTTCATTTGTACACGTCCCTTGGTACTCCCGTATTTTGAATTCATGTATGTGTAAAAATTTGATTATCAAACGTGTATTTCATAGTTCATTAGGTTTTGTGCTTATATATACAGGCGCAATCATTTTTCATACAGTTGTTCATACGATTTTCGCACACTTTTATCAATTAAGAAAGTGAGTTCGGGAGCGTCGTGATATCAATCAAATCAATATTTTACAATACTTTACAATAAACTTCAAGTTCTTGGCTGTTAATTTCAATCTACCACTCATATTTTATAGTTTGAACACTACACTACTACATTACATCGCTATAAATAACACTCATCAAATCAATCGTTATTTATTATTGTTACAAACACAGCCTACGCGCGTGGCGCATTACAGTGAGCATACTACATTTTTATTCAAGAACAATGCAAAACTTGAAGTCAGGGATAAACTTAAATTTCCAAAGATGACTAGAAAAGTGAAACTTCTGTGATGTTTTTTCGTAAACTGGCACATCGCAAATTTGCGAACAGTAAAAACACCAAAATTGTTTTTATGTTATAGATATTCCTGCTTAAAAGGTTTGTTGTCCTTGTAATAGTTTTTTAATGTTACCTCAAAATATTAGTTAGGTGAAAGAAAAATTACGTAGTATCATAAAATTATCCTGTGTGACTGCAGAAAATTAAATGCAAATCCACTTTAACAAAGAATAACTTGGCAGAAGCTTTATTTTGCTGTTTCCAGATTTATTTCCGACTTTTTCCAGATTTTGCCTATGTTCAAAATTCTCTAGTAAGAAATTAATATATACAACTTGCACTTTTAACCCACAATAGTAAATTTTTGATACAATTGTACTTACATCACCGTCCAAATGTGACATCAGCAGACTTATATTTGGTAAAACATAAGATGGCATTTTATCTGCAATTTCAACAATAAATTGTGAAAACGACCTTGTACCACTTGTGTCTCTAGATAAATCTGATGCATCCATTCTACCAATCTCTCTAATGAAATTAAAGTAGCGTGTCAGTGAAATACACCATTTTTACTTTAAATGGTACTTTAGATTTTCTTATTTATCACATAGTATTTGCCACAAAGATTCAAATAAAGGCTGTTTATATGTCTATAGTAATGACTGAAATCATCATTTGGAAGAACACAACAGACTGGTTGGTTAAATTATTCAGGTTGTGTTGTAGCTTAAATCATTCTCTAAAAAAATAATTAATATACCTGATAATGTCACCAACCAAATTTTTAGCACCGAAATCTATCACAAATGTTCCTAATGCTTGTGCTAATGGAGAAACCAAGTATTCGAAATGTTGTAGCAACTGTATTATTTTTAAACTTGCTCCTAAACATGAATAAACATAACATAATTTTCAACTACACTTTTTTTAACTTAAACTAAAGCAATTATTAAATATTTAGACCAAACAGGCTGTTTTGTAAAGCTAAATAGTTTTTAAGGCCATTTGTATTAAAAAGTTCATTCATCATCCTGTTATTCAAGAAATGCAGGATGCAGGAGATTTGTAGATATTTCATTTTTCCCTGTCTTATCATCTGTGAAAGTTCTATTGGCTTTCATCAGTGGTTTTTGACTTGATTGCCTCACCTGTTGACAAGCAAACTCGGCTTCAACTCCGCAAAAGAGAAAATATTTATTCAAACAAAATGTGGCGATATCACTGGCATATCTGAAACACGGTGTTTGACGATGGACAAACTTTTAAATATAAATGGCCTAAACACACTTCAGTACTACATCATCACAATGTTCCACACATAATATCAAAGACATAGATAGAAGTTTGCACTTATTGTAGAAACATATACTATACCTAATTGGTGATTAAATCGTTTGATCAAATGTCCCAAAATTTGAAACACCACATCTCTGTCCTCCTTTTGGCGTACGAAAGGTTGGTTCTCAAGCAGTTTATAACATACACCACTGAACAAACTAAAAAATAAATTTAAATCCAGGGGAATGATTACTGAATCTCACATAGCTGATGGCTTTCCAAATGTAGTTTCTCTACCAATCTGATAATATTTATGTGTGTGCATAAACAAAGCTGTCATTTTCAATATTAAAAGCTCACGACCAAAATTATATTAATAGGACAGAAAAGCCCTGTACTATTGTTGATAGTTAATTTTTTTATACACTGCATGTATAGCTTTTAAGCTTATTTTAGTGATTTAACCAATTAAAATTTTAGAAATTCAGGAAATATATTATTTATAAAGGACAAGGTCACTTGTGTTAAAAATACTTTTATCAATATGGGTTCTGAATAAGGGACCGTCTCCACCATCGTTTCACATTTTATATGAATTGAAACGACATGATAGTTTCAAGGTCGTATTATAATTTTTTTAAATCGTTCACAGATGGTTTCATGAAACGAACACGAAGCGATTTGAAATGATTAGGAAACAACTGTAATTTATTTTGTTTTTTACAAGGTGAAAGCGAATGGTTAACACTTGGGAAATGATCTATGGCGATCTTTTTGCTTTCCCATTTCTGTTTTCATAATTTTTCACTTTATACGATCTTGACAGTTTATACAAGCTAGACAGTTTTTAAACAATCTACAGCGATCTTTTCTCTTTCTTCCATCTCGTTTTGTTATTTTTGTGATGAAGAATGCAGATATTAACATAATTTGATAGTTAATTTTTTTAGAAATTGGCAACGTGTGTAAAAATATGTTATATTAGAAGTGTTTTTGAAACAATTTGAACTGAAACGAATTTACCGAAGCGTTAAAACCAATTAATTTTAATTTTTTTTGAACGATTGTGGAACGAATGCGAAACTATTTGGAAACGATTACGAAACAATTTATTTTAAGATCATTGGAAATAAAATATTATACAAATTTTTTCCCAATTCTTTCCCAATCATTTCCAAATCGCTTCCACTTTGTATCATTTTTTAGCTTAAAAAACGAAATAAAATACAATCATTTCAATTTGTTTCAAATGAAACGATCTGTAAACCATTTTAAAAAATGTTGATATGATCTTGAAACGATCATGATCGTTTCAATTCATATAAAATGTTAAATGATGGTGGAGATGGCCCCTAAAATGCTGTTACTACTATATTATGTAAAATATTATTGGTTATCTCAAAAAAAAGTCAAAGATCTTATTTTTGATGTCTACTGGTTAGTATATACCTCATACAGTCATAAATATTCTGTAAAAATATTGCTACGAAGATATATAGATACCTTATTACACGAAAATAACTAGTCAACTAATTAACGCGAATTTGAAACTTTCGCGTTAATTAAAACCATGTTAATATCATACCTATATACATAGATTTTTCCTCCGTTAATTAATGGTTCGCCTTAAAACGCGCATCTTATTTTTTATATGTACCTTTTGCAAAATGCCTTTCAAAAATATAATTATATGATTTCGAGATCTTCTTTTTAATCTAGAAAGCGGTCAACAAAACATAAAACGGAGAGATGGAGTGTTAACAAATCAACAAAAGTCGCCAACGAAACCAAAATTTGATTAGTTTAAACCCCCTTACTGTATGATATGTTATATCAGAAAAATAAGGATTGCCTATGCATACCCAATTGCTGTTGTTCTTTCTTTGCTTTAAATTCATCTAATTTTGAGAAAAGGAATTTTTTAATGGCTGAAAATTTGCGTTATATAATGCCGTTTAAATATTTGCTTTTTTAAATTCGTGTTAATTACCACACACTTAAATACCGAAATTTATAAATTCGCGTTAAATTCATGTATCATAATTAATCCCGCTTTATTAAGTTGACTACTTATTTTCGTGTAATAAGGTACTTAGTTGTGAAATAACTTATTTATTTGTTATTATAGTAGTTATCTTAGTAGACTGTAGTAGTATTTAGAAATCTATAAAAAAATTTTCTCGCTTAAAATTTATTATGGACTTCTGTGTGAGATTTTACTGTGGCAAATAATTGCTGATGTGAGCTAATATATATTTAAAAAATAAGTCGACAATTATGTTGGCAATTACGTCGGCTAAAGCCGAGTGCTGACATGGATTA
The DNA here is from genome assembly GCA_030067915.1 of Hydractinia echinata. NCBI lineage: Eukaryota > Metazoa > Cnidaria > Hydrozoa > Anthoathecata > Hydractiniidae > Hydractinia > Hydractinia echinata. The sequence goes on along the minus strand of JASGCC010000017.1, from coordinate 452,974 downwards.
CAAAGATTGAGAATGCAGTAATAATTTAAGGATATTTTTTTATCTTTTTATTTTCAATTTGTATGTTTGTAAAGTTTAAAGGCATAAACATTTATAGCTGGAAACTATTTTTTTTGGTACAATATGACAATTTATGAAGAATATCTTGTACTGTACTATCTATGTACTATTTAAAAAACGAAAAGACTACCATAGTAAACAGAAACTTATATTTGAAGAAAGGTACGTACTTGGTGTATTCTTCTTCGACTATAGGAGGATCCCACAATCGTTGAATTTCAAGTTGAATTAATTGGTTTATTGCCGTTAGTGCACGGTTTCGTTCTGTGTTCCAATCCCAGTTTTCGTGTGATTTCTTTTTATTAGACTTTCCTTTCTATAAGTTTAGCATACATATTAAAAGTTTTTAGCAAAAAATAGAGTAAAAATAATAGGGTATGACGTAATATTTTATTTTTAAGAAATTTTGCGATAAATACCAATCATTCAATTGAAAAGGTGTTACGTTGACTTACAATGCCTTTCAAGAAATAATCACTTTAAGGGAATAAATTTATAAAAAATTAGTAACAAGAACCTTAGCAGCATCTGTTATTACTGGTTTTGTTGCATCACTTTCGAATGCTTCCATCAATTGTGTTAAGATATAGCTTTCCATCTAAACAGTACATTTTTAGTCAATTTTTCATACGTTAACCATTAAGTATTACTAGAAATGTGTGCAGTCAATACATAAATAAGACAAATGTATGAAACTAAAATGTGCTTAAAGCACAACCCAGTATGACCAGGGCTAATGGTGAATTGCAGCATTTTAATAAAAGCGCTGCCATTTTTCCATAAACTTTTTTTGTCAAAGAGGCAAGGAAATGCTAGACTTCATCTGACTTCATATTTTGCTTTTATCGTAATTTTGATAATTTCAGAAAGGTATCGCAGACATAAAGAAAACAAAATTTGCATGTGCGATTAATCGTACGCCAAAACAAATCTGTGAGTGTGTGGGGGCGTGCGCGTGCGATCGCACGCCTCTCACAAAATGACCTGCATGTGACCCTGTTACGTATTATGCCAGCTTTATTTATTACTGATTGTGATATCCAAAACAGATGCCCTCCCACAGCAAATTGAAACAAAAGTTCCCTACAAACCATTATTTTTTTTAAAAAATAAAAATAATTCTGTATTAATGTTTTCCAGCCATTTTAAAAAAGGAATATGAATCCCAGCAAACTCAAATGTAATTAAAAAATGAATCTCATATATTCAAGGTTCAAAATAACAAGTTTAGGTAATTTACACAGAATCATGATTTGCAAATTACTTAAACTTTTTCACAGATTACCTACCAAACATAACTTTTGCGGATCACAACAAAATACAGCATCATTAAGTTTTGTAAAAAAATGTTTGACAATTTTATAATAGCATACAAAATAAGCTCTTGTTTTAGACCATTCTTAACTATGAGTTTTATATTTGCAGACCACTTTTAATATAGCAGGGCAGTAACTTGCACAAGTGTTTCACTGCAATACACCCATACAAAACGTTTAGTAATTTTAGTCACTTCTTTAGAGTTCTTTATAGTTTCTTTGTGTTTTTAATTCTAGATGGAAATGGCCTCGGTGCTTTTGGGTGTATTGCTTAAATGTTTTTGGCATTTTACATGTGTTATTAACACAGCTAAAGTCATTTGCATGTGCTTCATGCGTAAATAAAGCACAATTAAAATCCAAGCACCAAAACTGGTATTAAAATTATTAAATACAACTCAATATCAAAGTACTCCACACATATTATGGATAAAGACACATTACACAACAACAGACCTTTAGAGTACATAATTGTTGTCTTTGAGTTTGAACATCAATACCTTCTGGATCAAGCAGCATTGGTAGACTATTAATATGAATGATAATGTCTAAAAAGTTTGGAAAACAGAAAGATTTTTGTATTGTCATCAATCTTTAAAGACAATACTTTTTAATGAATTAAAACACACAGCTATTTATATACATTGCTTTTGGTACACAAATATGTTGAAAAAAAAGTTCGTTACATCACAAGTCAGTCGTTTCACACAACATAATTGTATACAACATTGTTCATTGGTAATACTTATGGTGGCAGTAACTCTTTTAAATTTTAAAAAGAATTTCTTTTCACATAATTAGTTACTAAGGGTTATTTTTAGACTATATGTCCATATTTTGAAACTCTTTTCACAATTTTATAGCTATATATAATGCTATTTTCTTTCACCAAAAATTTTTAGTTTCAACAATTGCTATTTAAATTAAAAATTGTCATCTTTGCTGCATAATTTTACAATTACGTAGCACTGGAACTATATATATTTGGGATAATTATTAAACTGAAACATCAACAAAAATGACGTATAGCGTAGAATTGTATGACCAACCTAAGTACAGCACTGTGCATGCTCCAACTAGCATTTTTTTTTAAATAAGAATGTCTGGTAAATCATACAGTTATGATAAGGTGTGTGGATATATTTTTACTCTGGATATATTTTAACAGTGTTAAATGCAGCAGAGAATGCTATCCATATATCTTTTAAAAAACACAAAAACCCACTGTTAGAAAAATATGAATGAACTAGCAAACCCTGCACTCTTTCAACATGGTCCAGAAGCAGATAAAAAATATTGAGGTTGTAAAAAGTTGGAGCTCTTAAAAGCCGTTTTTCCTTGTTTATTATAGATTTTTAACAAGAAATTTTTTGCAACTGAATTTAGATAATAGGCCAAAATCATTTTTATACGTCTTACAAAGCTCCGATTTTTCAGGAAATATTAATAAATGTAGTATACATAAAAAACTGAGTAAATAATGCAGCTCTTTGAACAGCTAAAAAAGGGTTACTGCCACTTTCATTAACTTATTAGCATGTATATATATAAAACCTTAAAAAAATAATATATAACTTACTTGACATTACAATTTCCCAAGTATTTGCTTTTATCTCGTCTTTAAGTCGTCCCATATGGCTAAAAAGAAAATATTAGATTGATTTACATTTATTTTCACATTTTTTTCTTTTTTTAGACTTGTACCAACTATATAATTTTTGTAAGCCGGCATTCAGCTTTTGAGGACCATTCCATAATCATGACAGCAAAATGTTGCTGAACTTTTTATACATAAGAAGGTTGTTCTAGTAAATAATTGTTATACCGTGTAAGAAATAAATTAATACATGGTACTCCAATTGCTGTTCATATGCCATACAAGTGAAGACAGTTATTTCTTTGCATGCATATCAATAACCTTTGGTAATTTTTTCCCCACATTATCATAGCTTTATACTAGTTTGTTCTTTTAGTACATAAACTGTTTTAAACTTTTAGTATAATTTACTATGGCTTTTTTTCGCTGCCAATGTTTTCTTATGCAGAGGGCTATATATTATGAAGAAGAACAACAATAATATGAAACTCACTGCAACACACTGTAAAATGTATCAAAATGTTTTAATATAGCAGTTGGACCTTCATTCCGATAATCAACATTGCAGTCTAGATAAAAAATAGTAAAAGCATGATTAAAATATTCAATAAAGCAGTATAAAAAATATTTAATAATGCAGTACAAAAAAACAACTAAATCTGACACAATAAACATGAATACCTTCTAGTTTTTCATCAATTGATGCAGGCTCAATAATGTTTTTCACACTGTAGCCATCACTATTATTTGATAATAAATCCTCCTTGTTTAGAGGGATGGAAAATTCTACATCCATTATGTTTAAATCCTGAAACTTCTAGAGACACAACTTCAATACAGCTGATAATACAAACCAGATGCTTTGGAAGCATTGAAAATAACACAATATAACACAATAAGCGTTTTGTTGAAAGTTCTAAAAATACCAGGTATTTATAGTCACACTTGGTGGCTATAATAATAATAAGATTAAGAATAAAAAACAAAAATTAAAAAGTTAAAAAGTGATCTCCATTAGAATTTGCCAAATACATTAGAGATGGAAGTCTTTATTGAAAGCAGACTTCCATCACAGGTCACTTGGTCTGGAAGATTATTCCACACTTTTGCAGCTCTAAACGGGAAGGCTTTTTTGCCAAATTCCGTGTTGACCTTGTTTGATGATTATGACAGTTTTTTGTCAAAAGGAATTTTGATCTTATTTTTCAGACATGTATGCACAAGAACAACTATTTCGCGACAGCTGAATTTTCCATTTGCTAGTTTAAGAGTTGTTATTATATTACTGTACAAGCCGAAACATGGATTTTGTTAAAGATTTGTCTCATTTTGATTTCCCTAATTTTTTGGTTAACTAACAATTTTATTCTAAGCAAACTCACCCTGGAAATATTCTTAAGATATTCTTACAATTTAGGCAATTTTCACCCTGATATTCTTATAGAAGTTATTCTTTTAAAAAAAAAGCGTGTATTCTTCTAATTCTTTCTAAAAAATTGCACTAATTTTAAGCAAATATGTATTTCTTTTTTTGGATGAATTTCTTTCATCAGTACAGTACGGCACATTAGTCCAATCAGGTAAGTATTACCCGATCAAGTGAGGCCGCAACATCCCAATAGGGCAAGACATGTCTCAATCGGGTCATCAGTACTTTTTCTGCTTCGACTGGGGGCAAGTCGCAAGAAAAAAGTCCATTCCAATTATTGTTTACACGTGATTACTATTGTATTTCGCACCGATTCACTGATCAACAAAAAAATTCACTGTGCCGTTCGGGCGATATGAATGGTTACTTGGTTTGGATTGCCAACATGACTTGCACTCTTATTGTTTGTGCTTGGTTGTTTGGACAGTGATCTAGATACAGCTAGATACATCCTTCCATCTCATTGTCTATCAACTTACAAACCACATCCAAGCCTATCAATAAGAAAATAACACCCGAGCAATAAATCTGGACTGGGTGAGCAACCTGAATAAATAGAATAAGTTTTTAAATGCATATTTTATTACAAAATCTTTTTTATCTTTTTTATCTTGTTTTTTCATATATTTCGGTTAACTTTTACTTCAAATAATAAGAAAGATAACATTGATTTCCATGTGAGATGAATTGATATTGCTCAACCAGACAAACTTTTTGTGGGATTGGGGGAGCAATTAATGGCTCAGCTAGTTTCTCATTTCTCAAAATGTGGTGAGTCTTTGCGTGAGCAAGAGCAATCCCTCTCCCCTTATTGATAGGCCTGCACATCAAAAGACTTTACATAGTCAGATTTTGTTCTATTTTTGACAGTTCTATTATGAATTTTCTCCTGTAATTCTTGTTTTTCAATTAGGGAGTATGCTCATTTTCTTCAAAACTTCAAAACACGAGAAAAGAAGGTATAGGACAAAGGTTATGCATGCATGTTTTCACATAATGAAGAAAATTTCCAGGTGGGTGACCTCATTTATAGTGTAGAAGGTTAACCAGGGCTGCAGTAACATATGCTAACTTGATCGGGTAATAGTAGGCTGCAGGAGGTCAAGGCAGAATTACTTGATTTGGTAAGTCAGCATTTTGTCCAGTGTTTTTCACACATAGTATGTTTGTTGAAATACCAGTAGTAGTAGTAGTCATCATCATCATCATCATTCTCGGCTTAACGTCCGTTTTCCATGCTAGCATGGGTTGGACGGGGTATATTAATGACCCTCTTCCAATCTGATCTAGACTGTGTTAGATCTAAACTCAACTTCCGCTGTATCAAGTCTGTCCTTATAACCTCCTGCCAAGTCTTTCTTGGTCTGCCTCTGGGCTTTGCCCCAGGAACTATGAAGTCTCTACACTTTCTTACCCAATTATCCTCCTGCATTCTTTCCAAGTGCCCCAGCCAATTCAATCTACTTATCTGGATAACATCTTTAATTCTACGGATACTTAGCCTGCTTCTTAGCTCATCTGAACTCTTTCTGTCTCTCAGACTGGCGTTACACATCCACCTAACCATTCTCATATCATTCCTTTCTAAACGGTCAAGATCTTCCTGCTTCACTGCCCATGTCTCACTACCGTACAACATAACACTTCTTACACAGGCCTCATACAACCTACCTTTTACCTCAATTGACAAGACTCTGCTAGTCAACAAAGGAAGTAACTCTCTGAACTTTTTCCAAGCAGAACCTATCCTGCAAGTAACACTTCTTCCAACACCCCCTTCACTGCCCAACATATCACCTAAGTAACAGAAGTTCTCAACTATCTCTAACGAGCCACTGTTGTACATCATTAAAGCTGGAAATACTTCATTCTCTATAATCTCACCTTTGCAACGCTTGCATACAAACTGAATGTCAGCTCTTAACCTTCCACCAATACTACTGCACTTCTTATGTACCCAATGCTTGCAAGTCTGACAAAAAATTGAGTTACTACCAACCCCTTTCCTGCAAACTCCACAAGGCCACTTTCCAACTACAAGGTCACACTTGTCTGCAATGCTACTAATCATGACTTTAGACTTTGCTGTGTTCACCCTTAGCCCTTTCTCTTCTAGTCCTTTCTTCCACTTCTCAAACTTTTCAACTAATTCTTCCATCGACTCTGCTATGAGAACCAAATCATCTTCATACAATAACTCCCATGGACAACCTGTTCTGAACTCCATCGACAGCGCTTCTAAGACTAGAACAAACAACAAAGGACTAAGTACAGAACCCTGATGTACACCAACATTTACACTAAATTCATCACTAAGTGAATCGTTAATCCTGACACGACTTCTAGCATTGATGTACATAGACTGTACCATCGTAACTAGCCACTCATCCACACCTAATTTTCTCATAGCCCACCAAATAACTTTACGTGGCACTCTATCAAAAGCTTTTTCTAAATCTACAAAGGCAAAATAGAGATTCTTTCTCTTTCCTAAATACTTTTCCTGAAGCTGTCTGAGTAAAAATATTGCATCTGTAGTGCCCTGGAACAAAACCAAATTGCATCTTATATATATCAATTCTTTCTCTAAGTAACTTATCAATCACTCTTTCAATAACTTTCATTACTTGATCAACCAACTTCAAACCTCTATAGTTACCTCTTTCTAATGCATCACCCTTGCCCTTGAAACAATTCACTATTACACTCGACTGCCACTCACTCGGAATAGCACCATCCTTTGTAATCTGATTAGCAAGACTTGTAATAAGCTCGACTCCAATATATCCAGATGCTTTTACCATCTCTGCAACAATACCTGATACTCCTGCAGCCTTGCCAGTCTTCAATTTCCTAATAGCCTCCACTACCCATTCTGTCTTGATCTGCATAGCTGGCCCTTCTACAACATCATCATCAGGCAAATTATCCTCATCCCAATCAAACTCAGTCTTGAAAAAATCGCTTTAACTTGACAGATAATCTCATTTTAGACTAAATTCGACCTAATGAGAGCTTTGTTTAACTCGAACATTCGTTAAGTCAAAAAATTTTCCTCGGTCCCTTGGAGGTTCGAGTTACGACGAGTTACTGTAGCAGTGTGAGTAGGCTCTTACAACAATTTTGAATATATAGTGATAATTTCAATTAAAAGTTGTAAAAGTTGTGTTTTCATTAACACAGAACTGATATGTGATAAACTTATTTTAGTTTTATGTTTCTTATACTTTATATTTCTGTGATCTTGCTGAAAACTTACTGCTTTTTAATAATCCTGCCTTTCTCATATTTCTACCGCTATAGTAAACCCTGCCTTCATTTTGTAGATTGAAACACTAATCCCATGGCAGGAGTATTAGAGTAAATAAATTAAATATAATAAGTGACCACATGAAATTTAATAGGTTTTTGCTAGCCAAAACAAAACAAACAAAAAGTAGTAATATTTATTTATCAATAAGTCATGTACAATGTAAAACTAAATAAATAATAATAAATATTTTGTTACAAAAATGACTACTTGATAGGCTTTAAATATTTATTATTATTATTATTATTATTATTATTATTAATTATTATTATTATTACACACCTATTAGTCGAAGACTATTCTCAAGGAGGCCACCACTGTTTAGTAGATAATTAATGTCCAAAATAACTACCAATGAAAAACAAGTAAAACATTTGTAATAAATCAAGCAATGTAACTACTTAGAAAGATGCTATTTTGCAATTGAGTAGTTAGATTAGATTTTGATAGAATAGCAAGATCTAGTTCAGGACAAAGAGACTGCAGCTCATTCCAGTGAACAACTGACTGATAAACAATAGAATTAATACCATATTTAGAGGTTTTACAGTGACTTTTAGCTAATAAACCCCTTGATTCCCCCCTGGTGATGTGAGTATTAGAGTAGTATCCGAGATCAAAAGTATTACTTAGAGAAGAATTTTGCCTGTTTAAAATTTGATAAATCGTTAAAACATTTAAGGATTTAATAAGGTCAGTAAGCTTTAGAATGCGGAATTCATTAAATAAAGGAGAAGTATGTGAATTAAAATCAGAAAATGTCAAAAGCCTTACACATTGTTTTTGAAGAAGGAAAGTTCTGTTGGTATTGGGATTAGGCGCCGTAGATTAGTGGTTATAGCTCTCGTACTCTGTGCGGGAGACCGGGGTTCGATTCCTCTTGACGGCGATTCAACATGGGCGAGTGAATGTTACCATAGCCCCGGGTTAACCCAAGCCATGTGAGGGAAATTGGGAAGATGGCACACTGTGTGGGCCGTTGGATGTTGCCGGGAGTTGTCTAGTAGAGCGCGGGCCCTAATTGGGTCTGCGTAAACTACGGCGCCATGATAAAAAGTAAGGGTCCTAACACAGAACCTTGAGGTACACCACATAAAACCTTCCTTAAAATAGAATTTCCCCCTCCGTAATTTACAAATTGAGATCTTTCAGTAAGGTAAGATCTGATCGGAGGATGTAAGCATCACACTTTTATAAGAGTTTATTACTGTAAGGAGAAAACACGTTCTTTCGTGATAACTTTTCTTGCCGCGTTTTGTTTTTAATGAAAAGTACACATTAACATTTCCTGAAAATTTGAAAGAAATTGATGCGAAGGAAGTTAAAAAAATGGAGAAAACATGCTTTCGTCTCTAACAAACTCTTATAAAAACATGTTTTTTACCTCCTTTCTTCCGATATTGTAAAACGATGGAGAGCTGTAGGAACGCATGTACAACTGAATTATCGTAAAGGTGTATTATAAGCAATACCATAATACCATTCATTGTAAGATTGTGTAGCTAGCTACTAAGCATATTTATTTTTATTTATTTATTCCAACCTCTTATCTTTGGCCTAGACCAGAGATACAACAGTAAAGAGGGTATAAAGTCAACAACATACAAATTCTCATTTTCCTTAAATTCCAGTTGCAGAAAGCTAGCTACCTAAATCCTTGACGTTGTAAGAGAAAATTCAATCGTTAATTAAGTCCATAAATAATATGACGACATTACGATAAACCTAGCTAGCTAATTCACTCTGGTACAAAACACAACATATTAACATCGTAGACCTTGAATTCAAAGAAAACAGAGATTAAATGTTTATTAAAGAAAATATTTGAAGAATATTCGAAAAATAAACCAAAACATCACTTTCATTGTTTACAACAAAAAATTTCGCTTATTTCTTTCGCGCTCTTTCGAATATTTTTTCCCAAGTTTGATTTTCACACTAAAATCGTCTGGATAAATAAATTCACGAAATTTCGGAATTCTGTATGTGGTGCTCACGCAGATAGATCTTCAATTTCGTGTGACTGCTTCATGAAAACTCACTTCAGATCATTTTGTCGAGCCCATGTGCAGGGCTGCTTTTTTTTGTTGCTCCTTCCCCCTTCCCCCCTCTCATATCTGGTTGTCTCACATTTACCCAAACACACATATTTTTGATTTAGCCAAGTGTACTTAGCATGCATTATGATCCAGTGAAGCTGGGGGGGAAGGGTATTGCATCACAAATTCTTTAGGGGCGACGCTAAGAAATTTCAAGAGAAATATCAATTTTTTACCATAATAAAAGTGTACAAATTTAACTTTTTCTTTATACCAGTAACAAATAAAAAATAAAGTTCTATGTTAACAGTATGTAATAGAATACTAAGTTACAATCTCGATCACAGCGCTTTTTGACTTTGAATGTAATAATATATTTACAGCCCCGTTTTACGGCCATGGGGCCGAGATTGCTAAGGAATTTTAAGAAAAATATCGGATTTTAGATGTATTGAATTTTGGGTATTTTAGGGCTCTGACGCGAAGGAGGGGGGGCGGGGGGTGTTTAAAGTTAGCGTCGGAACGACGCGAAGTGTGGGAAAAATCGATATGTGAGTGGCCCCGAGGAGGGTGCTGATTACCGGAAAATGGTGCATAATTACGGTCAAGTTCAGCATTTCAAAAATAAATCAAAATTTTGCCCCATAAACTCTGCATCCATTTTAAAAATTAAAAAAAAACTAGTTGGTTCTATTAGAGTATACCAACTAGTTTTTTTTTTAATTTTTAAAATAGAGCATCATGTTTTATGTTAGAACCTTACTGGAACCTACTAAGTCAACATTTCTTCATCTATTAACAAAAATTGCATTGGCTAAACATGCCAGAGTGTTTATTAACAGTTTAATAGCATAAAGTTCTGCAAATAACTTTAACAAAAACATAACGACAAATATACTGTGATCATCATCATCATCATTCTCGGCTTAATGTCCGTTTTCCATGCTAGCATGGGTTGGACGGGGTATATTAATGACCCTCTTCCAATCTGATCTAGACTGTGTTAGATCTAAACTCAACTTCCTCTGTATCAAGTCTGTCCTTATAACCTCCTGCATTTATTGATGGTATCACAAACAAATTTTGCTGAAAGTTTTTTGTTGTAGAGTTTTCAAAAAGGCTTCATATGATACAATTTGCTTGATATATAGTTAATAAAGTCACATAATTCTGTAATACTTCGAATGTTGTCTTTTATTGTGGCTGAGTCAATGAAATTGAAAGTGCTCTTTGCATTTCAGGAATAATTCTAGGAGTTAGGAGTTATTGGCAGAAAAGCGCAAATTTCATTTAAAAAGTTGCCCAAGCTCATCCTTATATATACAGGTGTTTTCGGTGAGTTGGCACCCTCATAACGGGTTACCTCGTGTTTGAATCAGTTGCCATATTGCTACATATCATAGCTAGTAAAGGGTTACTGAAACTTTAAAATCCTGTATTTGTTAAATTACATTAATGTTAAATTTTGAATTTTTTGACCATTTGCTAAATTAAATCTTCACCAAAAATGCCATTTTGGGCATAATAGTCCAAAATAATTCTTGAGTTGCGAATTATTATTGATAACAGCTTAAAAAAAGAAATGTTATGTTAGTATGCAATGACATCATAACTTTTTGCAGGGCCCGTTTTCTCATTGCTTCTTTGAATAAAGTTCAATCGATGTGAATGTCCTATCCATTTAGCTATAACAAACATATTTGAGAACTTTTTTTCGTCCCACAGAGAACCTACCATCTTTAATAAATGCTGACTGGAAATAAAATAATTTTGATGACCCCATTTATTGTCATCAAGTTAAATCTCCAACTTACAAATTTTAACCAAAAAATAAATCAGCTTTTTACCATCCTGTATTTTTCTTTATGTATATATATACCGTATTTCCTCTAACAAACGCTGCCCTCTGATTAACGCCGCCCTCTATTAAACGCCGCACTTCTAGCTAGGTAGTTGAAATAAATGCCGCCCTTTAATTAACGCTGCCCTCTATTAAAACGCCATATCATGGATGCGGCATTTTATTAGAAAAATAAACCAAACATTGGAACAAGCAACAGAAGGTTTAGATGAAGATCAATCATCTAGTAATCCCTTAGAAATAACAGAGTCAGACATTAGCGCAAGCAACGAAAGCTTTCATGTCGTAGACGAAGACTCGGATGGCTACAGCGATATTGACGTTTTGTAAATCATTTTTTAACTTTCGTTTTTCTATTTTTGATATTTTACTTAAGAAAAAGAACATTCTTTAAACATGTTTTTTTTGTTTCTCTAAGTTTTACCTTTTGTAATAAACGCCGTCCTCTGATTAACGCCACCCTCTAATAAACGCCGCACCCACAATCTTCATTTTGCAATAAACGCCGCAGCGTTTATTAGAGCAATTTAAAGCTGTTCTGTCAGTAAAATTATATATATATATATATATATTATGTTTTACATTATATACATGTGATTTATATTTATTTTTAGATGTTACAATCAAAACTTATATTTACAACAAGCACTTTAAAAGTCGCTGGAAGTGTTGTATCTGAAATATTGTTTAGAAAAGCCAATATTGTGAGGTGCACATCAACATCTGCAGCTATATTTGGTCGTACACAATGGTCTTATACACGCCCCAGAAATACAGACATGACCATCGAAGACCTCCCTCGCAGATTGAGAGATGGTAAGTTTTACCGTAATCAGTCAAAAAGTGGCAGAGGTGAAGATGGTCGCATAAAAATACGACACAAGGGTGGAGGGCACCAAAGAAACTTTAGAATTGTTGATACAGTTCGTGTACCAGTGTCGGAGCCAGGCCAAGAACCAAAAGCTATCAAGGATAGGATACTTCAAATAGGCTACGATCCTTTTCGCACAGCCCACATTGCTCATGTTGCTGGTAACGGTGGTAATCAGACCAAATTGATTTTATGCCCGCATGAAACAAAAGTTGGTGATATATTAACAGCATCGCGTGGGAAACCTGCATCCCTGGCACGGATGATACCGGGAGACGCATACCCTTTGGAATATTTACCACTTGGTACAATGGTCCATAGCATTGAGAAGTTGCCAGGTGAAGGAGGGATTTATTGTCGTGCTGCTGGGACATATGCTACCCTACTGAGAAAATCTGACGATATTGCAGTTTTAAAGTGCCCTGATAAGAGACGTCCTCGATTGACTGTGAGTGTTAAATGCTTAGCAGTGATTGGACGTGCCTCTAATATTAATAAAAAACATGAAATTATTGGTAAAGCCGGTCGCAGTAGGTGGCTGAATCGTAAACCCAGGGGCCAAACCGGCAAGGACAGATGGCATCACAAGAAGAAAGTCAGATAATGAAATTGTTAATACTTGTTACAAAATTAGTTTGCGTTTAAATGTGGAAAAATATTACGAGAGAGTGAAAAATTATTTTTCTTGTTTTTTTTTCAAGGTATAGCTCCTCCTATAATCTCCTAAATTCTCCTAATATAGGAGAGAAAGATTAAGAATCTTCTCAAATTTTTCTAAAATTTGCAATTTTAGACTTAAAATAAATATGTTTGATTAACGTAACGAATAACTACTTCTCCCAAACTTTAAATGTTTTGAAAGTCAGTGGCCACCCCGTTTTTATATTTTTGGAAAAAAGAAAATTTCGTTTGGCAGCTTAGAAAAGTGATTTTTTTTTTCCAATTTTTCTCAATTTTTCTCAATTTGGCCATTAAAGTGAATTTGGTATTTTTTTTATCTTGATGACCAACGCTTAATGACATAAATACAGAAGACTGATTACATTGCGTTGTCTCGCTTTTCTTGCTTGTTTCTTTTGGAGGTTTGCGGCTAAAACGAACGAAACAAGAAAAAAGTAAATTCACCTCAAAATCCTTGAGGTATTCTCGAAAGTGAGTTCACACGAAATGTAAAAAAATACTTCTTCTTTACTAATTAAAAAAAATTGTTAAAGTTTAAAAAATTTCATGAATTCGTAACTGATCTAAAAAATAACGATATTTTAGACTCGCACAAGTTTCTCTCGCGGTCACCGCATTTTTACGCCCTGCTAAATATTTTCGTCCGCTACACAGAAAAGTAGTGTGGGCCTGGTATTGGCCGAAGACTGAAGGAAACAACTAAATTGTTATTCATTTCTGCGAAGAAGTTGATGTCAGTATTGGCATAGAACTTCAATAACAGTCTTTTTGCGGTATGAGGAAAAATATTTGGCGAAAAAGAAAAAATTGACGGATAAAAATTAATTTTAGCGAATGACTAACATCTTGATTTTATAATCAGTGTTTTTGGATAACCCCGATTTAACACCCTCGTCCCCAGGGTTTTTTGCCTTTTTGATATAAGAAGAAGACGGCGAAAAATATTTTCGCCGTCATCTCTCGTATCAAAAAGGCAAAAAACCTTTTTAAAGATTTAAGTGTTCGTATCGTAGCGTCTTTTTTATTTCTTTTCGTTTAAGTGAAAACCCGCCTTTATGTTGCTTATAAAAAGGCGTCTATGCAGATAAAATATGCTCTAGGTACACTTCTACGGTGATTTTTGCAATTTGCTGAGCCGATGAATTGGTTTTATTGTAGAGGAGCAACCTCGTCCCCAGGGCCTTGTGAGCCGTTTTACGGAATTACCTTCATCAACAAGGCAAAATGCCCTGGGAATGAGGTTGGTAGAGGGGTAATATGGTTACAAAGGAGGTCCCACCATGGTTGGGACTGCCCCAGAAAATTTTTGAAATTCAAGATTTCCAGATTGGCTAAAACGCTTTTCAAATTCTAAAGTTATCATGTGTTAAAATGGAGAAATGTTTTCGAATCATCTGAGCCCGGCTTTGATTTCTGAGCATAATTTTTGACCAATCGATTTTTTTTTCACAACGGTAAAATAAAATAAACGTGTAAAAAATTTAAATATCTAAAACCGGATGGACTTTTTTTAAGGTTTGCGAAAATGTAGAATATAAGTAACATACATTCCTGTCCCCAGAGCTCTTTGAGATTAAAACCTAAGAGCTCTGGGGTCGAGAATGAGTAACATAATGTGAGAACGACAACGTCACTTTCTCTACTTATGATAAACCTAATAAGCTTTAGTTCAGTATAAAAAAAACTACAACTTTGTTTGCAGTAGCTTATGCGCAATGTTTCAGAAGAATAAAACCTTTTCCATCGTCCGTCCTTAGGATTGTTTGTTGTTGTCCTGGCAACCCTTTCGGCATTTTGTATTCGACTCTTGTGCATTACACGCGCTGACGTAACAATTTATGACGACACTACTACTGTTATTAGTAAATGTAAAAGGTTTGATGCTGAATCGAATTTTGCTAAAATCATCGGTTTTATAGAACTTCAATGTGTCGTCCAACGCGCATCTAGAAAAAAAAATTGGTAGATAAAAATATAGAGAGGTTGTAAAAGAATCATAACCTGTCTAGCCTCGTCCCCATGTCCAAAGAAAAAAGACCTGGGGAGGAGGTTAGTACATGTTATAAGAACATATTTAAGGGGGATTAAAAAAGTACAACTTTTCACCTACCCATTCTCAATAAATGCGTACTCTTCACTTTGCGTGGTTCTGTCTAATGGAGCACCGAAGCACTTGTCCAGGAACAATGCTAGATTTAATTGGGGACTTGTTATTTTTACTTCGAAATACATATCCCTATCTGAATCAATATCAACCAGACTTTCTGTATTCGTTTTAGTATAATTGCTATCTGAGTACAAACCAATGTTGACGCTGTAACTTCCGAACGCATGACTTCGAAACTTAACGGACTGAGTTTCGTATTTGATTGACAATGCCCTTGTTAATGGACTTTGGCTGTATGTGCACCGAAATGGGATTTGTACTAAGTCTCTTCGAATTATTAGTGTTTCCGGTAGTTTTTCTAACAGAACGTTACTATATTCCACATAGTATGTTTTTTTCGTAAGTTTGGTCCCACATTTATTGACCTTCGTTGTTATGGTAACATGTGTACTGTTTTCTGCCGCTTTGCATTCTGGATCTCGTAAATGCAAACTATCTGCTGGTATGTTGCCGGGTAGGGGTTTTTGAACAGTTAAAGTTATCGAATCTGGATGGCATGTCAACTGCGTTCGAGAGCCTAAAAAGCGAAAAAGCTTTTTGTGTATAATTTTGTAAATAATGGAGCTATCGGGGAAAAATTATGAAGAAGTTCAATGAAACGAACTTCTAAGAACAACAACAAATTTTAGATCATGGTACGTAAATTCACGAATCAAAGCTACAGGCAGCTTTAAGTTGACATAACTGTGTGCTGATTATACAGGTCTGTACCATTCTTTGGAGAGGAACCCTCCCTAAAGAATGGTGACGGTATTTGTTAATATGGAAAGGAATTTGCGCAGATGATGCATGTTTATTTAATCTAAAGAGGCCAAAATCTCTCCCATTGCGCCCCCCGCCACCCCCTAAATAAAAAAACAATTGGTGTCAGTTACGACCCTATTTTTCAAACACGAATTCCGGTTTCGAAAGATTTAGAATTGATCATTTTGTCGCCGGGGATATATTTAGCGCTTTAGAATTGGTTTCCGATAGCAGACATTTTACTAAAGCTGTCACCAACTTACTGTTGTTATCTATACCAACCTGAGCTTGACAAGGACCGAATAGTTCTTCGCGGTGCCTTTTCATTGCAATGTTCTGTCACACACATTGAATCGTGCTTTGAGCAAACACTAACTGCGCATGTCATAAAATACGGTTTGTTGTTTTCTCTTGCATGCGAAAATATTTCACTGTTAATTGTAACGCTATTATCGTAAGGATTTACATCGACTCTCCATGCGTCTTCTTTGGAACAACTAAATATATAAAATGAAATTTGAACATAAAACACCATGATTAAATTTAATTTTTTGTTCGTTAAAAATAACATCCAACTACGTGTTTTTTATAAACAAAATGGCTTCGATTAATCAAACATTGATGGAAAAAAATTATTCTCCCAAGTATAAAGTAGTTTTCTTAAGGAGTCAGCCAAAAATGAATGACAATATTAACCTAGGCGTAGTTCAACTCAGATACCCTAACATTAGAAATAAAACTCGACCTAAAATAAATAGCTTATAAGTTTAATAAGCTTAACCAATCCTTTTAAAATTGAACCAGAATCAAAATCAGCACGATATTCAACTTTTAGCAAATATAAATATGAAAACCTCTCTATGTAATAATAAAGATCTGGAAACGAGGTTTGCTTATTTTTCGTACAGCTTGATATTTTTATTTAATAACATACCCGTCTCCGATTATCAACTTCTGTCGTCGACGTATTCGTGACGGACCATATGTGCAATGTTTCAGCTGAATTAACGAGTCTAATTTCCGCGCTTTTTCACTCAACTGCAACTTTATCCGCCATCTTTGTATTGTAGTTTCAATCGCCATGGTGACAGGCGAGCTGTGATATATTCTTATTTGAGCTTTTGAAAGCTTTATATTCGTAAGAAGCATTAAACTTCCCATTTTTTTGAAAATTAGATATCTTTGTTGTTTACTAACGTGGACACCGACTCTTTTAACCATTTTGTCTCGATAGCCTTTTGCTGAAACAAAATATCTGTTGCGTTTAAATTTTATTTTAATGAGTTCTATTATTCTGAACGGGAAAGACACACTATCTCTCAGTTCTTCTAGTAAAAGCGACCTGAAAGGAAACCTGCATGCGAGTTTAGTATCGAACATAAGAACTACAATTAAATTTGGACAACAGTGGTTGCTTTTGTTTTGGAAATCTATGTTAAACACAGTTGTTTTTGCGGGGAAAAATGGTACTCCGAGTAACGGAGTTTAACGAAAACTCCAATTATTTCTTCCTCCATGTTATAATTGATCGTTTTTGAAGTGCGAGCCCCGTGTTAGTCATACGAACAAAATGGAGTACTATAATAAGTGCACTTCTCCCACGCCCCAAAGGTAGTAATACAAAATACCGAAAAGTCCAAGTGTATGAAAGGAAGTGATTTCGTTACCTTTTACGCTAAGATCTTTTTCTCTGACAATTTTATCAGTCGATAATTTTATGGCCCGTATCTCTCTTCGAGCACGTTTGTTTTGGATGTGATTGCAGCCAACATTGCATGTCTCTCCCCCGCTCTCCTTTTCACACACCACGACACTACAGTGCACATAAAATGTTTCGGAAGCTGACCGCAAGAACTTGAAGCTTGTGATGCTAAACCTTGCTTTTCCATTACTGGATGGATACAGCGTATAGGTTTTATCTAACGAGCACCTAAGAGAAATTATTTTTTATTCAAAAAAATATTGCGAACTCTTCTACAATGCAAAATTCAAAATAACACTAACACGCACTGGCATTGGTTTACGGCGGAAAAAGGGCCTGCTAGGTATAGACATAAACAACCACTCGGACTAAAGCACTGATAAAAACGGACGATAAACACCTAGACAAAATATTATCAAAAGTACGAATAGATACGAAAAGTTGTTATAGCTTGTGTTGCTCAAGCTTTCACCCGGACGTGTTATAAGAATTTGTTGGCCATTCCTTTTGTCGAGTCTATAGTTCCAGTTGGCCAACCTCGTCCCCAGGCCATTTCGCCTTTTTTGATTAATTAACGACCCAGTGGCCAAGAGACCCTGGGGACGAGGATGTCAATTAGCCAGTTCCACATGGATCACATATATGTACATGTGAGTGCAGTAAATTTGTTTCATTTACATTGTAGGTACTAGAGGATTTAACGCCTGAAACACTCACCCGTCTTTGACAAAAGTGTACTGCATTTTTGTACTAGGATCTGGGTACGGGGTTGCGTAACAAGTGGTCGGAACGATATTTAAATTTAAATGATCCTTAATCGAGATTTCATAATATACGTCATCATATTTCTCGGAGCGTTTCGCTTTCTCTTGTATTGGCAGCAACTCGGTGTATGTAGCATCAGAATAAATTGACATCTGAATATCGAATTTGCTTGTACGCTCAAGGGGTTTGCAATTTACCATTTTCCGTTTGATTATAACCTTTTCAGTCGAAATTAATTTAGTATATGTGAGCACGCGATCTGGTTCTAATTCTTCGCCAATTCCGATTAGCATTGGGCACGCTATCGTCTTCAATTTTGTTGATATAGAATTTATACCTAAATATAAATATTTTTAAGAATTAGCCTCCATTTCATTTTCACTTACCTTTTCACTTAGTTTGATATTTACTAATTTCGCGGATTAAAACCTTTAATACATAAAAAAATCAATAACTTGTTTTACGATGCTATTTCCTAATTTTGAATTCCAATTTTGGATTGTTTTTAGGTAGAAAAACTTACTTGAAAGTTGCGCTCGTTTTAAAATCCCATCATCAATCTGCGGACCGACACCTATTTGTTCTCGACACATCACAACTTTTTCGGCGTTAGTCGTTGTTATAATACTCCGTGGAACTCTTACACGAGATTTAACGGGAATCCAACAAGAAACGTAAACATCCATAAATGGGCAATAATCCTTTGTGTGATTTCTGGACTTGTTTTTGCCGTTTGTTTTTGGAGTAATTTTTCGTAAAATGTTTTTATGTTTGACGCCATTTTTTTCCTTATGTTCGACTGTCCCGCACTTATCGAAAGCAGCAGTTGCAAGCAAATGCGTCTTGTTACTTCGAGCTTGACAATTCACATCAGAGAAAGCAAATACGTCATTGTTTTTATCTTCTAAGTTTTCCCGCTCAATTATTACTACCATTTTGTTGTCATGGCAACGAACGATAACATCGCGTGAAGATAACTGCACCGCACCTAAACATAAAAATACTTTATAACATTGCAGTCTTCGATCAACCTCAGTCCCAGGACTTTTAACTTTTACCGCCGCTTTTTGACAAACGAAGTGCCGGTGAAGGGGAAAAAGCCGTGAAAATAAAATTGGTTGTGATATAAATGTCTGGAATTGCCGCTTAGCAAAGTGCTTGTTGGGGTAGAAAAGCGTATACTTTGGTTGTAAGTGAAGCGAAACCGCAAAATGAGGGTTTTTTCTCACAACCTAAGCCTTGGACCAGTTTTTACCACCAAGTGTTTTGGCGCCATTAACTTTTAAAAATTCCTGCACATTATCTTTAGTTCTGCGACGAACAATCCCAGTAAGAATACGTTTTAAGAATGGCCTAGTGAATACATCCCGACATCCTCGTCTCCAGGGTTTGTTGCCCAATTATCAAAATCGCTATCGCTCTATGTCAGCTAACAAGTTTCTTCGCCGTTGGCCTTCCATGTCAAAAAAACGTAAGAACCCCTGGGGACGAGTTTACCTTCCCTAATTACTTTTCTTTGAAGTATCTCAAAATAAACATACACGCCAATTTAATGTTTTCAAATTCAAACCAACAAAATTCCAATGCTTTAAAATGCATGTTAAGTATAAAACGTTATTTTGTGAAAAGTTTGCGCGCTTTAAATGGTAAAGCGATAATGTGATGTTTTTGTACCAGGATACTATGCAAGCCCAAAATTACCCATTGCCGACAAAATTTTTAGTAAAGTACACTCGTGACTGCGAGACAGCCTGTAGTGTAAGTTTGGTAAGTTTTTTAAAAAATGTGCTGGCAAATGTTTACTATTTTGCAGAAGTCGAGAAATCACAACTTTCTACATTTGGACGGAATCTGAGTTGTATTTTATGTGTGAAAGTCTGTGTGTTATGTCCTCTTGTTTTCGGATTGTACAACTACGTCTATTGTATGTCGCCCTTATTCATGTTCTGTGAAATATAGGTTGGATAAAACTAACAAAATTTGTCTTGCTTACCCAAACATATTATCGCACTGCCGAGTATTCGTCAAAGTTATCGAATAGAGAAAATATTATATTTTTTATTAACAGTTTCCCGAGATAACCACTCCGATATGTTAATATTTAATCGCCTCTCTAGTATATAACATCGTGGAAGTGCTATTATCCAATCTCGTTCCCAGAGCTTCTTTTTCGCTTTCTTCGTATGCATTCTGGTGCGAAAGAACTACTTCATTCGCGTAGCCACATATCAGAAAAAGAAGCCTTGTGGAGATTGGCTTGGCTATTATCACATAGTGAAATAGATTGCATAGAGGTATCCTACAAATCTAAAGGTAATATGTTTAACACACTACGTTTCCTATTAAGAATATATAATTTAAAGGAGAGACACACTTTTTAAAATTAACGCCATCTTGTTTTGGCATTTGCTTATATAACAGCTCCGGTGTTACATTCAAAACAGTTTTATTCACAACCCATTATTTGTTGTCGTGAACTAAAATCAGCGATTGCAGGATCTGGAGACTTGGATTGATTGCTAGAAAGGAATAAAGGCTCTAGTGACAATGTTGGGGACTAGAATGTTTGTTTTCGATCATTTTTCGCATAGCAACTTTGGTTAACTGTTGTTTTTTATAAAACAGATATCAACTGGGAACATTTCCTTTGCACAGCAATCATGGCTTGAAAACAACACGAACATTAATCGTTGTTTCCAATCTTTGTTTACTATTGGAAAACAAAACGTCTTAAAAAACAAAAGGAGTCTGGTAACCAAGATGACCTGTAAATTTCATGACCTGATTGTCCGATAAATGATGGTTTATATGGAGCAACAAAATGATGGACTGATAAACGAAGTACCTGCCTTCGTGAGCTGTTTACTTTCACCCTAGTTTCCAGGATCCTTGTTGCTAAGTTTATCATGAAGGCAAAATACTCTAGGAACGAGGCTGGTCTGCTCTACTGTTCGCTGATATTGTTCTGTATTCTCGTCTTCAGACCTCCTTTAGATAAACTTTGAGGTTTATCTCAAAGAGCTCTGGGGACGAGGCTGACGCGAGTACTAAACTGATTGTAGCTGCGTTAAAAACAATCAAGTTTCAACAAAACAGCAAAATTTTAACCTTTGTTGAAAGCTCTACAAAAAAAGTTACTGAATTGTTACAAAAATTATTAAAAGGCTTCTACCCTAAAATCCACGAACTACTTACTCGGCAGATCAGACGCAAAAACGACACAAAAAATATCAATGAGAAGCTCTTACCTACGGTTTGGAAAATGAACAGAACGAAGTACACAAACATGGCTACTGAAAAATTATTCGTGCGATTCTCTGCGCAGCTATCCCTTTCTTCTCCTCCTGCTAATTAAAGTCTGCATGACATTCAATAAAAGCAAATAAACATAAGAGAAATATGAAACGCACAATAAAGCATTCCGCAGCTCTGCGAAGAAGAATATTTTGTTATTGTCTGATAGCGCTTAACCTTAGACGTTGAAATTCGACAAGTGTTTTTTTTAGTGACGATGTGACAATTTTTTTCTTTGGGTAATTTTATCGTTGGCTATATATTTTCTAAATTTCTTTTACTTCGATTTATGCTTCATCATGGAAGAATTACCTAATTTTCGCGATGAGTAAAGAAATATATTTCGCGCGTATCAATTTCACGCAAGTTCAAACTTTACATATTTAGTGAAATTCACATTTTTCTTGTAAACGGTAGATTTAACCTGGCGCAACAAAGTAAAAAAACGGTAAAAAAGAATTTTGACGTAAATATCCGTTGTTTCGCGCGTATTAATTTTTGCGCGTAATTTCTGTACTACATTTCGCGTGGTTTTACACGAATGCGGGGAAATTATTACAAGCGAAAATTAGTTTCAAGTAAACGCTTTTACGACTGATCCATTTATTAACGGTTAAAATTTACAAGTACACTAAAAATTATATATCTACATGTATACGGCTTCCATTATGTATCACCTTTTCTCTTTATTAAGCTGTGTAATTCCTACGCCGAGTATTATAGATCCGACCACCATGCTTTGCGCGATGACACGTAACCTCATTAAATAACGACTGGTGGTCATAGCTGGACCTCTCGTTTTGTACGCATATACACCATACCCAAGTGCACCGAGCAAACCAACAAAACCTAAAACAAAGAAATGAAAAATTAGAATTTTTAATAGTATTACGTAAGTAAAAACTAAGGGACATTTTAAAAACATAAAATTCTTACACACAAAAGATCTTATTCGTAGTAATTTTCGCGTATTCACGCAAAAAAGTTTATTGCGCGAAATTTAGTACAGAAATTACTACGCGCGAAAATATAATAACACAGTGCACATAAAAGAAATGCATCTATATTTTGTGAAAACCCAGCATTTGACAATTTTCTCCTTGCTATTTGCGGGGAAATTTTAAACTTGCTCGAAAATTAATACGCGCGAAACACGCTCTTGTTACTATTGCGCGAAAAATACGCGCAAAATTGATTTTTTATCATTTGTGCGAAAACTAATACGCGTTAAAGTTATAAATAAGGCGATATTTCACGATTACGTTAGCTACAAAAAATTGAGAAAGTATAAAATATTGACATTCGTTCTTTGATATATATATAATTGCAATGTCCCAAATAAAGGCCCTAAACTGTACAGCAGGGTTAATAAAAAATATATCGAGACATTTCCGATCAGTGATAATGTAACGCTGTTACGAAAAGCTTCGTGCATTTTTATTTTTAAATAAAGTGCTTTTTGAAAATACATATGGATTTTTGGCTGATTTTATAATAATGAAATCTTTAAGTTTTGAGGGTGAGTATGAGTAATGTGGAGTTATTTTGAGTGACAAAAAAGGATGGTAGATTTACATTCAGACTGTATGAAAGGTGCAGGTAGTAACGTCATATTTACCAAAATAGTAACCATTGTGGTCACGGGAGACCTTGGTACAGGTAGGTTAACATCATTCCCAGGGCCCTTTTGGATATTTTATGACGACTGTTGTAAAGAATGAGGTCAGGTTACAAAAATATAAAAGAAACACAGGTAAGCTTGCACGTTTCATAAGTTTGAAGAGGTATATGGACATATTCAAAAAACAAAAGTGATTTTTTTTGATTTGCAAAAAACTTTGCAATAAATATACGTCAAGCGAAAAAGATTTGGCAGGAAAGGACAGACTTGATGCAGAAGAATTTGAGTTTAGAAATAACACGGTTTAGATTAGATTTGAAAGTCATTAATATACCCTGTAAAACGCATGCTAGCATAACCCATAATGCATGCATGCATGTCCAATGTTTTGCAGCGCAAAATCACAACATGTCACATGGAATATCTGGGACATTACCTGGGTGTATTTCCAACATTAAGGCCTTGTCTAGACGGAAATTTCAGAAGTCTCTGAAGCTCCAATATCTTTAAACAGTCTAAAACCACCTTTGTCACTCAGGGAAAACCTATTTGACCTAATTGGCAGAATATTAAAGTCTAATTTGGGTAATGAACGCATAATTAAGCTCTGCAAAAACATAATCATTAATAAATCAAGATAAAGTCTAAACTGCATGGTCTTTGACGATCATACACAAGGAGAAATGGATGAGGAACTATTTGTTTCAAAAAGAAAATGGCTCTAAGACGACATCAGTAAACAACCAGTCACTACCTTTAAAGCGTTTAAGGCTTGCATAGCATAAAGATTAAATGCACAACCCTTAACAGGTCTAAAATACTAAAGACAGAAAATGTCAAAATTTGATAATACTTTAATATGAAACCATAATTTATGCAGCATAATTATACCTGAAAAAAATCTTGAGAACGAAAAGACCTTTTTAAAAAATTTAAAAAGACTTGTTAACCAACTTTTTAAGCGCTATAATATAAGTCCAACATCATTTTATACCTTGGGTTCCCTTTAGGGAGGGAAAAATCTATTGTTCTTTCCTTGCATGGGCAAAATCATGAAATCCTTTGTTTTTAACGTGAATGGCCTCATTCACCCAAATAAATAACTTTGGTGCTCATTGGTTGATTGTAATTCGGAGGGTTTGTTCTGCCTGGATTATGAACGCTGCCCGGATTATGTACAGCAGCCTGGTGGCAAAATTGTTGTTGTTCTCAAATGAAACGAAATTTCGTGGAAACTAAATTTTGAGATACGCAAGTTTAATAACTTTTCACCAAACTTAATTCCAGCAAAAGGAAAAATTTTATAGGTCATTCCCACAATTCAATTCCCGCGAAAAATAAAAATGAGCCCACACATCCACAAAGTCTAGTTCCATAAAATTTAATTATTTCAAAGTATATTATGTTGAAATGTACTCACAATGATGTTTTATCTTGCAGAGAAAAATTACTCAAGACTTTTTTCTTTCGCCATGCCAAAAGGTTGAAGAAAATGCCAATCACAGCCTGACTGGCCAGCCATTATATCAGCGTTCATAATCTGGTCACCACAACATAATCAGGGCAAAAAAAACATAATCTGGCCATGTGTACATAATCCGGGCGTCCTATTTATAAACAGGCCGTTTTCGCAATCTGGGCAGAACAGGTTAAGTCCAAACTTTGCACCACTTAATTAAATATGGTTGCACTAATTTTAAAAAGGTGTATTGAGAGGGTGTATATATAGCTAGCTAGCTAGCTAGCTAGCTAGCTAGCTAAAAAGCACGCTTGAAATTAGTGAAGCTCACTTTATTTCCAAACATTTCCACATTTCCCAACAACGAAACAAATAAAATTCTTACCAATGGGAACAAATGGATCCTTTTTAGCCTTACTGATAAACTTTTCACGGTCAGTGACTTCGTCTTGTTCAGGAACCCAATAATTTGGGTTTTTAGCAGCTGTATTAGTTTTAACTGAAGACATTGTTCAGGATTTAGAATATTATGTTTCAAAGAAGAAAAAAATTCAAGTTGTATATTTTCGACATGTTCGTTTAAAGAATGACCAATAAGGTTGTTTACAAATTTGCAAGATCGGCAAAACATTTCGGACCTTATGGTTCTTACCAGGTCGTCAGACACAGATAAGTTGTTGCGTGTCTTCATAACACTTGTTTAATTTTTGGTATACACCACAAGCAAGCGAAGCATTAAAAGCTTGTGCACAAGTAATAAGACTAACAGATAATAAAATCTTCCTGATTATTAACTTGACTTCTCCTATTATATCGCTAGACGATAAAAACCAGGTAGCCCGTGTGTACGTGAAATCCTGCATGCAAAGGTGACATAAATTGCATCATAGTTGATAGACAACTATGATTGCATCTTTGACGTAAGGAAACACAATGATAACGCATTTTTTGATTACATTTTCTTAAATATTAACGCCCTCTTACATAAATACTCGAATACATTTGTGTGTTTTTTACGAAAAGCTAACCGCGAGGGTTTTTTGCTGACGATATGATGGTGATGTCATCGTTTCTCATTGAACGTTTGCAGGATAAAGTCGGTTAAAATATCTTTTATGATGTGAGATTTTATAAATTCCAGCTCACATTTTCTATCAAGCGAACGAGAGAAACTATCAGGTCCCTTCTCGCTACATCCTCCATTGTCATTTTGGTTAGGATACCCTGGGTGGGTCATAATTTCAACCAGTCTACATTTTTGTTCTACACGATTTCTGCTAATATCTTCTGATATAATGTTTAGAGCTATAGACAGATATTTTTCGTTCATATCTTGAGACATTGTTGATAGACCAATAAAGTAGTTCGGAAAACTAAAAAAGTGAAAAAGAATCCTAAAAATTTGTGTAAAATTAACCGGATCTTTCAAAATTGGATTGACACAACCTCGTAAACAGGGCTTTTTTACGCCTGTGATATTTTAGCGAAACGGCTCTATTACAAAGCTGTCCCGCCAAAACATTTCAGGCCCTATGACACCATGAAAGAGGGGGCTATAGCCCACTTAATTTTTTGCTACACAATTTTTGCTATAGTTGGGAAATGACCAAAAAGAATATAGAATTTAGGGAAATCTTCTTCATACAAAGAAACGCAACTGCATTTCACCTCACACTGTGTCTGTTTACACCAACATCTTTTATATACATTTTTTAGGCAACAACTAAGCCATAAATATTCAAATTAGAAAGATTTTGTGTAAACATACAGGAAGCAGAGCAAAAAACGGGTTTGTAGAATCATTTCTTTTTGATGAGGGTTAACATTTAACTCAACTTCTCCCTCCCCCCTTAGGGCATATGCGTACAATATGTTCGTTGCCGTCCTGATATTAGAAAATATACAAGATGTCCAGCAACCTCGTCCCCAGGGCCTGTTAGGCTTTTTATATTCTGGGGACGAGGTTGGATACAAGATGTCCAGGAGACAAGGTTGCAATTAACCAAAAATAAAACAGTATTTGTTAATAAATTATCGACTCAAACATTGTTGTCGAAAATTATCTGTTCACCCTAATTTTCAACACTCTTGGCCAGGTTATTTTCAAATTTATTGATTGATTTAGAAAAAGGCCAAAAAACTTTATAATCAGGTAGCTGGTGTTACTTAGAAGTCCATATTTTCGTCAGCCTTAACTTTTCGTTAGCCCTTATTTTCGTAATCTCCTCGTCACTTTTTTTTATCATAATTATTACTATGATTTACCAGATTTACCCAGCCGGATGACCTCTTCGGTTCCTAATGGTACTGTTATCAATGAGAGTCCTGCGAAGGGGGTCCTAGTGCATTTAAAGCTCCCGTTTGAGCTACAGAAGTCGTGCAAGCACAGCAATTGCTTAACTAGACAACCGCCTAAGATATCAATCCTATTCTCATGCTGAACGTTAAGCAGAAATGATAGATTCACACTTTTATTGTCTCTGGTATGACTCGACTGGGGTTTGAACCCAAGACCTCCCGCACTGGAGGCGAACGCTCTACCGCTAAGCCACCAGTCAGGGCCAGCAAAGCTTGAGTCGACAAGGCAGCGCATTACCTAATACTATGGCGATCGAAATATTTTCTCGCTTCCAGTGCGTTACGACAAACTTCGAGATAGAAACCAAGTCTCGGTTGTTCGATCCAATAACAGTCAGCTATCTTCAATTCTTTTGGTAACCTGGTTTCTTTTATTCCATACTTCTTCATTAGTTCGACCAAGCTGTCAATTATAACAGGTAGTATATGAACATGTTGGTGTCCATCGATGTAAAATGGAGTATGTCCAAACACGGTTATAAACTTTTTGATTTGACTTTCAATTTCGATGTCTGCCTGAAAAAAAAAACAGTGCCGAAAGCTGTAAATCTTTTCATTCTTGATTATTCTAATGAAAAACTCGTCATTTTACCTATTTGATGTTTTTGATGAAACCTAGGGGAATTTTTTAACAAAGAAAGGCAGCAAACAAGAGAGAGAGGGACCCTTCTAATTCTTGATAAATAGGATTACTTTTAGTGAATTTTAGTTCTTGCCAAATTCTATATATAGTTATATCAGGAACCAAAAATGTAAACACTTTAAAAGCACACGATGTTAAAAAAAGTTTTGCTATAAAATCAAACTGTTCTCACATGCAAACGAAGAATCCGACCTTCTTTGATATGACCAGCAATGGACAATTTATCAAAGAAATGCCCTTCTTTGTCTAAAAGTGACGCGACATCACAAGGTTGTGCAACAGGCCTTCCTTCAGTAAGGTTCAAATGTAACCCAACTGCGATGTTTTCGATGTCGTTTATTGACTCGACTGCAGAAGCGTTCATCAGCACAGATACACTGTTGACTACCCCTTCCTTGACTGCGTCTAATATACCTCTATTTCTTTCGTGACAGTATCCAAAATCGTCAGCAGTTATCTTGAAGCAACCCAAATTTCTATTTATTGTGCTCATCTAAACATATTTGCCAAAATAAAATCACCATTTCAGATAAAATATAAAACCAAACCAACCTTGTTCTCAGCGACTTGCTGCCTCGACATAAGAGACAACAGGCAACGTGAACGAGGTTGAAACAAATCTTAAAAGCAGTTTTCAATTCAAACTCAAGTGTTCAAACCAGCGACTTTTGTCAATTGCTATAAAATTGATTTCAACTCTCCTGTCGTTCGACGTCTCTTATATCAGGTGGAGGGGCGTGAACGGAAAAATAATTTATTTAGGAACAGGGAACTTAGTCGATTTATTTCACCCAACCCACTAAAACTAAGCTTGTTTTTTTTTCAAAATCTAGGCAGCGAATCTTCGTCTTTGGGACTGGTAACAAGGTTGTGTATACTACGCACTCCGAACACCCAGAGCTCTTTATTGGGATGGAGAAAGAGGCAGATGGCTCGAGAAAGAAGTTGTACTTTTAACAATAATGTGCAGTATCAGTTTGGGAAAAATCTCACGTAAAACAAGCAGAAAAAAATAAAGGTTAATTAAAAAAAGGCGTCCCCCCTTTATGTTTTCGAACTGAAACTAGAAGATTAAAAACAAAACTCAAAACTATACATTCTCATGAAGAAACACTTAACTGTCATGTTTGCAGCAAAATAAAATTTTAAACAACCATCAGATTTTTTAAAAACAAGGTATATCTACATCTATCGGACATTGGTTTCCGCCTAGCTTCAAATTACCCCTCTAGGCCATTCACCTGTAAGTGTTAAATCAGTATTTGATAATTGACATTGCGCTTCGTTTAATATGTACGCACCAAAGTTTTTCGACACAAATATCTTTTCTTAATTTGACATGCAACACGGGTCCACACGACAACTCATATTTAATTTTTGCGGAATAGTTTTTTTCTGGAGGAAGGGATCTCAAACATCCAAAAATGTGGATATGGGTAGTTTAGGTGGATTTCCATAGAAGAGCACATTTTGGCGCCTGAGCGCAAAATGTAACGAAGATTTTTAAGACGGTGATTTTATCGCTTGTGTGATTTCCATTAAGTTCATATGCTATTTTGATTTTAAATGCCGCAAGCGATGTAAAAGGTGACGCAATCACTTTATTTTCATTCAAGCGATCTGATTGGCTATCGCTCAAAAGCTCCTTCACAAAGTTGAAATCATTCAACTTTGCAAGAGTGCTTAACTTTTTCTCTGAATCATAAAAATCTCTAAAACCAGCGGCGTTTTTCGTCTATTGCGCATGCAAAGTAAATCGGCCGGGCGATTTAATCGCAGCGACGCATAATGCTGCTCTATGGAAATTCACCTTTAGATTGTAGGACAGTTTTTTTTATAAACGTTGATTTTTGAGAAATATTACCGTGGTTTCTCCAATTTAACGCGTACTCTAATTTAACGCAGCGTAGCCTGATTTTTTGCGAAAAATCGTAATTAATTTTATTTTAATTATTATTAACGCATAGCAAGAATTCCAAGTAATTAATTTTCCTCTAATTATTACGCGTATCAAGATGACCTGGACACAAAAGTGGAAGCACTTTGAAAGTTTGTCACGAAACAAGGGTCGCTGCGAAGACAAATATGCTATGGCTGTTAATCTGATGACAAAACAATTGGTTGTATCCCAAAGTTTTTGTCAAAAATAACGTACTTCTTTTTAAAAAAAGATGGCAAACTCGATGTCAAAATCAATGGACCGAGGCAGTACTCTTGTGATCTTGATCAGGGAGGGATGGAACTGCCTTGTACACGTATAGTACGTTAGATTCAGATTTATACAAAAAGCTCAGTGAGCTAGTTGAAGATTTTATGGAAAATTACCAAAAAAGAATAAAACAAATTGAAGAAAAAAACATGAAGAAAACGAAAAAGAACGCCGGGAAGAAGTACAGAGTTTGGAAAATTGTATCGTAAACATATATAAATATAATCATGAGTTAATAAAGATTTTCAAAGTCTCTAATTTAGCGCGTCCAATTTATTTTCCCCTAATTATTAACGCGTACTTTGAAAGCCGAAATCTTGTAATTTATCTTTCTCTAATTTTTCACGCGTAGCGTCCAAAATAATTATTTATTGCCACGCGTTAAATTGGAGAAACCACGGTACTTCACGTAGTTATTCAAAGTATGAAAGAAAATACGTACAGCTATGACAAACTATTCATTTGGCTTGGAAACATGCAAGTTGTTAGTCCGTGAAAAAATCAAGAGGAATTCGCCCTTTGTACAATTTCCGCACCGTTGTTTCCTGTTCGTCTGCTAGCATGCAAATTTCGAAGTCCCCCATGACCGACAAAAGGTTTTGAAAGGAGTCCGCGGCACCTAGGCTGGAACAGCACGTTGAACACTTAAAAGCGTTATTCGCGGAAGTCTATTCATGGAAAACATTTCAAGTTTCTCTATTAGCGAGTTTACGGACACATCTTTGTAACAAAACAGCAATATTCTAACAACTTACATGCATGCAAAACATCAACTGGAGCCGAGAATGCATTTGATTTTAAATAATTTAATCCTTTCACACGCGAAAAGGGGTAACAACTTTTGCGCATTTCTGGCCCAGTTACCAGAGACTGTTGGATTTTGACAATCAACAATTAACACATAAAACGTACGTCTCGTTAAGATTACTAACTCACAAAAACAGAAAAAAAACTGAAATCAAGATTAAAAGAAAACAATAAATTCAATGTGTGGATTTATTTCAGTATTACTGTATACTGCCAGCATTTGATGCGATCCTTGGCCACAATTCTGCACATTCTTTTGAGACTGGACCAGTTATAGCGGAACCTGAAAAAACAACTCAATATTTTAAAAAGAAAAAAAGCAGAAAAAACCAAGGATCACACCCCTATGTGCCTAAAAGGGTCCGTTATATCTAGCAAAACTTACACTATACCAAATAACACAGAAGTATTTGTACAATGCAAATAATACGTGTAACTAAAGTACTCGTATGATTATTGGTTACTGCAAATTTTGCTACGTTCCTTTAAGAAGGCTATTAAGCCTCATTGAAAAGTGCAGAAAAAAAAAGCTAAACTATAAACTTGTTTACCTTTCATTTCTCCTTTATTATTAACAATAACACCAGCGTTATCTAAACGAGACAGACACAACCATAGTAAAGTATCGACATAAAATATTACAATGGATATTGAATTCTTTACTTTATCCTTAACTCTCTTTAGATCTATCTAAGAAACCATTGTTAATACAGGGTTGGAAAAGACAATTTATTGTCAAATTTTCAGACAGAACCTTAAAACATGCTATTTTTCTAGAATTAAGAGGGAAAACATGATTTCTTCAGCCAATAATAAAAAAGTAGCATAATAATAAGTAGCATAATAATAACATAATAAGACACCCCATCCCGATTGGATGAAAAAAGGCGAAAATTTAAAAACAGTAAAAAAATTTTCTTTTCATCGTTATACGAAGTCTTGAAAAATATTTTTGTTTAAATGATATACCACAGAAATATCAGTTTTACTCTTGGTTTTGGTTAAACCACCAACCTCCCTTTTAGTTCATCTACTCATTTTTAAACAACACTTATAAACAACCAGTCAAAAATTTTCCCAAAAAAACATATATACTGCATAGAACTTTAAGTTGTAATAAATAAAATTCATCAAAAAGTAATAACAAAAAAATAACAAAAACAACTGATACATAATTCTAATTGAATACCAAAATAAAACTGCCTATTTAATGAAAAACAAAGAGAAAAAACGTTAAATTTATATCAACAACAGTTTTGTAGTTTTCAGACACATTTTTACCAGATGTACTAACCCTGTAATAAAACACTGCACAAACAGGAAAAACATTTACCTTCAAAGTAGATGAAAACACCATTCTTTCGACGGTATGGTTTTCTTTGTCTGATGACTACACCGGGCATAACTGTCAAGTAGAAAGTAACAAATCAATATATGCCTACCAAAGGGTTGAGGGTTGGTGATGGGTTTTTTAAGATGTTTTCAAGTTTTATCTGTTTTATCGTTAAAACAAAATACAAAATAAATGACAAACACTTTACAAAAAAAAAGTTTGTTCCAAACGATGTTTTTATTGCTGAATCTTTGGTTTTATTCACACCTTCATAAAAAGATCAGCATTAACCTGCTGATTAAGTGACTTAACTGAAGAAGTAATGAAGAATCACGTTGCTATTAGAACAAAGAAAGACTAGGGGCTCATAATTTCGAATTCTAACATAAGTATGAATTCTCATCTGTCCCCTCCCTTTAACAAGCATTTCCTGTCACCAAAGGTTATTTAATGGTTTTACACAGTGGAATGCTGACCTTTTCACTTATTTAGGACACCCTGCCCCCTTATTACTTTATGGTCACTACATATTGGTGGATTTTAATTTTTTAAGACATTTGTGGACACAAAAGTTCAGAAAACAGTCAAATTTGGAGACAACCTCTACAATTCGCATTCATGCAACTCACTCACACATAGCAATATTAAAATTTCATGTAACTTTCTAACTGACAGATATTTTCTATTACATCTGGCGATCCTTAAATGTTGATCTGATTTTAGTGACTTTTAATTATGTAAAGTTGAAAATTTTTTGCAAAGATTAATTTTTGTGAATTTTCTAGTTTTCTTTGTAATTTTTCCTTTTTTTTGTAGTTAGTAAAAACATGGCCAGCCTCAGTGATATAAGGGAGTCCAATTAAAAGCTACCTTATCTCAATAAATAGGCCTAAAATAAATTAAAATTGCTAAAAAAAATACTAGATTTGTCAAAATAATTCTTTGCAAAAAAAACATTAAAATGATTCATTTGCGAAAAACTGATCCACGACAATTAAATACACCATCGATGGAAACACGCCTTTAGTCGCCACAGGATTTTATATATACAAAGTGTTTTTATATGTACCATGTGGTTGTTTTGTTTCTAATATTTGTAACAAATATGAGCAATGAATTGTTTTAAGTAACTTTCCCTTGCAAAAAAGTCTGCAAAAGTGTAATGTACAGCAATGACCACATAGACAGAGACTTATTCTTTACAGTTTGACTCGGCAAGCGCTCGTTTCTTACCTGTTAAATCGCTGAAAAAAAGAACGCTTTCTAGCACTACTTCTATTAATCTTTTTGCAAAAACCCATAGTGCAAGTAGAAATCTTATAATTATTCACAAAATTAAAGTTAGTTGCAATAACTTTCTCATCTTTTTTTTCTCTAAAGTTTGTTTTGCGGCAACATTTTAGGGTCACTTTTCTGCCATGCGGGGGATGACGGGTTCAATCCAAAAACAAAAATTACAACAAAAATGGCTTTCAACGAGGAAGCATGTTGAGAATTGTCGTGTTGAACATCAATTTTTTAAATTAGAAAATAATTACTTGCGAATGTGATGGTTAGTCAACAAGACTAAGGCATCTTAAGTCTCTACCAGATGTGTGTTTACTAGTTCTGTTTGTTTAAGCCCGAAAATCATGTTGCTAGCTAGTTAGCTATACATACCTTTTTTTCGAAGTTCTGGCTTTCCCTTTTTTACTGATGCCACAAACATGTCCCCACTAGTGGCAGAAGGTAAACGATTTAACCTGCCTTTGATACCACTGACAGCGATGATAAAAAGATTTTTTGCGCCAGTATTATCAGCACAGTTCATAACAGCACCCACAGGCAGGGCAAGGGAGATGCGGAATTTCCCGCCGACTCTTCCTCCAGCTAGAAAAAATACAAAATAAATCTTTCAGTTTCATTACTATGCAATACATCAGTTATTTAAAATGTCGCTAATCATCACTGATTTCATTATAGATCACTCAGATATATACAGATACATTATCCACATAGTAAAATCTTGAGCTACCTCTCTTGGTCGACATCTTGGCTGTTTTCGAAAGGAATGAAGACAAAACAAAGTGGATATTATGACGGAATATCATGAAATTTACTTATTGATTATAAAATTAGGCTTGGTGCATTTCTTCTGTAGTTGCTATAGCCATATATTTTAGAGACCCATTTTGTGCGCGACCCTTTTTTAGATACGTGTTTTGAAAACCGAAGTTAATTTCATATTTTGGGGACGAGATTGACTGATCTTCTTCTTCGTCTTCTTCTTTACTCTCTCCGTTATTTTGATTCATCAATAGAAACCATCACAAGAGGATAAGTAATGCTTATAACATTTTCGTTGAGAATGACCAAAAAAAATTTTAATGGACCAATTGCCAGGAATCTGTACTTCTGTACCTACTGTAATATTACTGATTTTGTGGAAGTGTTTTCACCTTACAGGGATCACCACTCACTTTAAGTTTTAAAATATATTTGTTTTACGACTCCTCTTAGCGGACATCTTGGTGCGCATCACTTTTTAGAACGTCTCATTTTCCACTTTAATTTGACAAGAATTAGGCCTCTAGAAGCTTTAGCCTACCAACTATGTAACCCATGGTCAATGCAGCTTAGTTTGGAGGAAGAGAAAATGTTTGAGTCGACATAACTGTTCATTTAAAAAGATTTTCGTTAAGAAGATGAAACATTTGTGTTTTTTCGTCTCCTGCTGCAGGTAGAGAGAATTTTTGCGATATCAGAGTTAATTTCGTGCAACAAAAAACTGTCCGCTTATTAGAGCGCCCACTAATTATAGTGTCGATCAATTGCTGCTTGCTATTTAAAAGTCTTCTAGAGGGATTTCAACTCAGTTTTCCTAATGCAACAAATTAACCGCTTTTCGGAAAGTCAACTTCATAACTGCAAATTTTTATTCAAGAAAGTGTAACCATAGTTTATCGCGTTACTATATTTTTGTGCTACTTTCTTAGCCCTATGATCATTGTGCGTTCATTTTCTAGAATGAGATAGTCTTTCTTTTGCATTAAATATATCCTGACTTAACCTTTAGCCACAACGGCAACGAGAAAATATTCCTGACTCTGGCCTCAAATAGTTTAGAATTTGTTTGCTGTTTGCATTTTAATTTTTTACCTTATCTTTAATCGATTCTTTTCTCAAAGTATTAGAAGGTTAATTTCTTCTATACCGTTGCGAAGGAGCAGTTCAGTTAAATATCGATGTGGAATAAAATGACAATTCAAATACCCATATATTTTATTTTATTTTTTGCAAGTGAACTTTCGCCAACTCTCTCAGGTTGGCATGATCACACTGATTTACAAATTAGTTTTCTAACGTATTAAACACTTCATATAAAAAATAAAAATGGTAACAATAAGAATTATTAAAACAAATCCAAAGGCATCGATTTAATTGTGTTACTGAGAATGGTCACGCTCTATAAGAAGGCTCTCCATCAGAGTGAGTTTAAAGTCATTCGACTCAGTAGTTAAGATGGAAAAGTTCTGAAACATAGCAGGAGAGTGATAAGCCGTCAAAACATGATCAAATACAGCAGTGGTCTGGGGACCAACTTTGATGCGCTTTCCAGTAAGAGCAGAAATACCCAAATGCTCGGACATACGAACTTTAAAATGGCGTTTGGTTTTGCCATAATAAGTTGCGTTGCAGCCACTACACCTAAAACAACACACAAGTCCTGAGCGTAAATAATTTGGTAATCTGTCCTTAAAGGAAAAGCAACTACTTAACCGTCTTTTGGAAGAGAAAATAAACCTGAGGTTACAATGAGGCAACTTCTGTTTAAATAGACGATTCAAACGCGTTCTCAGTTGTAATGAAATCTTACCTAAAAACGGTAAAACGAGAAGCGGCTCTTTCTTTGGAGCAAGGAGTACCGGATTTTTGGGTTGACCGCATGTTTGCTCAGAAAGATTCTGAGACAAAAGTCAAAAACTTTCGATGGGTACCCATTCCTACCAAGTATGTCTCTAAGCTGAGAAACTTCTTCTATACCATTCTGTGCCGCCTTTACATGATCGGAACACTAATCTCGTGACGGGAATATAGTGTTACCACGGCATCTGTAACTTCATAAAACAATTCGTACTTTTAATTTAAATAACGAACTAATTCGCTCCTAACTCTTTAACCAATCAAAACACAATCAATAATGCAGATTCTCTTGCCACCAGGAATTTTTTTTTCTCGTTCTGTCAATCTGACCTGAGACTGCGAGATTATTAGAAATAGGCCTGAGTCGTAACATGTCGGTTTTTCTTTAAGAGGCCGAGTTTCCTAACAAAGTTCTGTTTCTTTTAGTTGTTGCCTAACAAGCTTTTTATAATAATTGAGGGATAAAGTTCCTATCAACCTCGTTCCCAGCGCCCGTGTTCGTATCGCCGTCCCGATGTCAGAAAAAATACAAGATGCCCTGGGGACGAGGTTGAGTTCGTATTTGAAGCGGGTTTTAACAACGTGGGAGTTAACACATTTGTTTTGAATTGAACCACCCACGTTATGGTTAAGTAACTTTAACCTCGGGAGACAATACCTCTTTCAGAAACTTGAATACTTTTGATAATGAACATAAAAAAATTAATTAAAAATTTTAAAATTGGTTTAAATAAGTGGCAATTAACTATGGTTAGCTTGCCTGATAAAGCAGAATTATAGAACATTTATATCTCACCATGTCCTATCGATATTATGCTAAAGATATCTTTGTCATTGCCTCATCTCATTACAGATACTGGGCTAAACTAAAAGTGGTACTAATTGCCTTTGTTTAAAATTAAATCAGCTTTTTTGTAATATTATCAAAAACAGTGGTTGCTTTGATATATAAAATCCGTTTAAAAACGTGACAATAGCCTTTCAGCACACAGATTCACATGCGTTCAAGGCAAAGGCAAATTTGCTCAAAAGAAACGTAAAAGCCAGGGAGATTACAATATTGTAAGTAAAGATTTTGTTGTTTTTATGTGCCTTTGGCAATTCTATTTCATCATTTCATCAAGTTATTTCCTAGAAAATGCGCAAACAAGTACATTATACGTTTGTTCTTTTTTTTTAGTACTTTTTGGAAAAAAAAAATATAAATTTTTAAACAGGAGATAAGGTTTTTCTTTTTGGCACGTACTTTTTTATAAGCAACTGTACTAAAATTCACCATGTACACAATGTCTAAGAAACTTTAGTACAACTGATATTAAACAAGACGCAAGCAACAAATTGTTTTGGAATGAGATATCGAAAAGGCACTATCGGGCTTACATATTGATTACATATTTTTTTCTGTTTCCCCTTAAGATAGTCGATTATACTATGGAACAACCACCTTTTTGGTGAATTTAAACCTAACAAGAAGCCCTGCAGCTTAAAGATTTCCGCCATTAGCAGTAATCTGAAAAAGTACTGAGCTTTGAAGGGGACTGAGTAACATGGGGGAACAAAATCATTGAATATTCTAAAATTTTAAAATTCAATTTTTGATTATTATTGTAACTGTAAATCATAGCTAACTTAACTTATATAAACTTAATTTCTCTATAAGAACAATTTTAAAAGAAAAATAATAAACCTAAAAATTGATGAACAATAAAAACAAAATAAAAACAACGGCAAGGCTGAAAATTTATCGATTTTCTCTTTTTCTCTGAAAAACAACTTGAAAAATATCTTCAGATAAATATTTTCAGACTACATATTCAAATTTTTTCTTTTATAACACACTTGTCACGATTTTATAGCTATAATACATTATCTTTCACCAGAAATATTCAGCCGCAACAATTTAAACTAAAATTCATGAATAATTAATTAGTTCTGCTCACTATAGCTTTTTAAGGGGGATTTTCACGAAGCGAATTGAACGGCGAATTCGACGGCGAATTGTATCTGAGCATGCGCAGTTTTGTTTGTTTTGATTTTGCACAAAACTGCGCATGCTCAGATAAAATTCGCCGTCGAATTCGCCGTTCAATTCGCTTCGTGAAAATCCCCCTTTAGTCTACGTGCCTGCGAAATTGTACAGAAGGAAATGACGTAATTATTAAAGGGAAACAATAATAACATCAAAGATGGCGCATTATAAGAAGACGATCTTCATTATGCTACACACTGCACGAGCTTTAACTTTCGATACCATAAACTTTTTCATTGGATAATAAAACAATTTGTTGCACTGTTAGGATTCTTATTGGCTTAAAACTCATTTTAGCCTCGTTCTCAGAAAAAAAAAAGGAGGAATTAGGCTTTAGCCTGGATAAGTTTCGGGCGTCCAGCCTAGCTGCGCTGTCTCTATCTATCTATCTCCTCAGGCGATTTTAAAGATTCCGCTTTCGCTGGCGGAAATCAATAACTATTTAGTCTGAATATTATGTTAAATTTAAAATTATGTTTTGATCTAAGCAATCTTTAAGCAACTTTTATATGAATTGGAAGGCATTTTTTAGCAACTTATGTGCCACCAGGTCAAAAGTTAAGTTGCTTATAAAAAAATACGTGTACCTAATCTTTGAAGGATACCCCGCATTTATAAAGATTCGCTTTTTTTGTCAACGAAAAATCACCTTCTGAAAATCCGCAATTGGTGGCTGAGGACAAGACCTAGACGGTTTCTGTTTGATACTGTTGGATAGCTCAAATCATTCTCTTTCTAATACATAGGAGCATTGACAACCTAGCCCTCACAAACAACGACAATCGAACTGCGGGGCTGTTTTCGTCCGATTGTGCACGGATATTTACAGGACCCGACCTATAAGGGTTAAAGTTTTAAGTAACTGAGACGGGATCAAAGGGACAGTCTTTGCTTTTCTTGCCCATCTGGAAAAATGCAGAAACGAAATCCTGTAAATTCACGATTTCAGTACTTTACTAAATTTAAGACTTAAGTTCTTTATAAAAACTTTTTTTTTAAGACAACTTTTGTATGAAAATTTAGATAAAATGAAATTTCACACCGCAGAAAGAGACAAACAGGCGACTATGTACATAAAGTTTTACTGTGGGTTAAATTTTATTTCTTGAATAATCCGGAAGGCTTTTTCAAACATGCACACAGATCCAAAACGTATTTCACTCCGAGGTGAAGTGTTCCGATAAAAATCTCGCATTGTTTTGAAATTTAACTTCAGTCAAATTGACTTAAGTTAAAAGCAACGAGGTGGTGGATACTCATGTAGCTAAGCCTCATGTAAACAACCACTAAAACGGCACAAACCATCAGATTCTAAATAAACTCGGCCCTAGTACATTTTCTGCAAAGAGAAGTAAATAGATTTGGAGACGAAGTTGACTTTAAAGTTCATTTGGTTGTTTTTTTATAACAAACCTAAGCGGTCTGATGAAATTTCACTATGAGAAAGTTTACCTCCGTGTAAATTACACACAAAAATGTTAATGGCGCGCATTTTTTTGCAGGTGAAAGGTGGAGATATATGCACATGCGTGTGTTCGCAAGAAGCTTAACTTTCTTAAAAAATATAAAAAATTGTAATTTCGTAACGTTTCAACTTCTACAAAATATTATTTTGGTGTTGTTGTTATTGTCATTGCCAGGTATGTCATTGACGTAGTTACTGCATTCATTTTCGCCATTTTTTTTTTGTCGTGGTTAATTGGTTAATTAAATACGCTGTTGTGTTCTATCTTTGCTGAACCTCTGTACTTTTTACCTTTATAATTTCAAAAAACGTTTCGCAATAAAAGCCCATTAGGAGTTCTTTCTTTTTTAAAGAAACACAAATTTATCAATGCCCAAAAGGAAATATTACCACGATATGCGCGCATGAGTGAACTGTCCTGCAAAATAAAGTTTCTTTATACCAAATTCCTTATTTATTTCAATTATAATAGTTTGAAAGATTAGCATTTTTTTGTACGTTTAGTTTTGAGGTGGACGCTCATTGTGTCGAACAATTTCACGGTAAATGCTTTTGACATGCCTTTTGTCTACTAAATGCAGACGTTATTAATTAATTTGTTTTGTGCAGATTTATAATCGTATAATGCGATTACATTAAAAAACACATTTCCATTTAAAAAAACTGCGGTGCCTTTAGATAAGAATTCCACAAAACACACCTTGAAAGGACTATAGCGACTAATTTACATTCTGATTAAAATAAGATCCTCTTATGTTTGTTCAACCTCGTTCCCAGGGCTATTTCACGCTTTATTGATAGCCGCCATCTTCTCGCCGTTTTGGAGATCGAAAAAGCGAAAATTGCCCTGGGAACGAGGTTGAGGTTTGACAAAATATTTGAACAGCTTGTATACTAATGAAGCATATGCCAATAATGTATAAAATTAGCGAGTAACTAAATCGTTAAACGTTATCTTAAATTTTTTATTGGATTTATTTATGACGCAAAATGGTAGATTAGAAAAATTAGTTACCTTAACGCCGGCCCTGAATAGTGGTATTTTAGCAACATGTCGTTATATAACCTATCGTGGAAAAGAGCATGTGAAATAGGGTCGAAAATCTTTATTTTTGTAACACTTAACTGATGGTTATTTGCATTATTATTTAAATCGTCCACCCAGAATGGTCTCTTCAGTTCTTATTGATACTGCTATCAACGAGAGTTATTCTTGGGTTCTAGAAGCTCTCATTTGAGCTACGAAAGTCATGCAAGCAGTGATTGCTGAAGTAGACAACTGTCTAATATATCAATCCTATGCTTGTGCTAAACGCCAAGCAAAAAGGAAAGAGTTACACTTTTTGGCAAGACTTGACCTGGGTTTGGCAGCGAACGCTCTAACGCAAGGCTACCATCCGAACCAGGCACGCTGCCTGTCGTAAATTTCCCCGGTATTTGCTATTTCATCATTTCTTAGTAAGGTAGCCATCCTCGTCCCAAGGATTTGTTGCCTATGCCAAAGCCGCTAACGCTTACTTGACGTCTAAACAGTAATTTCGCCGCCCGTCTCGATGTCAAAAAGGCAAAAACACCTGGGGACGAGGTTGGTAAGGTAGCGCTTCGGCTATCATTTTGAACAAGATAATAAATAAAAAAAGTAAAAGTAGTCTATAGAAGAAAAAATGAGAAAGAAATAGAGAAGTAGAGGAATCCAATCAGACAAAAAAGATGAGACATTTTTTTTCCTTATTTGAAGAAGAAGTAAAAAATATGATATCAATAGTCGACCTATAGCAACCACTCGAGTCTGTTTTGAATAGATAAAAAGACCCCACCATTATTAAAGCTGACGCGCCAGGGAAATTTTTTGAGATTTTAACTAGACTGGCTTAAAAACGCATCATCTGCACATTTCTGTCCCATAAACCATTGTCGACAAAATCCTCTTTTTGGGAGGTTGCTCGTCCCCTGCCTCCTCAGGCTACGTCGGCCCTGTTCTTATTCTTTGGGCGGTGAGAAGCACAGACGCTAGGATAAATTTTGGATCTGGTTGCATTAGACTCATTTGTTTATTACTTACGAGTCTCATAATTATTTTTATACCAATTCGGAAAGTTGTTTTGACCCCATCATGCTGACCTATATCAAGATTAAAAGTTAAAAGATAATAATAATCTAGATTGAAATTCTTTTATCTTTCGCTTATATTAGGATATAAAAATGCGTCATTATAAAGCTGGCAAGATGATAGGTATGCAACCTCGTTTCCAGAGCAGTTTTTCGCTTTTTGATATCCAAGCAAAAAAAATTGCCCTGGAAACGAGGTTGTATAGGTGTAGTGATTGGTTTACGCACTTAAATCTTGATGTTTGGTTGTGCTCCTTACGTGGACAAAATGCTGAACAAAAACCAAAAATAGCAAATCAAATTTATATACAAGCTCTGTCTAAGAAATCATAAATAACTATGTGTGATCACCCTCGTCCCCAGGGTTTTTTGCCTTTGTTGATATAAGATCCATCATATCAAAAAGGCAAAAAACCCTAGGGACGAGGGTGTATGTGTGATAAGATATATATTTCTTCTTTTGACAGATAGATTTAAATGGAAAATCATTTCTCCAAAACGTGACTGATATCTTCATGGAATCAACTTACTCTGTACAGTTCCTCGAGAGGGGGCTGGGTACCAAGGACAAAGACAAAGCACAACGAAGGAGAGCACACAACAGACACATCGATTTGAAAATTTATTGATCTCACAATAATTTATTTTTGAAAGCTGTGGAATTAAAGAAATGCTTTTTACCGATTTTGAGATAACTAAAAAAAATCAGCTTAAAAATCTTTTTTCGCGGTAATTAAGTTCCACAAATATTTTTGCTCGCGAAGGTAAAATTTTGTATTTTGTGTGCCGGCAAATATTTTTGACGCGTTGAATGAGTGTAAAATCAAACCTGAACCCCCGGGCTCTTAATCTCTTTTTTATGACGGAATGTCAAAAGGAGAACAATCGTACCACTTTCCTGGTATTAACTTTAATTGCTGTGATCTTATCAGAGATAGAAAAATAACAAGGAAGACTTGTGCAACAAACAGAACCTCTTTGTATCTATTATTTTGCATTTGGAGAGGCAGCATTTAAGCAAGAGATTAATTAAAGGACGGACCACCTCTTGTAAGTTGGTATGTTAAACTCGTCCCCAGGGCTCTTTTACGCCTTTGACATTCTGACATCAGGAATATCATAGACGTAAAAGAGCCCTGGGGACGAAGTTATTGGTATGTAGAAAAGTTAACACAAACTTTCTGTTTCTCCCGAAAGAAAAAATAAACATACTAATGGACAAATGGAAAAACAAAAAATATAGGCACATACAAATCAAGAAACAGATATCAGGGAAAAAAATACCGGCTTTAGGTTATTCGTAGATAACATCCAAGTATTGGCACGAAGGCAATATTTGACCTATTTTTCAAAGTAGGCACGAAGCATCAACTCGCAAATACCTCGGCTACGAAAGCGCATCTTTTGCGTAAACGTACAAGGAGGTCTGGTAAGCAGCGTTTGGAATGCGCTAATCGCATATTTTAATAGCATGTCGGAAATACAGAACAATCCACGTCAGTCGGAGTCCACGAAGTGAAAAAGAGTAAGTAACAATTAGTACAGCTTAAAAGTTTAGATCTGATAAAATAACATTAGAACCAAAGTCCGCTGTATGTAAACAAAATATTGATAAGTAATTTTCTACAAGTTCAAATTATTTAAATCTATCTAGTGAGGACCGACGTTAAAATTTGCAGTCTTTTGTCAATCTTTTTTAACTGGTAGAAACTGTAGTCGTAAAATATATAGCTAGCATCGTTGTTTTAAAGTTTACATTTTTTACTTTACAATTACTTTTTACACCACTTTCTAATTTCTCTTTGTTCTTCCCAAGGGAGCTTAAGTTTGTTATAAATACTTGCAAAAAATTCTTTTGATGTTTCCCACTACAATTAATATTCTACGGTTGATTGTTTTTTTCTCATTAGACATTAAATTCACCTCATTTCATTATTTCTTTTATCATATTGAATTTCAAAACAACATTGTAACTATACTTAGTATTTTTGCATTATTTTTTAATTCATCAAAAATAACTTGATTTATAAACTCTATATGCAGAAATCAGACCAGGTATATGCAGTCGGAATACGTTAAAATTTACAAGACAAGTTAGTTCTAATATAATAAAATATACATAATTATTTTATGCGCAGGCTGTCACTAAAGGCGGGTGGGTAGGTCTGCAAAACTGACTAACGATGTGTGATATTTTCCCGCTTATTCCGCCCTTTTATTTTCTTGATCACGTGACAAAGCAAAGTGTACTTTAACTGTATCTTGACTTACCCGGTTATATGCTTTTAATAAATTCATTAATGTTTCAAACAATGCTATTACGACTATTTTTTATACCATATGTATTACTTTAAAAATAGAACTTTAGGAATTAAAAAAAACAAAAACGATTTAAAGTCTTTCAGGAAACAAGATTACTTATTTTTTTTTCAGGACACACGAATGATGTTTGTTGTAAATATTGCTTGGTGCTGTGTTGTGGTAGCATTATTCCTATCTGGTAAGAATTTAAGTTTATTGTTAAAGGTACGAGATAAGATATATGACGTTGAAAAGGAGTTTACAATACGTGCTTTTCCTTTCATAAGGACAATCATCAAAGTTCAATTCCGGAATTTTCGAAATATTTTCAAAATAATGCAAGGCTTGATCATCGAACACCAAAACATTTTTGGCGAAATTTAAACAATCTGATTATTCATTTACATTGGTTGGAAAGGAAGATTGTAATACATGCTTTTCCTTTCATAAGAATCAAAACTCAATTT
The DNA here is from genome assembly GCA_030067915.1 of Hydractinia echinata. Classification (NCBI taxonomy): domain Eukaryota; kingdom Metazoa; phylum Cnidaria; class Hydrozoa; order Anthoathecata; family Hydractiniidae; genus Hydractinia; species Hydractinia echinata. Next base: position 408,434 of record JASGCC010000017.1, on the reverse strand, counting down.
CCGAATTTTAAGCAATCTGGTTTTCGCTTACATTGGTTCGACCAAAGTACCATTTTTTTTCATTTCTTGAAGAAATATTTAAGAATCACTTTAAGAATAATTAAGGCTCAATATGTCGATTTCAAAAGGATCAAGAACCAAGAAGTATAATTCTTAAGTCTGTAAATTCGCCTACAAACGTGATCTTAATATCTCTAGCCACTTTAAAGTCTGTATGCTAAACTCGTTGAGTTAATTTTGTGAGTTTCAAGGTTTTAGAATGCGGAGTTTTATTACGTGAAGTGTATAAAATCTACAAATGTCTTTCTTTAGGTGTGGTGAAATGTAACTCAAATGTTGATGTTTTTGAAAGTGTAAATCCTGTCTATTATGATGGTAAATACAATTGTCGGGATGGTTTTACCAGAAATAGAACAGAATGTTCAGGTATTGCAATTCTATGTTCTCATATTGTTTCACACTTTTTTTAGCGTAATAATTTTGTACTGTTCTTTCGACATATTTCTTACCTGAAAAACGCATTCAATGCTATTCACTATTTGCATAATCATCGATGGACATTTTATTACGGAAGAAATTTTTCCGTTAATGAATTACGTGAGGACTTTACGCAATCTCGTCCCCAGGGCGTTTTTCTCTTTTCGCTGTCCGTGATTGTCAAAGAGAAAAAAAAATGGGGACGAGATTACACTCATTTTCGATTTTCGATCATTCCATTAACTCCTACGCGAAATTTTAAAGGGTTGATCCATTTAAAGTTGTTTTATGGTTTCCAAAATCTTATTTGAAGTTTAGTGAATACCAAAATAAGAGAGGACGAAGAGAGGAAAGTTTTCCACCAATTATTCACGAACACGGTGAAGTGATGAAAGTATATAACTTTACAAGTGTATTCTTTTTTTTCAGACTTAGATGAATGTATTGGTAGCTTAAACCGGTGTCATGGTAACGCTACCTGTTTCAACACCCCTGGTTCATATTATTGTCTTTGCAATGAGGGTTATGTTGGCAATGGAGAGGATTGCTTTGGTATTTTTTTTCTCCTTCTTTTAATTATAGACGCAGATGCCGCGTACGTAATTACTACCTATTGTTCAATAAAGATAGTCCCAGTCCCCAAATTTACGTTGAGTTACAAAGAATGCCGTTGTTAAGCGTTAAGATTGCCCAACCTCGTCCCCAAGACTTGTTAGGCTATCTATATTTGGACAGCGTGAACAGCCTTGTTTAGGCCGTCCAAATATAAAAGTTTAACAAGTCCTAGGAACGAGATTGAAGATTGCCCTTATTGAGCTGAAACATTTGATCAAATCGACAGTCATATATACGTAGCATCTAGGGTCCTATACCCTTCATTTCCAAGTGTATCTTGTTTTATTACCTAGAGATGTGTAAGTAATATCAATCGAAATTTCATCTTAGATGTCGAGGCTAGTGAGCTTAGTGGAAAATACTATCATAATATCACTGTTGGCTATATTGGATTGTCTTGCATAACTACTAGTGCAGGTGAAATACGACTTTGTTGTTTTAGACTTTAGAAATTAGAATATGAATGAAGGAATGAATGAGTGAATGAGTGAATGAATGAATGAATGAATGAATGAATGAAGGAATGAATGAATGAATGAATGAATGAAGTAATGACTGGGAATTCGTATTATTACTGTCCTAGGTGTTGTCAAACTGTACGAAAGAGATCTTTATGAAGATATATACATCGACGCCAATGATACACACTACAGATCTTGTAAAGAGAGTTTTGGTGACTATGGGACGTAACATGGAGTTTTTGATAAAAAAAAATTAAATATTTTATTCGATCATAAGTTAAAGTCGGTATGAATCCAGGAAGACCTTTGTTCTCAGGATTGGTCTTAATTTGCGATTTGTGCAAATTAATCGAGCAAATTAATCGAGCCTTTTTGTAAGAAATGGACTGAAAGAAAGCAAAATAGTTCGTTAAATCATCTCTATGGTTGAATGGTGCTTTGTAAACATTGCAGTAAAAACTTCACAATAAAGCACATTTTTAACGACATGAGTTTGGATAAATATATACTAAAAATAGTCTAAAAGTTATACCTACAAATATCGACATTTGGGAGTCCGTAACATATTTTCTAATTAATTTTATGCGTTTGAAACATAATAATACGGTATAACATTATATCATACTAACATTATTTATATGGATTTGGAAGAAGGAGAATTAAGAACTTTTGTGAAAAGTCAATTTGAAAAGAGATTTAATAGTACTAAAATATTATTTTTATGCAAGAAGCTTATGTACAAAAAGAAAGTAATAATATGCAATTCATGAAATAATTTAGTAATTATAAAACACATTCTAAACGTGACTTTTCTTTTCAATTCTTAGCAAGAATATCAAAAAGGGAAAAATGTTAAATGTTTAGACATTTTTCAACGTATAATAATTTATTTCTTAGCATATTTCTCGCCTCCCGGTATCGTAAGAACTCTTTAATGTTGTATGGAAATGTAATGTATTTCACTATTATATGACAGTCGTTCTTTTGAGGCGCGTAAACGACAAATCGGTTCAGCGTAATGAATTACGGTATAAAAATGAATTTAATGTGTCATTTTTGACTCTCATTTTTGCCTCTCTACCGCTGATTTAGACTTTGTCGTAAACAAAGCCTGAACGAGCACAGTTATTTTTCTCAAATTTGTTAATGCTGATAGGGTTTTTATAAAACTATGCAAAGATAAGAAGAAGAAGCAAGCGTTGTGCTAATGAAATATCCCCCGAGGGACTGTTTATGTAGATTTGTAGGACCCGTAGTCCTTGGGTCAGGGAAGTGTTTAAACTATTGCTGTCAATCCGTCATGTAGCAGTCCACAAGAGGAAAATCCCACCTCAATGCCACGCCACACCACATATGAATCCTACTTCGCGGAACTGCTGCGGCAAATATCTTTACTCCAAAAAAAAGTAGAATGTGGTGAATTGAGTCAGAGGTTTGCTTTCTCTCTAGATGTGCTGTAGCGAGGTAATTTTTGTTTGTTTCCTTTATATTGACATATGATATTAAGAAGTTGACCTTGAAGCGAGAGACAGGGGAACAGTAAAATTTTGCACAAACATAGCTAGCTATTTATGTTTGTGCTATGTATATATGTATCATTTCATAACACTGATAAACATGAATAATAAAGGAAATTTGTTATATAGCTAACTAGCTAGCTTTAATTTGGCTATAATTAATTTTTAGGACTTTTTCAGGATGTAATTGGGGGACTCTTCATCTAAGATAAAATCTCCTTATTTGTCACACTGATTTAAAACATATAGCTATGTAGCTCTATAAATACTTTGTCTGTGTTGTAGAGCGCAGTTGACATCTAGCTAGCTACTTGATTTTGCTTGACAACATGGTACATTTTTTTGTTTCTATGGTTGAGTGTGGCACGAGAACAGGATCTAAATCTTCTCTTTCAAGTCTTTTGCACAAGGGTGTCGATAAGCCACGGCTGTTTCGGAGCGGACGCAAATGTTACGAAAAAATAATTCGAATTACCCTCTCAGTTAAAACAGGATATCTCAAGAATGAAATAAGATTTTTATATTCTGTAAAAAGAATAATAATCTCAGATAAATTGTCCATATTATTAAAAGAAAATTTTTTTGGACACCTGTCCGAAATTGGTAAATTTAGGCCAAAATGTCTAAAAATGACTTAAAAGTTATCATTTAGATGAATGTCTTCCAAAATATCTCTGGAATAAAGTTAAGAAAACATGTTTTTTATGGTCCACAGGTTAGGTTAAATATCTGGAATGAAAATTACTTAATTTTATTACTGTCCGAAATTGTCCAAAGGGTTTTTTTGGGCCAAATGTGAGAACTATGTGAAAAACGGCCTTTATGGCCTCAATGTATGCTTAAAGTTCGTTTATTAACTGAATAAAAAACATTACTTTGGATTCTAAGGCCATTAAAGATGATGTGGATGAAATATTAGTCTGTCCGAAATTGCCCAAAGGGTTATTTTTGGGCCAAATGTGAGAAATATGTGAAAGACGGCCTTTAGAGCCTGAATGTATGCTTAAAATTCGTTTATTGACTGAATAAAAAATATTACTTTGGATTCTGAGGCCATTAAAGATGATGTAGATGAAATATTTAACTGTCCGAAATCGTCCAAAGGGTCACTTTTGGTCCTAAGGTTTTTCGGGCTAAATATGTGACATCTATACATTAAATAAAACGTCAATCAGAGTCGACGGTTTCAACATTCTAGTTTATTATGCTAGTAGAAAATATCTCAAGTTGTGCAAAAATAGTTTATTTATTATATACATTAAATAACAATATATATAATATAGTATATAACAAAGCAATCATTTTGTGTTTCTTTATAAATTGTATAAAATAGCACCCAATCTTGTGATAAAGCCAAGATTAGCTAGCTAGCTATAACATCACAGAGGACACATATTGATAGCATTAATTTTTGTAACAGAACTGTATTGTATATCGTCTTTAAATATTTTCAAATTATTATAATGGGGATCTTGTAATACTCAATGAAAGACCTGGTTATATTTTTTATTTTGTTTATATTTTACGCGCTTTAGATCAATTTTATGATTGTTAAGGAAAAACAATGTGAGAGAAATATTTCAGATTTTCATGATTCTTGCCTTTTTATTTACGAAAATTTATACTTGTGACATTTCAGCTAAAATTTCTCTCATCTTCGCCTAATAAATGTAGTTTTTTTTGTTAGTTTTTTTTTATATGGTTGTAAAAAAATCTTTGTTGATTGCTCGTGTTTTAGCTGTGTTTGTACTATAAGTAACACTGGTAGTAATTATCAAGTTGTGATATTTCTAGATTGTTTGTTATTAAAAATACAATGTCAATCGATTGGTATGAGAAACAATATAACCCAAGCTTTTGGTCTAAACGATATGCAACAAGGGAGAAAGTCATACAGAATTTCGTAGATGTTGCAACAAAACGAAGCGAAAAAACTCATAAAAATATTCCTTCCGAGTTGGACATCAGTTATGGAACATCAACAAGACAAAGGATTGATTTTTTCTATCCTGATGAAAATAAAAACGTTAAACCAAACGATTCTATAATTGTTTATATCCATGGCGGGTATTGGCAAGAAGGCGATAAAAGTTTGTATTCATTTACAGCCAAACAGTTTGTATGTAACGGATTTGCTTTCGTTGTTATTGGATATGACCTAACACCAGAGGTAACAATTCCACAAATTATTGAGCAGATTGAAACCGCTCTTACAGTGATTAAAGATAAATTCAAGAACGCAAAACTTATTTTAGTTGGTCATTCAGCAGGTGCACATGCATCGGTTGCGGTTGCATACAGAGGTAATGTTCCTGTGGATGCTTTATTTTTAGTTAGTGGTGTGTATGATCTGGTCCCCTTAATCAATACAAGTATTAATGATACTTTGCATCTTAATGAAGAAAGTGCAGCTTGTTTAAACTTGATGAAGCCAATAAAGGGTGTTAACAATATCATTGTTTGTATTGGAGAGAATGAATCTCCGGAATTTCATAGGCAATCAAAAGTTTTCTCTCAAAAACAGAGCAGTGAAACTTTGTCTGGGTTTTTTACTGTCGACAATGAAGACCATTTCAGCATCATTATTAGTATGTATGACGAAAACACTCTGCTAACAAAAAAAATTTTAAAGGCCGCCAAAAATTTGGTCGAATAATAGCTTTATAGTTTGATCAGAATTTTTGAGGGATATATTTCGAACCAATTATAAAACTTGTGAAGAATAGACTAAACACTATTTATTTATTTATTTTATTTAACTAATATTTATACAGGATATTTACATATCAACATATAATGCTGTTTTCCATATGTGTCCTGTGTAATATAAGAACAAAAACAAAAGCAAATATAAATATAAATATGAGGAATGAAAACGCATAAAACTGTGAAAACAAAAGACTGAAACTAAAACTGTCACAATAGCTAAAAAACAGACAGAACCAAAATGTAGAAATGAATTGAAGTAAAAATCCTTAGAATGAGGAACTCATGAGGTGAATCATCGACTAAATCACAGAGAAAAACTATTAGTAATAAACTTCTAAAATATAATTAATTAATATACAATATAAAAAGACATACCAAAACATAGAAAATTGAGGTAGTCTTCTTATACAGTACTCATCCGCTAATTCGAATACCTTTAATTCGAACATCTGCTATTTTGAATAAATTTTTTGTTCCCTCGCTTTATGAAACACCTGTTTTTTTAATTTAAGCAACTGCTATTTCGAAAAATTTTTTTGGTCACTCGCTTAATGAAACACCTATTTTTTTGCTACTCAGTTGAAGCATTTTGTTTATTTGAAATTATTTTTCGATCCATTGCTTGTTCGAATAAGCGGGTGTGTACCATAAATTCCAGTTCAGTTATAACAGTGCAGTTTATATAAATCAAAATATGTGTCCAGTTAGTCAAAATTGATATGCTGTCAAAAACGGCTTATCGGCGTCTCTGAAAAGGGCTAAATTCTGAAACTCAGAAAGTATGATGATAATAGAACTATTTTTTGGCTCAATTTCATCAAACCAATCTAAAACCATATCATACCAAATCTCAAGTCAATATTTTAATTTTTACTGAAGTTATGGGACGCTATATAAACTATATACTCGGTTTAGACTTTTTTTGTTATTTTTTATGTTCACTGCTTTGTAATTTGTATTAAAACTCTTGAGATAATATATCACAGTGGTGAGCTGTTAAATATCTACCACCATCTTCAGTACATCCTGGATTTAACCATATGCCCGATTGAGGGCTCAATCAAAGTGTGACTTAAAATTTGATTGAGTTCGATTTTCTGAAATTTCTTCATAGCGTGTTAAAAACGGCCTAGCAAGAATCAGTTTAAGAAAATCTTCCTACCTTTTCTCTTCCTCAAAATGGCTGTGTAATTTTTTTATGCCTCGTGTGAAATTATCTTTTATCGGATTCGTCTCAAAGTACTCCATAACAAGTTTCAAGTCAATAACTTTATTCTTTTACCGAAGTTATTGCACTTTGAATTTTCTTGAATTAGGCCGGGTAAATGTGCAGTCAATGATAAAATGGCTCCGACAGTTAACCTACTGGCTTTTTATATTTTTTATGGCAACCAAAGCGTATAAAGTAATAAAACATGCCAACTAAAAACAACCTGATATAACTTAAAACGTAATGATTGATACATATATAAAATTTTTTTTTTCGATATTTTGTGCAAAATTATTTTGTCTATAAAGGACATGGGCGGCACTAGGTCTCTCAGCTAGTAATTTTATGTAATGTCATTCTTTGCATAAAGCTGCAAACCTGGCCACTTGAAAACAAGTTGAGTTCCTTTCTTTTGTTCTTATAGTTTGCTAGGTAGCTATAGTGTGCTAGCTAGCTACTTTTCTAGTTTTATAAAACTTTCCCAGCTATTGAAATATTTCCTTGTAAGCAGTATTACTTTATGATGTCTTATTTTATACTCTCATTGCTTAGTAATGCTTTTTATTAAATTTTTCACTTTGAAAAAAAACATGATACTGCGAACAGCTTCCTCCTGTTTGTCACAGACTCGCCCCCTCGCCAAAATGTTTTTTATGACGCAATAATTATGTGACATATGCGCGCCAATCAGGTTTCATATCGGACCAGCCTCCTCCAGGGCCATGTTCGTATCGCCGTCCCGGGGTCAGAAAAGATACAAGATGCCCTGGGGACGAGGTTGAAGAGCTGGCTTTCCAAAAAAAATGAAGGCTTTGGAAGATGTAAATACTGCTCGAAAGATATTTGTGTCACAAATATGGGCGAAGCAGCTATCAAAAGTCATAAAAAAAGTAAAAAACACACTGAAAAAGAACCTGTTAATTCTTCTGTTCTCCCTTTTGTTACCGGTAACCAAAATGTAACAGATTCTTCCAAGCTAACATCCTCTTCTGAGCCAACAACCTCTGATAAAGCAAGTTCCTCAACTAAACCCTGTCAAGGTACTTTAGATTCCATGTTTGAGAGAGATCAAATATTATTTGCAGAAATCCGCTGGGCTATGAAGGTGGTCCAGGCTAACTAACGCACTTGTGGTGGACTCATTGAACTATTTCATTTTTAACGACATGTTTCGACAATTTCAATTGTTATCATCAGGTTACAAGCTTTTAAAGTTTGGATAAATATATACTAAAAATAGTCTAAAAGTTATACCTACAAATATCGACATTTGGGAGTCCGTAACATATTTTCTAATTAATTTTATGCGTTTGAAACATAATAATACGGTATAACATTATATCATACTAACATTATCTATATGGATTTGGAAGAAGGAGAATTAAGAACTTTTGTGAAAAGTCAATTTGAAAAGAGATTTAATAGTACTAAAATATTATTTTTATGCAAGAAGCTTATGTACAAAAAGAAAGTAATAATATGCAATTCATGAAATAATTTAGTAATTATAAAACACATTCTAAATTTTTCTTTTCAATTCTTAGCAAGAATATCAAAAAGGGAAAAATGTTAAATGTTTAGACATTTTTCAACGTATAATAATTTATTTCTTAGCATATTTCTCGCCTCCCGGTATCGTAAGAACTCTTTAATGTTGTATGGAAATGTAATATATTTCACTATTATATGACAGTCGTTCTTTTGAGGCGCGTAAACGACAAATCGGTTCAGCGTAATGAATTACGGTATAAAAATGAATTTAATGTGTCATTTTTGACTCTCACTTTTGCCTCTCTACCGCTGATTTAGACTTTGTCGTAAACAAAGCCTGAACGAGCACAGTTATTTTTCTCAAATTTGTTAATGCTGATAGGGTTTTTATAAAACTATGCAAAGATAAGAAGAAGAAGCAAGCGTTGTGCTAATGAAATATCCCCCGAGGGACTGTTTATGTAGATTTGTAGGACCCGTAGTCCTTGGGTCAGGGAAGTGTTTAAACTATTGCTGTCAATCCGTCATGTAACAGTCCACAAGAGGAAAATCCCACCTCAATGCCACGCCACACCACATATGAATCCTACTTCGCGGAACTGCTGCGGCAAATATCTTTACTCCAAAAAAAAAGTAGAATGTGGTGAATTGAGTCAGAGGTTTGCTTTCTCTCTACATGTGCTGTAGCGAGGTAATTTTTGTTTGTTTCCTTTATATTGACATATGATATTAAGAAGTTGACCTTGAAGCGAGAGACAGGGGAACAGTAAAATTTTGCACAAACATAGCTAGCTATTTATGTTTGTGCTATGTATATATGTATCATTTCATAACACTGATAAACATGAATAATAAAGGAAATTTGTTATATAGCTAGCTAGCTAGCTTTAATTTGGCTATAATTAATTTTTAGGACTTTTTCAGGATGTAATTGGGGGACTCTTCATCTAAGATAAAATCTCCTTATTTGTCACACTGATTTAAAACATATAGCTATGTAGCTCTATAAATACTTTGTCTGTGTTGTAGAGCGCAGTTGACATCTAGCTAGCTACTTGATTTTGCTTGACAACATGGTACATTTTTTTGTTTCTATGGTTGAGTGTGGCACGAGAACAGGATCTAAATCTTCTCTTTCAAGTCTTTTGCACAAGGGTGTCGATAAGCCACGGCTGTTTCGGAGCGGACGCAAATGTTACGAAAAAATAATTCGAATTACCCTCTCAGTTAAAACAGGATATCTCAAGAATGAAATAAGATTTTTATATTCTGTAAAAAGAATAATAATCTCAGATAAATTGTCCATATTATTAAAAGAAAATTTTTTTGGACACCTGTCCGAAATTGGTAAATTTAGGCCAAAATGTCTAAAAATGACTTAAAAGTTATCATTTAGATGAATGTCTTCCAAAATATCTCTGGAATAAAGTTAAGAAAACATGTTTTTTATGGTCCACAGGTTAGGTTAAATATCTGGAATGAAAATTACTTAATTTTATTACTGTCCGAAATTGTCCAAAGGGTTTTTTTGGGCCAAATGTGAGAACTATGTGAAAAACGGCCTTTAGGGCCTCAATGTATGCTTAAAGTTCGTTTATTAACTGAATAAAAAACATTACTTTGGATTCTAAGGCCATTAAAGATGATGTGGATGAAATATTAGTCTGTCCGAAATCGTCCAAAGGGTCACTTTTGGTCCTAAGGTTTTTCGGGCTAAATATGTGACATCTATACATTAAATAAAACGTCATTCAGAGTCGACGGTTTCAACATTCTAGTTTATTATGCTAGTAGAAATTATCTCAAGTTGTGCATAAATAGTTTATTTATTATATACATTAAATATATACAAAGCAATCATTTTGTGTTTCTTTATAAATTGTATAAAATAGAACACAATCTTGTGATAAAGCCAAGATTAGCTAGCTAATTAACATCTTTGATTTCAACAATTTCATCTTGAGAAAGCCCACCAAAGTCTTAACTAAATATAAAAAAGAAGTATTAAGTTACTTAGCTACAGAAAACGATGCAAAATGCAAAACTATAGGACCAAAAAATAGCTATTCTTTACAAAAAATTACAAAACAGAAGAAAAAAGATTAAAAAAGATAAAAATTAGCCACGCTTGAAGTTTTACAATCAAGGGTGCTCCTATAGCAAAAAAATAATATTAAAATCCCTGCAAAATAAAGTAGTTTACTGTTTTGTCCTTACCTCGTGGTCTGCCAACCTTTAGCTAGCTTCAAAATTGCTAAGACACCGTTGTCTCGCTTATTCCAACATTTTTGAAAAATTCCGTTTTCGAACTAGGATTCCCGGGTCGAGCAATCAAGTCCAAAGTAAACACCGGGCCGTCGTAATTTTTTTTGGAAAAACCATTCCTTACTAAAACATTAAACGCCATCGCTGTGACTTGCTTAGAAGTTTAGATACTTATTTAATTAGACAGAAAAGGGATCACACTACATCAAATTGCCGTGCACCACTTTGGCAACTTTTTCTCCTCTTTTTTAGCGCCTAAAGAAGACTTTAACTTAAAATTTAAGTAGTTTATAGTTTGCGAGACGAACGGTGCACAGTACCGGCTGATAGAACCATGTTTCCAGGCCCCCCATACCAATTTTCAAGTCCGTAGCTAGTAGCGCGGCGTTGGCACAAGGTTGGAAAGATGGTATACTTTCGTCAAAAATAACGTTTTTTTAGTTTTGTGTGTTTTTTTCGACGAATTTACTCGAAATCCATAACACACATGTATAACATATTTATATTTATTTAAAAAGTAGAAAAGTAGATCGTTTTAATACTTTTTATTTCAGTATAATTAAAACAATACAAAAAAAGTTTCAATATCTTCAAAAATGATAAAAATACAAAATTTCAAAAAAAATTGTGGAAGCCATTTTAATTTTGTCCGCGGTTTGACCGTAGCGAAACAGCCGTGAAGCTGCATACGCTGCAAAAAGTAGTGAGGGCATTTTAGGGTGAGTTCAGCGTTTTTAAAAAAATCAAATATTCTCCACAAAAAATAGGTGGCCCAAAAAAAATACTCAAAGATTCACTACAAAAACACTCAAAAATTTAGTACAGATGGTTCAAAAAACTATAAAAATTAAAATAAACTAATGTGGTAGTGGAGTTCTTAATGTTTTTTGATACAATGTACTTGATAAATAACTTATATGTAAACTTATATGTACATTGTGCTACTTGTTAACAGCAAATGTCAAAACATATGCGCAGCATTTTTATTTAAAATTTCAAGAAACTGTGCATGTTTTTGGAAAAACTGCGCATATTTTTCCTTACTGTAAGGTTCGTGCTTTGTGCCAGTTAATCAGTAAAACTGTTTTCCCTTTCGAAAAACATTCGAAAATAAACTTAGAGATACGTTGTAGAACATAACAACCTAAGTAATAACAGCTCAGGGGCCACAAAACCCTGGGGACAAGGTTGGAATAAGAGATGAAACACTCGTTCGTAACATGATTTATGCCCAAAATATGTTCAAAGTTGGTCATTTAATAATTTATGCACTTTGTGCACACTTGTTTCTCCATACAGAATTATTTGCGCATGGTGCGCAGTTTTTTAACGCATTTGGTTGGTTGTTGGTTTTAAAGATGGTTCACTGTCACTCATTTAGAACCATTTTTTTCAATCCTCTAAAGCTGGCCTTTCTACAAAATCATCATCAGGCAAATTATCCTCATTCCAATCAAACTCAGTGTTAAGCAACCTCTGATAATAACTCTTCCAAGCTAGCGTTATTCTCCTCCTCTGTGCTAACTAAGGCACCTTAATCATTACGTACGCAGTCTATAACATCTTGATTAGTCTTTCTCATTTGCTTTGCTATCTTGAACCTTGAACACCTTATTGCGCTAGTCTTCCCTTCGTAATACATCTGTAAATCTGTTTCTCTCTACTTCTGATTTTGCCTGACACACTGCTGTACGAGCACGACACTTAGCTTCTAAGTAAATATTTTTACTACCACCTGACTTCCACTCTTTTCAAAGTTTCCTCTTTTCCTCTATACACTGGTCAACCTCATTATTCCACCACCAGGTCTGTCTATGTCTAGCTGGTGCTTCTGTCCACCCACAGGCATGATCAGAAGCTTCTAGAAGACAATTCTTTAAAGTAGTCTGAGTACTTTCAACATTTTCACTATCACATTGACTTTTGCACTGAATTGTCTTGCTACAATCTCTTCCTTTAGCTTCAAGACTTTACGACAGGGCTTGTACATTCCCTTGGCTTTTTTAACACTCTTCACTTCACTTTTTTATCACAAACCAGCAACCTATGCTGGGAAACACACCCTTTCCTGATATAACTTTCACTTCTTCACCACCTTCTTGTCTGACTTTTGTAACTGCTTTGAAATCTGTAGCCTCCATGCACACCTCTATAACCTTCAGATGACTTCACAACATGACCATTAAAGTCGCCGCCCACCATGACAAGTTCACTGTCTCCAAACCTTGATGTGACTGCTATTTACCCATCATAAAACTATGTCCACACTGTGCAGCATAAACTGACATAAAAGTGACAATTTTATTAACCTATCAAAAACTTTATCACTACAATACGACTGTAAACCCGCATAACATCTATAACTTTTTCTACCCACTTCTCTATGACGAATATGCCAACTCCTCCTTATCCATCACTATTACCAATCCAAGAAAGCTTATACCTTGCCCTCCTACAGGGTAACTATATCTTATAGTTACAACTCTTTATCTTACAACTATATTAACTATATCTTATTTAAAAGGGACTAAACTTCTTCAGTTGATGAGTACTCATTGTTGTCATCGTGTGTTCGCTGTCATCGCTGTGTTCACTGTCTTCTTCAATAGCGTTTTGTAGTCTCCATTTTTGGGGCGGAGGTGCAGAAGTATTTGAGGGAGACATTTGTATTGCATTGGGCACCAAATGACAAGGCTCTCAATGCCATCTCTTTTTCTGGTAGTACTTCTCAATTGCTCAAGACACAATTTTTTCCATAACCGCTTTCCAACACTTTTCATACCGCTGGCAAATTCACCTTGATCATCGAAATTGAATTTAACGTTTGGTTCTTCATTGACAGGTAGTGCTCCCAGAGATTGCATTTAAATGTAGAAAAACCTATTAAAATAAAACAAATATAAATTCTAAACAAATCTAAATGGAATCTTCTTTAATGAAAATCCTGAGTAGTTTTTAGAGTAGTCTTAACCAAGCTTTCTTTTACCAATGGAAATTTAAGAAAGTTACCTTGTTCGACAACAGATGCTTCCCAGAAATAACGACCTGTTATGATATAAGTGATGATAACTCATTCAGAACCTGCACCACAGCTGAGACTGTTGCTCACACAGGCTAATAAATAACTGCTTGATAATTCTTTTTACCTAAAGAAAAAGAATAGACAATAAAATTGATAATATTTCGATGTTCCTGATGTTGTTGCTTAATTTCTTCAGAGTCCTCATCAAGACATTGAAAAGTTTAAATGCTTTAAAAGAATCATCGTTCAGAAACGTGTCTAATCTCTCAGATATCTCTCCAATTATAACAGGCACAAAATCCTTCTGCAAAGAGTTTACTTTATCTCGAAACTCTCAGGTGCTTAATGTGGCAAATTTTCAATAAAGCTTGCTCACTTGATATAGGTTGTTATTTGCTACTCTCCCAATCTGGTGATTGAATTAATTTTACTGTGCTGTCGTATCATGACCGATTTTTCCTTATTTGGCTGAGACTATCCTTAACAAAGATCTTGTACTGTTTAGAACTTGTAAGCTAAGCTTCAGAATGGCTTATTTACCTTTTCACTAAAAAAAACAACTGACTGGCTTTGTGACTTTTACTAATTCTTTGTTTCCTTTGGAGGGCATTATAATGTTAGGTATAAAACAAAGGTACAGAACCATTAATATATGTGAAAATTGCATTTTCAAAAGGGAACTTGTAAAGTGGCTCCTACTGTTCGTATCCGAATAATTGGTTCTTTAGAATGTCTTATCTGCCACAAGAATTGTTATATCTTCTACAATGGGTATGTTGTCTGTGACAGGCCAAGTGGATTTGTTTATTTTTCTTTGAATTTCCAGAAAATATGTTATTTGTTAACATTTTTTGACCTAAAATCACACGTTTACTGTTCTTATATTTCCAAAACTGTTTGCATGGATGGTCGATGATCGTAATTTAGTTTTGCAATCTGAAGACCAATGTGAACATACATATTTTATTGAAATTTGTATTCACAAGAACTACATTTTAATTATTATGATAACCTTCTTGAGAAAGCATAGGAGAAAAAGTACTTGACTTTACATACAGGTTTGTTTTCCATGTTGAGTCATGGGTAAATAACAATAACAGCCATTAAAAAAGAGTTCCCAAAACAAAAAGCAACAAAATCCATCAAATACTAAGTAGGAAGCTTTCAAACAAAATAAGGAACCAGGTTATATGAGGACTGAAAAAATAATTTAAGAATGATTATGATTTTTGCAAGACTTACAAAACTGGCCTAAACAACTTTGAAAAACTTTAAAAAAACTTGTTCCTAATAAATCAGGCAACACTATATCGACAAAGGAGTTGCTGGGTTGCTTTTTTTAAGCAACTCCATTTTTTCATATCAGTCTGGGTGCTAATAGACAAGGTAATACAAAAGGCAGGGCCGGCTTTGTGTAATTACAAATTTTCATTTTGTTTTTCTAAAAGCTATTCTAATAAGCTATAAATTCACACTAAAAACACAGTTCTTTGCGGCTCAGCACGTTGCAGCATGACATTTGCGTGGTTTTTGTTCATATCGAATTTTAAAATTACAGCGTTTTAACTTTTTATACAAAAAGTTAATTCTAAAAAAGCAATGAAACATGCTTATATCAGTTTGCTGCAACACAAAATGCAGCTGCAAGTTTGGATTTGATTCAACTTTACCAAAAGTAAGCATACGTCACTTTGCAGTTTTCATATATACGACCAACACACGTCGTAATGCAGAACCTTTGTTCAGTGTGCATTTAGCTTTAGCGACCAGATTCAAGATTTTTTGATCTGATATTTATTTTTCTGAAAATGAGTGTCTAGGAGGTATTACATTGGGTAGCCTGGATATTTTTTAAAATAGAATATATCAAGATAGATAGATAGATGTGCATATTTTACATGGCTAGCCTCATAAATATTGAGGGATATACCCTGTCTATTATTACCAGGAGGGCCATGGCTTAGATGGGGAGTTCTAGAGTATTTAATGCTCATTTTCAGCTACGCAGACCCAATTAGGGTCCGCGCTCTACCATACAATTCCCTGCAACATCCAAGGCCCACACAGTATGCCATCTCCCCAATTTCCCTCACATGGCTTGGGCTATGGTAACATTTACTCGCCCATATTGAAAGCTTGTACAAGAGAAATTTTAAGTTAAAAATGTATAGTTGTACCACAAGAAAAATGTCGAATTTTTTTGTTGCTTCACCGAATTTTACGCAGTCTGTAAAATGGTGCAAAACGGCCTAAATTTGACATTTCTATCCTGATGTCATCTCTAAAGGGTACAACCTCTGTACTATATTTAACCAAAAGAGTCAGTGGACTGTTTGGATCATTATAGCTTCCTGTTATTTTATCTCACAATCAATTCCTGTGTTTAATTTTATAAAAAAATCAATGCAATCGTTTTAAAAAGTAGAAAGTTGTTTTTAAAAGTAGTATAGTTTTCTATTTTTACCAATAGCTGTTAAAAAAATATTCTATACTAAAATAGTTAAAATTTTGCTGAGTCAGCACATTTCTTACCAAAGAAATTTTTATTTTAGCCAAACAAAATGGCTGAGCCTTGCCATGCATTAATATGTGTTAGTAAATTAAAACTATTTTTGTGTATTCATACTCTATTATGTGACTGTTAGTAGTATTTAAACTTTTAAATATCTGCTACAGTAAATTGACATTAAGACTAAAGAGCTATCTACTTATAGGTATACAATGATAAAGCTTTGTGTCTGTCTTTTTAGTTATGCGTGTATCTTTGTCTATTTTTCTTCATAGTACTGTACCATGGATCCTGTAAAAGTTGTTCTGCTATTCCTATCGTTTACATCATCGTCTGCAAGCTACCCTGCAGTTAATCTAATTATCTCCACGAGTAAGAAACCTGCAAATGTTTATTGCCCCAGAAAGCTTTCGTTCGCTAGATCAGACTCTGCCTCTAATGTGCAAGTTTCATCCAAGTTTGACGCCGTGTTTTATTGTCAATTGTTGTATCACAATTTGACGGTACCGACTACGGACTACCACGTTTCAATGATTCCTTTGTTTAACTCATCCCTTGTTGGGTGCAAGTCTCTGGATAATTGTCTATCATTGCGGTTGAGACATGCTCCCACTGAACAGGTTGAAGTTCATGTCCAATCGCACAAGAGCTGTCTTCGTGCTTTTCTTCCCTTTAAGTATGAACTGCGAAGAGCAAACACACTACTCCATCATGGATTAACAGATATAACCGTTGGAAAGGAGCCACCAAAACCAAGCTATTTAAAATTTAAGTACATAAAAGACGAACTGTTTTTATCCAGTAATCTCGAGCCGTTGTGTCGGGAGGACCTAACGGGTGCGGAATATTTTTTATCGCTAGAAGCTTCAAGTGAACATTGTAGGAATAGCACGGAATTGAAATGCAATGTTTTCAACAAAAACGAAAAATACGAAGTTCTTTGTAAGTTTTTGAGAATGTGCCCCGGTGAATCCAAGTGCCATGTAAAAATATTAGCCTTTATATACGGCACAAACAGATACGGTGTAAATGTGAACGTGACCAGCCCGAAGTTTCACAGTTTACTTGCCTTTGCTGATGCGAAGTCTTTATCATTGCAAGTGATTAAACCATCTACAAACAGCATCACTGTGTCATTCCGCAAACCAGTCGATTGTCTCTCAACCTTGTCTCATTTACACTACAAAGTAAGATACAGCGAAATAAGCAATAATGCTGAAACAGTGATGAAGATATATGAAGAATGCATGGGAAGTTTGGTGTGTAATGTTACCATACCAGGTTTATATTCAAACACGACGTATCAAGTGTGTATACAATATCATGCTTATTTTGATTACGCTTCCACTTACACTCCACCGCTGTGTATCACCACATCCACTGGATTGCTGCCGTGCTCCAGTTCCAATTTTTATAACCTAACGCGCATGAAATTAAACCTAACGCACTATAGTGCTTTCATTAGGGTTCAGCCATTAGCTGCAGAGTGTTGGAACAGTTTGAGTTATTATTATAAAGTACAACTCTCCTCCACGGTGGATATGCGAAAAAAGATTATATTACAATCGAACCACTCCACTATATTGACACCGTTGTTACGTTCGAGTTCTTACTACGTTATCGTATCTGCCTGCAACCTGTATGGCTGTCGACTTGGTGCACGTAGCGACCGCATAGACAACTATCTTCGTCAAAACAACAGGGAAATAGAAAACTCGCAAGTTGTGGTGGAGACTGCGTTGATGTGTGTGTTTTCAGTTCTCTTTATTTCTTTCTCAACCTTGCTTTATTTTGTTCTGAGGAGGACGAAGAAGCTACCAAGGTTAAGAAGGATACAACGCGAGGACATTCGTTTGGTGACCTTACCTGTAGAAAGGTCTTCCTTCAGCGACACTCAAATTCCCCAAAATAGCACTCTAGTGTGAATCTTCATATAGTCTCTACTTTTAACTGAATGAGTTGTAAAATAACAAAAATCGAGTTGATATCACTGGATGTTTAGATAAATTTAGTCATTGTTGAAGCTTACCTCCTGCGAAAAAACAAATTTGTCTATGAATCGTGAATGTTTTGGTTATGCAAATTATACATAACATCACGTATTTCATATAAACGAGATGCTTTTTAAAAGGTTTAAACATGTGGTGATAAAAATATGTTTTCACCTATCCAGTTTGATATTTTGAACATACATGATTATTTATATTAAGTTATCATCATCATTCATACCAGCAATTGTTTTTCAATATTTACCTTATGATTTCATAATTTGGCTTAAACTTTGAAAACATATATCTTGAAAACCAATAAGGATTTTTTTCATATGAAACCATCTTTTTTTTTTTCGCGCCAAAAAAGCTTTGATATAGACATACAAAACGCAGTTTGACTTTTGCGGCAACAAAATAAAAAAATTCAGTTTTTTGAAGTGTCATACTGAAATTGGATAGCAAATTAGCTACCTGTCGTCTGTCAGGTCCTTGTATATTCATTCTTTTAAATGCTCTAGATGTCCGTGATAGGAATATGAAAGTAGCAGAGGTCCTGTTGACATCAAAGTCACGAATGGAATTTTCTAATAAACGTATCTTAAGCTTCGCTTTAATACCAAAGAACAGCGATATTTTTCGCAAGTTTTAAATTTTTTACTGAAAGCTACCATCTTTACTAATTCTGCGCATGTGCATGTAAGTTTTCCCGCCCTTTGTTTTGTGTTTGACATTTGACGTCTACAGGATTTCGTATTGTAGTCTTATTAATATATTACGTAATATATGTGTTGTAAATTTTATTGTATATACCGAAAAGAGCTATGTTATGAACAGTATTTATATAAAAAAAAACGTGCTATTATTTTTATTGTACTTACATTCAGTTGAACATTATACTTACGACAAGACAGAAGATTCAACTCGAAAGCTTTTTAGTATTATTATTTCTATTTATGAACATATGTGTGTTTAATATAACTGTAACTGTAACTTCTCTATAGCTATAATGAACACAATTTTGCAGGAATGAATGATATCTTATTTAAACGCTGACACGACATTCCATTATCTTGAACATTTACAACCCAGAGAAGCGTTCTCCTTATGGGAGTTTTTTTAGCCTCTGATGAACTTCAACAATCGCTCTAATCGTGAGCGATAAAACGTCACAGCTATAGCGAGATTACGTTGTATACACAGGAACGGACAAGCCTTACTACACCAAAAGTGGACCTGGAAGCAATTATACCCCTCTTCTTCTGCTAAGTAATTAATACTACATATAGAGGAATGACAAAAATAACCCATATAGAGAATATATCTCTCTCACTTTGAAAACACTGTTAAGGGCCTGAAGGAGTTATTGCTATTTCATTGTTAGTTATTATTTCGAAGTTATTATTTCGTTATTTTATTGTTAGCGCATGCGTACTTTGACAAAATTAGAGAATGCTTAGCAAAGCTTACTTAATTGCATGAAAACAATGCAATCAATTTTTTTAATTGATTTAATTTTTGTAATGCAGCCGATATTTATGTGATCTTGGAGATGTAATCTTCAGAAATAAGCTCGAATGGTTAGATAAGAGTTAGTATACGCAAAAGAGAAAGCTATGGGCAAAGCTTCGTTAAGTTTGCGTATATTTAAGAGATGACAACCTCATCCGTAAGGCTTTTTTCTCTTTATGAAAATCTTGCGAGAAGATTTTAAATCATTTTTCTTCCGACGTTCGGGATTATCAGACAGAAAAAAAGACCTTGGGACGAGGCTAAAGTGGTGACTCACAAATTGAAAGGTGTAACTTTTCATTTTCTTTTTGTTTATGACTTTGAGAACGCTTGTTAAGTCCGCGACTCTAATTCGATGACTTCTTTAAATCCGTTTTAGTTTTTTTGTGGTCCAAAAATTGGTTGCATCTTTATTTCCTTGTGTAAAGAATGCTAAAAAACAACATGGTACTCTGCTTTCGGAAAGCCTTTACGAGAATCACAAATCCAAAATGACGATTTTGTAGCGATGTGTTTTTAAATTTTTTAAGAATACTAGTATTTTTTTGTTTGTCTAGACATTTTAAGTTAGTAGTAACACTATAACAAGAAAGAGAATTCTGTAGCGTTTAGGGAAGTGTAAAATATTATATTCAGAAAATCCTTTGACTTTTGACACTCATGACTGCCTATAATACCACTAATATTTTGATTTTTTTTCGCATTTTTGTTTTGTTTTTGTCCGAAAAGTGATATAAATTTTCACGCTTTCGTTGTCGTCGCTGAATTTCAGCCTTTTAAGGTTGGTTTATTTTAAATTAAATGATATTTGTCCACTTTGTTTTGTGTCATTCATTAAAGGCGGGAACGTTTAAATGAAATGGACATTATATGGAACCAATAGTCTTTTTTAATTTGTGAAGGGTTAGCGTCGAGTTATTGCTGTTTTGTGGTAAATCTTGGATGCTTTGGTAAGAATAAAATAACATTTATTATAAATAAATTGAATGAAATAAAGTTTCTAAATCATAAGCGTATTGATCGAGGCAGCGGGAGGCTGGGGTGCTTGGCTAGTAAAACAGGAGCCGCTTTCAGAGTGTTTTTAATATAAAAGTTTTCTTCGTCGCTCAACTATGGATTTTTATGTTAGATTTGTTTTTTTGTGTTCTTTACTACTTGTATGCAAAATGTTACGGATGTAGTTTATAGTATAAAATAGACGTGTCATTGGAGGTAGAGTTTATTAGTCTGAATTAGAACCTTTTGTGTTACATTTACGCGATTTGAGTTCTATATCCACTATTGTATATCGATGCAGTAAATTCGAAGTCTGGGGCTTAGGTATATATTTAAGACCCTTTTTGTTGTTTCGTTTTGGTCCCTAAAAACCAGAAAGAACCGTTCCGTTGCGGTCTCACAAACTATTTTTAATTTTGATCCACAACAAATAGATTTCAGGTAACTAAAAATCTAAGAAAAACCACATAACAGGTACGACAGATTGTGCCATTTTTTTGGCTAAGTTTTAATTTACGAGTAGGTACCAAACTGAAAGGTGTTATTCCAAGCAATTTTTTTATGTCAGAAGCTTTAAACAACTAGCAAAGCATTAAAACCAAAACAAAAGCAACAACCTCATCCCCACGGCAACTCGGATCTTTTCCGACAGCCGGGACGACGATACGTCAGAATAGATACTGGGGACGAAGTTGCAAAATCAATGCATGTAGAACTTGCAGCGCGCATGTAAAACTTGCAGGTTCAGCGCTTTTATTGATACGATGAAAGGAATAAAATAGTACACGAGTATAGTTTAGTAGTTATTTTTTTTAAAGTAAAATTTAAATTATGGTTTGTACGCGGCACATCCTTGTTTGTTCCAACCTGCTCGATACATATCTTCGCACCATTTTTTGTTCTTTGCATTCTCATCTGCAAAATGAGGCATGATTGCTGGGTCGTAAGCTGGTATGTAGCCTTGGTACGTTTGCATGGCACATTCACATGGCTTGCTTGGATCCCATGAGGTCCTCCAGTTGGCGTCCCAAGAATTTGCAACTTTCCTACCATTGGGAAATTTGAATTTTCTGGAACCACCATTGAATTTCTTGCAGGATAACGTTTTAGCGTCGCCTGAGTTGAAAGGAACACCGAAGTATTTTGTGAACCATCTTAAAGCTTTAATTCTTCTACTTTCTCCAGCACCACCTGGTTCAGATTTATCCTCGCCACCGCATTCGTTGTTAATCACCAATGACGTTGGACCGAAGACTCCGCCTAAAAAGAAAATTATCAAAGTGTGCAGAAAAAAGTCAGTTAGAATTAAGAT
The DNA here is from genome assembly GCA_030067915.1 of Hydractinia echinata. NCBI lineage: Eukaryota > Metazoa > Cnidaria > Hydrozoa > Anthoathecata > Hydractiniidae > Hydractinia > Hydractinia echinata. The sequence continues at coordinate 386,350 of JASGCC010000017.1, read as the reverse complement.
TTCTCAGAGACTTAGAAGTAGGCGAATGCTTTGCAATATTTGTCATAAGAAACCAGTTTTATAAAAAACCGAGTACTAGGAGGTCTTACTTTTACGAAACTTTACTAGTGCAGTTTATTGGTTTAAAAAAGCTTTTAAGAAGCAATTCAATATGGCTTTCTCCTAAACACAATTTAACGTAAATTACATTTTTTTCATTACTCGTTTGTCAGATACGCACAAATTTCAATTTGAGAAGATGGCGGCCTATACACTCGATATGTATTATTGGGTTCTATAGCCATTAAATAATATAAAAACCTTATTACTAGACCCTTCGCTTGATTTCTTATAAAACAGAAAACAGAAAAAAAACGTGTACTTTGAAAAAAAACTGCGAAATAAAAAATTAAAACAACTTCATCCAACCTCTGTAATCAGGATCAGGTGATACCCAGTTTCCAATGACAATATCATGCATGGAAGGTTTAGGACTTTGCGGAGTCATGTAGAACCAGATTGACGCCATTACACTGAGCGGAGGATCTGTCTTAGTCATGATCAGATTTGGATTTTTCAATACATCAATTGGTTTTCCTTTATCAGTGATACCTTGTTCCTTCAACCAGCGTTGGAATAAACCATAGTTGTAGTTGTAGGAGATCTGAATAGCTCCTCGGCCGTAATAACAACCCTATTAGAAAAAAGAATTAACTAAGAAAGAAAGGTGGAAGTGCACAAATTTTTGTGATTGACAGTCCTAAACTTCACAACATTGCTTGATAGAACATGCAGTGAGAAATAAGTTCACGTAAAAGCCGTAAATAAAAGCTGAAATATAAGTTTAATATGAGTTTTATTTAGACCTCTCATAGAGAAATCTACTCCCAGTGCAGGTAAAAAGTGCCAGCACTGCAAGAACTCATTATCCTTAACGTCACTATTTTGGGATTCATAACTTGCTTATAGACCATATATGTAACTATATCCACGAATTTAGCTACGCAGACCCAATTAGGGTCCGCGCTCTACCGGACAACGCCGTGCAACGTCCAACGGTCCACACAGTGTGTCATCTCCCCAATTTTCCTCACATGGCTTGGGTTAACCCGGGGCTATGGTAACATTCACTCGCCCATATTGAATCGCCGCCAAGGGGATTTCGTGCAACTTTAACACAGAGTAACGTTTCAGCTTACATTTTCAACAAAATAAGATATTATAGAGGTAAAATGCAACAAGGAGACTAACCTTATGCCACGCTCCTACTTTTTCTGTATTACATGGGTACCACCAATTGTTATTCGATCCTTGATCACAATATCTTGCAGCTGCAACGCATCCAACGCCATCTGTAGGATCTAATCCTTTATTCATGACAAAAGGTGAAGATGGACCACCTTCAAACCAGTTGAAAAATCCACCTCTGTAAAAGCAATCTTCTGCTTGCTGTTTTGGCAATGTCTTGTACAAATGTCCGTTATTTTCACCAGTTTCTTGCACAGCATGTGAAAAGAAAGCTGCGAGATCTCTTTTGAATGTTTCTTGAGGCGTATATCTTGTCAGCAGTCTATTTCCTTCAGGATCCTTGGTAACATGCTCTGTTCCGAATTTTGGAAAATATCGAGCAGCAATGGCAAAAGCTTTGTAATTGTATGGACGGCAATCAGAAGGGCCATGACCAATATTTGCCTTAGGGAACAAATCATTGAAAATTTTTTCGGTAAACCAGCTTTCTATTTTTGATTTAGGTCGATTTTGAGGATCTGTTGGTTTTTTGCAGGACGTTGGAGGTGGTTTTCCATATTTTTGCCAATCTGGGCATTTGAATGCCACGATGGCTCCAGCCAAACACAAACCTGTAAAGAATGGAAACTTAACAGTCTAACTTACGTAGAAACGAAATATATACCCGTATTTAATAATATCTATAATATATATCTATAATAGTTTATATCGCTACTAATACACGTAAAAATTGGTACGAATTTGTTACTGTATCATAACAGCACTCACCTAAAATCGCTGTAAGGTTCCTCATGTCTGCTTGCATTCGCAAGGGAATACAGACTTTTATTTATGAGCGTGCTTATAAATAGTCAAAGTTGAAATACAGCTGCAGGGGGTAGGAAAGAAATTTAAATATATATAAAAACAAACATATTTTATGTACAATATGTCCAATTTTCCCATTTTATTAATACATAATGTTTGCACAGGTTGTCGTAAGTTATTTCCATCACCATTTGCTTTTTTTCAACCTCGTTCCCAGGACTATTTGCTTTTTAACAGCGCTACGCTTTCTAATAGTTCTGGCACCTTTTCGCCGCCACGATAAATGGTGCTAGGGTCGAGCTTAACTCTTTTCCGTCCAATCAGTGATGTTTACATCAAACTGTAATTGTTTTGTATAAAAAACACTTCATAGGTTATTATTTGGCTCTGTGGCGTATTTGAAACTCTAAGACGAAACAAATCTTTTTTTAGGGGATTCTTTTAAGAGTTTCGAAAAAGATAAGGGCTGAGATTGCCTTAGCTCGTAATATAAAGAGAGTTAACTATAAATTTCTTTGTTTTTTATCAAAGCAACAAATATTACTTTTCTAAGATTGATTCTTGAAAATCTTAACCCCCTTCCACGTGTCAGTATGCATAGGTGTACATTTTTAAATTTGCCCAGTTGTTTTAAATTGATTGTAAATTATATCAACAATATTATTTTCATCAAAATTTGAACTACTTTACATAAATTGTTGACTTACTGGTCAAAAATTTTTGATTTAACAATATCAGACAGCGAAGATCTTCCGAAAGATAAAAACACGACATGTACCAATACTGAATACGTCTTGACAAATGTACCAATACTGAATACGTCTTGACAAATGCAAGTTGATTGTTATTTTGGAGAGGAACAACAAACAGGGTGGTTATATAAAATATATAAAATTTATAAAATTGTATAAAAATATATAAAATTATATAAAATATATAAAAATGTTAGTTCTTATAAGAAACTCTCGAAGGTGAAGTTTTTGAATTTCATTAGGCAACCCAATTTCTTTCAGGTCAGGGATTTGGTTAAATAAGAAAGTTAATAAATATAATTCAGCCACAAACAAATGTGGCAAGTAGTACTTATCTCTTAATACCGACCCTTTTTGCTAACCTTGAAGTACGACAGGATGGGTTAAATGTGATTCAAGATTTGACTAGTATAATTTCTAAAATATCTATCATCAACAATATTAAAAAAATACAATAAAATTTCCTCCCGAAGTAATTTACCGCTCTAAAAAATGATACCACTTTACTGGTACTAAATTTTACGAGTATTAATATTCGCGCTTATCGCGGATTTTTGCGAAGTAATCTGTAATGTACCATTCTCGAAAATTAATACGCCACGAAAATAATCAATAATGATTTGGAAATTATTATCTTAGTAAAAAATAGTCGCATATCCTAAGAAAGGACAACATTCACAAATATTCTTACGTTATGTCAGTCCCATACCCACAAAATACAATTTATTTCGATCCGCGAAATTATCTACCCGCGAATACCATAAAGACTATTTTCAAAATCGCAATAACAGTTTAGATATTACTAACCGAGAAAAAGCTTATTATTTTTTGTAAATTTAAACCCTATAGTCCCGGTTTGTATTTAGAACAGCCCTGGTTTCGCCATCCTTCTTGATACAATTTTTCACACCATAATTTATTGATTTCATTTTCTGCAGCATATTTTTTCGGCATGATATTTGGATCAAAAGCTTGGACATAATCCTGATACGTTTCCATTCTGCACGAGCACGGTTGACTTGGATCCCACGATGTCTTCCAATCTGCATCCCAAGAATTAAAGACTTTACGACCGTCTGGAAAGGCGAAGTTCTTTGACCCACCGTTAAACGTTTTACAGGACAAAGTCTTCTTATCTCCAGAGCAGAATGAAACTTTGAAGTAGCTGGTAAACCATCTGAAAGCCTTGATGCGTCTATTTTCCCCACCACCGCCAGGGTAACTAGGATCTTCACCGTTGCATTCGTTGTTAATGACTAATGAAGTTGGACCAAACACACCACCTAAATATATATATTTTCAGCAATTACTAACTACAAGGCTACAAATAAACATAATATTGCGCCATTGATCTCTTTTACGTTTGTCCTGGCCTAAGACAGGATGCTATGGCAATTTTACCGATAACATTTAAACAAAAAAGTTAATAAGGATCAGTCCAAATGCAACGGAAAGTAAATTACAACCTGGGTAAATTAGAGTAAAAATTTTTCAAAAAATTATCGAATATAATGGAAGTTGTACAGCTTCTGCGTGAAATGCTCTATCCCACGTGAGATAGGAAAAAAGTTGATGTTTTAAGAAACAAAAACAGAGGTGTTTTTGCGTTACTTTTGTTGTCAAGTAAAACCTACCTGCATAATCTGGATCTGCTGAAACCCAATTACCAATAACAATGTCATGCATGGCCGGTTTTGGACTTTGCGGAAACATGTAAAACCATAAAGACGCCATTATGGCAAGTGGAGGATCTGTTTTTGTGATAACTAGGTTTGGATGTTGGAGAATGTTAATAGGCTCTCCATCGTGGGTAACATTTTGTTCAGTTAGCCAACGTTGAAATAAGCCGTAGTTAAAATTATATGACAATTGAATTGCTCCACGACCGAAGTAACATCCCTGAAAAAAAAAGAGAAAATATAAAATGACGGGATACAAGACATCCCGGATAAAAAACAAAAATATAATGGAAACGCAATCTGGTCCTCAGTGCTTTTTTTTCGCTTTCTGATATGCGCCAACACTCATATCACAAAGTGAAGAAGAAGCTCTATGGGGACAAGATTGATGAAAACGAAGGGGGACATTTTTCTTGCAAATATTTTCGCTTTCTTTCCTTGCTCTTTTTTGAAAAAGCGCTATACATTATTGATTTTATGCCAAAAGAACGTAAAGAAACATATGTCTTATGCAGTAGAGGAGGAGGGGGTTACCAGGGCATTTTGCCTTGTTGATGAAGTTGCCACTCCGTAATAACGGCTCAGGGGCCACAAGACCCTGGCGACGAGATTGAGGGTACCTTACTTTGCTACCTTCCTTAAAAGTACCGAAAGAGACAACAACAACATATTTTGAAGTTCGAAAAGTTTCAAGAATATTAAACTCGCCTTATACCAAGTTTCATCTCCTCCTTCTTCGGTGTTATTCGCACACGGGTAGAAAAATTTATTATCTGTACCTTCATCACAATAGCGTCCACTAAATGTACAATATACCCCATCAGTTGGATCCCAACCTTTATTTTTAACCAAAGGTGATACTGGTCCACCTTCAAACCAATTAAAAAAGCCACCCCGATAAAAGCAGGCATCGGCTTCTTCTTTGATAGGCAGTTCGTCATAAATATGTACATCATTTTCACCAGTTTCTTGTATAGCATGCGCAAAGAAAGCTGATAGGTCGCGTTTATTTGTTTCATCCTTTGTGTAATTCGTCTTCAAGTCTCCTCCTTCAGGATCCACCTTCACATATTCAGTAGCAAATCTTGGAAAATATCTTGCCGCTATAATAAATGCTTTGTAGTTGTACGGTCTACAATATGTCGGTCCCCAACCCAAATTGGATTTCGGGAAAAGATCATTGAATATGTCTTTCGTAAACCATCTTTCTATATCGGCAGGAGGTCTATCCTGAGGATCGCTGGGCTGTATGCATATTTTCGGCGGTGCATGGCCAAATTTCTTCCAAACAGGGCATTTGAAGCAGGATGTTAAGCAAATAACGTTAAGACCTGTGAAGAGACAAGAAGATAGTAATTTGCGCTGTTTAAGTTGATAAAAAAAATTAGTTAAAAAGTTTCTTTAAAAAACATGTGTCCTGGATTCGAGAGCATTACTAATAGAGGTCCGACATCTTTAATAGGAATCGGATTTTCTAAATAAGATTTTAGTGCTGGCCACTGCAATAAGATATTTCACGTATTACAGTCGAATAAATAATCTATGTTGTCAATTTTAACACATTGTGTAGAAAATGTGGCGGTTTTACGTTAAACTTAATGTTTTTTTTATATTGAATCATAAAGTTACCATACAGCCTCTTCCCCGGGTCCTTTTCTAAAAAGAAAAAAGAGCCTTGGGAGCATGGTTCATTTCTTGATTTACCATTAGAAAAAACAAATTTGTGTCGGTCTGTGACAGGGTTTTGGTAAACAAAAAACTGAACATAGCGTATGAAAGAATGACAAACATTTCGCCATATTTATTTTGACGATACATGATTTTTAGTTTATTCTGAATTAAATTTCTAACAAACGATAAACATCTATTATAAGATCAAACGCTTGGAAACATAGTTTTCTTGTATTCCACGATGTGATAAACATCGACAGGATCAGCTAACAATTCGAAAAAAATCGCTTAACAAGGAGCTAGTTAATTTCCCTGAGTTTTTGTCATCACATATAGACTACTGCAAAATATGCTATTTATCTGTCTGTGGTTGCGAAGCCTAAACGTAATAACTAAAAAAAAACCCTGCTAAATATTATTTTCGCCATTAGAGTTTTTAATCACCCAGGGCGTCTTTAGTTATAACACTGCTTTCTTAAACTTTGTTGTGCTTGCTTTGAACAACCTCAACAAGAATTGTTTATCAATAATGCTATATTGCGATGTTTATAAGAAACTTACTAATGATGACTGTCTTGATGTCCATATTGCAAAATTCATCAAGTTTTTATTCTAAGCTTTCGTTTTACTTGCTTTTGCTCATTTCACGTGAGTTGTGGTCCAACATATTCTTTGAAAACTTGCCGTGTTTACTTATTAAATAACATCGTAAGTGTGTTGTCAAGGGGACAATAAGAAACAATCATGTATTGGCATGCGAACTATAGCTTTATATAGAGCTATCTGTGTGTTGTTTATTTTAAGAGAATAAATTTTTATTTTTGTCAACTGGGTATTTTGTTTCTTTTCAGCTCAATTGCTTCAACATTTGCTTCATAAAAGATGTACATATTCTTGAGAAAAAAAGCATCTCGTTATACCACCAGTTTTAAAGTGGTATATATATGAACGAGCTATAAAACGCACTGGCTTGCAAGGAGTCGAGGCTCTCTAAGGCTTTGAGAAGATTCTTGTCAAATAATATATTTGATAGAAAGACCTATTTTTAGTTGACTTTTTTAAACCATTTTTGGAAAATTTAAATACGTTTTGCGAAAAAGGTATTTAAATTTTTTGATCGCCTTCACATTCTTCCCGCACGTCCTTATTCACATCATGTATTCACATGACACAAACTCATAATTTGGACGAATTATCGACATTTCAAGGGTATTAATTTTTCATGAATGGTAATGGTATACTTGAATGGTAATGGTATACTTTTCGGCTTGGGTCTTTTGGAACGACTTGTTTACCCCTTCACAAATTTGTCATGCTGTATCTTATCAACGGAACACGGCAATGTGTGGAGTTTAGTGCTCATTAAAAAGACCGCGAATAAATCAGTGTGTTGTTGTGAAAACAAAACACGAAATTGCTATGAGCCAAGAGCATTCAAGATGGTAGTAGTAGAGGTGGTAGGACGATGTCAATAAAAAAAGCTTTGACGCTTCTCATACTGATTTTTTTGTTGTTTGCTATTAGTTTTCTATTTTTGAATATTACATTCCACTTTTTCCAGGTGCGACAGATGTTAGCTAGCTAGTTATAGCTAATATCTATAAACACTCACTCTACTCCTAGAAATTGAGAAAAACAAGCTGCTTGTATAGACCTTTTTGAATGTTTACATTTTCCGCGGTAAGCCCTTTCGGCTTCAACAATTGCGTGGCAGGCAAAAAGATGCGGGCGCTAGGTGAAGTGAGGTACTTTTTAGTCTGTTTCTTCGCATGGAGGTATCATTACGACTTTATATGAATATATGTCAATCAGAAGTTATCCATCTACACTCGATAATAGTTTAAAGCCTCAAAAATGTCTCCGTAGAAAGAAATGGGCTGAAAAAGACCTTTCTTCAGCAAGCTTCCGCATCTTTCTGCCTGCCACGCAGTTGTTAGAGCCAGAAGGGCTTACCGCGGAAAATGTAAACATTCAAAAAGGTCTATTATTGTATTCTCGGATCCGAGTTAACATGCTTTACATTTTCTTATCATTTTCTTATCATTTTCAACAAAAAATAGCCAACATATTTGAATTCATCACCAAAATATATGGAAACATGCAAATTTTCAAGTTTAGCCAAAGTTCACTAAATACAACTGAACTGAGGCGTGACACAACAATAAGTTTGGTTAGTGTCCTCCCTCCGACTGAACGTCCGTTGAGAAAAAAAAATGTACTTTTTTGATTCGGGTGTCCGAATTTCTAAGAGAATGATGCAACAAGCAAAGGAAAATCTCACAACATTCTTATCTTTTCTTTTCTTCGACTCACCTCACAACCACGCCGCGATGTTTTTCTGATTATAAATTGCCTCCTTCTTCCTTTTCGCGCAAGCCCTGGGATACATTTCACGATAATTTTTGCAATTATCAAAACGGAATTTATCAAGTATACATAACGTGGAAAATATTGCGCATGTATAAACCATAAAAGTACCTTAACGGCCTTTTTATGCCGGCCGTAAGCAGTGTTAATTTTTGCAAGGTGTTGGGCATTACACCAAATTTCTCGAATGGCGGAATTATGTCGGCGTAAAAAGGGCCGGCGTAAAAAGGACCGGCGTAAAAAGGGCCGAAAAGGTAGTTAGAGTGGATGATCAAACATGACGGCAGCTGACTTCGATTCGACTATGCGAGATGTTTTAGCAAAATAATGTAGCTAACCTTTTTTGAAAAAAAATGCATCTTTTTTTTTTATGGCCGACCGAGCGAGCGAACCTCTTCTGAACCCTGAAGAGGACACTAACCAAACATTTTTTTTTGTCACGCCTGACCGTTATTGTAGTGAGACTTTTGATGAAAATGTTTCACTGCAGTTAAATGTCAAACTCTTATAAAATTTGAAAACTCTAAATTACAATAAATCCTGTTCTAATAATCTTTTGGTATTCCATATTTTCTATCTTAGATAATTTTTGCTGATAAATCCAACTATGCCACTCATTTTCCTCAAAAGTTCTTTGTTTTCTTTTTCAAAATTTGATAATATTATCCTGGATCCGAGAATTTAGTCAATTTGAGAAAACAATAAAATGTTCTTAAAGGTACTGTCCAGTAAAAATATAATAATAAAAAAGTAGCCTGAACTGAATTGCACTTTTCTTTTTTTTTTGCGAAAATATAAGTGATTTCTAAAGTTTTACAACTCGAATAACATTTCCTTTATGTTTACAAATTTTTCATATCGCATGTTGTCGAAAGCAAATTTATACTGAAGCCATTCTACATGAAAGGGAGGCTAAAATAATATTTTTGTTGTGACGTAAGCGTTGGGTTCTCGGCGAATCAAAACATTGTAAATAGAAAATGATTGTTTTACTCTGAACAATATTACCAGATTAAATTTAATTTTTTTTTAATATTTTACCCCCTTTTTAAAAAAATGTAGCAATTTATGAATATTTAATTTCAAAGCATGCAACTCACTTTCAGAGATAGAACTTTATGTCCCTGTCCACACAAACAGAATGTCTGTCTCTACACAAATTAAAGTAGATTATTTTAAAGCTGCTTTATTTTTTGTGCCGGCACTGAGACCAGACGCGGGTAAGATAATTTACGTAAAAGTATATCTACGCAGACATCCGTTGGAGTGGCCGATGCTCAAACGCAGAGACAGCATCGTGCGATGATGAAATGAAAAAATCTGACGCGACATTACAAGTTAAATTCCTTGACGAATCTGAATCAATTTTGTAATATACCAAACTATCAACTGTTGTTGTCATATCGTACATATATCGTACTCCAGAAAACCGACCAGCAAAAGAAGAAAGTATAGAAAATACAAACGCATTAAATAAATTGTGTTTTTTGTACCTTTATACTTCCTCGACAATTATAAACCTCGTTCCCAGTACCCCTATTCTATTACCAAAGCTACCTCAATTAGCGAACAAAAAGAAATACTTGGTTCGAGGTTATTCATATTTATACTTTTTATACCGTAATGCTTCGAATAAACGCCCATTAAACGCCCCCAGAAAAAAGATTATACCGCACGTGGATTAAAATTGTTTAAATAACACTTGGGGCATGAAGAAAAAACCCCAGTAAATTCGGACCTGCTATGGTTTCCAATTGTTTTGTCAAATGAAGAAATTATATACAATTAAATCCATGATAAAATGTCTGTTCCGCCTGTAAGTGCAGTTTTGAAAACTGAAAAGGACCAGGACTATTCGATAATTCTGAGATCTAAAAGTGTCCGAACAAGACGGAAATCTATCAACGTTTTGTCCGACGAAAGTTCTAAACGAGCTAAGGACATGTCCGACCAAACTGGAAATGTGGCGGGCATTTTGTCTGACGAGACTCCAAAAATTATTTCGAGGGGCAGCCCGCACGCTATAAAATGGGATTTTATAGGTTGATTTTTAAAACTCAATATTTATTTTTCAGGCGTGCGATTAATTGCACGCCTGAAACGATTTACGTGTGTGCCACGGCGTGCGCGTGCGATCGCACGCTTCTCCTGAAAAAGACTGTTGTTTTTAATTTACAATCAAATATTCTCGTTGTCAACTTCATTTGTCCGAGAAAAATCAACTTCAGGTATTTCTTCACCTTCTTTGAAGCCAGTATACACCCCATTCGTACTTGGATATTCTTTACGTATCTTAGACACGGCACAAGATGGTATAACCCGACGAACGCCTTTTCCCAAGTGGTTATGAACAAACCAATAGAATTGGCGGTATGCCGCATATCGATAAGATCTAAAAATATCATCCTCAAATAAGATTGGAAATACTATGACAACAGTAATTTCAAGAGTGCTAGCGACTTACTTGTTAGAAACTTCGTCCCTTTTTTAAGTCCACGGCTTTCCCGATCGTGGAGAGCGACTAACGCTGTCCATAAAGTGTTCTTTAAAATCACAACCGCGTTGAAATCTTCGCGCTCTGTTTAGTATGCTCTGTTATACATTTCTTATCTAAAACACAATAGAAACCTTGTACCCAGGCGCTCATTTATAACACAACCAGTAGGAAAATGTGAGGTCAAATTATATAGGTACCGTAGCTGCAAGTATTTTATAGTGTCCACCTCGTTACAGCGCAAACACTCAACAGCTGAAGGCATCCTCTCGCACTTTTCACATAAGCACCACTCACTGACATCTATCTGTGTGCGAGAAGCAGCGGGTGATTCTGGTGCGTCTGGTTCATCGTCATTATAAGAGGGAATTTGTTGTTTGTTATTGGGTCGTTCTGGCTCAAACTGAAATCCAATTATGTTTATATTCCTGCTTGTGAACATGATTGATAAACGTTAAAAAATTCTGTTGGGAATATCATTAACTTTTTTTTCTTTATTTTTCTTTCTGCACGCGCCAGTCTCTACACGGGGGTAACCCAAAGAATACGTCATTGCATAAATTACGCATATTAATGTTTTTACCCAGTCCTTTTCCGCGTTCGAAGTTCAGTAAAGATGGCGATTGAGAATGGCATAGTCAAGTAAACAAATTCAGTTTAAACTTATGAAAGACAATTTTGGTTGTATTTAAATACTTTTTTCTTTACTTTTGTGCCGAGATGTAACTAATATCAAGTTTTAATTTTTTACCGGACAGTACCTTTAAAGTACTGTTTAGCTAATTTAACGGTTTCAAAGAGAGATAAAAAAGAAGTTTTAAAATAAAATGCAAATAAGATTTTATTAATAAAATATTAAAATGGTTAAATGGTTATGATTAAAATGGTTAAAAGGAGGAGTTAACATATCCTTAAAGTCTCCCCAGATAACAATGGTTCTTAGGTTACAATCAGTTTGGCACAGGTCTCATAAACAATTACACAGAAACACAAGAAAAACAAACTTTTGCATAGAACAAATTAAGATGTTTGTTAGTGGTCTAAATTATAGTATGAAAACAACACTTGTTTAAATGTTAACAATTTAAAGCATTCAAATGAATATTTGTTATTTTCATTGACTTTCACTACCACCATTTCTATCCTCAGAAAGATCATTAAGACAGGGTAATAACTTACGCAAAAACTTACATTTTTCTGGCAGGGGTAATTTTTTATAAATTTTAAAATGTGCTGACATGCATGTATGAGTGTTGGAAGTTGTATTAGATATATTATTATTTCTTACATGTACGTTCGTTAACAGGTGTTAACTAAAGTGCTGATATTCAGTGAAAAGGTCCACCAAGAATTAAGGTTGTATTGTCAGTAATGCTTGAAAAAATTAAAAGTTATTGAAAAATTGGGACAATGGCCTATTTTAGGCATTAAAACTTTTTACAAGTATACCAAGTTCTAGATTTATTGCCACTGTTAATAGGGTTAACTATTTTACATTTCTAATTGCCACTGAGGGTTTACCAAACTCTCTTCTTATTTAAATGTTGTTTATAAATAACAGAATAAAACAACGAGTCTACAAAAAAAGAGACAACTTGACTTGCCAATTTATTTAAATTGATTAGTTGAAATTGATTGTGATAGATACTCTTTACTCTTACTCTTAAAACTTCATTCTGTGCTCTTTTAAGACAACAATAAAAGGTGCTTGATTTTATGAAATTAAATCTTGATTTTAGAGGCGGTATCTCTTTCTGGAGGCTTTAGATTTTTTTGTAATTCATTTGTGGTGACATTCTCTAAATTTGGATACAAAACTTTTTTAAAACAGCAAAATATTCCTGACTTTAAAGACAATCAAGATTGTCTTTATTAAAGTCAGAGATCCTGAAATTGGCAATTGCCCAAATGAGATCTTTTCCACCTGACAATGGATATGACCATGATTTAAAAATGTCTTCCTAATCTCCGATAGATCAGTGGGTGATCAAGTTATTGCAAAACAAGAAATTAGCGTAATTAGGCTAGCTATGTGTCGTTTACACAATACTATAGCTGGTGGTGCAAGCCTATCAATAAGAAAATAACACCTGAGCGATAAATCGCTCGCCCAATATTATAATAATTTAGACTGGGCAAGCAACCTGAATAAATAGAATAAGTTTATAAACGCATATTTTATTACAAAATCTTTTTTATCTATTTTATATCTCATCTTTTTTTATCTATTTTACTTATTTTTTACTGCAAATAATAAGAAAGATAACATTGATTTCAATGTAATGCGAGATGAATTGATATTGCTCAGCCAGACAAACATTTTGTGGAATTAGGGTAGCAATAAATGGCTCAGCTAGTTTCTCATTTCTCAGAATTGGGTGAGTCTTTGCGTTAGCAAGGGCGATCACTCTCCCCTTATTGATAGACCTGTGGTGGTAAGAATTTTTAAATCTGTGGAAAAATATGAAATATTTACGTATGTTGCTCTTATATCTTTAGAATAATGGATGAGAAAATATCTAAAGAAAAGACTGCCTTTGTTTCAAATACATTTGGCACAACAATACCAGAGGTATTTCAAGTTGCTGCAACTCCAGTGCTAAGTTGCATGTTATACGCTTTAATAAAATGCAAATTTGGATTGTCTCGAAGTGGAAGGTGGTATAGAGACTGCCTTCTGTTTCTAATAGAGAATTTCCTGATAGTTTTTACAGGATTTTTTTCTGTGACTTTGTTATCTGACTATGTGTTTCAATTAAACTTAGTTTTGCTTTTTCTTAATATAATTGCACTGCATAGCCATATCAGAAATAAGATGTCTTTCAAACAGTTTATTTATGTATGCCACCATATCAACCCAGTAGAAAACATGTATCTGACCAATTATAAAGCTTTGATGCATATTTGCACTGCTATATGTGTGCTGGCAGTTGATTTTAACATATTCCCTCGAAGATTTGCAAAAGCAGAGGTGTATGGAGTCGGTGTTATGGACATGGCTGTGGGTTCATACATATTTAGCAATGCACTAACATCCACTCAGGCCCGTGTTAAATTGAATTGTGCTTTACCATTCTCTAATGTTACAAAAAATTTAAAGAGTTCTTTGATATTGGTGTGTTGTGGAGTGACACGTGTTTTATTCATAAAAGGAAGTAATTACCAAGAGCACGTGACTGAGTATGGCGTTCACTGGAACTTTTTCTTTACTTTAGCTTTAATCAAGCCACTGGCTACATTTATATTATATTTACTGCCATGGTGTCAGAAGCAGCTGGCTTATTTGTCTTTATCAATAGTCATAGTAACATTATATCAAGTCTGTTTATCAAGATTTGGATTAACAGATGTTATACAAGATGGGTTACAAGGTGACAAGTCCAGAGCATCCTTTATTGATGCAAACCGCGAAGGATTGTTTTCTTGCATCGGTTATTTAAGTTTATATTTCTGTGGATTGTTTTTTGGTAGGCAAATCTTCAAGGCCAAGTTGCCTTTGATTAATAAAATATTTTGGTTATTTTTGTGGTTTTTGTCAATGTTAGTGGTACTAAATGCAAGCTTATACTTTGTTTCCCCAATATCTCGACAAATGGCCAATTTATCGTACTTCTTGGTGCAAGTGGCCTGCAATTGTTTTCTTCTCATTGGATTCATGCTGATCGATTTGTTTTGTGAACTCTTGGATAGATTCAACGAAAAGAAAAACAATAAATCGAAAATATTTTATTCTAGTTTATCAGTTCTATGCAGAGCGATAAATCGTAATCTTTTATTATATTTCTTATTGTGCAATGTTTTTACTGGCATTGTAAATTTCATGTTTGATACTATAAACTGCTCTAATCTCATGGCAGTAATTATCAATCTTTTTTATTTACTAGGATTAAATTTAGTAATTTGGATAATATTTATTTTTCAACTTTCTTAAAGAATTTGTTAAAGCTTACCTCCTGCGAAAAAACAAGTTGATTTTATATGAAAGAGCTTGCAAAGTTGTCTATAAATCTTTTATTTTTTTGAAATTTTTTTATTGGTTTCCGAGTTAGCTAAATGTGGAATTATAACATCATCAATTAGATGCTGAGAAACAATTGCCGGTATAAATAATAAGGAAGGTAACTATATAAGTATTAATGTTCATGTAAATATGTTCAAAATATCAAAACCGAATAGTTGAATACAAATATACATTACCACGTGCCTTAACCCTTAAAACAGCACCTCATTTTTTCTTACATGATGTCATGCATTAATTAGCATAATTATCAAAAATCGTCAAAAATCTTGAGAACTGTTCAAGATTTTTTATAAAAATAAAAATATTCATAGACAACCTTTTAAGGTCTTTACATGTTAAAAGAGCAAACTTGTTTTGTTGCAGGAGGTCAGATTTAATGAAAATGTTTGTATTCAGCTGTGGATGTAAGAAGAAAATTGTGTCACTGTTAAAATGTGATCTTCCTGTAATTTATATGATGCCCTTCAAAGCCATTGCTATGTATAGGCAAGAAAAAATACTGTAAATGACATGTTGAAACGCCCAGGTATATATTTAAAAAAAATAATTTTGACTTTTGACATTTATTCGGACTAGGCAATTATTTGGAAGGAGCATTTGTTCTGAACAGTTATTTATGTTGGACGTTCCTCTGATATTTTTTAATTTATAATGAATCGTTATTACGAATTTCCCACCTGTTGAACTGAGGTACAGAAGTGAAATAAGTTATGGACATGTTCAAAAAACATAGGCAGGATTTTGGCCAATTGTGAACATTTATATGCCATGTTACATTTTTATCTCTGTAGCTGATTTGGTATTTGCAATAAAATTCTTGATTACATAGTATTTGAAAAATAGAATAACAAAATTTTGTAACAGTGAAGTTTCCATCCTTGTAGTTTGTGTACACTATGAGATATTTCTTTACAAACTCAAACAACAGAAATGATAAAAAAGTAACAAGCGTATTTTTTTAAAAATGATAAAAAGCTTTATAAATTAAAAATTTATTTTTATGACTTGAAACTTATTACAGGCATAGTTTTGATAAATAAGATCACAATTTCTCGGGGCGACCTGATTTTTAGAGAACGGCTGAGAGTTTTGGCCAGTAGGTAGTTTCATCTTATTGCAATAAAAATTGCAAAAAAAATGACGTCATCACTTTGAGTATGACGTCATAGATGAAAGGTGGTACTTGAAAACTACAAGTTTTGAATAGATATCTCTGAAATTAGTATATTTTACCAAAATTTGTTCAAAATTATATTTAATAATGTTAGTATGACTAAATAAAATAAAAAATATAATCAAAATGGTAAATATTAGCCCGTGTTGGGAGAATTTATTTACGATCAGAAGACTATTATTAAATGAAATACTGGAATTATAAATAGACTTTCTTTGATTTTGTTCACAAAAGTCAGCTAACAATTAGGACTTGAAAGTTGCTAGTTATTAGTATTAGTATTTTTCTGTTAGACATGATTAAACTTTATTATGACATCATCACCTTTGTATGACGTCACAGATAAAAGAAGCCGCCTAAATCTATATCTCATGATAAACACGGAACAAATCTAAAAATAATTTCTGAACAACAAAATATGTACAAAAATAATATATATCTGACTACTGTATATAAAAAAACTTGATTCAAATATCTGGTCTGTATTTTATCAAACTCTGGTCAGCAAAATATACCACCTGTTTTGTAATTAATAATCATTTCAATATTTTATACATGTATTTTCTCAAATTCCGGTCTGCAAAATATACCACCTGTTTTTTTTTCACCAAATAATAAATACAATACTTCATACATTCCACCAAATACTCAAGTTATATATAAAAATTGAAAAAACATCATATATAAAAGAACAAATTTCAGATTCTTTACCCCCTGCAAAAAATGCCTTTCCCCCGTCATAACGATTGATATTTTTCCAAAAATGTTTTATGTACATTTCATGTTTTTTGAACATGTCCTTATGTACAAACACTTTTAGCTAGAGTATAAGTAAAATAACTGAACAGTATTCATTATAAGAATAAGTAAGGTTGATTAGTAACTACAGTTTTTATTGTTTAAAACTTAATTTTTGAGTCACCCCTTTTCGAATAAAAGTACGTGGACACTCATTTATTGTGAGAGTATACTCTGGACATTTTTAAGCATCATCTAATATAAAAATATGGTAACTGTGTCTGGGTCTATCTGTAACAGGCAAAGTCGATTATATTTTCTAAAATTTTCTTTAAAACCGTCTATAAAACATCCCTTAAAACTATATTCTGTATTTTATAAAACTTTTTTTTTTCATTTTAAATGGGTAGATCAAATCATAGCGATAAGATAAAACGATTTGATTAGCTGGGAATTGTATTGTATACTAATGTACTGTGATTGGTTTATACCACAAGAAATGTAAATGCTTCGCTTCATTAATGTTGTTATTATTGTTGTCCAGGTAGTATAAAACTTTTTAATTGTCTAATATTCAAATCTTTTTAATGAAAGATTGTTTTGTGACAAGAACAACACAAATTTTAAATAGTTTCTGTAAGTTGATTTTTTAAGGGTTTTAACAGCTATTCTTATATACTAGTACTCTAAATGTGTTTTCGTCTGTCTGTAATAGGTAAAGTTAATTATCTTTTCTACAATTGTCTATAAAAGAGCTTATAAAATATCCCCTAAAAACTTTGTTCTATATTTCATAAAACTTCGGCGTTTTCCTTTATTAATTGGCTCGGACAAATCATGTGATAAAATAGAGTGATTTGATTAGCTGGAAACTGTATTGTATGCTACTTTATATTTTCGTGAGGGGTTTAAAACCACAGGCAGTGTTTAATTGTTTTGTTATAAATTAAGTAGTTATAGACATGGGGGTACGAGCACAGTTTTAGTAAACTAAAACTTTGCTCACTCCCCCATGTCTATGCCTACTTGTACACCCTTCAGCTTCGCTCTATGACGTCACATGTAAAACTGTGCTCGTACCCTCATATGGTGTTTTGGAGATATTACAATACACGTATGGCCATTTACGTGTAAAGTGCTATTTTTGCTGTTTGGGAGGGTCTGCAAGTGTATGTTTATGGTGTTGCCAAGGGTCGGCAAAAGTATATGTTTTCAGCCTGTGTATACCATTGGATGTCTATAATATAGTATACCATCGGATGTCTCTCCAATATATGGAATAGAAAAGTTCAACCGTCTGATGTCTCTAATATATGGTATAGAAAAAGTTCAAATGTTGTAATGTCCATATGCATAACTATTTTTGCCATCTTCCAGAATATATCTCTTGTCATCAAAACAACTGAGTGATATCTTGTTTATCTCATAACTTCCCAACATATTTTGACTTCTGATGGTTTTCATTTTATGGCATAATTGTTTGTTTTCAAATAATACATTCCTATAGTCTTCATGTTTGATTATATTTTTGACTATGTTCTTTTTAACACCTTTAGCAGTTTTACCACATTTGTTGTCATCTTTAATATAGCTATACATTTTTGATTTCAATCCCACGAATTCAACTATTGGAACACCTGCTGCCTCATCTTTCATTTTACCAATAATTTTCTTATTTGATGTATTATAGAATGGTGATGTTTCTTGGTAGTCACTATTGTCAAATTTATCTTTATCATTCCAGAAATCCATATATGCATCATCTGTTGTAATTTCATATGTTAGGGAATCAGTATCTGTGAATAGTAGTTTCGCATTATTTTTGTATTTCTTTTTTATATAATTGTAGTGGAAATCGTACATCAATGTTTTGGATAAATCGAGAATACACATTCCTACATATGCAGGTCTGTTGAGAGTTAGAGTCTCCTTAATTCTATGTGCAGCCACAAGGTCCTCGTTGAATATTTTTGATGATTCAAAGTTTGGTTGGATGTTAATTTCATTAGTTTGTCCTTATTGGTTACAAGTTCTACATTTACACGTTTTCTTATGTTTTCCATAGTTTTTCCAAATACACTGTTATTCATAAGTTTGAAGAAATCTTTTTCAAAAGCACTTTTGCAATTAGTTCTTTTATTAGTATTGAAATCAATATATTTTTTCAACCATGGGCTCTGATCAAATTCTAATACACGATGTACTTTTTTGATTTTTAATCCCAATGACATATATAATTGTAGATTTCGATAGTGCAATACGTATTTCTCTTTTTTACCTAATGTTGGTATTAATTTATTTACATCACCTACTGATATTTTATATTGTTCTTGGATTTTTTTACAATAGTCTGATAACATATTTTAGGTAACATTAATTTTCTCTGGAGCTAGTGGATAATCATTATGTAGATCATGTAGTTCTTTTGGATATTATAAATCAACTTCTAATATTAGTCCTTTACCACTTTCTGGTTTATAATCAGCTAGATTACATGTTTTTATTTCCTTTTCTTTTAACCATCTAAATCCACCAGTTGGTAGATATTATGACATTCCATAACTGTATAGATTGTTAGCATCCAAATACATTACTTTAATGGGAGAAATTTTCGCGTGACAAATTTTCGCGAATTTGCCCCAAATTCGCGAAAATAAATCCCAAAAAACGACCAATTTTTGGCATTCGCGAAAATAAATCCCGTAAATCTTTATCATTTTGGCCATTCGCGAAAATAAATCTCGTAATTTTTTTTCAATAAAATGTTGAAAAATGAAAAATAATTCAAAAATTTTCAGATTAAAGAAAATTCACGTTTCATATAGCGTAGGCTTACGGGGATATATGCTCTAAAAGATATCGAATGAATTAAGTCTTATAAGTTTAAAGGGACGTGTCAAGCGGAATAAAAATTCAAAATATTTGGAATAATTTCTGTATACATGTATGTATTTTTGGATCAACTAAATCAATAACAATGATTTTCTCCTTCGAAGAAGAACTGCTTTGTTGGTTGCTTGCTGCTTGTCGAAACATATTTCGAATGTCGAACGTTTTTTCTTTTCTTTTCACGACTTTCAACTTTGGTTTCTGCGCTTGCGTCTTAGTAGCACTTCTTTCTGCGGGCTGTGAAAGAAGAGTCATTTCATCGCCAAGAATCGAACCAAGGATTTGCGGGTTTCCAGGTTCACAGTAGATGGTTTTCACAAGTTCTTCATATCGATCTAACAGCTGAATGTTTTTTACCATAGGACGCATTTCTACTTTTTCATAAATTTTGTCATATATGTCATATACTTTGTCATAAATTTTCGTTATCATATTTCATCCATTTATAAATTCATTAATTTATTATTTTATTTTTACATATCGGAAAACTTATTATCACTAACGATATCGACAAACTGAAAGAAGAAGGTAAGGCTATAGAAGAAATAGATGTAAAACTTCGCCTGTCAGTCCTGAAACCTTTACATGCTGATTGGTTGGTAAACCTGTATAATGAATTGACCTCGCTAGAGAGTAGAAAAATAATTTTTAGTGGATGGAGGGCTTCTGGAATCACAGACGCGATCAAAATGGGTTTGTCCAAGCTCCCATCATTAGATCCCTTTCAGGATATAGATCCATTGGTTGAAGGTAATGCGGAAGTATCACTAAATCTTTCTGCTCTTTGTCACATGGATCAAGAGAACGCATGTATTGGTCACAACTTGGACGATGAGGAACACGATGAAGAAGAAATCTGGCAAAGAGATGGTGATGAAAGAGGAGCATTTGATGTTTTTCAAAACTTTGTTGATGACGAGTAAAGCTAGTTAATCTTGTATACTCTTGTATAATATTTTAGATTTTTATTTTCAAAGAAAATCATTTCTTCAAAAAAGAGTTAATATTTACGAAAAATCTCACGTTCGCGAAAATTTATCCCACAAAAAATACCGAAATTTCTAATTCGCGAAATTTTGAGAAATGCTGCATTCGCGAAAATAAAACCAAAAAATTTTGCGAGTTTTTGACCTCGCGAAAATTTGTCTCGCGAAAATTTCTCCCATTAAAGTAGATACTTCGATGGCATATCCTTATCATAATTGTTAATGTACTTATTATTGGATTTCCCATATCTGTTAGCAATATATGATACACCACCTCTTAATCCCTTTTCAATAAATAAAAACATGTCAACATCTGTCATCAATTCAAGTTTTACTTTTGTCATTTTCAACATTGAATCCCAAGATAATCCTGGAGATGTATAATAATGGCATGGATCCAATTTATAATATTCTAAACATGTACCCCTAAAGTTTTCAAATATATCTGCCAATAGTAGTACATCCGATTTTAGATACAGGTCATGGTATTCTCACATTGTTTTCAATTCAAACTTCTTCCAAACTGTTTTTGCATGCTCTATTGCTCATCGGTGATATATTCATCAATTAGTTGACTGTAAAAATCTTTTTGATACGGTAATTGTTTCTCATCAAATTTCTTAAATGAATCCATATAATCGTAGGGATACACACCTTTTTTAGTCATTAGTTCAAATTTCTTTTTATCACCAAATTCCTCTTTCGTATATTTAAATGATGTTTTTGGAAGGTTATCTGCTAATTTTTCCAAACTAGAACTCATAAACTGGAAACTATCAATGAATTTCAACTGACTACCTAACATGAATGCCATATATTTTTCCATATTGTTTGGAATTACGTTGATGTCCATTTCTTTGAGTTCTCCCCATTTATTTTTATACGAATGTTTTTTAACGATTTTACCAATCTGTTGCATAATAAAATGGCTATCATATCCTCTCAAATTATGGAAAACTACTGGTACTTTGTCTGTTAATCTATAACTTAAATTACAATCATTATGTGCTGATCCTCCATATCTACCTGTTACATGACAATGATCTCTAACTTTGATATCTGTCTCAATATATTTTTGATTACATATGTGACAACTATCTGCTGTTTTTAAATTTTTGATATCGGTTTTTGACATTATCATATCCTGTTTAAAATGTTTGTTTTTAATGTATTTACAATATTTGGCTTCCTTTATCATTTCTTCCATAAATTTGTATACAGCATCTGGACCCCTATATATTTTCAATGGTTTGCTATATTTGTCATAATATCTACATACCACCTTATAACCATATCCACAATCCACATGTTTCTGGTATGCTTCTGTGTATGATTTACTGTTTTTAGGTGCACATCCATGTACTTTCTCAGTGATGGCTTCAAAA
Source organism: Hydractinia echinata (assembly GCA_030067915.1). Lineage (NCBI taxonomy): Eukaryota > Metazoa > Cnidaria > Hydrozoa > Anthoathecata > Hydractiniidae > Hydractinia > Hydractinia echinata. The sequence goes on along the minus strand of JASGCC010000017.1, from coordinate 364,160 downwards.
TCTGCATATATTACAAATGGTGCCTCTAATTGTTTATGGTAGTTTTGGAATTTTAATGTGTTCTCACCCTCGTTTGGCATATTTATGGCTTGTTTACCATTTATCACCATACAAATTTCAATATGATTGTCCAATATTTTTTTAGTAGAGAAACATTGTAGACAGTACATGCAAAAATGTTTTCTTTCCCTATGTTTTGTTTTGTTATACATGAAACTGTTAAAATCATCAATTAGTACATAATGTTTGTATTCATCCTTTGTTATTAATAGTAGGGACATACTATCATCATACTTCTCTTTTGATATATATATTGGATATGGTTGATTATCCTCATAACCGAATACATTTATTTTGGTATTGTTCTGTTTTTCAATTTTATTATACTGTTTAGTGGCTACAGGAAATTCAATACCATCATAGTTCAATTCATCTACATATTTTCTATCGGATTTTTTAATTCTCTGTGGATTCCTGTCCTGTTCAAATGCCTGATATGTCACCATCTAAAACATGCATCATCTGTATTTCGCATATTGATTAGTCCCTTTGAACTATTTCTTAATTCTTCTGGTAGTTCTATATAATTTGATCCCTTTAATGGATCATATAATGTTAAATTCAAAAAATGTGAATCTAATGATTCAATAGTCCATCCAGATCCTTCAGAAATCCATTGGTTGATAAGATTTATTATTTGCTGGGATGATAGATTTATAGCATAATGGATATCATTTTCATTTATGACAGTGTATACCCTATTTTTGAAATATGCAGTTTTAAACACCATATCATTTGCATTAATAGGCTTTACAAATGTTATTTTTAATGTTTCCACATATTTGAAACCTTTTAATTTCACCAATTCTCTATTTAAAATACCAGATATATTATTTCTTGTGGATTCTAATTGTTTTAATGGATCCATATAATTTTTAATTCTAACCTCAAATGATTTGGTTGACTTCTGAAATGCACTACTAAGTTGTATTATGGGTGCTGGTATAGGTTTTCTGGGTACTGGTGTTGGTTTAGTGGGTCTGGGTTCTGGTGTTGGTTTAGTGGGTCTGGGTACTGCTGTTGGTTTAGTGGGTCTGGGTGCTGGTACAGGTTTAGTGGGCCCGGGTGCTGGTTTATTAAGCTTTTTATATGCAGGACCATCTATCTTGATCCATCTATTGGTCTTTGGGCTTCTTATATACCCAGGTTTCTCATCAGTGGTTTTAATACCACGTATTAAATTAATTAGCTCAGCCTTGCTTAGTTTTTGAAGATCTATATCATTCATTATATTAGGTTTGGAAATTATTTTATTCATTTTATACTTTAATAAAGTGGTATTTCTTGTGTTTTTTCTTAAATCCCCCATTTATAAATGAAAGTATAGTATATCCATATTACCATTATTTTTTATAATAACAAATATTTTGTACATTCTTTACTCTTTTGATGTTGATTTTAAACATTCCACAATAACATTCCATTATAATAATAATAAAGTGATATCTCTTTAAGTGTTTTACGTCATTTCAAATAACTGAAATATGATACTTTATAATAACAACTATATGCGCTCTGTACTTTCCCTCTCATTCAAACTCCTTTCATATAGTAATCTCTTATAATTTTCTTTTATTATTTTCACGATTCTGTTTTTATTTACCTGGTGCTTATTTGTTTGTAAATGTTTAAGCCTCCCATTTGATTTATAGTTTATACCACTTTTACATATTGGACAATACCAGTCTCTCATTATAATGTACAATAGTTTTATTTACTTAAGTATTTTATGTATGTGTTTTAGATGACTGTCTAATGTTTCTTGTGATATAAATGTTCTATAACAATATTCACATTTGATTCTCACTTCATAGAAATATTTGATGATCTCTGTTAAAATTTCATCATAATCATTGCTTACTTTGTATCCATTTAATTTATACTTCTATAGCATTATTCTTCGATTATCAGATAATTGATCATTACCCTTTGGTGTCTTAAACTCAATTACAAATCCTGGATATATCATGTGGAAATTTTGTATTACCATATCATTTTGATAACCCATATTGTATGATCTTATTCTCATGCTGCTATTTATTTGGTTTTCACCTAATGATACTGACATAATTGCTTCAGGGTAATGGTTTCTAATATAATTGACCACCTTAGAGTGTAGATCATATTCTGATTCAATAGTATAGGCCAACATCTTGAATTTCTTTTTCTCATACTTTCCGGTTTTCCTTATTGATGGTAAAACTTCCCCTGTAACCCATCTTTTGAATTCTTTTGCTTTCTCCATCTTTGATCCTATAATAAGGCTATATAATCCTGATTCATTTATGTACATCATATGTCCATTTTTTAGGGGTGTCGATCTAACGCCCCAAGAATTTAGGGGGAACTTTTCGTTCCCCCAAGATTTGATGTCATTTAGTGTGGTTTTATCTTCTGGTTCAACGATGAATCCTTATAGCCTTGCGAGTATTTGTATATTCCAATATATTGGCAATTACTTTTGCTTTGAACCAAACAGTGTCATTAACATTAATAACATTTAATTTCACATCTTCATAAATAAATATATCTCCCATAATAATAATTACTAATAATGTTATTTTCTTAAGTATAATCTTTTAAATACCACCAATCGGTTTATTGTATCCGATTAAAAATATGTAACATCTGCATTCACTGCATAATGGCCACTAGATAAAGTTTCCACCGATTATTCTATAATATGGTTTTACATCATTAGATAGCCTACGACATTGATTACAATAGTCTTCCATATAACTATAGATTATTATTTCTTTTTTTTTTCATACCAATAAATACCACCACCAACCATAGTCATACTAGCAACAATAAATCCTAATTCTCTATATTTCTGTGATTCTGATGGTTTATAGAAGTCTGATAATTTAGGTTCAGGTGGTAGTTCTGGAAGTTTGGTACCAGTAAGCACATAATATCTTTTCATCGCAAGTCCTAAGTCATCAAATCTCTTTTCCGATAAGTTTTCCTTTCTTATTTCATTATTTATGTAATCAATTCGTTTTTGTCTTTTTTCAGCCCATGCTATTTGAGCCTTTTGCATTGTTTCAACTGCCAAGTCATGTCTTTTTCTCTCTTCATCACTTCCCCTTAATGCACTAAAAAGGAAATTACTACCCGAGAAAGCAAGAGCATTCACAATAGCACCAATACCCATCATTGCTAAGCTAGCCATCTTATATATTATCAGGAATTATTTTTTGCTTCACTAGATAGTCCTTGGTCATATCAGCAGCAGCAACAACAACTACCAATTTAACAGTATCCTCTATATCAAATTTACTAAGAGATGGTGGTGTCATTTTAAACAGTGATTTTCCTAGCATTGTGTATTCAACAGCTAGTCCAGAAACGACAGCTCCATGATACAGGCTTTCTTTTATATTTTTAGTGTAATCCGTAGTACTCATTATATATTATGGTATAGAAAAAGTTATTCCATACTAAAGATATCTTTACTAGGTTTTTTGATAACTACCTTTGACCGTTCTGGTTCTTCAATTGACTGTGGTTTGTGTTGTAATACTGGTATTTTCTTTTTTATTTGGCTATACGCAATATATCCACCTATTAACAATATGCCTGCACCAACAACCACATACTGGTAATTATTTGTTTTGTTTTGTTTTTCAACATGGTGTTCTTCTTGCTTAGTTATACTATCATTGAGTCTTTTTAGTTCTTCTTTTTTACGACGATTATGTTTAACAAGCTTTTTACCCTGTTCAACTCTTAGGGGGTTCTTCTGTTTTGTTACTTTATGCTCCTCCACTACTGTTGCTACTGCCGTTGTTGGTTCCACTATTTGCTGCTCTTCCATTATTACTACTATTAGTGCTAGAATTTTTCCCATAATGTCTACCTGTAATCATGGCTACACTAACTGGCGCTAGCATTGCACCAAATTGATAGTACATATCACAAGTGAATCTCTGTAAAGCAGTATTAAGAAATGGATCATTCTCTAGATCATCATTTAGTTCCTTTTTATCTTCCATACCTAAAGCCCCACATGCTATATTAGAATATAAACCAATTAATGATTTTCCTAATGATTTAGTCATCTGACCACTTAATTTGCTCTCATATCTTGTTGACATATTATTGATCTCATCTGCGTTCATCTCCATTATTTGTTGTTCAGTGTATTCTTTACCTAGATGTTGTTTAGAATTGCCCGATAGCACGCAATTAATCAGTCTATTCCTTTTTTCAGGATCCACTTCTTCCATTGGTTCTTCAATTAATGGCTGTTCTATCTTTTTCTTTCTTCTGCAATTTCTTTTAGGTTTTAATTTTTGGCAACATTCTGCTCTAAATTAGTTAGTTGATCAAGTACTTTGGAATCCATTACTATATTTATAAGATAGAAAATCTTACGCAACTTATAACATGGATATATAATTGCAAAAATAATTGCTAATAACAAAATGAAGTTAGCGTATCCAATCATTATATTATTAAGTAACAAAATTATAACTAGCGTATAACTAGTGTATCAACAAATTTTAGCAGGATTTTAACAAATAATAACTAGTTGGCTGGTAACACTTCAGTATAAGTTTAGAATATGGCAGATTTTGCAGGAGTGTTTTTAATCTATCTCGTTCATTCTTATCTGGCACGACATTATTCTCTCTTAAACAATCTTCAAAACTATCTCTATCTTTGGTGAAAAACCAGCAAAGCCATTTAACTTGTTCTCTAACGTCTTTTGAAACTGAATTATACTTTTGTGTTAATACCCATAGGGAGTGATTTCTGTCTACCAGAGAATGCAAGTTCTGATAATGCATCACGTTTTTTATTTATTTCACCTTCAGCAGAACAATCATCAATTATAAATAGTGTTTCGTGGCCCTTAAAATTATTGGTAAATAGTCTAATCCATTCATTTAATTTACGTTCTACATCGGAAACAATAAATACACTTTCATCATCGAGTAACCACTTAAGTAGTTTTAATAAGTATTCGGTTTTACCACATGCAGTTGCACCAACAAACATTGCACTATGAGGAAATTTTGGAAAGTTCATTATATATTTAGTACATAATATTAACAAATGCACCATTTAAAATGTTAATTTGGGCATCCATAAATAGATAGATATAACACTGCAGATTACCACCAGCTCCAGCCGTCTTTGTAATAGCAGGATTAATACCTTCTGAAGCATTTTCAATACGTCTACCTGTTCCATGTAATGTGTTATCATCGGAAGATCTGAAATCCAACCACCACAATCCAAATTGTTTTGTATAATAATCTACCATTCTCATATCAAATACATTTAACTCATGTTGTGCTGAGTCATGTTGTTTCAATCTTCCAGCACCAAAGTGTTTCTTGATTTCACCCCATTGGTGATAGCTTTTCATCCCCTGTGCGTATAATTGATTAGATTTTCCCTCGACGGCTATCTCAACATTAGTAATTTTAGGGTTGTAGAATTTTTCAGTGTCTCTTGCCCAATCAGTCTCTTTTGTAAACAGCATTAGAATACCTTTTAGACTCTTGGCTGGTGTGTTAAAATTCATATTCCATTTCGTATCACCATCTTTAAGGACAATATGTCTGTGTCTTAAAACTCGATCATACAAAACACTCGTCCTCATATATTCAGTTTTGACATCAGATGCCAATCTTGAATTAGAAATTACATCAAAGTCCATTGAGATGTTGTTAATTGTGTATGTGGCGTCCGTTTTATCACTCTTAATCACTTTATTGTATTCATTAAATGTAAGTTCGTAAGAAAGCCTACCAACTAGTCCAGACTGATAGAAGGGCATAGAACTTTCCAGCATTTCAAAGTCTAGTGGAATACAAAACTTATTACCAAATGTTGTAGATATTGCTTCATCTCCAGTATTGGCTGCTTTGTCTCCTGCGCCAATTCGATATTTAATAGCATTTTCAGTTTGTCCATTTCCTTTGGTAACAATACCTTGAAATATAGCATTTCGTCTTTCAGCATATGCCATCCATAGGTCATAATATGTGTCAAGTGTGTCACTATCATCAATACTAAGTATTTCATTGCCCTCGATTTTTATAACTTTTTTCTTAATGATGGCCCTTCCAATATTTTTAACCAATGTTCTGTTCAAATCATCTGTTGAATTAAGAGTAATATCAAATGTTAACCTGGTTGTTCCTGGAACTATGACATCATTAGCTTCCAAATCTGGAAACCGTACATTTAACATAGTAGTTGGATTATTAGTGACAACAATTTTTTGTCTATTCCCCTTAATTCCAAAAGCATTTATAGGTGATCTATTAGGTTTTAGTTTTTCTCCTGTGGTTGTCATTATATATTTATACAATAGAAAAAGTTACATAATATGAAGAACAGCCGATGTAGGTAAATTACTGTTTATAATATTGCTGTCATTATCTCGTAGCTCAACTTTAATATAATCTATTATACCATTTCTCATAGTTTTGTATTGAACATTAGTTGGCTCGAATATTACTGTATCACCAAATGAAACATCTTTTGGTGTGTATCCAGTATGAAGGGTATTGGATGGAATCCCATTATGGAGGTTATCTGTTGTACAGAGAGCATCAGTGGAGAAAGTAAATGATCTTTTAGATAGCAGAAGATCAACGTAACTATCATTATTTACTCCTAATATGTTGTGAAGATAGTAATCAACCTTGTTTATTCCACCTCCAATTATAGATTTTCCAGTTAATATCATTAATATTATAGAACCCCTTTTTAACAATAATGTGTGTATCATTTTTTAGATACATCTTCTCGTCTTCTTCAATGTTGTAAAACGTGTAAACCAAACGTGCTCTAACTAAACCAATTCTTTTACTATTATTTCTATTGTCGATAGGTTTTTGCAAATCGATACCTTTTGAAATGTCATCTATTACAATATACATTTTCTAAGTTATATAATATAATGAATAGAATTTATAAATACGATCCTAAAATATCCGGGTTTTATGAACCAAACGGTGGAAAATACCTACAACAAATCAAAGCAAAGGAGTTATACATACAGAATATAGTGGTTTCGGAGAATGTAGGTGATATTGAGAGTTTCCAGAGTAAGTTTCCAAACATATTTACCAACTACGAGGTAGGAGCAGTTAGGGAAGGAGATCCAACATTTAACAACTGGAAAACCAACCCATTCAAACTATGGCCGACCCAATTAAATTTTGCAGTATTTCTATCAACAAGCGTATGTGGAATATCACCCGAGCATTTAAATGAAACAGATCATCCTTTGTCTAAAAGCATATACAGATTCCATGTTTATTATCACATTAGACGGATATTTAAAATACTGGAAGTCTATCTACCATATCAACAAGGATTTTCTGCTAGTAATAATACATTCACTAGGGATAAATATCTGCAATTATGTAGAGAATATGGTGTTGACAGCAATTATAATACATGGAGAAATGAAAACTATATGAGTTCATACCAACTCTACTAACATCCCAAACGTCTACAAGATCAAGCATTTTAGGTAATACAGGTCCAGCATTAGATTGCCAGCAAGTGTTTCTGAATAACTTAGACATGTGGATATAGCAGAGGACATTAAAAGATTCCAGGATACATTACAATATGCTAGAAGTAAAGTAGATTATGTTGTTGGTGAGAATGTGTATATGTTACCAAGTGATATGAACCTTAGAATTGGGAAAGTGAATAACTATAATAATGAAATCCTAGTATCAAAATCAGACTTTGGCTTGGGTACTAATCTTAGAGTTAATACAGAAAAGAAACCGGATCTAAAACCTATACCAAAAGAAAAGAAACCAGATCCGACTACACCAAAGAAGAAGAACCCATATCCTATACCACCAAAGAAGACAGATCCTACAATTCCAAAGAAGAAGACTACTGATAATACAAAATCAGAAGTACCGACAGGTGAAATAACCCATGAGGAGGAGAAAATAGCTGTAATTTTAACTATAACTACTGTGTGTTCAATATTGTGGTATCTTTTTTAGATAGATTATCCTCTTTTTCTTGTCATAAAGTATGTATAGATTAACACACCTATACCAGTAATAAGTGCCCATACATTTTGTGATAGCCATCCAATGGCATCCTTTGCTCTATTTAGTATCCATGCGACCACGGATCCTATTTTACCTGGTAGTGCTGCTGCTGCTTTTCCTGCTAATTTACCAAGTAGGCCAGCGAGTGCTTTCAACTTGTTCTTTATCCATTCCTTGGCACCTCCTTTGCCACTAGGTGTATCACCACCTCCACCACTGGCTGCTGCTGCTGCCGCTGTGGACCCACCACCGGTTAATGCTTCAACGAGGAAACCAATAGTCATACCAAAGGCTGTCATAATTGATACTATTGTTACACCTTGTTCACGGAAGAGGTTTTTAATCCTTTTCGCCTAGTGTACCGGTTTCTTTATCTACAAAATGTGAAAGCGAATCTTTAATTTGTTGTATTTGATTTGAATATTCATCTTTTAACTTACTGAGATCCTCATAACTTTTTCTAATATCTCCATTTTCTTCATCTATTCTATCTTTAACTTCCTGTTTCTGTTCCTCGGTATAGCTCTCATCATCTTCCATTACCTTAAACTTTATGTACTCCTTCTTTTGCCTATTTTTGGTTTCCTTTATTCTATCATATAGAGCTTTAATTCTATCTATGAGTTTCTTAAATGCACTATTTCTTGATTTAAGTTCTTTATTTAGTAGAGATGTATTTTCATCACTAATAAGGGATGAATCTATAGTATGTGTTAAATCATCTACTCCTTTCGATGCTTCTGATGCTGTTGTAATATCATCCATTTCCATATCAAAGCCTTTATTATCATGGCTTAATTCATTAAAATCTCCCTGTAGTTCAGTAGCCGCTTTTGATAATTCTTGTTTGTTTTTTACTTCTGAGGAAATAGATGAATTTGGATCAAAAACCATCTTCCTAAGAAGGTTTTTGCCTAACAACTCACAATATGTTTTAGGTGATTTCCATTTATTTTTATTTGTTAATAATTTAGTTTTTGCTCCTTTTTCACCCTCGAATGAAATATCATCCCCATCAAATAAAATCCCCTTATACAATATATCAGCAGCATTTTCCAATTTAACTGCTACCCTACCACCATTTTTTAATCTTTTATATTCCTTCCTTAGTATATTTACTATATCTTTAGTTGCCTTAACTTTTTCTTTTACTTGATTTATCGATTTCAATATATTTTCTTTATCATTTTTTACCCATTCTGCTCGGCTTTTTTCTTTATCTAATTCATTTAACCTACTATTTAATTCATCTGTCTCATGAATTGATGCATCAAGATTGATAGGGTTAAAATCTTCACCCTCATCAATATCCATAAGTTGTACATATGCTACAAATGGAAATATAAACGTACTAAAAAACTAAAATTGGTTCTAAACATTGTTAGTATAACATTAATTGTTGTTGGTGGGATTGCTGGAACAATAACCGCAAATGCCATTATATTGGGAACTATAAGTGGTGTTGGTGTCATCATACAGGGATATATGACGGAAACAAATATTACTAACAAGGTTGAGATGTATAAATTTGCATACACATCATACAATAAGGTTCTTACCCAAATACAATCATTTCTAAATGGAATAAAATATGAGGATACTACATTTCTATCATATATGGTGATATTAGATGGTATTATTACTGACCTATGTCCACCAATCAATGGGATGAGTAACAAGTATGAGAAGATTTATGGTCTATAGATATTATACTCCATATATTATAAGAATGGATAAGACTTATTACTCTGATACTGGCTACCTGAGAGGTAAAAGTGCAATAAGTAAGTTGGCTAAAAAAGCTGGTACAACCAATGAAGAAGCAGAAAAATGGCTACTGAAACAACCACTGTATCAAATATATCTACCAGCACCAAAGTATGTTCCGAGACCCAATTCCTCATATTCTATTTATGCTACACCCAATGATATTCACCAGGTAGATGTCTTGTATCTTCCACATGATAAGTACAAAAGAAAAACATATAAATATGCTCTCTGTGTTGTGGATGTTGCTAGTAGGTATAAATCATCATATCAACTAACTAGCAAGAGCTCAAAAGAAACTGCTGAAGCCTTTAATTGGATATATGTTAATACTGAACTAAAATTCCCCAAAACATTGTTTTGTGATGCTGGCAAAGAGTTTTACGGTGATGTTACCAAACTTATGAACAAGCATTATGTCATAATACAACGTGGTGATCCTAGCCAACATAGAAGTCAAGGTATTGTTGAACGATTTAATAAAACATTAGCAGATAGACTATTTAGTTATCAATACCATAAGGAGTTTGAAGATCCATCAAAGAGTAACAGAGAATGGGTTGGTAGATTGCAAACGGTAGTTAGTGCATTGAATAACGAAAAAACCAGACTAATTGATATGAAACCAGTAGATGCCATAAAACATACTTCAATAAAACAGGGATTTTCAAAGCCCATCAAAAGTGATAAAAATACATTGCTAGATGTTGGTACCAACGTTAGATATCTATATGAGCCTGGTGAATTGGAAGGACAAATTTATAAAGGTGAAAGACGAAAACGATCTACTTATCCAATATGGTCGGTGGACGTATATAAAATAAAAGATAGATACATTAAACGTAATCAACCAACGTTATATTATTTGGATCGTGGTCCTAAGAGATCATTTGTTTCTGAAGAGCTTCAGCCCATTTGGAATCCTTAGATATTAAACCCCATATTCTTTCTATTTCCTTTTGCTTAGGTTGTGTTTTTAATTGTGGAATTATTTTTGCATAATCTTTCATACCCAGTGCTTGGAATATCTTTTTTAGTGTAAAGTAATAGTTTATAAAGCTCTTTTTCTTAATTGGTTTGTACTTATTGTATAGGCGACTTATGACAGTAAATAGATGTTGTGCTCGATTACGTTCCTCTATTGTTACATGTGGAAACGGTTGATTCATTAATGTGAAATAAATGTAAAATATTTATAGGACTTTTATAGGACATCAACTTGTTCTTCTTTAATTGTGATTCTAGTACGGGGATACTCAATGGTATAACATAATTGTATACTAAATTGTCTGTATTATTAATCTGACTCCATAACGTTTTTATCACATCATCAGGTACCACTTGATCTTGCATACATATGAACTGTTTTAGGATAACAGTGAAATTCCCATCCCTCTTGTATATGCACTTCTTACGAAATGTACAACGTTCAAAAACACTGTATGAATTTATATAAACTGGAATATCACTAACTACACCACATTTTGGACAAACTAGTGTCGATGCTGTTGTACTCTTAATCTTATCCACATCAAAAGTACAATCTATATCATCCTTATCATCCTTATCATCAGTATCACCAAAATAATCATCCATATGATACTCTATATAATTAAGTAAATCATCATCATCTAACTTAGACATTTCTATATCTGTAAGTTTATTCATTTATACTATACATACATGTTATTTCTTTAAATCTATTCCATTAAACTATGATGTCACCACTACCATTACAAAATTTGAACTTTTTCTATACCATATATTGTATATACATCAAATTATAAAATCGTAATAATCCAAAAATTGGTATATACAGATAATACTACAGGTTCAAAAAATATATCATCGCCGACCCTTGGCAACACCATAAACATACACTTGCAGACCCTCCCAAACAGCAAAAAATAGCACTTTACACGTAAATGGCCATACGTGTATCTCCAAAACACCATATGAGGGTACGAGCACAGTTTTACATGTGACGTCATAGAGCGAAGCTGAAGGGTGTACAAGTAGGCATAGACATGGGGGTGTGAGCAAAGTTTACTAAAACTGTGCTCGTACCCCCATGTCTATAACTACTAATTATGTAACGCAAAGTCATAGGCAATTAACATTATTATTGTTGTTGTTGTTGTTGTTGTCTATTTCGTTTTGTTTAAAATGATAAATTTACAGCTTTTAGAACGTAATTAACAACACATCATTTTGTGATGAGAAGCAAAATAAATTTAAAAAATTGGCATTTCAGGGATCAATTATTAGTTGTTTCATTTTTAATATGAATATTTCTCCCTGCAAGACACTAATGCGCACAAACAAAAGGATTGAAACTTTGTGTGACACAAAAGTTTGTTTCTCATTTCAGTCAAAATTCTGTATTGCTGTCTATAAATGTTGAAATTCTTTGAAAGCTAAACCATTTGTTTCGACTTGTTTCTGTTGTGTGGTGTGCTTAATGGAAGCATTACTGGCAGTACATAAAATCACAGAGGTCGCATATTGATAGCATTAATTTTTCTAACAGAACTGTATTGTATATCCTCTTTAAACATTTTCAAATAATTAAATGGGTATCTTGTATTACCCAATGACCTGGTTTTATTTTTTTATTTGGTTTATATTTCCCACGTTTAAGATCAATTTTATGATTGTTAAGAAAAAACATGTGACAGAAATGTTTCAGATTTTCATGATTCTTGCCTTTTTATTTACGAAAATTTATACTTGAGACATTTCAGCTAAAATTTCTCTCATCTTCACCTAATAAATGTAGTTTTTTTTGTTAGTTTTTTTTATGGTTGTAAAAAAATCTTTGTTAGTGATTGCTCGTGTTTTAGCTGTGTTTGTACTATAAGTAACACTGGTAGTAATTATCAAGTTGTGATATTTCTAGATTGTTTGTCATTAAAAATACAATGTCAATCGATTGGTATGAGAAACAATATAACCCAAGCTTTTGGTCTAAACGATATGCAACGAGGGAGGAAGTCATACAGAATTTCATAGATATTGCAACAAAACAAAGCGAAAAAACTCGTAGAAATATTCCTTCTGAGTTGGACATCAGTTATGGCACATCAACAAGACAAAGGATTGATATTTTTTATCCTGATGAAAATAAAAACGTCAAACCAAACGATTCTATAATTGTTTATATCCATGGCGGGTATTGGCAAGAAGGCGATAAAAGTTTGTATTCATTTACAGCCAAACAGTTTGTATGTAACGGATTTGCTTTCGTTGTTATTGGATATGACCTAACACCAGAGGTAACAATTCCACAAATTATCGAGCAGATTGAAACCGCTCTTACAGTGATTAAAGATAAATTCAAGAACGCAAAACTTATTTTAGTTGGTCATTCAGCAGGTGCACATGCATCGGTTGCGGTTGCATACAGAGGTAATGTTCCTGTGGATGCTTTATTTTTAGTTAGTGGTGTGTATGATCTGGTCCCCTTAATCAATACAAGTATTAATGATACTTTGCATCTTAATGAAGAAAGTGCAGCTTGTTTAAACTTGATGAAGCCAATAAAGGGTGTTAACAATATCATTGTTTGTATTGGAGAGAATGAATCTCCGGAATTTCATAGGCAATCAAAAGTTTTATCTCAAAAACAGAGCAGTGAAACTTTGTCTGGGATTTTTACTGTCGACAATGAAGACCATTTCAGCATCATTATTAGTATGTATGACGAAAACGCTCTGCTAACAAAAGAAATTTTAAAGGCCGCCAAAAATTTGGTCGAATAATAGCTTTATAGTTTGATCAGAATTTTTGAGGGATATGTTTCTAACCAATTATAAAACTTGTGAAGAATAGACTAAACACTGTCCAGGACACATATTTTATTTATATAAACTGCACTGTTATATCTGCACTGGAATTTATGGTACACACCCGCTTATTCGAACAAGCAATGGATCGAAAAATAATTTCAAATAAACAAAATGCTTCAACTGAGTAGCAAAAAAATAGGTGTTTCATTAAGTGAGTGACCAAAAAAATTATTCGAAATAGCAGTTGTTTAAATTAAAAAAACAGGTGTTTCATAAAGCGAGGGAAGAAAAAATCTATTCAAAATAGCAGATGTTCGAATTAAAGGTATTCGAATTAGCGGATGAGTACTGTATAGTGTTTAGTCTGGTGACCACTGTCCTGGAATGTCCTGGAATGTCCTGGAATTTAGTTTTTGTCCTGGAATGTCCTTGACTTTCCTTCTTTTTTAGAGATTGTCCTGGAATGTCCTGGAATTTAGTTTGAAGGCTGCATATTTAATTTTTAAGGATCATCAAATTCTTTTTTTTAGGCTTTCTTGCTTGATTTCTAGTTTTATCATTGTTTTAGTATTTATCTACCATGGTATATCTATGTTATATTTCACTTGACCTTACCTAACAATTAAGTTTCTTATAGTTTACTTTTTATTTCTGTTTAGAACTAGACTAAAAGAGATTACTAATGATATAATAATGCCAAGGAAATCAAAATTTTTAGACGACTGGCTAAAAGATCCGAATTACAAGAGCTGGCTTTCCAAAAAAAATGAAGGCTTTGGAAGATGTAAATACTGCTCGAAAGATATTTGTGTCACAAATATGGGCGAAGCAGCTATCAAAAGTCATAAAAAAAGTAAAAAACACACTGAAAGAGAACCTGTTAAGTCTTCTGTTCTCCCTTTTGTTACCGGTAACCAAAATGTAACAGATTCTTCCAAGCTAACATCCTCTTCTGAGCCAACATCCTCTTCTGAGCCAACATCCTCTTCTGAGCCAACATCCTCTGATAAAGCAAGTTCCTCAACTAAACCCTGTCAAGGTACTTTAGATTCCATGTTTGAGAGAGATCAAATATTATTTGCAGAAATCCGCTGGGCTATGAAGGTGGTCCAGGCTATGAAGGTGGTCCAGGCTAACTTTTCCCAACGCTCTTGTGATGGACTCAGTGAACTATTTCATGTGATGTTTCCTGACAGCCAAATAGCAGAAAAATTTTCTTGCGGAAGAACCAAATGTGGCTATCTCATTAACCATGGTCTTGCTCCATATTTCTTAGAAGTCTTGATGGAAGAAGTCATGAAATCACCTACATATTCGTTATACTTTGATGAAAGTTTAAACAAAAAACTACAAAAGGGACAAATGGATATTTTGGTCAGATATTGGGATAATGAGAAAGATATTTCCATAACAAGGTACATGAACTCTGAATTCATGGGTGGTGCAAATGCAGAGCAAATACTCGAAACGTTTTTGAATGGGTCCAAATCTGTTGATCCAAAGGGTCTTATGCAAATATCTTCAGATGGACGAAATGTCAACCTAAAGTTTCTTTCTTTATTTTCTGAAAAATGTGATCTTGATGAACTAGCTGGTCTAGTGAATATCGGAACATGTGGCCTGCATACTGTACATGGAAGCTTGAAAAATGGCATCAAGAAGTCTGGTTGGGAAATGGGAAAGGTGCTGAAAGCTATGTCAAAGTTGTTAGATGAATCACCTGCGAGAAGGGATCTGTACGAAAAGTTGACAGAAACAAATGTTTATCCACTGCCTTATTGTGGTCACAGGTGGTGTGAGAATGAAAACTGTGCAAATCGAGCAGACACCATATGGCCTGAATTTGTGAAGTTCATCAAACATCTAGATGGTCTTATAAAGTCCAGACAGCCACAGCGGAAATCATTTGCAGTTCTTCAAAAAGCAGTTAAAGATCCCTTGATGCCTACAAAACTCAAGTTGGTAGAGTTCATCGCTTCAAAGCTTAACAAATTTCTGAGAGGCTTTCAAACGGATCAACCAATGGTTTCATTCCTATGTGATGTCCTTAAGGAGCTTCTTACTTCAATTATGAAAATGTTTAACCTAACAGGTAAGTTCACGAAGATCTGGTACAATATACAACAACAGAAGCTATAAATGACAGATACTATGAAAGACAACTCACTAATACTATTTATTTAAAGGATAGAACGAGACAGATCTACAGTACGTCTACAACAACATTTACATCTACTTATGACTACATTGACTTGTGTAAAAGTTACTGTACTGGACTGGTAAATGCCGTTTGTTTATCCTTTATATATTACACTTCTCTTATTTTGCTTGAGAATTGATTATTTATTTAACACCGATCTTTCCTTACCATTTTTGATTTTTTGATTGATACCTTCAGATACCATCAAAAAGGCTGATACAACAATGAAACTTTTAAAGATCGATGTCTCGGATAAGAACATACATAAGCCCTCTGAAACGATTGATGTTGGTATGGGTGCACAACTCCACATCTCACAATTTCGGAGAAGCGGTGATTTTAAAGGAAGTTCCCTTCGAAACTTTCATCAAGAAACTGTTCTGTTCTTATCCAGTGTGACCAGTCACATGTTAGAGAAATGCCCCCTGAAACACATGATCATTCGATGCTGCAGTTCAATCAATCCCAACAGGCTGGCCATTAGGGATGAAAGAGAAGTTTCAAAGTTAATATTTTCCAAGATGTTAGAAAAGCTAACTTCTTTAGGGCAAGTCACCCCTAAAGTTGCTGATGATGCTAAAGAACAGTTCTCAAAGCTCATTGATGATGTTGTACCTGAACACCAGGAAAAGTTTCTCTCATTTGAAAAGTTTGATCAAAGGCTAGATACATTCTTTGCCCAGTTTCTAAAAACAAAAGGTTTCGAGTCTTTATGGAGTATTTTTAAGCTCGTATTCTGCCTGAGTCACGGACAATCTGCTATTGAACGAGGCTTCAAAGCAAATAAAGAATTCATTAAAGAGAACCAGTCAGAATGTTCGCCGAAATCATTAAGAATTCTGCACGATCACATGATTGCAAAAGAAGTGCGAGCACACAACATTCCAATTACAAGGGAATTAGTTAAGTCTGTCAAGTGTGCAAGATCGCGTTATGTTGAAATAATAATGAAAAGAAGAAGAAGTTAAAAGTGGATTCTGGAAAAGCATTGAAACGAAAGGTTATTAAGATTTCGGATTACATCCGAGATCTTATTAAAACGGGCTGTCTTTTTCTTCTCCTTCTTCTTCGACCGATTTTTTAACCGATTGCCGGAACGTCACGACTTTTAAAGTGCGACCTGGCCCCGTGTCCCAGCTCTACGCCGGCTGTGTGCGTATCTTGATATTTGTGAAGGAAAAGAATGAAGACTGCGTTACGAATTTGATCACAATTATTGCTATAGACTAATATTTTAACATTATTTGATGAGCTATGCTAGATACTCCTTTAAATTTTCATTTCCAGTTATGTTTTTAACGATTTTGTTCAACTAAACCAAGCTCTAGGGGTTACGGTACGAGTCGTTCCTTTTGAGGGACCGAGTTCGCAATATTGGTTATACTCCAGCTTGCTCACCAATCTGCGAAGCAAGCGAAGAGAAATATTTGGTTGGGTAATTATTTCACTGCCTAAATTTCAGTTTTATCAACGTTTAAGATATTTTCTTCATTGGGTCTATGTTTTCACGTGTTAAGATGAAAATATCATCACGTTTGCTAGCCCTGTATAAATCTAAAACAAACCAATTTTAAGATTTTAGCTACAAACGTAGATTTCAAGGCAGCATCCTGCTGCTGAAGCCCAGCTTTATTTATTCTTATTCTTTTAAAGTTTGGTATATTATTATTTATTTTTATGTTAGGGTTGTAGCTCTTTAGCTACCTCTGGCTGAATAGTAGACGTAGCCAAATTCAGTTTGTTTAGCTAGCTACAACAAAATTTTTAATCGATATTTTTATGCTAAATGCAGTTAGTAAGGAGGCAACACCATTTATTACTGTCATGAGAACTTACTCCGCACAAAAAAATTGCTGGAGGATTTTTTTAGCTGCATGGGGTAACGACAGGCTGGTTCCCGTGTTTTTATTTAAACCTAAGTTGCAATAAAGTTTTTTTGGAAAAGGGTATTACGCCTATACATATGTGCAACACTGTTTACCTGTACTAAGCGCTCAGCCCAGTGTTAGCAACAGATTGTTTCCCGTTGTTTGTTTTAATTGAAGCTGTGATAAGTTTTATGGAAAAGGGTATGATGCCTATATGCAACACGGTTTATCTGTATGTAGGAAGCGCTTAGCCAAGTGTTAACAGAGTGTATCCTGTGTTGTTATGTAAACCGAAGTTACGACACAGGTTTTTTGAAAAGGATATTACGCCTAAACGCATTGGTGACACTGTTTACCTGTACTAAGCGTTCAGTCCAATGTTAACGACAGGCTGTTTCCTGTGTTTCTGAAGTTGCGATAAAGTTTTTTTTATTTCAGCTAAAGTTGTGGAAACTTATTTTTAAAAAAATATATTACACCGAAAACACCATAATGTTGTGCGCCTATTTTTTGAAAAATAAATTACACCGTAAACACCATAATGTTCTGCGCCTTACTCAATTTACAACATACTATACTAAAGCGCTCCACCTAAATGTGTGGCACAGTTCTTATTATTGCTCTTCCGGGCGTTCATCGCTAGGTAACACAGTTACTTGATTGTGGCTTAACCCGGCATATTAATACCACGGAATCACGTCTTGGATTTAGTCACTTTTGTTAATTCTAAACTGATGAACGTAGTCATAACCTTTTTGTTTCTTTCGCCTACTTCTATTTCTTTTTTTGTTTTTAAACTTTGGTGAAGGGTCTCTTTAAGAGACAAGAGAGGAGTTGAACGTCCTCCACCATACCTTGGTTTAAAGGGGCGATTGTGGAAGTCCCATGAAATGCCACATAGTGATGGTGTCACTTTAAAAAACACCCAGTCCGGTCTGTGAATGGTTGGCGCTAGGAAGGGCATCCAGCTGTAAAACAATGCCAAAACTCTTTATTAATGGCCGTAAGAACAGTTGATCAGACAAACTGCGTAAACGGGGCTGGAACTCTAAGGAGTGAAGGTGTCGCGCACGGTAGGACAGATGTCAGGTGTGAGCATCGTCAGACCGTTACCCAGCTATCACATCACAAGGTAGATAACACTAGGTTGAGGATGGCTAGTGTAAATGTTGGTACTCTGAGAGGTAGAGCAGGTGAAGTAGTTGAAATGTTAGAACGTAGATCTGTTGATATGTGTTGTGTTCAGGAAGTCAGGTGGAGAGGAGCTTCAGTGAGATTTGTGGAAGGTAGGAGGGCAAGGTATAAGCTTTTTTGGATAGGTAATAGTGATGGATATGGAGGAGTTGGCATATTCGTTGCAGAGAAGTGGGTAGAAAAAGTAATAGATGTTATGCGTGTTAATAGTCGTATTATAGTGATAAAGTTTTTGACAGGTAATAGGATTGTCACTTTTCTGTCAGTTTATGCTCCACAGTGTGGACTCAGTGAAGAAGATAAAGATAAGTTTTATGATGAGTTAATAGCAGTCACATCGAAGTTTGGAGACACTGAACTTGTCATGGTGGGCGGCGACTTTAATGGTCATGTTGGGAAGTCATCTGAAGGTTATAGAGGTGTGCATGGAGGCTATGGATTTGGGAGCAGAAATTAGGAAGGGGAGAGATTGCTTGAGTTTGGAATGGCAACGGACATGGTGGTTTGCAACACATCATTCAGTAAGAGACAGAGTAGGCTGATAACATATGAGTCAGGTGGTTGTAAGACACAGATAGATTACTTCCTGGTTAGAAAGTCAGACAAGAAAGTGGTGAAGGACGTGAAAGTTATATCGGGGGAAGAGTGTGTTTCCCAGCATAGGTTGCTGGTTTGTGATATTATCTTGAAGAGTGTTAAAGAAGCCAAGGGAAAGTACAGGCCCCGTCGTAAAGTCTGGAAGCTGAAGGAAGAGATTGTAGCAAGACAATTTAGTGCAAAAGTTCAGCAGTTAGCCCACAATGGTCAATGTGATAGTGACAATGTTGAAAGTACTTGGACTACTTTGAAGAATTGTCTTCTAGAAGCTTCTGATGATACCTGTGGGTGGACGAAAGGACCAGCTAGACATAGACAGACCTGGTGGTGGAATAATGAGGTTGACCAGTGTATAAAGGAAAAGAGGAAACTTTGGAAAGTGTGGAAGTCAGGTGGTAGTAAAAATATTTACTTAGAAGCTAAGCGTCGTGCTCGTACAGCAGTGTATAAGGCAAAATCAGAAGCAGAGAGAAACAGATTTGCAGATGTGTTAAGAAGGGAAGACCAGCTCAATGTGGTATTCAAAGGGCAAATGAAGAAGACTAATCAAGATGTTGTAGGTGAGAAGTGTATACGTAATGATGAAGGTGTTTTGGCTAGCACAGAGGAGGAGAAAATGGTAGCTTGGAAGAATTATTATGAGAGGTTGCTTAACACTGAGTTTGATTGGGATGAGGATAATTTGTCTGATGATGATGTTGTAGAAGGGCCAGCTATGCAGATCAAGACAGAATGGGTAGTGGAGGCTATTAGGAAATTGAAAATTGGCAAGGCTGCAGGAGTATCAGGTATTGTTGCAGAGATGGCAAAAGCATCTGGATATATTGGAGTTGAGCTTATTACAAGTCTTGCTAATCAGATTATAAAGGATGGTGCTATTCCGAGTGAGTGGCAGTCAAGTGTAATAGCGAATTGTTTCAAGGGCAAGGGTGATGCATTAGAAAGAGGTAACTAATAGAGGTTTGAAGTTGGTTGATCAAGTAATGAAAGTTATTGAAAGAGTGATTGATAAGTTACTTAGAGAAAGAATTGATATAGATAAGATGCAATTTGGTTTTGTTCCAGGGCGTGGCACTACAGATGCAATATTTTTACTCAGGCAGCTTCAGGAAAAATATTTAGGAAAGAGAAAGAATCTCTATTTTGCCTTTGTAGATTTAGAGAAAGCTTTTGATAGAGTGCCACGTAACGTTATTTGGTGGGCTATGAGAAAATTAGGTGTGGATGAGTGGCTAGTTACGATGGTACAGTCTATGTACAGCAATGCTAGAAGTCGTGTCAGGATTAAAGATTCACTTAGTGATGAATTTAGTGTAAATGTTGGTGTACATCAGGGTTCTGTACTTAGTCCTTTGTTGTTTGTTCTAGTCTTAGAAGCGCTGTCGATGGAGTTCAGAACAGGTTGTCCATGGGAGTTATTGTATGCAGATGATTTGGTTCTCATAGCAGAGTCGATGGAAGAATTAGTTGAAAAGTTTGAGAAGTGGAAGAAAGGACTAGAAGAGAAAGGGCTAAGGGTGAACACAGCAAAGTCATGATTAGTAGCATTGCAGCCAAGTGTGACCCCGTAGTTGGAAAGTGGCCTTGTGGAGTTTGCAGGAAAGGGGTTGGTAGTAACTCAATTTTTTGTCAGACTTGCAACCATTGGGTACATAAGAAGTGCAGTAGTATTGGTGGAAGGTTAAGAGCTGACATTCAGTTTGTATGCAAGCATTGCAAAGGTGAGATTATAGAGAATGAAGTATTTCCAGCTTTAATGATGTACAACAGTGGCTCGTTAGAGATAGTTGAGAACTTCTGTTACTTAGGTGATATGTTGGGCAGTGAAGGGGGTGTTGGAAGAAGTGTTACTTGCAGGATAGGTTCTGCTTGGAAAAAGTTCAGAGAGTTACTGCCTTTGTTGACTAGCAGAGTCTTGTCAATTGAGGTAAAAGGTAGGTTGTATGAGGCCTGTGTAAGAAGTGTTATGTTGTACGGTAGTGAGACATGGGCAGTGAAGCAGGAAGATCTTGACCGTTTAGAAAGGAATGATATGAGAATGGTTAGGTGGATGTGTAACGCCAGTCTGAGAGACAGAAAGAGTTCAGATGAGCTAAGAAGCAGGCTAAGTATCCGTAGAATTAAAGATGTTATCCAGATAAGAAGATTGAATTGGCTGGGGCACTTGGAAAGAATGGAGGAGGATAATTGGGTAAGAAAGTGTAGAGACTTGATAGTTCCTGGGGCAAAGCCCAGAAGCAGACCGAGAAAGACTTGGCAGGAGGTTATAAGGACAGACTTGATACAGAGGAAGTTGAGTTTAGATCTAACACAGTCTAGATCAGATTGGAAGAGGGTCATTAATATACCCCGTCCAACCCATGCTAGCATGGAAAACGGACGTTAAGCCGAGAATGATGAATGATGATGATGAAACTTAGGGGCTATTTCTTTCATACCTGAGATTCAAATCTGTATGCTCCAACTGCTCCAAGTGCTCCGGTGACCAAAGAAACAACACAGAACCGAATCCAAGTGCTCCGACATTTTTATGTGGTTTAAAAATATAGCTTATATTTTTGCATAATTTTTGCATAATTAAGAAACCACGGCTCATTTGTAAACAAATATGGCTGTTTCAAAAGCGAAAGCGCTAGCGCTTTTAGCCTTCAGCGAAGTAGAAAATGAAGAAGATAAAAGAAATGCGGAGGATATCACAGAATTAATTTTGCCATTTGGCCGATAACCGTAAACATTTTTTAGTTCCTCATAAAATTGGCAACTTTTTTTATCATTTCCTGATTTATTATTATGGTCGACTGTTTTCCTATATATTTTGGTAATAGTTTTCCATCTTGAGTTGCATTGTTGCCAAGATGGAAAATTTGTATACTTCAACTTTAACAATTCCTTTTTAACTTCGTGCGCTATAATTTGCCCATACTTCTTTTGCTTTATACTTTAAATTTTTAAATTTGTCGACAGATTTCTCATATTCTGCAATTAAGATATTGGTTGCCTCTTGTTTCCAATAAATTGGAGTAGGTTCATCCTCCACTGTTGTACAAGCAGTTGATGGCACGCTTTGGTCAACTATTTCACCTGTTTTATTTTTCTTGTTTTTTTTACTTTTTTTATCCACCCCGTTTAATTTAAAAGTCATTTTTAATTTTTTTTTCGGTGGAGACGGCGACTGACGTATGGCGCTTGCATCTATCGTAGATAATTCTCCTGTTTCATCATTTCCTCCCCATATATTCTGTAAATATAAACCGTAATCTTCGCAAGAAGTGTTAAATGACATCGCGCTTTCACTTTTAATCAAGTTGTGTTTACATTTGAAGCTGTCCTGTTTGTTTATTTTTCCGCATAATTAAGTTCCGTCTCCCGTGGTTTTTTAATTTATGTAAAGTATTCAAAATGGTTTTTCACTGCAAGAGTTTCACTAGCGAAAAAATGTGCGCCAAAGAAATGGGTTTTCGGAGCAAGAAGGCTTTGACCGTAGTAAGTCAAATTATTAGTTCTGAGTGCTCCGAATGCTCCGAATGCTCCAAGTGAACTGCTCCTCGAGGAGTTCATCCAGATTCGATTCTGAATGCCCCAAATTACCAAAGAAATGGTAATTGGAGCACTTGGAGCATTCAGAACCGATTCTTGTGTGCGAAAGAAATAGCCCCTTAGTAGGATCCAACTTTATGGTCAAATCTTAGATATCTTAAATTTCATAACGTTTTTAGTCATGTTGCAGGTATAATAAAACATTTTCGAAATATCGCTACACCACAAGCAATAATATCTAATAAGTTGATATGCTAAAACGTCTTTGTTTCTTTCTTATGAATGTTAAGTATAGCGCAGTATTGTTAAAGTATTAATTTTCACAGATTACTTTTTGTACATTTGGGGAGACTTTATTAAGATATAATTTAAAAACTTTAAAGATCTACCATAAGTTGCGTTACAGTGGTGTATTGTTGAGAAAACAAGTTTCATGGATAAGGGTATGACCAACAAAAAAAGGTGATAATGCAGTTATACACTATAAATGTTAAAAGATATACTAATAACATAAACATAATTTCAAAAACAGGTCGAAATAAATCAAAAATTAAAACCTTAAAAAATTGAAGCAAATTGTTTGGTTGGCGCCTGACAAACGGCGCGGGAATACGATTGGATCCTACTTTTTCATCTGGTCGCTGCGAACAGACGAAATGTTTCCACGAGCATCTGATTCTGAAGTCTGATCGACTTGCGTTTTTTTTACTGCTTTGGGCTACTTTAACTTCTGACCCTCGCTTTGCCCGCTAACAGTAAAGCGTTGGTTTGTTCTAGCCTGTGTCTCCACGCACTGCATGACACAATTTGCAATTTCAAGATAATACCATGGGATAATACCTGTTTATTTGAAATGACGCAACAAGATTGTAGAAGTTCTGTACAAAACAGTCTACTGGCAACCTGGAACGGTATAAGAAACAAAATTGCACACGAACAAGAACCAGAAATCTTTTAGCCTGCAAGGGCGTTTCATTTCAACTGAAATTGAAGAAGTGCAAAGGAAAAAACAATTCCTCCAAACCAGTATAAACACTCATTAAAGATGCTGATGAATTGGCATTGAAAGCACACACAAATGCTGACTTTCAAATCCTTGGACGATCAAACGATTTACGAATGTTAGCCAACACCAAGAAGGAACAATTTGACGAGTGTGTTCAGATGGAGCAAGCATTAATACCTCGAAAGGATTCCATTGTTTGATTGGAAAAGTATTTTGTAGTCTGATGTTGCTATTTTTTTATGGTGTTAATTTTTGTTTGGCTAGTTAGTGTTTATTTTAGTTCAGAGATTGAATTCTTATGTTGTTACAGCTTTTAGTTTTAAGCTCACAGAAATACATGACTTTACTTTATTTGTTGTCCTGGAATGTCCTGGATTTTTTTCCCAATTTTGTCCTAAAATGTCCTGGATTTTAATTTAAAATGTCCTGGAAAAAAAGGTAAAATGTCCTGGAATGTCCTGGAATTTGAAAGTTTTTTTTGAGTGGTCACCATGGTCCAGTAAGCATCAGGACTTATTTTAGGAAGAGAAAGGGGAGTTTTGAGATTTTTTTGGCGTGGTTAAATTTTTTGAATTTTTTCATATTTTTTTTCGTAGAATGGATAAAAAATATAGTACTAGACAGCAACAACTGAATTTTATTGCTGATATACTCCATGATGATGACACACCCTTCAAAGACAAAGACAACTCATCAGAATTGACATCTCATTCAATGTTAGAAGATGCACTGTTGGACTGTTTTCATTTCTTTCACAAGGAAGGCTTGTCAGAACGCAATACGAAAATATTTTTGAAGTTTTTCTTTAACCTTCTCAAAGAGACTGTTTGTGCAGGTATGGTTTTAATTTTATGATTCTTTTATTTTTTCACACAAGAGTTTCGCTGGTATACATTGTTTGTGCAAGTGTTTACATAAAATCTTGCTAATACATTCCGTCGACAATGTGTGATGTCATTTTTTATACCGTCCTGCAGCATTGATGCTATATAATATCTAATACATCAGAGCAAAGTCGAACGAATAGGGAGAGAAGTTGCGTGGCGGCAGGGTACATACAAACGTATTTTTCGCAGAATTTTGCTTTTGTACTTTATTCTTGTTACATCATATATATATATCATTAGTAACTACAAAAGTGGTCCGTGCGTATTTTGTGGATGTAAATGTCGCCTATATTTTTCTGAAAACACGCGAAAACTTCGATTCGTTGAGGTATTGATGTTTTACCTCCCGTGAATAAACAAGTTAATTTCATAAGGAATTCGTATAACATTTTTGAAGAATCGGTTCTTAACATTTACAACTTATCTGTCCAAAATTATACACGACATCATTAGCAACTAAGGCATATAGAGTTATTTATTTGTTAGGGTTAGAGTTAGACAAAATGATTGGCCAGTTCCATTAAATTTAATGATTATTCTCAGAAAATTTACCTGAAACATTTACCGCTAGAAAATCCCTAACATATAGCTATCAACAAAAATTTAGGGAGCCATTTTCTGGAATATTTTTTTTTATTTCGGTTTTGTTACGCTTTTTTTGCTCGTAAAGTTTGAATCCATATTCTTACAGGTCATAAATTATGGTAATAGAAAACATTAAATTTATGTTGGGTCATATCATAATTTATGCAGAATAATTAAATGTCTAAATCTGTAAGTGTGAATATCATGAGAGCCAAATGAGGTTTATTAATTCCAATATAGTTTAACATCTTTATAATCTTGGTTTCCCTTTAGCAATTACTTTATATATAATTTGTAACTTTTCAGAACTTTCCATCGATGAAGCTGTTGCTTTGTTTCGAACAAAGATGAAAGAACTGTGCGTTTCTGGCCATTTTAAGTCAGACTTTTTGAAAACAAGCATCGATTACATTTGCTTAAGCGTGATACAACACTATCACCTGTTTGGTTATGCTTTGTGTTACCAACGCGACGAGCAAGTACATGTTTACGAAGCGCTCGTTGAAGTACCACCACGTGATATTGCACCACTGTCAGCAAGTACTCCTATAGATGTATGGACGCGCCAGCAGAAAATCAAGGAGGAAGATCTCAAGTTCTTAGCTGAAGAGAAGGTTAGTGAACCAATAGAATTTATTGTATAAAGCTAAATTAAAATATATAATTTATTACAGGGGACGTGGCAAATATGGAAAGACCCTAAAAACCTTTGTCCACTTGCATCTTGATTTATTGGTTGCAAAAAAAAATAACCTACAATCTTGGAGAACTATTTGTGGACAAAGGGGTAAATTTAAAAAATCCTCCCCACAAACCAGGACGTTGGGTATATAGGTAGACATGCGCACATTGAAATTGTGAATGTTAACAACGAGTCTTGACTTATTTTTTTCAATTCCAAATCTTTAACAGTTCTAATTGTTGCTGACGTCAGCATTTTTAGATCTTTAGAAGCTGTGATGTGAATGACTCTGTAACACAGGGATTCTAGGAAATAGCGCTTTCTCAGTCTATTACCTGTGGTTCATTGGTTAGTTAGTCCTAACTGTCAATCCTAAAGAAATGTCTAAAAAAACTTCTCAGTCTCATTAGGTATCAGTTGCCAAGATTTGTCTTAATGCTAAAGGAATTGCTTAACGCAAAAATGATTCCTGTATACGTAACAGAAAAAATGTTATGATTTTTGTAAAATTACAATTTAAAATAATATCCTGCTACAGAGATAAGAGATGTGTTGCGATACCTTCTCATATAACGCCTTTTATAACTTGCAGATACTAAACGCTACCTTATGCAGCACCACTGAAACAACTGTTAAAGAGCTTGAATCGTATATGAAGTCATTAGAAGAACTTTGCTCAAACACAGTCACAGTCAATGATATTTCCGAGATTGTGAACTCAATCATTGAAAAACACGGCGATTTAACGGCAGCCGAACTGAATTGCGCTTTGGAACGGAGCAAGCGCTTGGTTATGCTAGAGCACGAGAAGAAGAAACTAACGGTTGATGCTTCAGGTAAAAGTGCGCAGATAAGAACTGCCTCCAGAGCGAGATCCAAATCACCAGCATCGAATCGTAAATCCCGTTGAAGTTTAGTTATACACGTTTAGTCTGTCTACAGTTGTAAGGAGTAGGATTATAAGTGAAAGCCAGCGCAAGCTCTATGTTTCCTTGACACATTAAATTGTTTAATCTGTGTGTGTTTAATCTTGTATATTTAGTAGCTATGTTCAATTATATAAACTTTGGCGAATATTCGGCAAGTTTGTGAAAGTTTATATGGTGAAATTTTTTCAAGAGCATCGATTCATAAAAGTTTATGAACGTGAAAAAAAATTTACTTTAATTCGAAAAGTTAATTTTGACAAAAAATTTGAACAAAGAATGGTCTATTTTAGTTTTAATGCACGTTTCCCGAATTACATGTTTTTTAAAATGTCAGAATTTTGATGTTTTGACTTTAGGATCATATTCAACATTATTGAATTGGTGTGTGTATAAAGTGAAAATGCTGTTTTGGTGGTAATAATGCTACGGTCAAAATCTTCTTAATTTTCTACTTGTACTAATAAGCCTCGGTTTCAAGCAGAGTTCAATTAGGACAAAATTAAAAAACCTGTTGTAACAGGTTGTTTGTTTGCTGTATGAATCTAAAGATTTCACATTCTATCAAGTTTCAGATGAGGATTTCGTAAATCACATTCATTTTGTTTGAAAAAGTTTAGAAATAGCAGTGGTACATCAAAGAAAACTGATTTGGGAAAGGTGTAATGATAATAAAAAATATACGTTTTAAGGTTCAATCCTTGATTTTTAAGGTTAACTTTTGGTGATTCGTAAAAGTTAATGGTGCCGATTTGTCCCATTTACGGCAGTTCTTGTCTGCAAAATTTTCCGCACTTGAAGTTATTTGTTTCTTCTCCTTATGCGAATGTTATTCGCAACTCATTGACGGCTAGAGTGTATTTTATCGTACTAACAATCCCTATTTCTCCTAAAGAACGTCCCAGATACGTTTCTGACCTTGCGTCTTCAGCTTGTACAACGAT
Organism: Hydractinia echinata; assembly: GCA_030067915.1. Lineage (NCBI taxonomy): Eukaryota > Metazoa > Cnidaria > Hydrozoa > Anthoathecata > Hydractiniidae > Hydractinia > Hydractinia echinata. The sequence goes on along the minus strand of JASGCC010000017.1, from coordinate 336,068 downwards.
TAATCAAAGAATTACGATGTTTGATGTAAATATAAGTTAAATAATATATGTTAATTTATTCTTTTATGTATATATATAATATATATAATATATTTATATATTTATATATTTTCAAGTTTATAATCCAAATATATTTATATTAAATCAGAAACTGCGTATTGTCATTTTAAACCAAATGGAAAAATGTTCTAAAAAGTTCGCTACTAATCATTGTTTTTGTTTCAAAAATTGCTCAATAAAATATCTGGTGTTGCTTTGAAAACATTTGACCTTAAAAAGGGTGGAATTTTAATTAGTTCAAATTTAGTTCAACCAACAATTTTAGAAGTTCTTTATGAAGATTAGTCTGATAAAATACATCGACTTACACAACAAAAAATGTTTTGTAAAAGTTATTATTATTATTATTATTCCGAATATTTATACAGGATATAACCACTTCAGTGTTGGGAACACTGTTATCAACGTGGGTCCTGTGTTCTGAATATATACATTAGGTATACACCGGCATTGCCTACCCAATTTCCCTCACATGGCATGGGTTAACCCGTAGCTGTGGTGAAGACACTTGCTAAACATGCCCGCGCTGTGGACCGAACCACGGACCCTGTGATTGCGAAGCGAACTCCATAACCACAAGGCCACGCGTCAAGTGGATTCTTCCTCTGGTTTTAACAACTATTATCTAACTGTTTATTTCCGAAAACTGTATTTTATCTGCAGTTTCTGTCTTGTGTTTCTTGATAAATTTTTTTCAGTTAAAGGCTATTATCTTGATCATTATCTTGAACCATTTTCTTGAGTCCCTTGAGTCATTTTCCTGAGTTCTTGAGTCCCTTAAACTTTCGTTAATACTTTCTTATAAAAAATTACGCTTAACTCGAACCTCGGATAACTCTAACATTCTTTAACTCGACCCATTCTTCGTCACCCTGAGGCTAAATTCTTCGGATAATTCGAACTTTTCACTCGAGGAAGGGAAATTAAAGACTTTCCCCGCCACTGTGGTTTATTTTTTATATTGTGATGGCGAGGCAACAGGCATCGGGAATGAGGTTGCTCTTGAATAAATTTACAGGGAAGAAGCTATCATTGTAATGTAACCAGTGGTGCATATTTTGAAAAATGCTGTACACTGATTCTTTTATTTAATATTATTTGTTCAACAATGTTTTAAACACTCGCATTTTTTTTAACAGAGTTAAGGTAGTTGTCGATTTTCTTAAAATTTAGTTAAGGAAACATATTTTTAAAAAGTGACTGTCAGGTTTATAAAATGTGCGACGCGATCTTAAAGCCGGTTCTGCACGACGATTACGATTTCCGTCTTTTGAAAGATTATGAACCAATGCAAACTTTGGCATAGTAATTACAATGTAAAAAAAACTTTGAAGAATCACTCTTGTTCTTGAGGTCTCTTCTGACCTAAGAAGGCACATGTACTTCTCACTGTTGGAAATGAAATAGTTGGTAAGCACATGGCGAGCAAACATAAAAAAATCGTAACATTTATTTTTACACCAACAGAGAAACGCAAAAAAGTCTTCCTAGTATTGTAGACATAAATCCCATATGCGGAACGTTTTGTGACGTCGCCTAATTATGCAATTTTTGGCGCAACCTTACTCTCCTTCAGAACAGAACAACAAAATGGATGCTAAGATGAGCCACAAGACGTGTTTACAAAAAAAAATAATTTGAATTTGTTTCGTTTTGATTTTAGTTCACGAAATTTAACAATTGTTTTCGTATTGAAGAATATGATAACTTGCAAAGAGGAGATTTTCATTTTATGTTCCAGGATCCCTTTAAACTTAATCGTTGTGAATAATTAATTATTCTGCCGAACATAGCTCTAGTGCTGCACGCTTGTAAAATTATGAAGAAAGAAATGACGTAATTATTAAAGAGAAACGTTAATAACAACAAAGATGGCGCATAACGTAGAATTTTACGATCATCTTTTATATTACGGCACTGCGCGAGCTCCAACTTTCGATAGCATTTTCTTTTTTCTTTTAAAATTTCAGATATGTTTGGTAAATCATTCAGCTATGATAACGTTCGCCGAAATATTTTTACTCTGAATATTTTTCTTTCAACAGCGTTTTATGCAGCAGAGGATGTTACCCAAGAATCTTTCAAAATATTCTTGAAAAGATCGAATAAACAAAAAAATTCCGCAACATCCTTTTTTTGTTGAAGAATTTCGTTAAAAAATCATGAGGTTATAATTAGTGGGAGCTCGTAAAAGCCGATTTTTTTCTTGTGTATTATACATTTTTAATTGGAAATTTCTACTGACTCAGCAATTTAGGAAATAAGTCAAAATCACTTTCGTACGCGTAAAGGTCCATATTTTGGAGATATAGTGAAGAAAAACTTTTATACATAAAACACTGAGTAAATAATGCAGCTGTTTGGACAGCTGAAAAAGGGCAATTTTAATTTATTCCAGACCTATTTATTGAGATCAAGTAGCCTTAAATTGAACTTGCTTATATCGCAGAGACTGGTTATTATTATGTATTTCCAGGAATAGAAAATTTAGCGAGAAAAACTAGTTTATCCGAAGTTACTAAGATAATTTCAGCAAAAAGTCATTTCTAGTAATTTCGCGAAAATTTATTTTCGCGTAAAAGGGTAAAATTCGTAATAATTAATCTTAGCGAAAATTAATCAACTTTAAAAAAAGGGAAAAAGACATTTGCATATGTTAGTAACAGTTTCTTTGTTGTGTCAAATATCTCTTTTAGATTCGTCAAAAATAAAAAACTTGTTAAGAAACTCTCTCGTAAAATTACCTCCGCAGAAACTTTTACTAGTTGCACGTTTGCTTGATTCTTATAAAACAAACGTGTATAGCGATCACTATTCTAAACAATCAACTGCTGTAAATTCATTCTATTTATTTGCCCAAGAATTCAACATCTTTGACACTGTGTAGTGACGTATTAAATAAGTGTTTCATACAAGTGAAAACTCAACAATGGTTTCACAGTCGTTTTCGTTGAGGAGCACAGAAAGTTGCACGATCAGCAACAAAGACGATCAAATACGAGACTCTTTTTCTGGCTCCTGAAAATCATTCTCAAAAAATGATCATCAAATAAATATATATAAAAACTTTATTTTCCGCATCAAATGATTTCAAGCATTTAACCAAGCGTGTAATTTCTATGATTTTGCTTAGAGGAAACATAGTTAAGTTCCCTAAACTTTTTTCAGTTTATTTTTGCGTTTTTTAACCACAACTTTTTTCTCAAAATTAACTTAATACATTCTTCGTATTCCATTTTTAATGTAAATTCATGTGTAAAAAGAGCGAAGTTGCTGGAAATATTATACCTAAATTTAAAAAAAATTAAACTTTCGTAAAATATGCCGCATGTTCATTCGAATGTTGCATAAATCTCTTATGCAACCAATCAGAGAGAAGTTGTTGCTTTTTAAACCAATAAGCAACTGACAAAATGCCGAAAATGCTCGTAGATATTCTCAGCACCTGCAGGCAATCTGTATTTAATTTACAGTTTGCCAATTGAATCGTTTATTCTGCGTTCAAAACTTATCACTTCGGCATACTTTGCACTCACCTACGGCGTAAATATTCTTGATCTCCTGGTCGAACGGTTTTCTGTAAAGAAAAATAAAAATTTGAACTTTCGGTGCGGCAGTTTAGGTAAGTATTATGTGTTTTTTTATCTTTTTTTGTAGTTTATGAAAATTATGTCTTCCAGTTTGTAGAATTTCCCTTTTGAGGAGGAAAAGATTTTCAACCAAGATATAATTTTGCTATTACGGTTGGTGTGATATATGTATGTGGTCTTTTAATCTTTCGCTCACGAAACACCCGTTCCTTTACTCAGGCTGTGCATATCGAGAAAATTTTTCATAGCCCTTTGTCGTTCTGTAAGGGAAGAAAGAATATATCTTCTAGAGTTATCGATAATTAATAGCGGCTTTTGTGGAAATTTACCTCATTTGAAGATTAAAGAATTTTGTCATCGCCTAAGTAACATGACGTTAACGTGAGGACGTATGAGCTTGACAATATCCCGAGAGAATAATCCGCAAGAAATTTAACGTTTTTGTTGTTACGCCAAAAAAACTTCGACTTTCTTTAGAACTTGAACATTTGGTCTCATAAAACGATAAAATGAGAGATACTACCTTCTGGGTTTGCTTACTGGCAACTATATTTACCATAAATGCTCAATCACTGACAGGTATTTATTTATTATATTTATTATATATATTACATATTTACATATATTATATATTTATTAATTTATATATCTTTGAATGCTGTACATTACAATGCAATTAGCTATTGGTTATTCGCTATTTCATCAATAACTTGCTATTTTTTCGATAATTCGCTATTTTGGGCAATTCTCTTAGTCCCTTGATTCAAAATTTGGACGTTTTCTGCTTCAACTTAATATTCTGTATTTCTAAAACGACTGTGATCTCTAGTGTTTTTAACAGTTTTGACCTTTACTATTTTGAAGCAGACATATGCGGTATATGTTTTACTAAGACTTGGGAGATTTTCATTTGTTTCAATGGGACCATTATTGTTATTAGACATGCCTTGTCAGGAATATCTGATGCAAGAGTAATTTAATTCACTCATAAAGGTTTTTGATGCGTAAAAAATGCCAGATAAGTTCCGCATATAGGTTAGCTACTTCTATACTGTACATCTACTTCCATACTGTACAACGAAAAGCTATGTTTAGTAAGGTATCGATCATTAAAAAACCTTGCACAAAAGTTATAAACTTTTAATTTAGAACGCTACAAGAGAGGATCAACTTGCAATCTTGGTTGTCCATCATCTTGTGCTCCAAAATGTTTACCTAGTTGTTGTGCACCGCCACCACCACCACCTGCACAGCCATTCTGTCCAGCTTCGTGCTCCATATCTTGCTCTGCACCATGTCCAACTGTTTGTTGCCAACCAGCACCACCTCCACCACCACCAGGACCACCAGGTCCACCAGGACCATTCGGAGCCCCAGGACCACAAGGACCTAACGGACCTCCTGGACCACCCGGTCCACCTGGCCCTCCAGGAATTCCAGGACCACCAGGAGCACCTGGCATTCCACAGCCCCCAGCTATTCCATGTCCAAAACAATGTTTTACTATCTGCCTTCCAACATGCCCTTCGTATTGTTGTCCTAGCCAACCACCACCTCCTCCTCCACCATGCCCACCCGTATGTAATGTAGCCTGTGTTCCTGCTTGTCCACCACCATGTTGTGCACGCAAGAGAAGTGAAATCACTAAAGCTGCTGCCGCCAAACCCATCATCATCATTGAACGAAAGAAGTTGTAACTTCATTGCACGACTAGGAATTGAACTTTAAGTAACAAAATAATTAGTTTCCCTCTAGATTTTAAGAAAATACGTTTTATTTCAAAGACTGAAAAGGGAACGGGACAAGATCAAGTTTATTTTATTCTATTTTTTGCTTTTTTTATTTTTGACGATGGCTTGGATCGCTTGATGATATCAACTCCGAAATTATTATAACAACTGCTGGGGAAAAACTTGAAATATTCAAAGTTAGAGAAAAAGGTCTGATCGAAGCAGTAGAAATTCTAACAATTCTTGTCCCGATATATCCCAGGCGATTCAGTTTTTACTGTGATGTTGAATTCTCTTGGAAGGTCTAGAACTAATAATACCGGTCTTTCTACTGCCTTGATCACCTTGTAATATATATTTGAAAGATTTAGATCCATATATGATTATACTTGCTACCTGTGGTTAGAAATGGGGAGAATGAATTGAAGAATTTTCTTTCTTCTTCTTCAATATCATTCGGTTAACGTTAGATTATAATGTCGAAGACCTCTCACTTATAATATACAGCAGCGTACATATTTATCTGGTGCTTGTATTTTTTAGCAAAACGACATAGTCCCTTCATATAGTATCTCCTCTGCGAAGAGTTGTCACGTAATCGAGACAAAATGTACTTGATCAGTCAACCATATTTAAGCTCTGAAATTATTTTGATTTTCAACTATTTTATGATCAAAATAATTTGAGGATTTAAATAGAAGAATGAAGGGACTTCATTTCTTTTGATAAAAATATATAAAGTTTATTTTTGGAGAAAAAGTAAATTTCCAAAGGAATAGTTTTTTGTGCCTGCACCCCTTGAAGTTTTTAGTTGCTCGCTGAACTGTGTAAGCTATAACAATTTCTTGTAATTTCCCATGCGTATTCCATTGTCTTGCGATGATAATATGTCTTGTCTACCCCTGTCCACCTATTTGACAACCTTGTCCCAAGGCCTTTTTGTCTCTAATCGGCGCTGCGCTTATTGATAGGGTCTCTGCATCCGATAAGCAAGAAGAGACAACAGGTCATGGAATCGAGGTTGCTATTTAGAGTTATGAGAGTTATAAAGAGAAGAGTTGTAAACTGACAGTCTTGTGTAACAACGTTCACGCTCTGTACGGAAGATCGTGGGCTTCATCCCCTGCACTTAGCATTAGAATTGGATTAGTAATAACAAGAAGGTTTTAACCCCTTTGGTAACGGAAACAAAAATAATCTCTGTTTTACGCAACTAAATCTGATTATTAGATAAACAATATCATTGTTTTGTTTTGCTCGTTTAATGTGAATTTTTCTTAAACGTCTATATTTTTCGTACGTACTAAGCTTGGAGAATTTCGCGAATTTGATTTTAACGTGGAATTGAACACGCGCAATTTTGACCTACGAATTAGTTACGAGAATTATCGAAATTTTACGAAGCTTTCCTACGCAGTTGTGGAAAGCCGTCGCATTAAGGTATTACGCGAAAATACTTGTCGTTTTGAACCTCTCCTTTTTTATTACCTGCTCGACGGGCGTTTAAACAGAAGTGTAATTTCTGGCCGTTTTCTTCTCTTCTTTAAAACTGCAAAAAAAATGTTTTTGCGTCAAATTAAATGCTCGATAATATAGAATTACGTTTCTACCATGGGCGTTCACTTTACAATTACAAGTCAGGTCACAATTCCGGTAGTGCCACAGAAAATAATATACGAAAATATAGATTTTAAATACCCTGTTTTCACGATTTGGTAAATTCTATTCGTATATTCCTGTCTCAGGTTTCTATACTTTAGATTTTTTAGAATTTGTGAAGATTTAAAATATTTCTTAAAAGAAACTTGCGGAAAGGAGATTTCCGAAATGCAACATGCATGTACTATTTCGCGCTATTCTCGTCCCCAGATCTGGTTGAGATAAACCTTTTAATCTCAAAAAGCTCTGGGGACGAGAATGATTTTGCGCATATTAATTTACGCGCAATATAAATATAAATTCGCGCGTGTTAAATTAAGCGTCTACTCTCATTTAGGCTTCTCTCTCTAATAAACGCCCACCCTTTTTTGTAACAACTTTTATAGACACCCTTCGTCCAGGGGCGGTTATTTGAATATTTCGTATGAACGTTTGCTCAAAAACAGCTTACTTCTAAAAATCATCAACAACATAACATTTCAGGTCAAAATGTTTATGTCAATTTTTTCGATTAAGCAGTTCGCTATTTAGAAAACTTATCATGTCTTTATGCAAGCATTTACGCTCAGAGACATTGCACTTTAGCGCCCTTCTCGAAAAGCGCCCACCTCAAAAGTCAAAATCAATGATTTAATTTTTGTAGTAGTCATAAAGTTTAGACGTGCTAATGAGAGCTCCTTCCTTACATAAAAATCACAAATGATTAAAACAAGAAGTCACACACCATCAGCGCTCAACAGAGAAGAAGACGATGCTGGTACAACATTTTACATTAAGAATGACATTGATGGTGACACACACTCGCACATTCAAGGGTAACAAAAAATTCTACGTTCATCCTCCAAAGTAAAACACTTGCCCTAAAACTTTTAATATAAACTATGTAGAGCTAAATCTATTTTGAACCAGATGTGTTTAAAAAACATATACTTCTCACTAATTCACTCGTACATATGCAAACATTGCATGGGCAAGTACACACAGGACCAAATTAAAACCAATTCTGAGCAAACAAAAACAAGCAACTAGGATAATTTACCACCAGGATCATGGCACTCACTCAAGGCATTTAATGAAAGATTTAAAGGCGCTTAACGTTTATCAAATAAATGTCTATCAACACTTAATCTTCATGTTTAAAGTTAAAAATAAGTTAGCACCACAAATATTCCACAATAGTTTTGAGCTAATAAATCACAATTTTCCGACTAGATTTCGTGAAAATAATCTAAGGCAGCCAAAAATTGTTACGCAGCGAACTAGTTTTGCTATATCTAAAAGAGGATCACGTCTATGGAATAACTTTTTAGACAGAGATTTAAAAAAGTTAACATCACTATGTGTTTTTAAGCAGTGTGTGAAAAATTTTATTGCGAAATTTGAAAACGAAGTTACTTTCTTTTAAACAACAACAAGGAATAATAACTCTTTACTCTAACAAAACTTATGGTGGGGCTTGGTGATAAGGCAAAATTGCTTTCTGCAAGCTCCAGTCAGTCTTTTAAACTTCTTCGTATGGTTTGAGATCTTTATTTTACTAGCTGATGTATGTATATATTTTCTATTTACTTTTAAACGATACGAACTTGTATATATAAAAGAAATTCTTTGACGAAAAGAACACACACTACTACTACTAAGTGTACGCTATGGTCATATAGAACTAGAAATGGCGCTCTAGTATCACCTGATTTCTTTCCAGACGGTGTAACTGGCAGAAATGTCCTATATAACATGAGCCAAAACAATACGAATAGTCATTTACGTTATGAACATTGAAAGTAAAACACTGTTGCCAACAACCCAAAATTTTTAACATCGAGAATGAATTCCTGCAAAGATTTTCTGTCGTATTTATTACATATTCTCGAAAATCTAATAACTTGAAGCCGATGATTCAGACAAGTTTGAACCTAGTTACATCCGCGTCCCCAGGGTTTGTTGCCTATGTCAAAGCCGCTAGAGCTTACTTGACGGCTAACATGTTTCTTCGCCGCCGCCGGCCTCCATGTCAAAAAAGGCAAAAGCTCCGGGGGACGAAGTTGACCCAGTTAAGATTTGGTCAAATTGTAATGGGAGTTTCCCTTAATTGAAAATTGAAGGAGAAACGATGCTACTGAGGTCAACACTGCATCTAATATGATTTCTGTTATAAACATCGTCACGTTTCGCTTTCACAACTTTAATTTGTAAAAGCATCGCTTTAGATAACCAACACAAACTTAGGAAGAAATGTGTCTAAAACAACAATAGATGTAACCAAATCAGCAAAATGAGATCACGGAAAGGAAATCTGGAAATCGTCCGTAATCCAGAATTTTCTGTTTTAATCTTTCCTCCCGGTCATGGGTAAGGAGCGACCAGGCTGAAGGACTAATAAATACAACCTCGTTGCCAGCGCCTGTTGTCTCAGAAAAGATACAATATGCCCTGGGGACGATATTGTAATAAATACATACTTTCCTAGAAAAATCGCGCGTTCTCTTTCTTTTTTTTTTTTTTGCGATAAAAGCTGGAAAATGACGTAATACAATTAGCCAACTTTTTATTAAATCTTGCTCGCTTCCAGTTTTAAAGTTTGCAGAAGAGTGAAAAATATTCACAAAATAAGCTCTTAACTACAACTCCAGGTGATCGCGGAAAATGCTCTTGCGGAACGAAAATTCCTTTTTGTCGAATTTAGGAATGCGCACCTGTTTTTCAAAAATTGCAATCGGTGGCCAAGGGGTAGTCCAATTCAACTTAGTCCTCAGGCAGGAGTTATGACGCTCCCCCTGTGGGGTTGTTTTTGCGCGATTTTCAACCGTGCCGTCTAATGGTTAAGGAAAGTATTTCGTGTTTACAAGTCAATTATCGCTAATTTGCTTTGTTCTTTTTGTGTGGCGATGTCCTTCCGAAAAAGTTCATCTGCACTGAAAATGTGGATTAAATAATAATTCAAATAACAAAGTTCTTATAAAAACCATTATATTTAATTTATATACCGTTGGTTCAACCTCGTCCCCAAGCAGGGTTTGTTAGGCTTTTTATGTGGGTCCAAATATAAAAACTCAACAAGCCCTGGGGACGAGGTTGGTTAACTTTCTTTTATAACAAAACCTGATATCTAAGGGGATAGAAATCTATTTCTTTTGTCCTAGCTGACTTTGAAGATTTTGAATTCAAGGATAATTTTTAATAACATTTCAACTTCCTACCCAGGGTCTTGTAAAACTTATAAAAAAATTAGCAGACACAGCGGAAGCTTTGGCATAATGTTTGAGATAAGCGAGGCCAAAGTTTATGTTGGCTCGATCGACAATGTTCGCCTTTTGTTTATGAGATTTTCAAACAAACGGAACAAAATTATAGTCGAAACAAATCGAGCTTAAAGAAAAATTTCTGAGTGGATAGCATTATCGTAACGCAACTTTGTGTACGTGCCTGTAATTTGGACAGTTCTTGTTTTGGCACTTTAGAAATTTTCTTTTTTTTTTTTTTAATTTTTTATTTCTGTAGCAATTTTAAGCACTTTTTGACGTATTTGTCGTCAGGGCGATTTTTTCAGATGATTAAGAAACCATATTAAGTAGCTACACTCGTTTTACTGTCCAAACGTAGAGAAATTTAGCTGCATTTAAAACCTAAAATATTAGCACATTTTATTTATTCGTTTGTTATTATTTTTTTGCGACGATTCCTGTTTTAGTGTTTAAAAGATACTTAGCGTTCTTTTTAAATTTGTAGACGAAATCCAACATGGCTTTTTTATAAGAACATGAACTTCAAAGGAAGCCTTAAGATGTTCTTAGTCAACTGTGTTGAAAGTACCAAAGTAGTAAATAAAAATACTGTGAAAATAAATTTGTGATCCACTATAGATGTTCTTAGATAAAAACCATAGAGCCTAAATTTTTGACCAATGAAAGAATTATGTTCTTAAGGATAAGGGTTTGTTTTTCGAAAAACAGAACGTGTACCATGGTATCATGCACATTCGCGTATAGTGTTTACCTCTGGACGTTTTTTTTATATTATTGCTAATAGTATCGTGTTCGTTTTTTAAATTATTTTATTATTATCATTCCGAATATTATGTTTTGGCTTTAAACGAGGACTTTTACTAAAAAGAACAGCTTATTCTTGTTTATTTCCCGTATAATTATATTTCCATGAATTGTCTGCTGCTGCACATTCTCATTTATGAATGCGAATGAGCATACCCTATTATCATCTTCAAGCGAGGCCGACATCAAATTTATCAAATAATGAAGGAAATAGAGAAATAAATAGAAAAATTGATTCATTGACGAAACTCCAGACATGATAACTCATTTTTGGATTTCGTTGAACCAGTTAATTGGGATTTTTAATTTAGATATGCGAATAAAAAAAACATAAAATTAAAAAATAACAGCAAATTTATAATAGCTATTGAATGAATTCCAAGTAAAATTCGTTTCTTTAATGTGCAATACATAAAATCAGTTTTTGTATTACTTTTTTTAAAACTTAACTAAGAAACTTTGTTCGTATAATTCCATTGAGTTTTAGCTCATTATTTGATTCTATATAATTTTCTTTTTGTATATAAAACATCTGTTACATTTTAGAATTTGCTTGAAGATGATAATAAGAAAAACGAAAGCTCACCGTTCTAGTAAAGAACCCTGTTTACCATCAAAACGTATTGAGTGTTGAACGAAATATATCTACGCTCTCTTGACTAAACGAACCTTTTTCATTAGTAAATTATCTTGTCTGAAAAATCATGCCGAATGATGATTAACATGCGATTGCGTAGAGCAAATGAAAGCTAGATTATTGCAGATCAAGTGTTTTGTTGAATTTTCACGAGAGAAGTTTATTCCTGATGAAATGATTGGTCGATAAAATGCAGTTTGTTGATCAGATTCATTGCGCATAATTATACACAACATGAAAAATTATGCACAATTCAATGTCAAATGCATTCTCTGCTTTGGTAATCATTTAAATGGAGCCACCCGAAATAAGATCAAGTGAAATTATAAACAAATCAACGAGCTTAATTATTGCAGATATTGGTGTTTAGCCATGCTCACCAACCATGCGAAAAACAATAAAGCTTAATTCCTGTCCGAAACGTAATAATTTCTTAAAGTACCCATTGCCTTCCTTGTAAATTACGGTACAACTATTTATCATGGTGATCTCAAAGTTACATTATTTGAAAACAAAAATTTATTCTAGTTATATCTCAGAAAAAAGAATTGCTGCAAAACCCCAAAACGATGCATTTTTATTGAAAACATTTCAGCATTGTTTCTGCTACGCTCTAGTGATCGTGAAAGTGTTTAGTTTGTGTGAAAAGATAATACAGAAAATGCTCAGTAAATTTGATCTTATTCGGTTCAGAACCCCGATGCTCACTGGGCGTGGTAATTGTATTGAGTTTTCATGAATAGCAGGTATTGTGAAACGCACTGAAGTGTGAGATATGTGATTTCAAGCGACCCCTTCATCCTTAAAGAACCTAACGTTATCATTCCATATCGAGTACTTCTATCGAGCAGACATAATATCAAGCTAACTTGAGGTAAGAAAAAGAATATTTATTTATAACTTTGAAATATTTCTTTAAAGTACTTGTAAAATAATATACTTCTTATTTTTTCTTCTACTATAATATTACTGCTTATAATTTTACTGTATATTCTTTGATATAAATAGTTAAGAAATAAGAAAAACTTGTTATTAAAACACTAAAAAAAATTCTCTAGTATAAACTAGTCTAGTAAATATTAATCTAACTTTTTACAGACCTTAAAGTCTATCACAATTAAAATAATAATATATTATTTATGTTAAACATAACTACTATAAAAATGATCGCGAAATATTTAAACATAAATTTAAAATTTCATCATCAAATTTAAATCACATTAATAATAATAAGAAAAAATATATAAAAATACAAATATTTGAATCAGGTAAAATTCAATTTTAACATGGTAGTATCGCCTGACTTCTCTTCTTGACTTTAGAATTAATTTGAATACAATCTTGATTGTGACCAAAAAATTATTTTATATTGATAGAATCTGGTAAAGCTTATAATTTATTAGTATTAATATTATTATTTCTATATTTATTATAGAAAGTCTGTCATAAATCATGGACACCAAGCTTATTGTATTATTCGCCATCATCGGCGCCTGCATGGCAGGAATCCCAAGACAAAAGGGTAAGCATTTGTTTTATTTATATTTTTATTTACATAAATTGCGAGCGCAATAATATTAGATCAGTAATTAAAAATATAAGATTGTAATACTCATAATATTCGGCTTGATTTAAATACTTACATATCTAAAACTTTATTTCGAACAGCGCAAACAAAAAAGATTTTTTTCGCAAGTTTGGCAATTAATCATTTGATCTAATCAATCATTGAACTAAAGAATCGCTCACTTCTGTATCATATTTGAAAAAAGGGCTAAATTTTTTAACATTTTTCTGAAAACTCTTTTCTAGAAAATACATTTTATTTATAACTGCTTAAAATTAATTTGAAATATTTTCTTGTTGTCCTAAAATTGCATTTTTTAATAATTTACATTTTTTCAAAAGTTTAAAAGAATATTTTAATTTGTTTATAATTTGGTGTTCAAGCCACCTGTTGCTTAAAATCTCACATTGAGCATCACTTGATGAATAGAATCATAAACAAAATCATTGAGATTCTAAATCATTGTTTCTATCTAAAGTATAGAATATTACCGCAACCATAAATAAATATCTACAACGTATCCTCTTTTTTCCATCCCTATTATTTAATCGTTTATGACTTCATTTTAGACAAGCGATCACCTACTGCATGTGCATCTCCATGTCCTTCTTTCTGTGCTCCAGCCTGTTCTCCAGTATGTTGTGTTCCAGTTGGACCACCACCCCCACCACCACCACCAGGTCCACCAGGTGCACCAGGACCACTCGGAGCACCAGGACCAGCTGGACCAAACGGACCACCAGGACCTCCAGGACCACCTGGACCACCAGGACTTCCAGGACCACCAGGACCACCAGGAGCACCAGCTGGACCAGCAGGACCACCAGGAGGCCCAGGACCAAACGGACCACCAGGAAACCGTGGACCACCAGGACCCCCAGGACCAAATGGACCAAATGGCCCACCAGGACCACTTGGTGCACCAGCTCCTCCACCACCACCACCTCCACCACCACCATGCCCAGCTATCTGCGTAACTCAATGTGTCCCAGCATGCCCAGCACCATGTTGTCCACAGAAGAAACATTAAATTTAAAGCTAGAAGTAAAAGAAATATGTTCAAATTTTTTCATGTGGAATGGACTCTTTACACTCATCATCATTTTGTATGAAGAATTTGTTCCATGTGTCTCTATGAGGCGCGGATCTTACATTAAATAAATAACTATTTTTGTAATTTCATTTCACTTTGGTTTGTTAACGATTGGTTGCATTGCTTGCAATCCATGATGTAGTTTTTATCAGATGGCAAGGCCTAAATAAAAGTAAGGCGTTTAACTGAAGAATTTTTTCTCTCTACTTCATCCAGTCTTTACGCTCGGCATATAGAAAAAAAGCAAAGATAAAATGGTTTCTAAAAAGAAGTCAAACTGTTTGAATCCTATTTGATTATATTAAAGTCTTTTATTCTAAAATGCTAGTACCAAGGTACATTTTGAAGTGCAAGATCGTTCTTCATATAAACTGCAAAACGCGCAAACATTGCTGCAAAACGCGCAAACATCGCTGCAAAACGCGCAACAATACACTTGGCGTCTTTCAAAAAGTAGCGAGTTTTTCAAGAAAAACATTGAATAAATATTCAACAGTTCAGCTAAATATTCAACACAGTTTCTGGCGTCAAAAGTAGGTTCTAAGAAGCAAGACTCGATTCTATAGAACTTAAACTTGAAAGTTTATGTCCGAAACATTCTGCAAATCTTTACTGTACTACGTTGCTATGTATTCGGCGCGAAAGCAGAACCCCGGAAATTGAATTCGTGTATTTGCGCAAAGTTACTGCAATCCAAATTCAAGAGCATTACCATTCTCGACCCCAGAGCTCTTTAAGATAAACCTCGAAAAGGTTTTAATCTCAAAGAGCTCTGGGGACGAGAATTAACCAATACAAACTTCGTGCACAGGCTTTTAATTGGCTAAGAAACAGATAAATACTAGCAATATAATTATATCGTTGACTTATCTTGCAAATACTAAATCGTTAAAGTGATACGAAGCCGTTTAGCTTACACCGCGATCCGTTCTGTTCACCCTAAATCTCGAGGAAAAAATGTGATCCGGTTGGGAAAGTGGTAGCCATACTCAAATCTTTAGTCTAGTGGTATTTTGTAACCTATTCTGGGTAAACAGGTTTGTCTATAAGCTTGGTTGTTATATTTAATGCCGGTTGTGGCAAGGTATTCCGAGCTCAACGCTAGGCCTTTTTATCTCATATTTTATATCGGCACGGCGAGACAAAGAGCCTTGGGAAGAAATTATAGCCATCATTATAGCCATTAGAAGAAATAGGTGGGACATTGAGCCTTATTGGACAAGATATAAGTCACCCCAAAATGTTTTGGTAACTTTTGTTCGAGACTATTTTGTCTGAGAAGGTAAAAAATT
Source organism: Hydractinia echinata (assembly GCA_030067915.1). NCBI lineage: Eukaryota > Metazoa > Cnidaria > Hydrozoa > Anthoathecata > Hydractiniidae > Hydractinia > Hydractinia echinata. The sequence goes on along the minus strand of JASGCC010000017.1, from coordinate 320,394 downwards.
AATTTTTTTAGCATTTTAACATTTTTTTTACGCATAGAGAAGTCATAATTCCGTTTTTTCTATAAAGTGATCTATTTTGTTCTTACCTTACGCGCCTTTCCTTCTTCTTCTATAAAGGAAACACTAGGGGGCGGCAGGCTCTAAAAGAGGAAGGCAGATAAAAATTCGGACTGACAAAAAAGCTCTAAGTCAATGACGACGCTGCCGCCATTACGCTGTGGCAAGATTGGATTGAATCCAAACTTTTTGAAGCATTTTGGCGTTGCGGCATTAAATCATGTGTTATTTTTTATACAAAAATAAAACAAAGATTGCAAACTTCTGACGGCGGCGACGTGCGTTTTTACGAGTGTTTAGTTTAATACCATATCTTCTTTGCGCTGCAACTATCATTGAGGACTAATTGTCATTACCTCAAATCAAGATTGTTATTGTTGCCCGTTTATTTTTTGCAGACTTTGCAGTGAATAGCTCAGTCAGTAAGTGGCAGCATAGTAGTTTTTGTGCTTGAGATTGAATCTTAAAGATTTTTAAAACAAAGATGAAACGTGCAATCCGAAACGTAAAGAATCTAAATTCTTTTTCACTTTTGAAACGAGGAGTAGTAACACAGAATGTCTACACTGGATTTAAAGGTTTGTAATTAGAAAATTATATTTTGCAGCTTTTATTTAGGGTCAACGTCCTTCCCCAAATAGCCACGAGAAACGTCAATTTGACATCCAGCATATTCATCCACGTCAGAAGTGTGAATGCTGGTAAATAACTGAAAAACACATAAGGCCACCATCAAAAATATGTTATGTTCGCGTCCTGAAGACCCCGCAAAAATGAGTCGGTCGGTCGGTCGGGCGTATTTTTTCCAGGGATTTTCAGATGGGGGCAAAATTCGTTCCCAGGGCCAAAAAACAGTATAGCGCCACTCGACAGACCCTTTTTTCGCCGCCCTGTCTGTAAACTTGCCATGAGTACCCTAAAGATATTAATTTTTACGGGAATTAATTTTCGCGAGTTTTAGTCAATTTTGGGAAAATTAGTTCTGACGAATTTTTTTTTTCAAATATATATCGTTTGGATCAAAAAGTTTTTTCCGGGTTTTTTCCGACTTACCGACTCGGGTTTTCATTGCCAAAAGTGAGTCGGTCGGAGGACGCGAACATAACATATTTTTGATGGCGGCCTAATTCAAGGTTCTGCTGCTGTAGCTACTAGCTAGCTAGATGCTAGCTAGCTCTACAGACACAAAAAGCTTTCACAATAGCTGTGGCAAACCTCTACCTCGTCTTTGGTGTCTTATTTGTATTTTTTGCTTGACCAGGTTGTTAAGATATTCAAAATCAGGGTTACAATAATAAAATTAGCTAGTCAGTGGCCCGTGAGTGGAAGAGGGTGCCGATAAGCCGCAAGAGACTTTTCGAATTAAATTTGGCGGTTGTCGTCAGAAACCGCTCATACTTTCCCGAACTCGCCCGGAACATTTCCGAAATGCAAGTCCTTGTAACATACCATGCGGACGATAGTTAAAAGAAGGCGCTTGAAGATAAAGGAGTTAAAAAAGTTTATATATAAGTTATTTATCAAGTAAATCTTATTATAAACTATCAAAAACAGTTATTTTAAGAACTTCGCTACCACATAGTAAGTTTATTTTAATTTTATAGTTTTTTGAATCATTAGTGTCTGTTTTTCTTTTCTTTTTCGGGCATTGTTCTGGTCTATGCGGGGTTTTTCGGACAAATACTTTATTTTTTTTCAAAACGCCGAACTCGCCCGAAAACGTCCGCACTTTTTACGGCGTATGCGGCTTATCAGCACCCTCGTGTGGGTGGAAAAATTCATAGCTTTGCCCGTCCTTTATTTACCGCATCTCATGTGTCTTGCTACTGCGGTTATCGTTCTGTGTGACAGACAGAGGTATACGGGTATTATAATATAGATACATTTTGTAGTAATTTTTTATTGAAAATACCAATGTATGGTGTTGTGTAACCTATTTGCTGGGGTCTAAGTAGCCATGGGGCATGTATCACAAGAAGTAAACGCCAGTTATAAGTAATAAAATAAATGTCTTCATACTTCGTTACAATACACGTCACTAAAATAACGTGTTATACTTAACTAAAATACGACTAAAATACAGAGAGTCTTGTCTCGCTCAATCCAGTCATAGCATATGGTACATCTGCCTTAAAATTTTTACAGCTCTGTTTCTAGGCACTGATGTTGCTAAAGTGACCTTTAAACAACAACAAAAATTCAGAACAAAGTTTGAAACCAAAAGAAGAAACCATTTTACTGGTAGCCTTGTGGTAGAGCGTTCGCTTCCAGTGTGGGAGGTCTTAGGTTCAAACCCTGGCCGAGTCATGCCAGAGACTATAAAAGTGTGAATCTGTCCTTTCTGCTTAGTGCTCAGCATGAAAATAGGATTGATATCTTAGGCGGTTGTCTAGTTGAGCGATTGCTGTGCTTGCACGACTTTCGTATCTCAAATGGGAGCTTTAAATGCTTTAGGACCCCCTTTGCAGGACCCTCTTGGAAAGCAGTACCAATAGGAACTGAAGAGGCTATCCTGGATAAATAATTTCAATAATAATAATAATAATAATATGTTTTAGTTTTTATTGTAGACTTTCATTTTTTCTTAAACATGTCATGTCATGCAAAATGTTGTTTGGACACTTGTTGCAGGGTTTAAAGTGTCAATGTTATAAATTGTGTTAAATGACATGCAGAATTGCGTCTGAATTGTGTTAAATGCGTTTTCACGAGTAGAGGGCAATTTTCGTTTTTCGCTCTATTCTGCTGCCATTTTTATTAAATGTAACAATCAAACACTGACTATCTGGTACCTTAAAACTCCTGGAAAAGTGCAAAAAACTCAAATTGTCTAAATCTATTTTTTGTTAAGGTCTGGTTTTTAGTCATCAGAATCTAGAACTGGAGCTATGATATGTATATAATGATATATATGACATGTAGTATATATGTTGTCAATATCATCAAAAGTATCAGTATTCTTACACTGTAATTTTGGGACTTGCATCTTTTCTTAAGGTGTATATTTTTAATTTAAGTGTATATATACAAACTTTTCGTGTGTCAAACTTTTCCAGATTTTAAAAAAAAATCAGAACTCACATAAGTTTGTTCCCTGAATTGTCAAGTTTTTTAATTGCTTCCTTATCTTGGAAACAAAGAAACAAAGCACTTTAAGCCTGTTAATGGTGCTTCACTTTTTCAATGCTTTTATTGATGATAAGATTAATTTTGCAAAGAGAATCCAAAATCACAAAAAACCCTGGGATACTGCTAGAAAACTCCTGCAATTTACTTAAATCACTACATAATAGTTGTGTAGAGAAATAAATACCAGGTAATATTTTACAAATGCTAATACATGCTAAATATAAGAATACAGGAAGCACAACCTGTCCCTGACATTTGTTTACCACTTTTTTTGGTTGTTGTGTCATCATATCCTTTCATTTCAACCGAAAGCAACAACAACAACAACAACAACAACAACATTTTAACTGCTCTCCTTAACATTCACAAATCCATAGAATCAACCTAAAAAAAACACAAAAAATTCCTTGGTGCATCTGTCTAACATGTAACTCCAGGCTGTTTACATATTTTATAATAAAAGTCTTGCAAAATATTTTGGGCTTGGTCACTTCACCGCTAAGATTACATTAGTAAATTACTTCATTACAAGATATGGCATTTTAAATCAGGACAGGATTATGGTGTACCTAATTGTAAATCTAAGATTGTAGTGAACAGATACTGACTGGTTTGATGTTGATCTGTGAAATACAAAGCTAAATGTCAGAAAAGCACAGACCAAGCTTGCGAGAATGACTGCATCTTAATGCAAATTATTTTTTCTTTACATACATAAATATAAAAAAAAATCTTAAATCAATTTTTTTTCAGTTGTTATTTCAGGTCAAATAGTACATGTTTGATTTTAATACTCTTTGAATTCAAGATTTTATTTTAAACTTTAAGGTTCACAAAAAAAATTTGAATCATTGTTTATGTGAATTAAAACTAAAAGATGGTTTTAGGTGAAAGACATTAACATTTTCTTATGTGCTATGGAATTTTTTATTTGCAGGGATTTTTTATGAGACCATTTTATTAATAGCTTCCCAAACTGGTTAGTGTGGCTTTATACAAAGCCCTATTAAAATTAACTGTAAACCAACCAAATCATGGATTTTTTCATACTAAAAACTGTTTTTGGATCAGGCAGGTAATAAAAATCACAACATATGTACCAGTTTTCTAAACTTTTCTTCAATAAATAAGTAGAACTCCAAAGTTATGGGCATTGGCTCATGTTTTGAAAGCAATCATACATACTTTTACTTTGTCTGGAACTATAGTGCTTGTCAAACCAAGTGCCTCAAATATGGACAAAGTATTGAATGGCTTATTTTCTGCAGCCGCACACGCAAGCCAGGTAAACAGCGGTTGAAATTTTTGCTACTCACTTTCTCTAGCACCTCTGCACAATGAAATAATTAACGTCAGGGCCAACGAAGGCCCGGAAATTCCTGGAAAATGGTCATGCTGATGTCAACAATTAGCACATGTCAAGATTTTTGATTTAATGAAATAACCTAAGATCCTAAGTCCACTCTTAACATTGACAAGTGGTGAACCTAGACAGGTTCAAAATGCATGAATCTGATGTAGACATAGCCTATGCAATTACTTGACTTCAGTTACTTTAAAATTAGCTGTCTTGTCCCAATATATTTTGAGCTGGTTCAAAAGATTAAAATTGTAAAAAGAGTCTGTAGTAAGGTCTATTTCTGCATCACCATGGCTCTAGATTTTAAAAACCAAGCATAACTTACTTTTGATGTTCACAACCTGAACCCACGTTAAAAGCCTAAATTTTAAACCTAATTGAGTTTTGTGTTAGCACAGTACTGCTGCCATTATTGAAACCTGTATATTGATATATCATGCACCGTATATGTAGTATGTTGTTGACATTGTGTTAATGTTCCTTCCATCTATCATAGGGTCTGTTGGCAACACTCCTCTGATCAAATTAGAAAAAGCCAGTGAGTTAACTGGATGTAACATCATGGTGAAGGCAGAAATGATGAATCCTGGTGGTTCAGTTAAAGATCGTGCTGCACTTTATCTTATAAAAGATGCTGAAGAAAAAGGCTTAATACAACCAGGTGGAACTATTGTGGAAGGTAAGATTATCGAAAGCCTATTAGTCTGATAGATGCATAGATGCATAGATGCATTTTTTATGGATTAGACATATGGCGAGTGAATTACTGTAAAGAAGGAATAAAAAAAAAATATTTCATTGCTACAGTGTAGTGTCAATTCTTATAATTAATGGTGTACTGGTGATTTTTTACTTTTTTCTTACAAAAAAGAATAGCCAACACACCTAAATTGTCGCTTATTTCCCAAATTTTCTTAAATCATTAGTTTACTCCTAATCTCTATTTCACCCTTATGCACGTAAACATATTAGATGGTTATATAAATACCTTAAAAGGAGAAATTTTTGCATAGGGGATTATTTGGCGAGATTAGCAAGTTTTGTCAAAATATGCTAAATTAAGTCCACGCTAAAATTAAAATGTTTGACCCTTTGTAAACTCATTAAACCAAGTTAAATTTATCAATTCCCTTAAAAATTGAAAATAACCGATGAAGTGGACTTTGAGCGCAATACTTTCGTCACAATAGTCGACAATAAACTCTCAAGGTAGTTAATAGTTTTTTTTATTTTGTACTTATTATGTTTTGTGATGATGTACCCTCTCGATGTCTCAATATAGGTGCATAGATAGATGTATTAAGCTTGCATACACTAATTTTAGTGATATTTCAACTTCCTTTATTTTAAGGTACGGCTGGAAATACAGGCATTGGGCTTGCGCACATGTGTTTGACGCTTGGTTATAAATGTGTCATCTTTATCCCAGATGATCAAACACAAGAAAAAATAGACATGTTAAAAGGTAACTGCTTTAATAAGTAGATCTCAATATTTGAATGATTCCAGAAAAATTCTTTATATGTGTATGGTTTTACAATCATAAGTGGGCTATGCACAATCCGTTTTGTCCGCATTTCCCATTTTTGGCATCAATATCTCCTACAGTACTGTAATACCATTTTAGTCATGCAATTTTAATTTAAATGAGGACCGGTAACCACGTTTTTATGTAATCCAATAATTATATATATTTAACATAATTAAAAAAATTACTCTTAATAATTACTCTTGTAGCCTTGGGAGCAGATGTTAGAGCTGTCCCTCGCGCGCCATTTTCTAATCCTCTAAACTTCAATAAGCTGGCTATGGCGTACGCTCAAGAAACCGAGAATTCAGTTTGGACAGACCAATTTGACAACCTAGCCAATAGGAGAGCTCATTACGAAACAACGGGTCCTGAGATTTGGGAACAAACCAATGGCAAGGTGGACTGTGTCATTTTTGGTACAGGGACAGGTGGAACATTAAGCGGATCGGGAATGTTTTTAAAAGAACGAAATCTCAACATTAAAGCATTTTTAGCCGATCCGGAAGGTAGCGTTCTTTACAAATATTTTACGACCGGTGAGCTCGAGCGCACCGGAGACGGATCAATCACGCAGGGCATCGGACAAGGTCGTGTTACTAACAACGTGAACGGAAGTCCTGTGGATCAAGCGTTTCATATCACCGATAAAATGGCAGTGGAATGGACTTTTAGGTTGCTTCACGAAGAGGGTTTCTTTGTTGGTTCTTCATCAGGTTTAAACGTAGCTGCAGCTGTGGAAGCAGCCAAAGAACTAGGTCCGGAACACACTATTGTCACCTGCTTATGCGACAGCGGACAAAGATACTTTGCAGATTTGTTTAGTAGGAAATGGCTGGAAGAGAAAGACTTGTTAGAATCGGTACCGGAAGATTATCGCTTTTCTCTATTTGAATAACAAAATTGCTGGAAAGACCAGATTTGTAGCAAGATCATCTCTATTTTGAAAACTTGTGTAGTTTTTATAAAGTTTTTAATTTTTTTTATCGCGTACTATTTATTGATGAATTTATTGTTACAGTGGAATTAAAAATAGCTAGTAATTTATAAAAATAGATCAAATAAAAGATTTTACCTACTTCGAAACTTCCAAAACACGTTAAATACTTAATTAGCGATGAGCCAGCTGGTCTTTCCTGTTTTCGTTTTCACTTTTACGTTTTTGCCTTTTCTATCTGTTTTGAACAAATCGTGTTCCGTTACTTTTCTAATCATCCTAAAAGTAAATGACCGTGTGATTTTTTTTAATATTTTTAAGTTCTTTAAAAAGTTACATTCGTGTTGTCTTCTATTATCACTTGTCATTTCATTCTCAAAATATTTTTAAAGGTACCTTTTTTACTTAATTTTATAAAAACTAATCTCTTATGTCTTGAAATCACAACGGATTTCAATTTTGGTGGCTACCTTGGTGGTAGGGCTATAAAAAGCACTTTTTTTGGAAAGACCTATAAAAACATCATTTTGGTGTTTGGAAATGGTGGGGTAAATAATGCAGACAAATTTTCAGGAAAATTTTATTTTTATTATTTTAAACGTATTCCATAATGGCCGAAAAAATGACCTAAAATAATAAAATAAATAAAATGTTTGTGACAACATAACTAAAGTTAGCAACAATATTAATAAAAAGCCTTTGGCAGTCTTACAAAACATTATAATATACTTCATTTAACAAATGGAATTTTTATATATTCAAATATTTAAAAAAATATTGTGATTTGTCCTGATTAATTCAAATTTCCAACTTTCAAGCACTAAACAACTTCACTCTTACAATATTAATTTCAGTTAAAAGAAGTTGTACAAAAGATCCATCTGTCAGTACATAAGTACATATACATTGCAGACACACCCTGAAAATTTGAAGTCAAAAGCTTTATGCAATCTCAAATAATCATGTTTTGAATTTTCGGATTTAGTTGAAAAACGCAATCGTTAGAATATCACAAAACAAAAATAAGTTTTATAAATATTACATGAAAGGTATATATTATGTTAATATGCACCAGCTTGATAAGAATCTATAGGCTTTTTTCTTTCGTATCATCTGTGTAACCTTTCTTCCTGGCTATTAACCTCTTTCTTTGCTTTTTATCTTGGTCGGTTGATCTCCTATTCATACGAGCTATGCGTGAATCATCTATCTTTTCTGCCATAATTTGGGAAATTGCACCTTTTAAACCAAAATGACTCAAAACTTGCAGCAATCCTTTTTTACCATCATTGTAATGAATGACAGCAGAGTGAACACCCATTTCAAAGGTTTCCCTGCCAACGAAAGTGGCTTTTGGTACCCGAGACCATATAATACTGTTCAACGCCTCATTAGCATTTTGCGTTTTTCCATGCATGCATTTCTCTAATAATTCTTCAGACATTAGGGCTTTGAATGTTGGTTGGAGCAAGTTTTTAATAAATACAGGTATAGTGTTTGAAGGTTTGTACCTTCTATCACCTTTTGACCAGTACTTACACCAGCTGCTATTATCACGGGCAGAACTGGTGACATGTCGCAAAATCATCAAAATCTGTAAAATGAAAAAGTATGGCATAAACTGCTTTTTTCATTGCATACAGGTTTCCAAGTAATTTCTTATGGCCTTACCATAATAATTCTGCATTGAATCAATGCATTTATTTGTTAACTTTCCTTTACCAGATAAAGGAGTTTTGGTACCCTTGTGAGATTTCACAAGGTTACGTAAACGTGTTCCAAGGCGTTTCTGAACATGTCCAACACATTCCAGTTTAATTGGTGTAATGCCATGCTTCTCATAGGGATTTGACTTAACCACATCATTAAATGATGAAGTATCTCCATCCCCTAAATATTCCTTGTAAATTAGATTACGTGTGGCAATCGAACGATTAAATATGTCAATAGCACCCGCAGACTCTATTGCGCCTGATGATTTATCATGGTTTATCTGACAGTTATGTTCAAGCTTCCAAATTTCATACTCAGGGGTGTCTTTTTTTATTCTCCCACATTTTACATCCAAAGCAATGTCTTGATTTCACTTCAATGTCTATACATTTGTCTCCAGAGATAGATGTTACAACCCCATGTAATGAGGAATGTCCTCTTTTTTGCCATGAGCCATCAATTGAAACGCGCGTACAAGATATGTCATTGACAAAATCAATTTTTGGAACTTCTTTTGCTGCAGCTTCCATACTGCTTTCTGCTGCACTTTTATATGCAATCATTGCTTTTTTATTCAGCTGTTTAAAAGGAAACGATGACAAGCATTTGACATTCATGACTGATGAAAATGTCTCCATGGCTGAAAATCCACATCCTATTTCCCGAAATCCAATAACCGCCCTAGTGTTCACATCAAATGCTCTACGACCTTGAGTGTTTTTGTTTGTAGTGGTTTCAGGAGATGTATAAAATGACTTCATCCAGCCACACTGCAAGCAACTGATATTTAAGGAATGAGAAATACTCACCAGCACAATTCGGACAGGCAAGTTCTCCACATATATTTTTGAGCACGTTAAGATGAATGATAATAAATAAGTCATTATCAATATCCTCTAAAGACATATCAGAAGTTATTTTGTTACCATTATCACGCTTAGATGCTGAAGATAACTTTCTTTCACTGGAACTGGAGTTAGAAGTTGAGCTTGAAGGTGTATCAACAGCACCAGCAACGATCACATTTGACACTTCGGAAGATAAAGTTTTTGGGACAAAACCGTTCCATTTTCTTTTTCTTTTTCGACTATAGTTCTGTTTATTGCTACTTTTAGTAATTTTGCTAGTATCCTGTTCGTTATCTGTATTATTTTTATCCATACTGACAACGTTATACTGTTTTTTTCACAACACAATCTTTGGCAAAAAAAGTAGCTACCTAACTTCACTTCAAATGGGATTTGTGATTTCAAAATGTGGGTTTTAGACCGGTAAAATAATCAGAAAGCAAAGCAGATATGTCAATATCTCTTCCAGATCAGTGTCTCTAAATTTGGGGCAATAAAGGGAGAGGTAAACTTGGAAAAAACTTCTTGTTGTGGTAACTATGTGCGTTGCTAAGGAACTTTTTTGCTATAAACGAGTTTCAAAAGCCTTAAAAAGCACAAAACGTATCAGTTTATCATTATTATTGATTGGTAATGGAAAGTAGACATATTAAATAGTCAGATTCCAAAAAAAAATAAAAAATCGTAATTTTTAGCGTTTTAAGGTATTTTTTATAGCCCTACCACCAACTACACAACTTTAAGTTTTTATAAAATAATTTCACGAGGAATTTGATACTTGACATTTTTTAACGTGTTATTTTAATAATGTCAGATGTTTTCGCGAGCAGAAATTTTCGCGAATCGCGTTAATCAAAAAATGAAGTCCGCCACGCCTCCTCGAAACTCATCAATCCTCCTCAATTTTGAAAAGTCTCCCTAAGTCTCCTTCAAAAGTAGATTTTGCAACAACTTTCTACTGCAATCTCGTCAATTTCCTTTTATAAAAACCTCCATGTTTGTCATAGAAATACTACATTGTTACAGAAATAATTTGTTCTTCACTTGTGGCGTTACCGTTAAAGTCTTCTTATATCTTCTACATTTCTTTAAAAAATCTAAAAATGACCTCAATTTTTATTTGATATTAAAGTACCGTCATCTTATCAAAAAAGCTTAAAAATCCTCATCAAAAGTAATCAAATTTGACTCTGTAAAAAGACTGGCAACCATGAGAAATTTTATAGAATACATGAGATTGCGTGAACTGATCGCATCTAGGTTTACAGATAAACATCTGTACACGTTTTTTTTTTATAAGAAACATGTTTATAAGAAACCTACATGTAGAATCTTCAAAAGTAAGAAACTTTTACTACTACACTCTATGTCTATTTCTGAAATAAGAAACTTGTTTATAATTAATTCTTACAATTAATTGAAGAAGATGTTACAATCATCACTAGGGAGTAAGTAATGCTATATTTTTTATTTTGAAACCAACTAGTCCAAAGATTAAAGAAACTTTTAGAACTAGCTATTTATTTGATATAAGAAATCCTTATTTTACTAGGAAAATTAAGAAACTAAATAAGAAACTTTTGGAAATAAAAACATGGAATTTCAGCCTACAAATAAGAAACTTTTAGAACTAGGCCTTTGCCAGGTTTCTTATTAAAAAAAAAACGTGTATCTGGGAATTATTAAATACCTCATATTTACTTTCAGGTAGGTTTTTTGGCAGCTCAATTTTCCGACTCAGTCAAAAAAAAAATTCGCGAGATTTTATTTTTGCGAAACTAGTAAAAATAATTTTTTAGCGTACAATATCTAACTTGTTTCGTCTTAATTTCGCGAAAATTCCTGCCCTCGAAATTTTCTAACATCATATATACTGCGTCTTCTCGCTGAACCACCGCGGGTTATTCTTCTATTGTAGAACTTTCTAATCCAGCCTTTATTACTTGCACCTGTGGATGATCTAATATACATGATTATTTGGGTGTGGCACTCATAACTGCTATATAATTTTCCTTTCTTAAGTAAACAAACTTCCCCTCTTGTTTAAAGAAATCAATTGTATAGTATGTCTGTCCTTTATTACATATACTGTATATAAATATAAAACATTTAACTTTGGGCACTTCATTTATGAATACTTTTTTATATGCATATCTTGTATTTGTAGCTTTTGGCTAAATAAATGGTTTGCTTATATATTCTTCACATGTATTATGTATTGACTCTTTTTTGATTGCAGCGTCACTTATTTTGTGATTTTTGGACACAGTTGCACAATGGTGTCAACATTATTGCTTTTGGTACAAATAATCGCTGCGGATTTAACCAAATAACAGAATGCTACGCCCGCTGTCAACATTGTGAACTTTGACAGGTTTAAAATGTGTAAATATAGAAATAGCCTAAATTATGACTTGTGGGAACGGGCAAAATTTGTGGTCATGCACCAACATTTTTTGTCACTGATTGTAGTAATATAAAAGATTGCTTCGCAGTAAGACGTTATGCTTAGGCTTTTTTATTCATTTAAATGTTCAACACATCCAATTTTGGGTATTTTTCCAGTACTTTAATGTGTACCAATTTTCTTTGTGCCAGTGTGCTTCGGAAACTTTAAATTTCGTAAAAACGTGACGATTTAATCGTATTCAAAAGTCGTCATTTTTGCCTTGTCTGTCTTTTTTGAACAAATCGCGTTCCGTTACTTTTCTACTGATCCTAACGTGTGATTTTCATTATTTTTAAGTTCTTTAAAAATTATATTCGTGTTGTCTTGCTATTAGAATTAATTTCCTTCTTTTTTACACCTTGTCAGTTTAGACTTTCCTATAACTTCTGAAAAACAATTTCCTCCTTAAAATTGAAAGATACGTCTTACTTAATTTTATAAAATCAAATCTCTCGTTTCTTAAGATTGCATCAAATTTCAAGTTTGATCGCTACCTTAAACAACACAACTTTAAGTTTTTGCCCTTTATATCGTAATCATAAGTCATCATTTCAAGTTTTTAAGTCTTTATCAAATAAGCATAACGTAAGCATACTCCAAGCCTGTTTGTGTTTTTCGCATAAGGATATCCCAGCCTGCTTTCGAATTTTCACTAGCTTAAAAATATGTATTGCAACAAAGGACATCGCTTTGTAACGTGCGATTAAAATAAGCCCGCGTGTGGTGATCGTGTATTCATTTTATAAGTCATGTACTCAATGTTATTAACTTACAAGTTAAAAGATATTTAGCTACACAAATCTGTTTCACATATAAATAAGATGTGTATGTCAAGTTATATGTCAAATGTCATCCTTCCTTGTCATATATCAATGTTCGTCATATATTTATTCTATTTGTCTCTGTAAGTAAGTTAATAGGTCAAGTTAGTGAAAGTTATTCTATTCAAGTGTTTAAGTTTTTTAAAAATTGCAAATAAAGCCTAATTAATAGGCGACAAAGTAAATACGAAAGACAGTATTGATTTCTTTGTTCGTTAATTACGGGGAAGAATTTTTGCGAGAAGAAATTTTCGCCAAAGAAATTTCGGACGAATGAGTTGGAAAATCAGCCAATTTCGCACAACTATTTTTTTCGCAGGTCGAGGTTCGAAAGCGATTTTTCTAAATTTATCATATCGCGAATTAGCGTCAAAATAGAGAAAATTTCTTCTTGCAAAAATTTCTTCCCTTAATCTGGTAATTCTAATTTTTCGAATATATAGCATATTCTAATTTTTAGAGTATACGGCATATTCTAAGTTATCATTCTGTTTGCACCATGCGAGTATAAGTTGATTTTTGTCCGAAAATCTATTTTCCTTCTTATTCACAACGGCGACCAACAGAAAACACTTTTTCAAATTGATGCTATCCAACCAGTAATCTGCAAAGTTAAAAACAAAACATATTTTCAACTCCAACAAAGTGTTGCCTTGCTTTACAATCCAATATAGTTTTAACGAAGTTACCGAATCATCGCGGCGTTACCGTATTTATGAGCCAGCACAAAGTAATGTTTTACGAGCTTACGTTTGTTATATCAACAATTTCTTCCGTAGCGGTTTTTCCTATCTTCTGATCAATCTAATTCTATTCACCAATTGAATTCTTCGCTACGGTACAGGTTGAGCTATCGTTGTGTGCTTTCTCATCGACTCTGAAAATTCTACACTCCTCGATATACTGTAATTCATTGATAACATCGAGTTGCTTTTTGCACCGCAGGTGAACAAGCACTTAAAAGCTTTTTTGAACGCTGGACTGATCAATGCATATATAACACAATTCACAGCTGTATTAGCGAGTATAAGGAGCTGAGAAGCTCTCCAAATCATCTGATGAATATGAACCTTGAAATAAATTAACAGCCGAATAAAAATAAATGGTGACCATAGCGTGAAAAATATCGCAGTTACAACTACAAGCAGTTTAATAATATTTGCTCTTCTGTTTACAGTTCGTTGTCGCTTTCTTTGTATAGTCGACAAAGCGTTATTACTGTCTATCTTGTTGACTGACGTGCGACTGCTTTTATTCTCGTTGATATCGCCATTACTTGTAGAGATTATCTCTTGTTTGCTTTCTGAACTGTATGTACTTGACCGAACCATTTTCTGTCTGATGAGAACTTTTGATATTTTGTAATGCGATATACACATCACAGTCAATGGCAGTAAATAAATCAATACAGAATGGATGATGTAGAAAACGAGGCGAGATTTCTTCGACCAGTTATCATTTGCGCATATTCTTTTCCTGTTTTTATTTATTTGTCCGGATGTTTCCTCTAATCGTACGGAATAGCCGTAAAACAAGGGAGAGCAAAATATGAAAGCAATCATCCACAAAGCAGCGTTTATATATAAACTTTGTTTAAACGTACGTTTTCGTTTGTACGGATAACATATGGAGACGTATCTTTCTACAGCGACTGCAACAAGTGTTAAAACTGATATTGTGTATGCAATTTCAACAAAAGTGCTTTGAATTCGACATACTGCATCTCCGAATCTCCACTCGTCAAACAGAAACGTTAACCCGTCAAATAACGAAAAGAGCACAAATAAAATGTCAGCCAATGCTAGGTTAGCTAGAAATCCGTTCACAACACTTTTCATGTGCTTGAACTTAAATACAGCTACCATTATCAATACATTACCAACAAACCCACTCAGGAATACAATGCCATAGTAGATAGAAAATATAATTATGATTGTGATGCCAGCTTTTTCACTGTCTCCAGCTATGGTTGTGTTAGCCATCGATCAATTAATGTTTTAACCAGTATATCTATAACAGAGAACAAGGTAATGTTATAGTTACCTTGTGGAAATATCGAAGATGTCCTTACCTTGCCATTCTATAATATATGCATAGTTTGTTTATCCACTATGATGTATGTATAGAGTAAAAGTGTAAAAATCATATTGACTATGGTGGTCATATAGTCTTATGTGAATATCTACCTATATATCATAGATTATTATATTTATATATTTATTTATTTATATGTTATAACTCCATAAATACTAATGCTGTAGGTAAATTCTCTTGATTTGTACACCATGTGTGTTAAGATTACTGTGTCGTTACTATACATTCTAACTTCTATCATTGCAAGGATCAGTTCCTAACGCTACAAAAAGACATGGTGGCACATATTATATTTTGATTGTCATATTTTCTATTTAAGCCTCTTTTTGTTTTAAACTGTCAATAAAAAAGAAAGACAAATATATATAAAAATAAAAAACAAAGTAACATAAAAAAATTGTATTCATTCATAACTTAGGGATATGAATGTTATTGACAAACACAATAAAAATATTTACATGTGACATGAAAAACCCTTGAAAATAAACAATGGAGTCGAGCCGAGTCGTGTTGATATTAGACGGTTTGTCACGATGAAAGTGTTTTTGTAAGACCACCTACTTGTCTTTTTTTATTTTAAATCTTTATTGAATTGTTGTCAATCGTGACATAATCAGTGGTAGCGAAGTGCAGAGATTTAAATTATAAAAACAAATTTTGAAAAAGCACGCATCAACTATGGGTGAACACTACACATTCTGTTGAAGAAACGTCTAAATTCTGATAAGAGTGGATTTCCTTTTTTGTTTGCAAAACTTGAGCCTATAATCAACAGATCTTGAAGCTGTTCTAATCAAAGTATTCTATTTCTGTGACCCTTTTAACATATTTTTGACTTCAACATGACTTATAAACATGGTTGTATTGCAGAATGCTACTAGTCTCTCAAACGTGAAGTTTAAACAGAAGTTAGATGGAATTATTGACGTCTAAGTTATTTTCTCATTTATGTGGCAAAGGAAGTTTTAAAAATTGTCTAAAGTTTTGACTAAATCTGAGGAGCGACACAACCTATCTATCTATCTATAAATATATCAATTTTAAATATTATGGTATCAGAATTAAAGAATTATCCTGTTAAAATAAATATTAGTAAAAATATTTGTAATAGTCTCTATTTCTATACTCCTAGTCGATACTATTAATACCCGCATTCTGTCTGTTTGTCGGCCAAAAACGAGTCGTGCTAAACCTGAAATCGCCACAAAGGTTATAACTAATTTGTTAGCTTTTTACGTTACGTCACGACATTATAATTGTAGCCACTACATTGCACTTATAAATTTTGCGGCTAATGAAACGGGTGGAAATAACTAAGGTCAACTCTCATGTTGATAACTAGGGACAACCAGTGGCAAAAACTAAGCCGATTTCTTAAACCTGAGATAATTTATCCGTTTCAGGGCCAATGTGTTGATGACATCATCAAAAAATCTTTAAACCTCGTTATCTTTGTAACTGTTCGTCAAAAGCACATGGTTCCACATATTTTCTTGATCAGCGTAATAAAAATAATTCCGTCTGTCTGTGACGTTTTATTTTTCTTTAAGAAAAACCGCAGAAATCACATTTGATAAGTTTTTATTTTTATTCTCTGTCTTGCGATTATTCCAAAGCTTTTGTTTAAGTTAAAAATTTTCTCATGCATAAGCTATGGCTAATTAAATTTTATGGTTCCCTGAATGCATTTTATTCGTAAATATAGATCGTACATGGACAAAATGTGGGACAATTAACATTACGTTGCCTATTTCGTTTAAAATGTTGTAATTTGTACATGCCTTTTCTAAGAAATTAGCAAAAACAAATTAATGAAGAGATGAACAATAAGAAAAAGAAGTTTCTGTAAGTTGTTCATTTTATGCCTACCTTTTAATTGAAATAAAAAAAATAATCGATTTTTAGTAATAATAACAATAAAAGAATTATATTTACTAAAATCTGAATTTAATTTGATCTTTAACCATTTTCAGATTTCTTTTGGCTAAAGCTAGACGCGCTTATTTTTTAAGAAACTACTGGCTTAAATTATTCTTATTATGTTCTTAACTGAACAATCTTTAAAACGAGGTTCTAATAAAAGAAAACGTGCAGTTGTTAACTACCATACGACGGGCCATATGACTTGTATTTTGAATAAAACGTTAGATTTCCCTTTCACAACCACAGTCACCAACATCATAACACATCACATCATTGCATTTTTTTTTATAAGTTTCGTAAGTAATTTTTCTTTTTATTCTTTATGTCTGAATTAACCAGTATATGGTGAGATTTAAGTTGTAATTACTGATGTTCAAAATTCAAATGCAATATTTTTTTCCAATAATCATACTTTGAGATCATGTGTGTTTTTATAAGCATATAATAAATCTTTTTGCCATTAAGTATAACCTAAGCATATTTTAAGCCTGAAAAAGTACTTTTCATAACCATCCTAAGCCTCATTTTGGAATTTATATTGCTTATAAAAAACATATAACGCCATAGATTCGATTGCTTCGTTTGCTTCGTTTGTTACGTCGACTTCGGATTAGTTTAGACTTTTGCCAACATGCATGACTGGTATTTCTTTATGAGACAGTTTAAATTGTTACACAACCATCAAATGCTAAAAAAGTTTCATTCATTGAATAATTTCTTTCTTTCTTTACTTTATATTTTCTTTCCACTTATTAATGGCAGAGTGTATCGGTAACTATTTCTCCAATCAGGAAATTGCATTGTCAAAAAAGTTTATTTAACTTTACCTAACGTTGTCATATGAAGACAAGAAGACTTAAAATGTCTAGGGCACTTTGCTATCTTCTCACGAGAAAAAAAATTGTGAAAAAGGATTTTTTAGACGTAGTGAGGAAAAATGAGCAAACCAAGAGCAGCTAACAATGCACAAAAGAGGTCTTTAAATAACTAATTAGCGTGGAGTGGGACAATATTTTTAAAATACAATATATGAAGGAATGTTATTGTGAAGGTGGATCGATTTTTATTCATCAGCACACAAAAAGGTGTTTCCCATCTGGCTTGCAAAATTTTTTATTGCCTATTTCTGAAAGTTCATATTAAAAGAAGCTCTAGTTTATTAAAAAAGACTGAAAACAGACTAGGTCACTTATAATTTTTTTGTTTGGTTGACCTTTAACAAGTTCCATTTTATTCTTTCAAGTTGGAATTTGAAAACACCAAAATAAGTATTATATTTATAATATCTCACCAAGTAGAAGTAATTTCTCAAAAGCTGTCAATACTCCAAGCAGATTTTCTTCAAACGAAAATTATGTGTGTATTTTCTATATAAAATCCATCAAGTGTTAAAATAACGCCAATATACAAAATATGAGGAAAAAACACACACACGTATCTACATGAGTAGCCAACATGAATGAAAAATTTTTTAAGAGAGTATTTCCTATGAGTCAGCTGAATCCTTTTACATCCTCTCAATTGAATCTCTTTACAAGTCAAAAAGACATATTTGCATATACTATAAATTTACCATTAAAGAAATTTAATCTTCTTAAGAGATATAAGATAGCATTATAAAGAAATTACGTCGGGCAATTATATAAGCAATCAGATGTCAAAATTAAAACTTTCTCAAGCTGAAAGTTTATCATTAAATGTCTTACTCTAAGCCGAGAGGTTCTCATTTTAAACCTGCTTTGCTCTAAGCAATAACAGGCTTTATGCAGATATTTTTTGTGTGTTATCTCTTGGTATTATGAAGCATGCATATTTTAGATGTGATTCAGTAATAACCACCTTGCTATAATTTCGGGCTAAAATAATGCTCTAATTCAGCCATTATGCTTATTATGTACGAACTCTTTATCATTTTCGGCAAATTTCAACTCATGATGAAGTCAGCTATAAAATTCCTGAAATATGGCAAGTGTGTTGGAGTTTAAAGAATTCACGCTGTAGAATACGTACAAAAAATTCAAGGTATACAATATTCGTATTTTCTCAGGGAAGAGAGAATCCTTGAGGAAATGTGCTTAGACAAATTAAGTATTTAGCATTTCAAAGGAAATATTGCTCCGTTAAACAAAAACAAATTTTGGTCCAATCCAGGCATATCTCTGTATGTAACTTTCTCAATAACGGTCTTCCAAGGGTGTCGCCTTTTCTTCCCTTGTGTTATTCCAATGTTGAAGTAGAGCGGGGATATATGAGAAGCATTTTTATAGAAGAATTTCTTATGGAAATTAAATTTTGTTTCACCTCCAAACGCTTTTTTTAAATAATATTTTATAATATCAAAATTTTAACCAGGCTGGTGGTTATTCTTATTTCACTATATTTGACCTCACTAGACCTACATGCTGATATTCTTATAAAACATATTCTTATAAAAACGCGTGTAATAAAGGTACGGCGATATGGGTTTCCATAAAATAAATTCTGTTGATTTTAGCCTTATTCATAGATATTTATTTATAGTATTTTGTGGGGCAAGTAGTGTATGTAAAAAACCACCCTAATCTGCTTATAGTAGCAAATGAAACGTGTTGCGGGTTTAAACGCAGAGTAATTAGGTCACAAACAATAAAAATACGTCACTTGTATTTTCCTACTCAACCGGTATAATTGTCTCACATGAAGGCGAGGCTAACCAGAGAGGGCGTCCCGTCTACTCGTATCATTTTTTCCCAAGCAAACGATTTTAGTGATAACTAATATGTAGCCAGAAGATGTCCTCATGTGGTTGTGATTAAACATATTTAAAGTATGTGAATAGTAAGGGTTTAATATACAGTATTCTAAATTCCCCTATATTAAACATTACGATACCTCGAGATTTGTATATATCTTTTCGCAAGCCTTGTAACTACATGTGTTTTTTGTAATAAATTAAAGTTTGTCTAATATGATACATAATTGCCACAACAGCGAGTTCTTTTTCTGTGTTCTTTCGAAATATAAGAAAACTACAGTCGTGTTAATTCGTGTAAAATCCACAGGGTCGCCTGCCCTTTATGCATCGCATTTCGTGTTTCCGTAGCACGATTTTTTTTTCACGTACAGACAAAATAAGGATATTATTAATATATAGATAGCTACTCAAAACGTACCAATTCCGTTCTTAGTTAGAATAGCCCATTACCTCTTGAGTTTTTCTTTGTGTTGAAAAGTTAATTAGGAACAGGAAAAACTACAGTACATTGTTACTTCTACTTTCCTCATTAATTGAAAGAGGAAGATGACAAGTACAATGCACTCAACAAGAACACAATAACTGTCCAAAATTGGGTGCAAGCCAAGTTAGATGTTTTCAGAAATGGTATATAGTGTTGACCTCACCGTTAGAGGAAAGACTTAAAAACTATATGTCTCGTATGTGAAACAACCGGACATGCGTGTAACACATTAAAATAGAATTCTCACACTTAATGCCAAGCAGATTGTATAATGAAGCCAATCTGATGTTAACACAGAAATATGCAACTTGAATTGTTATTAGAAAGATGAAATTCACGAACTATGAATGGCAGTTGTATAGATTACTATAGGTCTGGTCATATTATTAAACTTCAGTTAGATGATAGAAATCGTAGTTAAAACCATCTAAGCAAGTCATAGCTGTTTTTTTAAAAGGTCTTCACTTTATTAAGCCTAAATTTGACGAAGAAAGGTATCGGATAAAATCTAACATCACGTGTGGATATGAGTGTTAGAATAAAATAAAATATAGATCACTAGGAAATAAAATATAGATCCCTAGGAAATAGTTGTAAAAAAACCAGCCGATTTGGTATCAACCAACAGACCAAATAAATACTTCTTACATTAAGAAAGGTGATGTACCAACAAGTATGACTTAATTTTATAAATAAACCAAAATGAAAAAGATTAGAGTAGGTTGTTAGAACACTAGTTTCTAACTATCACAATATATATCAAATTTAAAATGCGTAACCATTTATAGAAGCACATTCTTACCTGAACTGCTCAGAAAGACAAAGCCTTCTTGTTTCTGTTTCTGTCAGCTGTATTGAACACTTGTGAACTCTTGTACATCAGACATTTAATTAATAAAGCATTGACATTAATTAAGCACATTGGTAACAGAATGTTTGCAATCAATTAATAATACTAACAATTAAAAATCTTGTTTGAAAACAATAGGTACTATTTCATAATCTATAATCAATAATGACATTATAATTTTGTGCAAAAAATATGCATCGTGTATAATGTTCACGTTTCATTTAAAAATAGCTTCACGTTTTATTTAAAGCTTTAGATGCAATCCACCGGTTTAAAGTGTTCTTGAAAAGAAAGTTTTTTTCTTTGCTTTTCGGCATACTCACGTTGTTCTGTGGTCACACGCGTGGTAACATATTTCAGAACGTGGAAGTGTTCATAGATTACTCATAACTAAAGCACATTGGAATTGTATGGTTCATAGGCGTGCTATATTACCATCTAAATAGTTTCCAACAAATTTTTGTTTCAAGGCGGTTCCCATTTACATAAAAATGTTTTTTAGCAGCTGTCGACAGTCACCGTTACAATTTTATTTTATACGTATGTTTTGCAACGAAGCAAGGCAAGAGATGTTGCACAACAAATGTTATAGAGATTAAGTTTCTTGTAGTTGTTGTAGAGATTTTTCCTATCTCAACAACAGTTGAACAACAATTACGAAGTTTAATGGAAACCTTTCCTTCCAGTTTTTCTTATATCGAATTTTTAAGAGTGGAAATTTATTAAGTCAATTGTACCAGCCAATGTATCCTACTGGAACTCTATGTAAACTTTTTCTCTCTTTAAACGTTACATGCAACCACTGGAACAACTTGTGGTATTTCTGAAATACCGCTAGTGTTTGATCTCTCCAGAATGGTCAATAAAATATGAAAAAACCAAATAAACGATATTTACAACCATGTGGCCCGATCTTGAAATCTATTTTCTCTTTTTCTGGTTAACAACATAAATATGGATGAATGAACTTTATGTAGTGATATTAGGTGTGACGTTCTAATTAAGACCTACTCATTATGAAGTTGTCCTATTGTTTCTACTGCGTAGTTACAGCTTGTCTTATGTAATAAGCTAGCTAAAAATTGCATACAAAACTGTGTAAGTGACTTTTCCTAATAAATATTATTAGAAGATGAATTGTCAATTCAATTTAATTTACACTTGTCCTGGTAATCAATTCTTACCTTACCTGTACCAGTATCTTGGGGTAAAAAATACTGTAAGCAAACAAGTAGATCAATAAATACAGAAACTAGCTACTCAAAACTTGATTTTCAATAACACATTGTTGAGTAACTTTTGTACACTTACCTGTTACAAATTTAACACATGTTGTAGACAGGAAGCAATTTTCTATTAAGGGGGCGCTTTGAGGTCTACGAGAGGGCAAGCCATGTTTTTTTTCGAGTGGGAACTTTTAAGAATTCCACATTCGGTGCAACGGAATGATTATAAAGCGCAAAGGGTATACACAGCCGTTGTCCATTACAATAGTTGCCAAAAAATCACGGACTGTATTGGAAACCAAGCTTAAAGAGAAGAAACTTTCGCGGCTCGAATTTTCGCAAGTTTCGAATTCCTTCCGCGTAAGTATATGATTGTGAAAATATTTCCATTTATGTTTGTGCACGTGATCTTTGTGAAAGTCAAAATATAATTTTTCTCTTGCGATAACACGAACATATTATAACCCATATAAAACTAAACAAGAATCATAATCCAGCAAGGGCTTGTTATACTGATAGTGCTATGAAAGACTTGATAGAACTTCAATCACAATGCTTCCAAAGAACGTGATCTTTTCTTCTTTTAATATTTTAGCTACCTAAAAACCGGACTGTTTATTATGTAACTGTTGTTTCAAGATGGTAATTTTTAACTAAAATAGGGAGTTAAATGGGTAATTAAGATTGCCATGTAACATATATGATGCTAATCCGTTTGAATTTTGGCAGATGAAAATCCTCGATGCAATTGTTTCTTATCAAACCTCAACGTTTAATGCGCATATAGTGAACCCTCTTATAGCGGACATCCTTAATAACGGACGTTTCTCTCTATGCTCAGCAACGAACTAAATCACATTCAAACTTTCATACCAAAACCGCTGACACTTGATAGCCGATATCCTTTAAAACGGAAGCCTCTCTTAAAGGGGCTACGAAACGGCTGTTGGTTTTCGACTTTAGTGACTTACACGAAAGTCGAGCTAATGGTGGTGGAAAAGCTAATGATCACTGAGGACAAAAAAACATCTTAAATTATAAATATAATATAGGGTATCTAAATATAACTGAAAATGACATGCTTTTAACTCAAGTTTTATAAAAAAATAAACTTCAAAATAAACCTGGCTATATCTTTTGAATTTTGCATAGAAACATACAAATTTATTGCACATAAAGCCACAGAGATCGTTCTCCCATCATCGGACAAAGTAAAATGATGTTGATCATCTATTTGTATAAGTTTCAGTTTTAGTGTATCGCAAACCGTCACACACTGACCAGTATCTTAACTACGAACCATACCATCCAAATTTTTTACTGAATCGTGCCAACAGCGTAGTCAGTGACGCGAAGAATGCATTATTCGCATATGGATACAGTCAGAAGGTCATCACGCAAGTTGAAAACAAAATAAAGTGAAGAACCAATCAACAGTGAAACATCAGAGGAATTCACCACCTCCGCGTTTCTACCATTTGTACCAAGTACAAGAATTTCAACTCTAAGATACACTACGAAGCACTTTGTCTAAAACTCTGTCGTGTGAAAATTCAAGCAGTTTAAGAACATATGCGCGCAGTAGGAAACGAAGAGGTGAAGAAAAACGAAATTGCGGATCACAGTCATCAGTTCAACTGGGATGAGAAGAAATTTATTGACAGAGAATGTAGAACAACGGCTAGGAAAATAAAGAAACCATCAACAGTGTAGAACGTGACAAACACATAAACAACATCTCATATTAACTTCCTGAGCTTTGGTTGCCAGCCCTACAGAAGAAGTAGTTATTTTCAATTTAAGCCCGGAAAATTTAATTACCGTGATTAACTGTAATTAACAACTTGTTCCTGATTGGTTAATACTTACAAATTTCGATTCTCTGAAATTAGCAAATCAAACTCTGTTTAGCATCTATTTATAAATAGATGCTCAACATCATTTTATTTTCCACGATGATGGGAGAAGGATCTCCCTAAACGGCGCCTACTAAACTATTATGTTCAAGAAATGATAAACCCTTAACAATAACAGTAACAAGGTTAATAACCCGTGACATTGCCCGTACATTGATTATCAACTACACTCACCGTAAATTTAAATTAGCATACAATACAATTCCCAGCTAATTGATAGATAATTAAAAAAGTACACAAAAAGTTTATTCAGAACACAGAATATAGTTTTTAGAAGTGTTTTATTGATGCTTTTATAATAAAATCGACTTTTGACAGCGTGTTAACATAGAATTGTTAACTCGCAGAATTAGCCAACTTACAGAAACTTTTAAATTTGAAAAGTTTTTTGTTTATTATATAAAAAAGCAGAAAATAAAAAAGTTTTTAAAAAAATGAAATAGACAACAACAAAACAATGTTTAATTGCCCGTGACATTCCGAGCGAATCAAATTGCCTTATGTGAGAATAGAGTTTTTAGGGAATGAAAGACGCTGTTAGAACATTGAAACATTATAACCGCTTCTGCCTGTCACAGGGAACGCAGACACACAGTATTTAGATGTAGCAGCTAAAAGCAGTTAAAAAAAATAAAAATACAAAAAATACAAAAAAACAGCATATAAAATAATTGGTATGTGGCCAACAATCATAAAAAAGCATTGGAAATGATCATTGAAGATAGGATATTAAAACCTTAACAGAATAGAGTGTTAACAGTTTAATATACCATCTGCAAAAGTGGTTAAAATATTCCATAGCGCAAAGGCATTATAACATTTGTGAGAACTTTAAAATTTTAAACATACGTTAGTTAACAGAAAAGATGCTAAAAACTCCTTTTGAGGCTGAGAAGAAGATCAGCTAAAAGAAGAGAACGACGTATGAAAATAGATTGAAAGGTAGGTAGCTTCTGGTAAAGATTTGTGTACAAGGCGATTGATATAGACTCGTTTAAACTGTCATTTTTTAACGATTATTTCCAATGATCCTTAAAATCGATGAAACACTTTTCCCCGTATTGTCCGTCCCTACGGTATGAAATTCGTGGAAAAATTAGCAGTCGATGTGTCAGTGTATAAAATGTTAACAAAATTAAAGAAATAAAAAACAAAAAAAAAGGAAGACTCTTCGATTAAGCCATGGTTAACTAAATCTTGGTCAAAATATATAGACAAACACTGAACATTTTTGTAGTTTATCGTTGGTAAAATGCTGTATTAAAATTTACTGTTTCCGTGCCCTCGCTTGTTTGGTAGCATCGTCGCATGATTAAAGGAGCTATTGCAACTCGGATACTATTTGGCCGAAAAACAGAGAGTGGGGGATATTAATGAACGCGATTAAATCTATACTAGCCAAGGGGCCTGCCGTCGAAAATGCCGGGTTAAGTCACAAGTGAATATGTGACCCGGTGTTAAATGCGATGTTGAGTGCTTATTACAGTTGTAAACTGTGCCACACTCCAGGTGAAGCGCCTTAGTACAGGTATACAGTATGTCGTAAATCAAATAGGTAGCTATCTAACTAACGAAAAGGTGTAGCTATGTAACTAACGAAAAGGTGTAGCTATGTAACTGCATATAACATAGAATTACTCATTAATAAGCATTTGGCTACTTTCACTTTTAAGCCAGAGCTAGCTAGTTTGACAGCCACAAATAAAACTAAGAAAGGATATACCAAACCAAATAAAGAATTTAAGAGAATAGAAATAAATAAAGCTAGCTATAGCTAGATAGCTTCAGCAGGGTGCTGCCTGGAAATTTAAGTTTGCAGCCAAGATCTTAAAATTGGATTGTTTAAGATTTGTATATTTCTAAAAAACGTTATGATATATTCATCACATAGGCCTACAGAAAAAGCAGTTTTTTTTCATCTAGGCCCGGAAAATGTTAATTACCGTAATTAACTGTAATTAACAACTTGATCCTGATTGCTTAACTCTTACGCATTTCAATTCTCTGAAATTATATAAATAGAAGCTCAACATCATTTTCCACCTTGCCCGATGACAGGAGAAGGGTCTTTCGAAACGTTGCCTACTAACCTATCATGTTTAAGAAATGATAAACCTTCAACAATAACAGTAACAAGGTTAATAACCCGTGACTTTACCCGTACATTGGTTATCAATTACACTCACCATAAATTTAAATTAGCATACAATACAATTCCCAGCTAATTGATAGACAATAAAAATGTACACAAAAGTTATTCAGGACACAGAATATAGTTTTTAAAGTGTTTCATTGGTGTTTTTATAATAAAATTGACTTTTGACAGCGTATGCATAGAATTGTTAACTCGCAGAATTAGCCAGTTACAGAAACTTTTACATTTGAAAAGTTTTTTTGTTTATTTCATAAAAAAGCAGGAAAAAAAAGTTTTAAACTAGACAGCGATAATAACAATGTTTAATTGCCCGTGACATTCATCAATTTATAACAAAACAATTACATTCCTTTGGTTTTAAAAAGGGTCACGGTAAATTTAATTTAGCCTACAAAAAATTCCGAGCGAATCAAATTGCCTTGTGTGAGAATAGAGTTTTTAAGGAATGTTTTAAAGACGCTGTTAGAACATTTGAAACATTATAGCCGCCTCTGCCTGTCACAGGCAACGCAGACACACAGTATTTAGATGTAGCAGCTAAAAGGAGTTAAAAAAAATAAAAGCGAAAAAATGCAAAAAAAACAGCATATAAAATAATTGGTATGTGGCCAACAATCATAAAAAAGCATTGGAAATGATCATTGAAGATAGGATATTAAAACCTTAACAGAATAGAGTGTTAACAGTTTAATATACCATCTGCAAAAGTGGTTAAAATATTCCATAGCGCAAAGGCATTATAACATTTGTGAGAACTTTAAAATTTTAAACATACGTTAGTTAACAGAAAAGATGCTAAAAACTCCTTTTGAGGGCTGAGAAGAAGATCAGCTAAAAGAAGAGAACGACGTATGAAAATAGATTGAAAGGTAGGTAGCTCCTGTTAAAGGATTTGTGTACAAGATGGTTGATATAGACTCGTTTAAACTGTCATTTTTTAACGATTATTTCCAATGATCCTTAAAATCGATGAAACACTTTTCCCGTATTGTCCTTCCCTACGGTATGAAATTCGTGGAAAAATTAGCAGTCGATGTGTCAGTGTATAAAGTGTTAACAAAATTGAAGAATATAAAAACAAAAAAAGGAAGACTCTTCGATTAAGCCATGGTTAACTAAATCTTTGGTCAAAATATATTAGACAAACACTGAACATTTTGTAGTTTATCGTTGGTAAAATGCTGTATTAAATTTTACTGTTTCTCGTGCCCTCGCTTGTTTGGTAGCATCGTCGCATGATTAAAGGAGCTATCGCTACTCGGATACTATTTTGGCCGAAAAACAGAGAGTGGGGATATTAATGAACGCGATTAAATCTATACTAGCCAAGGGGCCTGCCGTCGAAATGCCGGGTTAAGTCACAAGTGAATATGTGACCGGTGTTAAATGCGATGTTGAGTGCTTAATACAGCCGTAAACTGTGCCACACTCCACGTGAAGCGCTGTAGTACAGGTATACAGTATGTCGTAATCGAAAAGGTGTAGCTATCTAACTGCATAAAAAATAAGAATTATTGTTTAGAAGCATTTGGCTACTTTCACTTTAAAATCAGAGCTAGCTAGCTTGACAGCCACAATCCCAACATAAAAAAAAGGATATACCAAACTGGATAAAAAATGTAAAAGAATAGAAATAAATAAAGTTAGCTATAGCTGGATGGCTTTAGCAGGGTGCTTCCTGAAAATCTAAGTCAAAATCTTAAAATTGGATTGTTTACAATTTATA